>CM055122.1:2975316-3662816 GCA_029206835.1 Rana muscosa
ACAGAGAGAGAGAGAGAGAGAGAGAGAGGAGGGGGAGAGAGGGGGAGGGAGAGAGAGAGGGGAGGGAGAGAAGGGAGAGAGAGGGGGGGGAGAGGGAGAGAGGGGGAGGAAGCATGGGTGTCCGCTGAACTTTTTTCAGGGGGGGCATCATTTTAAGGTCATCCATGCTCGGTCCCTTTTTGACAATGTCATGAATGGGGAGGGGCTTAGTCATTATGACATAAAGCGTAGGCATGGAAAGGTTTGAGAAACCTGATGCAAAAGCTTAATAGAAGGATCAAGCTGCCATTGTCTGATTAGCAATTTCAAATTTTTTTTAAACCCCCCCCCCTAGCGGCCGAATAGCGCCACTAAAACGATGGTAAAGCGCCGCTAAAACTAGCGGCTCTTTACCGATAACGTGGCCAGCTGGCAGCGTGAAATAGCTCTTGTGGATAATTTTGCTTCCCTCCATGTCCATATAAATATAGTGTGTCTCCAGGGGGGGGGGCAATTGACCCCCCTTGCCCTATGGAGCGGACATTCATGGGAGGGAGGGAGAGAGAGAGGGGGAGGGAGAGAGGGGAGATGGAGAGAGAGGAGGGGAGAGAGAGAGGGGGGAGAGGGAGAGAGAGAGAGGGGAGAGAGAGAGGGGGGAGGGGGAGAGAGAGGGGGAGAGAGAGGGGGGAGAGAGAGGGGGAGGGAGAGAGAGAGGGGGAGGGAGTGAGGGAGAGAGAGAGGAGAGGGAGAGAGAGAGGGAGAGAGAGGGAGGGAGGGAGAGGAGGGGGAGGGAGGGAGAGGGAGGGAAAGAGGGGAAGGGAGAGGGGAAGGGAGAAGGGAGGGGGAAAGAGAGGGAGGAGAGGGAGAGAGAGGTGGAGGGAGAGTGAGAGAGAGCTTGAGGGAGAGAGAGAGGGGGGAGGGAGAAAGAAAGAGAGGGAGAGAGAGAGGGGGAGGGAGGGGGAGGGAGAGAGAGAGGGAGGGGGCACAGAGAGAGGAAGGGGAGGGAGAGGGGGAGGGAGAGAGGGAGGGGAGAGAGAGAGGGGGAGGAGGAGAGAGAGGGGAGGGAGAGAGAGAGGGAGGGATAGAGGGGGAGGGATAGAGGGGGAGGGATAGAGAGGGAGGGAGGGAGAGAGAGAGGGGGAGAGAGGGGAGGGAGAGAAAGAGGGGGAGGGGGAGAGGAGAGGGGGAGAGGAGAGGGGAGATGGGGGGAGAGGGAGAGGGGGGAGAAGGGAGGGGGAGGAAGAGGGGGGAGAGGGAGGGGGAGGGAGAGGGGGACGGGGGGAGGTAGAGGGGGAGAGGAGTGGGGAGGGAGAGGAGTGGGGAGGGAGAGGAGGGGGAGGGATGGGGGAGAGGAGGGGGAGAGGAGAGGGGGGAGGGGAGAGGGGGGAGAGGGAGAGGGGGGGAGAGGGAGGGAGAGGGGGCAGGGGAGTTAGGGGGAGAGAGGAGGGGGAGAGGGAGGAGAGAGGGGGAGAGGAGGGGGGAGAGGGAGAGGGGAGGGATGGGGGAGAGGAGGGGGGAGAAGAGAGGGGAGAGGGGGAAGGGGGAGAGGAGAGGGGGAGAGGAGAGGGAGGGGGGAGGGGAGAGAGGGAGAGGGGGAGGGAGAGTTAGAGGGAGAGAGAGGGGGAGAGGGAGGAGAGAGAGAGGGGGAGGGATAGAGAGAGGGGGAGGGAGAGGGGGCACAGAGAGAGGAAGGGGAGGGAGAGGGGGCACAGAGAGAGGGAGGGGGAGGGAGAGAGGGAGGGGAGAGAGAGCGGGGGGAGGGGGAGAGAGGGGGAGGGAGAGGGGAAGGAGAGAGAGGGAGGGATAGAGGGAGATAGGGGAGAGAGAGGGGGAGGGAGAGAGAGGGGGGAGGGAGAGAAAGAGGGGGGAGGGAGAGAAAGAGGGGGAGGGAGAGAGAGGGGGGAGGGAGAGAAAGAGGAGGGAGGGAGAGAAAGAGGGGGAGGGAGAGAGAGAGGGGGGAATGGAGAGAGAGGGGAGGGAGAGAGAGAAAGGGGGAGGGAGAGAGAGGGGGGGGAGAGAGGGGGGAGAGAGAGGGGGGAGGGAGAGAGAGAGGGGAGGGAGAGAGAGAGGGGGCACATAGAGAGAGGTCACAGAGAGAGAGAGAGGGGGAGGGAGGGGGGCACAGAGAGAGGGGGCACAGAGAGAGAGAGGGGGCACAGAGAGAGAGGGAGGGGGAGTGAGAGAGGGAGGGGAGAGAGAGAGGGGGAGGGGAGAGAGGGGGAGGGAGAGAGAGAGGGGGGATAGAGAGGGGGGATAGACAGGGAGGGATAGAGAGGGAGAGAGGGGGAGGGAGAGAGAGGGGAGGGAGAGAGAGGGGGAGGGAGAGGGGAAGGGAGAGAGAGAAAGAGGGGGGAGGGGGAGAGAGAGGGGGAAGGGAGCGAGAGAGAGAGGGGGAGGGAGAGAGAGAGGGGGAGGGAGAGAGAGGGAGGGGGAGAGAGAGGGGGGATATAGAGGGAGGGATAGAGAGGGAGAGAGGGGGAGAGAGAGGGAGGGGAGGGAGAGAGAGGAAGGGTGGGGGAGGGAGAGAGAGGGGGAGGGAGAGAGAGGGAGGGGAAGGGGATAGAGGGGGAGGGAGAGAAAGAGGGGGAAAGGGAGAGAGGGGGAAGGGAGAGATCGAGGGGAGGGAGAGAGGGGGAGGAGAGAGGGGAGGGAGAGAGAGAGGGGGGAGAGAGGGGGGAGGGAGAGAGAGGGGGGAGAGAGAGAATGAGGGGGAGGGAGAGAGAGGGGGGAGGGAGAGAGAGAGGGGGGAGTGAGAGAAAGAGGGGGGAGGGAGAGAGAGAGGGGGAGAGGGAGAGAGGAGGAGAGGGAGAGAGAGAGGGGGAGAGGGGAGAGGGGGAGGGGGAGAGAGAGGGGGAGGGAGAGAGAGGGGGGGAGAGAGAGAGGGGGAGGGAGAGAGAGGGGGAGGGAGAGAGAGGGGGGAGAGAGGGGGAGGGAGGGGAGAGAGAGAGGGGGGAGGGAGAGAGAGAGGGGAGGGAGAGAGAGGGGAGGGAGAGAGGGGGAGGGAGAGAGAGGGGGGAGAGAGGGAGGGAGAGGGGGAACAGAGAGATGAAGGGGAGGGAGAGGGGGCACAGAGAGAGGGAGGGGGAGGGAGAGAGAGGGGAGGCAGAGAGAGAGGGGGAGGGAGAGAGAGGGGAGGGAGAGGGAGGAGAGAGAGAGGGAGGGAGAGGGGGAACAGAGAGAGGAAGGGGAGGGAGAGGGGGCACAGAGAGAGGGAGGGGGAGTGAGAGAGGGAGGGGAGAGAGAGAGGGGGGAGAGAGAGGGGGAGGGAGAGGGAGGGATAGAGGGAGAGAGAGGGGGAGGGAGGGGAGAGAGAGAGGGGGGGAGAGAAAGAGGGGAGAGGGAGAGAAAGAGGGGGAGGGAGAGAGAGGGGGAGGGAGAAGAGGGGGGAGGGGGAGGGAGAAGAGGGGGAGGGAGAGAGGGGAGGGAAAGAGAGAGAGGGGGCACAGAGAGAGGGAGGGGGATAAAGAGGGAGGGATAGAGAGGGAGAGAGGGGGGAGAGAGAGGGAGGGGGAGGGAGAGAGAGGAAGGGTGGGGGGGAGGGAGAGAGAGGGAGGGGAAGGGGAGAGAAAGAGGGGGAAAGGGAGAGAGAGAGGGGGAAAGGGAGAGAGGGGAGGGAGAGAGGAGAGAGGGGGAGGGAGAGAGAGAATGAGGGGGAGGGAGAGAGGGGGAGGGAGAGAGGGGGAGAGAGAGAGGGGGCACAAAGAGAGAGGGAGGGGGCACAAAGAGAGAGGGGGCACAGAGAGAGGGTGGCACAGAGAGGGAGAGAGATGGGGGAGAGAGAGAGGGGGGGAGAGAGAGGGGGAGAGAGAAAGAGAGAGGGAGAGAGAGGGGGAGGGAGAGAGGGAGAGAGAGGGGGAGAGAGAGCGAGAGGGGGAGAGCGAGAGGGGGGAGAGGGGGAGGGAGAGAGAGAGAGGGGAGGGAGCGAGAGAGGGGGGAGGGAGAGAGAGGGGGAGGGAGAGAGGGAGAGAGAGAGGGGGAGGGAGAGAGAGGGGGAGAAAGAGAGGGAGGGGGAGGGAGAGAGAGGGAGGAGGAGAGAGGGAGGGGGGAGAGAGGGAGGGGGTGGGAGAGGGGGTGGAGAGGGAGGAGAGAGAGAGTGAGAGAGGGGGAGGGGGAGAGAGAGGGATGGGAAAAGAGAGAGAGGGGGAGAGAGAGGGGGAAGGAGGGGAGGGAGGGAGAGAGAGAGAGAGAGGGGAGGGAGAGAGAGAGAGGAGGGAGAGAGGGGGAGGGAGAGAGAGGGGGAGAGGGAGGAGAGAGAGAGGGAGGGAGAGGGGGAACAGAGAGAGGAAGGGGAGGGAGAGGGGGCACAGAGAGAGGGAGGGGAAGTGAGAGAGGGAGGGGAGAGAGAGAGGGGGAGAGAGAGGGGGAGGGAGAGAGAGCGGGGGAGGGAGAGAAAGAGGGGAGAGGGAGAGAAAGAGGGGGAGGGAGAGAGAGAGGGGGAGGGAGAAGAGGGGGGAGGGAGAGAGAGAGGGGGAGGGAGAAGAGGGGGTAGGGAGAGAGGGGAGGGAGAGAGAGAGGGAGGGGGAGAGAGGGAGGGGGAGAGAGAGGGGGGATAGAGAGGGAGGGATAGAGAGGGAGAGAGAGGGAGGGGAGGGAGAGAGAGGAAGGGTGGGGGAGGGAGAGAGAGGGGGAGGGAGAGAGAGGGAAGGGGAGAGAGAGAGGGGGAGGGAGAGAAAGAGGGGGAAAGGGAGAGAGGGGGGAAGGGAGAGAGGGGAGGGAGAGAGGGGAGGGAGAGAGAGGGAGAGAGGGGGAGAGAGAGGGGGAGAGAGAGAGGGGGAGGGAGAGAGAGAGAGGGGGAGGGAGAGAGAGGGGGGAGGGAGAGAGAGAGGGGGAGGGAGAGAGAGAATGAGGGGGATGGAGAGAGAGAGAGAGGGGGAGGGAGAGAGAGAGAGGGGGCACAAAGAGAGAGAGAGAGGGAGGGGGCACAAAGAGAGAGAGGGGACACAGAGAGAGAGGGTGGCACAGAGAGGGAGAGAGATGGGGGAGAGAGGGAGAGGGGGGGAGAGAGAGAGGGAGAGAGAGGGGGAGAGAGAGAGGGAGCGAGAGAGGGGGAGGGAGAGAGAGAGGGGGGAGGGAGAGAGAGAGGGGGAGGGAGAGAGAGAGGGGGAGGGAGAGAGAGGGAGGAGGAGAGAATGAGGGGGAGAGCGGGAGGGGGATGGGAGAGGGGGTAGAAAGGGAGGAGAGAGTGAGAGAGAGAGGGGGAGAGAGAGGGAGAGAGAGGGGGAGGGAGAGAGAGGGAGAGAGAGGGGAGGGAGGGAGAGAGAGGGGGAGAGAGAGGGGAGGGGGAGAGAGGGGGAGGGAGAGAGAGACGGGGGAGAGGGAGAGAGAGAGGGGGAGAGGGAGAGAGAGGGGGAGAGAGAGAGGGGGAGGGAGAGAGAGAGGGGTGGGAGAGAGAGGGGGAGAGGGAGAGAGAGAGGGGAGGGAGAGAGAAAGGGGTGGGAGAGAGGGGCGAGGGAGAGAGAGGGAGAGAGAGGGGGAGGGAGAGAGAGAGGGGTGGGTGAGAGGGAGAGAGGGGGAGGGAGAGAGAGAGGGAGAGAGGGAGAGAGAGGGGAGAGAGAGAGGGGGAGAGAGAGAGGGGGAGGGGGAGAGGGAGGGAGAGGGGGAGAGGGAGGGAGAGAGGGAGACGGAGAGAGGGGAAGGGAGAGGGGGAGAGAGAGGGGGAAAGAGAGGGAGAGAGAGAGGGGGAGGGGAGGGAGAGAGAGGGGGAGGGAGAGAGAGAGGTGGAGGAAGAGGGAGAGAGAGGGGGAGGGAGAGTGAGAGATAGGGGAGGGAGAGTGACAGAGAGGGGGAGGGAGAGTTACAGAGAGGGAGAGTTACAGAGAGGGGGAGGGAGACGGAGAGAGGGGAAGGGAGAGGGGGAGAGAGAGGGGGAAAGAGAGGGAGAGAGAGAGGGGGAGGGGAGGGAGAGAGAGGGGGAGGGAGAGAGAGGTGGAGGAAGAGGGAGAGAGAGGGGGAGGGAGAGTGAGAAATAGGGGAGGGAGAGTGACAGAGAGGGGGAGGGAGAGTTACAGAGAGGGAGAGTTACAGAGAGGGAGAGGGGGAGGGGGAAAGAGAGGGAGAGAGAGGGGGAGGGAGAGAGGGGGAGGAAGAGGGAGAGAGAGGGGGAGGGAGAGAGAGGGGGAGAGAGAGAGGGGGAGGGAGAGAGAGAGGGGGAGGGAGAGAGAGGGAGGAGAGAGAGAGAGGGAGGGGAGGAGAGGGGGCACAGAGAGAGGAAGGGGAGGGAGAGGGGGCACAGAGAGAGGAAGGGGAGGGAGAGGGGGCACAGAGAGAGGGAGGGGGGAATGAGAGAGGGAGGGGAGAGAGAGAGGGGGAGAGAGAGAGGGGGAGGGAGAGAGAGAGGGGGAGGGAGAGAGAGAGTGGGATGGAGAGGAGGGAGGAGAGAGAGGGGGAGGGAGAGAGAGAGGGAGGGGAGGGAGAGGGGGCACAGAGAGAGGAAGGGGAGGAGAGGGCACAGAGAGAGGGAGGGCGGTGAGAGAGGGAGGGGAGAGAGAGGGGGAGAGATATGGAGGGATAGAGAGGGAGGGGGAGAGAGGAAGGGTGAGGGAGGGAGAGAGAGGGGGAGGGAGAGAGAGAGGGAGGGGGAGGGAGGGAGAGAGAGGGAAGGGAGGGAGGGAGAGAGAGAGGGGAGGGAGAGAGAGGGGGAGGGGGAGAAAGAGGGGGAGGGAGAGAGAGAGGGAGGAGAGAGAGAGGGAGGAGGGAGAGAGAGGGGGAATGGAGAGAGACAGAGAGGGAGGGAGGGGGGAGAGAGAGGAAGGGTGGGGGAGGGAGAGAGAGGGAGGGAGAGAGCGTGAGAGGGGAGGGAGAGAGAGGGGGGAGGGAGAGAGAGAGGGGAGGGAGAGAGAGAGGGGGGAGGGAGAGAGAGAGGTGGGAGAGAGAGCGAGGGATAGAGAGGGGGGGGAGAGAGAGAGAGGGGAGAGGGAGAGAGAGGGGGAGGGAGAGGGGCACAGAGAGAGAGAGAGGGGCACAGAAAGAGAGAGAGGGGGCACAGAGAGAGAGGGGGCACAGAGAGAGAGGGGGGGCACAGAGAGAGAGCGGGGGCACAGAGAGAGAGAGAGAGGGGGGGAACAGAGAGGGGGGAACAGAGAGAGAGGGGGCACAAAGAGAGAGAGGGAGGGGGCACAAAGAGAGAGGGGGCAGAGAGAGAGGGGGCAGATAGAGGGGCACAGAGAGAGAGAGAGGGGGCACAGAGAGAGAGGGAGAGAGGGGGGGAGAGAGGGGGAGAGAGAGGGGAGGGAGGGAAGAGGGGGGAGAGAGGGGGAGAGAAAGAGAGAGGGAAAGAGAGGGGAGAGAAAGGGGAGAGAGATAGGGGAGAGAGGGGAGGGAGAGAGAGCGAGAGGGGGGAGAGAGAGGGGGAGAGAGAGAGGGGGAGGGAGAGAGAGGGGGAGAAAGAGAGGGGGGAGGGAGAGAGCGAGGGAGGGGGAGAGAGAGAGGGAGGGGGAGAGAGAGTGGGAGGGGATGGGAGAGGGAGGAGAGAGAGAGGGGGAGGGAGAGAGAGAGGGGGAGAGAGAGGGAGGGGGAGGGAGAGAGGGGGAAGGAGAGAGGGGGAGGGAGAGAGTGAGGAGGGAGAGAGATAGGGGAGTGAGAGAGAGGGGGAGGGAGAGAGAGAGGGGAGAGAGAGGGGAGGAGAGAGAGGGGAGAGGGAGAGAGGGGAGAGAGAGGGGGAGAGGGAGAGAGAGGGGGAGAGAGAGAGGGGGGAGAGGGAGAGAGAGAGGGGGAGAGGGAGAGAGAGGGGGAGGAGAGAGAGGGGGAGGGAGAGAGAGGGGTGGGAGAGAGAGGGGTGGGAGAGAGAGGGGGAGAGGGAGAGAGAGAGGGGAGGGAGAGAGGGGCGAGGGAGAGAGAGGGAGAAGGAGGGGAGGGAGGGAGAGAGAGAGAGAGGGGAGGGAGAGGGAGAGAGAGAGGGGGAGGGAGAGAGAGGGGGAGAGGGAGGGGCGAGGGAGAGAGAGGGGGAGAGGAGGGGCGAGGGAGAGAGAGGGGGAAGGAGGGGAGGGAGGGAGAGAGAGAGAGAGAGGGGAGGGAGAGAGAGAGGGGAGGGAGAGAGGGGGAGGGAGAGAGAGGGGGAGAGGGAGGAGAGAGAGAGGGAGAGGGGGAACAGAGAGAGGAAGGGGAGGGAGAGGGGGCACAGAGAGAGGGAGGGGAAGTGAGAGAGGGAGGGGAGAGAGAGAGGGGGAGAGAGAGGGGGAGGGAGAGAGAGCGGGGGAGGGAGAGAAAGAGGGGAGAGGGAGAGAAAGAGGGGGTGGGAGAGAGAGAGGGGGAGGGAGAAGAGGGGGGAGGGAGAGAGAGAGGGGGAGGGAGAAGAGGGGGTAGGGAGAGAGGGGAGGGAGAGAGAGAGGGAGGGGGGAGAGAGGGAGGGGGAGAGAGAGGGGGGATAGAGAGGGAGGATAGAGAGGGAGAGAGAGGGAGGGGAGGGAGAGAGAGGAAGGGTGGGGGAGGGAGAGAGAGGGGGAGGGAGAGAGAGGGAAGGGGAGAGAGAGAGGGGGAGGGAGAGAAAGAGGGGGAAAGGGAGAGAGGGGAAGGGAGAGAGGGGAGGGAGAGAGGGGAGGGAGAGAGAGGGAGAGAGGGGGGAGAGAGAGGGGGAGGGAGAGAGAGAGGGGGAGGGAGAGAGAGAGGGGGAGGGAGAGAGAGAGGGGGAGGGAGAGAGAGAGGGGGAGGGAGAGAGAGAATGAGGGGGATGGAGAGAGAGAGAGGGGGAGGGAGAGAGAGAGAGGGGGCACAAAGAGAGAGAGAGGGAGGGGGCACAAAGAGAGAGAGGGGACACAGAGAGAGAGGGTGGCACAGAGAGGGAGAGAGATGGGGGAGAGAGGGAGAGGGGGGGGAGAGAGAGAGGGAGAGGGAGAGAGAGGGGGAGAGAGAGAGGGAGCGAGAGAGGGGGAGGGAGAGAGAGAGGGGGAGGGAGAGAGAGAGGGGGAGAGAGAGAGGGGGAGGGAGAGAGAGGGGGAGGGAGAGAGAGGGAGGAGGAGAGAATGAGGGGGGGAGAGCGGGAGGGGGATGGGAGAGGGGGTAGAAAGGGAGGAGAGAGTGAGAGAGAGAGGGGGAGAGAGAGGGAGAGAGAGAGGGGGGGAGGGGAGGGAGAGAGAGGGAGAGAGAGGGGAGAGAGAGGGGAGGGAGGGAGAGAGAGGGGGGAGAGAGAGGGGAGGGGGAGAGAGGGGGAGGGAGAGAGAGACGGGGGAGAGGGAGAGAGAGAGGGGGAGAGGGAGAGAGAGGGGGAGAGAGAGAGGGGGAGGGAGAGAGAGGGGGGTGGGAGAGAGAGGGGTGGGAGAGAGAGGGGGAGAGGGAGAGAGAGAGGGGAGGGAGAGAGAAAGGGTGGGAGAGAGGGGCGAGGGAGAGAGAGGGGGAGGGAGAGGGGTGGGTGAGAGGGAGAGAGGGGGAGGGAGAGAGAGAGGGAGAGAGGGAGAGAGAGGGGAGAGAGAGGGGGAGAGGGAGAGAGAGAGGGGGAGGGGAGGGAGAGGGGGAGAGGGAGGGAGAGAGGGAGGGGAAGGGAGAGGGGGAGAGAGAGGGGGAAAGAGAGGGAGAGAGAGAGGGGGAGGGGAGGGAGAGAGAGGGGGAGGGAGAGAGAGAGGTGGAGGAAGAGGGAGAGAGAGGGGGAGGGAGAGTGAGAGATAGGGGAGGGAGAGTGACAGAGAAGGGGAGGGAGAGTTACAGAGAGGGAGAGTTACAGAGAGGGGGAGGGAGACGGAGAGAGGGGAAGGGAGAGGGGGAGAGAGAGGGGGAAAGAGAGGGAGAGAGAGAGGGGGAGGGGAGGGAGAGAGAGGGGGAGGGAGAGAGAGGTGGAGGAAGAGGGAGAGAGAGGGGGAGGGAGAGGGAGAAATAGGGGGAGGGAGAGTGACAGAGAGGGGGAGGGAGAGTTACAGAGAGGGAGAGTTACAGAGAGGGAGAGGGGGAGGGGGAAAGAGAGGGAGAGAGAGGGGGAGGGAGAGAGGGGGAGGAAGAGGGAGAGAGAGGGGGAGGGAGAGTGAGAGAGAGGGGGAGAGAGAGAGGGGGAGGGAGAGAGAGAGGGGGAGGGAGAGAGAGGGAGAGAGGGAGGAGAGAGAGAGGGAGGGGAGGGAGAGGGGGCACAGAGAGAGGAAGGGGAGGGAGAGGGGGCACAGAGAGAGGAAGGGGAGGGAGAGGGGGCACAGAGAGAGGGAGGGGGAATGAGAGAGGGAGGGGAGAGAGAGAGGGGGAGAGAGAGAGGGGGAGGGAGAGAGAGAGGGAGAGAGAGAGAGAGTGGGATGGAGAGGGAGGGAGAGAGGGAGGAGAGAGAGGGAGAGAGAGAGGGAGGGGAGGGAGAGGGGGCACAGAGAGAGGAAGGGGAGGGAGAGGGCACAGAGAGAGGGAGGGCGGTGAGAGAGGGAGGGGAGAGAGAGGGGGAGAGATATGGAGGGATAGAGAGGGAGGGGGAGAGAGGAAGGGTGAGGGAGGGAGAGAGAGAGGGAGGGGGAGGGAGGGAGAGAGAGAGGGAAGGGAGGGAGGGAGAGAGAGAGGGGAGGGAGAGAGAGGGGGAGAAAGAGGGGGATGGTTAGAAAGAGGGGGAGGGAGAGAGAGAGGGAGGAGAGAGAGGGAGAGAGAGGGAGGAGGGAGAGAGAGGGGGAATGGAGAGAGACAGAGAGGGAGGGAGGGGGGAGAGAGAGGAAGGGTGGGGGAGGGAGAGAGAGGGAGGGAGAGAGCGTGAGAGGGGAGGGAGAGAGAGGGGGGAGGGAGAGAGAGAGGGGAAGGGAGAGAGAGAGGGGGGAGAAGACAGAGAGAGGGGGGAGGGAGAGAGAGAGGTGGGAGAGAGAGCGAGGGATAGAGAGGGGGAGGGGGAGAGAGAGAGGGGAGAGGGAGAGAGAGGGGGAGGGAGAGGGGCACAGAGAGAGAGAGAGGGGCACAGAAAGAGAGAGAGGGGGCACAGAGAGAGAGGGGGCACAGAGAGAGAGAGGGGGGGGCACAGAGAGAGAGCGGGGGCACAGAGAGAGAGAGAGGGGGGGAACAGAGAGGGGGGAACAGAGAGAGAGGGGCACAAAGAGAGAGAGGGAGGGGGCACAAAGAGAGAGGGGGCAGAGAGAGAGGGGGCAGATAGAGGGGCACAGAGAGAGAGAGAGGGGGCACAGAGAGAGAGGGAGAGAGGGGGGAGAGAGGGGGAGAGAGAGGGGAGGGAGGGAGAGGGGGAGGGAGAGAAGAGGGGGGAGAGAGGGGAGAGAAAGAGAGAGGGAAAGAGAGGGGAGAAAGGGGAGAGAGAGATAGGGGAGAGAGGGGAGGGAGAGAGAGCGAGAGGGGGGGAGAGAGAGGGGGAGGGAGAGAGAGGGGGAGAAAGAGAGGGGAGGGAGAGAGCGAGGGAGGGGGAGAGAGAGAGGGAGGGGGAGAGAGAGTGGGAGGGGGATGGGAGAGGGAGGAGAGAGAGAGGGGGAGGGAGAGAGAGGGGGAGAGAGAGGGAGGGGGAGGGAGAGAGGGGGAAGGAGAGAGGGGGAGGGAGAGAGTGAGGAGGGAGAGAGATAGGGGAGTGAGAGAGAGGGGGAGGGGGAGAGAGAGGGGAGAGAGAGGGGGAGAGGGAGAGAGGGGAGAGAGGGGGGAGAGGGAGAGAGAGAGGGGGAGAGAGAGAGGGGGAGAGGGAGAGAGAGAGGGGGAGAGGGAGAGAGAGGGGGAGAGAGAGAGGGGGAGGGAGAGAGAGAGGGTGGGAGAGAGAGGGGTGGGAGAGAGAGGGGGAGAGGGAGAGAGAGGGGAGGGAGAGAGAAAGGGGTGGGAGAGAGGGGCGAGGGAGAGAGAGGGAGAGAGAGAGAGAGGGGTGGGTGAGAGGGAGAGAGGGGGAGGGAGAGAGAGAGGGAGAGAGGGAGAGAGAGGGGAGAGAGAGAGGGGGAGAGGGAGAGAGAGAGGGGGAGGGGGAGAGGGAGGGAGAGGGGGAGAGAGGGAGACGGAGAGAGGGGAAGGGAGAGGGGGAGAGAGAGGGGGAAAGAGAGGGAGAGAGAGAGGGGGAGGGGAGGGAGAGAGAGGGGGAGGGAGAGAGAGAGGTGGAGGAAGAGGGAGAGAGAGGGGGAGGGAGAGTGAGAGATAGGGGAGGGAGAGTGACAGAGAGGGGGAGGGAGAGTTACAGAGAGGGAGAGTTACAGAGAGGGGGAGGGAGACGGAGAGAGGGGAAGGGAGAGGGGGAGAGAGAGGGGGAAAGAGAGGGAGAGAGAGAGGGGGAGGGGAGGGAGAGAGAGGGAGAGAGAGGTGGAGGAAGAGGGAGAGAGAGGGGGAGAGAGAGTGAGAAATAGGGGAGGGAGAGTGACAGAGAGGGGGAGGGAGAGTTACAGAGAGGGAGAGTTACAGAGAGGGAGAGGGGGAGGGGGAAAGAGAGGGAGAGAGAGGGGGAGGGAGAGAGGGGGAGGAAGAGGGAGAGAGAGGGGGAGGGAGAGTGAGAGAGAGGGGGAGAGAGAGAGGGGGGAGGGAGAGAGAGAGGGGGAGGGAGAGAGAGGGAGGAGAGAGAGAGGGAGGGGAGGGAGAGGGGGCACAGAGAGAGGAAGGGGAGGGAGAGGGGGCACAGAGAGAGGAAGGGGAGGGAGAGGGGGCACAGAGAGAGGGAGGGGGGAATGAGAGAGGGAGGGGAGAGAGAGAGGGGGAGAGAGAGAGGGGGAGGGAGAGAGAGAGGGGGAGGGAGAGAGAGAGTGGGATGGAGAGGGAGGGAGAGAGGGAGGAGAGAGAGGGGGAGGGAGAGAGAGAGGGAGGGGAGGGAGAGGGGGCACAGAGAGAGGAAGGGGAGGGAGAGGGCACAGAGAGAGGGAGGGCGGTGAGAGAGGGAGGGGAGAGAGATATGGAGGGATAGAGAGGGAGGGGGAGAGAGGAAGGGTGAGGGAGGGAGAGAGAGGGGGAGGGAGAGAGAGAGGGAGGGGGAGGGAGGGAGAGAGAGAGGGAAGGGAGGGAGGGAGGGAGAGAGAGAGGGGAGGGAGAGAGAGGGGGAGGGGGAGAAAGAGGGGGATGGAGAGAAAGAGGGGGAGGGAGAGAGAGAGGGAGGAGAGAGAGGGAGAGAGAGGGAGGAGGGAGAGAGAGGGGGAATGGAGAGAGACAGGGAGGGAGGGGGGAGAGAGAGGAAGGGTGGGGGAGGGAGAGAGAGGGAGGGAGAGAGCGTGAGAGGGGAGGGAGAGAGAGGGGTGGGAGGGAGAGAGAGAGGGGAAGGGAGAGAGAGAGGGGGAGAAGACAGAGAGAGGGGGGAGGGAGAGAGAGAGGTGGGAGAGAGAGCGAGGGATAGAGAGGGGGAGGGAGAGAGAGAGGGGAGAGGGAGAGAGAGGGGAGGGAGAGGGGCACAGAGAGAGAGAGAGGGGCACAGAAAGAGAGAGAGGGGGCACAGAGAGAGAGGGGGCACAGAGAGAGAGAGGGGGGCACAGAGAGAGAGCGGGGGCACAGAGAGAGAGAGAGAGGGGGAACAGAGAGGGGGGAACAGAGAGAGAGGGGGCACAAAGAGAGAGAGAGGGAGGGGGCACAAAGAGAGAGGGGGCAGAGAGAGAGAGGGGGCAGATAGAGGGGCACAGAGAGAGAGGGGGCACAGAGAGAGAGGGAGAGAGGGGGGGAGAGAGAGGGGAGGGAGGGAGAGGGGGAGGGAGAGAAGAGGGGGGAGAGAGGGGGAGAGAAAGAGAGAGGGAAAGAGAGGGGAGAGAAAGGGGAGAGAGAGATAGGGGAGAGAGGGGAGGGAGAGAGAGCGAGAGGGGGGAGAGAGAGGGGGAGAGAGAGAGGGGGAGAAAGAGAGGGGGAGGGAGAGAGCGAGGGAGGGGGAGAGAGAGAGGGAGGGGGAGAGAGAGTGGGAGGGGGATGGGAGAGGGAGGAGAGAGAGAGGGGGAGGGAGAGAGAGAGGGGGAGAGAGAGGGAGGGGGAGGGAGAGAGGGGGAAGGAGAGAGGGGGAGGGAGAGAGTGAGGAGGGAGAGAGATAGGGGAGTGAGAGAGAGGGGGAGAGAGAGGGGAGAGAGGGAGAGAGAGGGGGAGAGGGAGAGAGAGAGGGGGAGAGAGAGAGGGGGGGAGAGGGAGAGAGAGAGGGGAAGGAGGGAGAGAGAGGGGGAGGGAGAGAGAGGGGGAGGGAGAGAGGGGAAAGGAGGGAGAGAGAGAGGGGGAGGGAGAGAGGGGGAGGGAGAGAGGGGGAGGGGGAGAGTGGGGGAGAGAGGGGAGGGAGAGAGATAGGGGTAGAGAGAGGGGGAGGGAGAGAGAGGGGGAGAGAGAGGGGGAGAGAGAGGGGAGAAGGAGAGAGAGGGGGAGAGGGAGGGAGAGATGAGAGGGGGAGAGAGAGGGGGAGGGAGAGAGAGGGGAGGGAGAGAGAGAGAGTGGGGGGAGAGAGAGAGAGTGGGGGAGAGAGAGAGGGGGAGGGGGAGAGAGGGGGAGGGAGAGAGAGAGGGGGCACATAGAGAGAGGGCACAGAGAGAGAGAGAGAGGGGGGGAGGGAGAGGGGGCACAGAGAGAGAGAGAGGGGGCACAGAGAGAGAGAGAGGGGGGCACAGAGAGAGAAAGCAGAGAGAGAGAGGGGGCACAGAAAGAAAGAGAGAGAGGGGGCACAGATGAGAGAGAGGGGGGCACAGAGAGAGAGAGAAAGAGGGGGCACAGAGAGAGAGAGAGGGGGCACAGAGAGGGAGAGGGGGCACAGAGAGAGAGGGGGCACAGAGAGAGAGGGGGGCACAGAGAGAGAGAGGGGCACAAAGAGAGAGAGGGGGCACAGAGAGAGAGGGCACAAAGAGAGAGAGGGAGGGGGCACAGAGAGAGAGAGGGGGCACAGAGAGAGAGGGGGCACAGAAAGAGAGAGGGGCACAGAAAGAGAGAGGGGGCACAGAGAGAGGGAGGGAGGGGGAACAGAGAGAGAGAGGGAGGGAGGGGCCACAGAGAGAGAGAGGGAGGGGTCACATGGAGAGGGGGCACATGGAGAGAGAGAGAGAGGGGGGAGGCACACAGACAGAGAGAGAGGGAAGGCACAGAGAGAGGGGCACAGAGAGAGAGAGAGAGGGGGGGGCACAGAGAGAGAGGGGGCACAGAGAGAGAGAGGGGCACAGGGAGAGGGGGAGAGAGGGGGATCTGGTGACAGTGCTCATTCATTTGGATGGTCCTCAGGGGCTCACTGGCTCAGTCAGCGGCTTCTGTTTCAACTGTTTCTGCTTGTGTTTCTGTTTAAACACAGACAAACACAGTGGTGTGACAAGCTCAGGCATGTTTACAGTGTGGGGATCCTCTTCTTCCAGGACAACTGCGCCGCTCGAGCCAAGCTGGAAAAGAGGAAAGAGGGGGGGCACAGAGAGAGAGAGAGAAAGAGAGGGGACAGAGAGAGAGAGAGAGAGAAAGAGAGGGGGCACAGAGAGAGAGAAAGAGAGAGGGGGCACAGAGAGAGAGAGAGAGAGAAAGAGAGAGGGGGCACAGAGAGAGAGAGAAAGAGAGAGGGGGCACAGAGAGAGAGAGAAAGAGAGAGGGGGCACAGAGAGAGAGAAAGAGGGGGCACAGAGAGAGAGAGGGGGCAGAGAGAGAGAGGGCACAGAGAGAGGGGCACAGAGAGAGAGAGAGGGGGCACAGAGAGAGAGGGGCACAAAGAGAGAGAGAGAGGCACAAAGAGAGAGAGGGGCACAGAGAGAGAGAGCACAAAGTGAGAGAGAGGGGGCACACAGAGAGAGAGGGGGGGCAGAGAGAGAGGCACAGAGAAAGAGAGAGGGCACAGAGAGAGAGGGGGGCACAGAGAGAGAGAGGGAGAGGGGCCACAGGGAGAGGGGGCACAGGGAGAGAGAAAGAGAGGGGAGGCACACAGAGAGAGAGTGGGGGGAGGCACAGAGAGAGAGAGGGGGAGGCACAGAGAGAGAAAGGGAGAGAGAGGGGAGGCAGAGAGGGGGGCAGAGAGAGAGAGGGGAGGGTGGGCAGAGAGAGAGAGAGGGGGGGCAGAGAGAGAGGGGGCACAGAGAGAGAGGGGGGCAGAGAGAGAGGGCACAGAAAGAGAGAGGGGGCACAGAGAGAGACAGGGAGAGAGGGCACAGGGAGAGGGGGCACAGGGAGAGGGAGAGAGAGAGGGGAGGCACACAGAGAGAGAGAGAGAGAGAGAGGGGAGGCACAGAGAGAGAGAGAGCGAGAGAGAGGAGGCACAGAGGGAGAGAGAGAGAGGGAGGGGCACAGAGAGAGAGGGGGGCACACAGAGAGAGGGCACGGAGAGAGAGAGAGAGGGGCACAGAGAGAGAGAGAGAGCACAAAGTGAGAGAGAGGGGGCACACACAGAGAGAGAGGGGGGCAGAGAGAGAGGCACAGAGAAAGAGAGAGGGCACAGAGAGAGAGGGGGGCACAGAGAGAGAGGGAGAGGGGCCACAGGGAGAGGGGGCACAGGGAGAGAGAAAGAGAGGGGAGGCACACAGAGAGAGAGTGGGAGGAGGCACAGAGAGAGAGAGGGGGAGGCACAGAGAGAGAAAGGGAGAGAGAGGGGAGGCAGAGAGGGGGGCAGAGAGAGAGGGGAGGGTGGGCAGAGAGAGAGAGGGGGCAGAGAGAGAGGGGGCACAGAGAGAGAGGGGGGCAGAGAGAGGGCACAGAAAGAGAGAGGGGGCACAGAGAGAGACAGGGAGAGAGGGCACAGGGAGAGGGGGCACAGGGAGAGGGAGAGAGAGAGGGGAGGCACACAGAGAGAGAGAGAGAGAGAGAGAGAGAGGGGAGGCACAGAGAGAGAGAGCGAGAGAGAGGAGGCACAGAGGGAGAGAGAGAGAGGGAGGGGCACAGAGAGAGAGGGGGGCACACAGAGAGAGGGCACAGAGAGAGAGAGAGAGAGAGGGGGGCACAGAGGGAGAGAGAGGGGGATCTGGTGACAGTGCTCATTCACTTGGATGGTCCTCAGGGGCTCACTGGCTCAGTCAGCGGCTTCTGTTCCAACTGTTTCTGCTTGTGTTTCTGTTTAAACACAGACAAAAACAGTGGTGTGACAAGCTCAGGCATGTTTACAGTGTGGGGATCCTCTTCTTCCAGGACAGCTGCGCCGCTCAAGCCAAGCTGGAGGAGAGAAGCAGGTGTTGGAACCATGGGTTTTCCAGGGGTCGGGGGGGGGCTAATTTCTGCGCCCCTCAAAATTTTGCACCCGGGATGACGGCATGCGATAACGCGGTCATATGACTATTTTGCATAAATTATTGCATGCAGTAAATAAAGTTAAATACATTAAAAAAAAAAGATTTTGTGTTAAATAACGTTAGAAAAAAAAATTGTCTGTAAATATTTCAAAAAAATTGTGCGGTAAGCTCTTAAGTCCAATTCACAAATGCAACAGGAAGTAAAAAACCCACAATATTTAAGACCAGGATTTTGCTGGCGGTAACCGGTGCTGTATTTCTTGCTTTAGAGAGTGTGTTGGCTTAGCAGCATTAACAGCGATTGAGGTCTTTTTTTTTTTTTTTTTTTTTAATCTCAAAAAGAACTTTATTAACAATTTGTGCCAGCATTACAAAGTCCAGGACACAGTATGCACCACAGCATTACATGGTATTTTGAAGTCATGTATGTAACATGGCATTAAACATGAAAAGCCAAACACATAGATACAATACACGCATGCTACTTCAGATACATATACCCTACTACCCAAATGCATCACCAAGTCAAATATACTACTCATCCCCGGCCAATGATCAGACAATCCATTACCAGGTGAACCGATGCTAGGCCCAGCATGTCTAACCATGGGGCCCATAACTTGTCAAGTTTACCGAAGCTACCCCTATGCTGAATTTTTTTTTTCCAGTCGAAGAGTGTCTCCCATTTGGGCTATCCACTCCTTCAGCATGGGAGGGTAAGTGGAAGTCCAGTGCCGTAATAACTTACGGGTCTAAAATAGTGCCCTAGCTATGGCCTGCCTAGGGATATCTTTCACACAGAATCCCCAGTAAACATTTCTTCAGTTCCTCTGGTACCGGGACCTGAAACACCTTGTAGTGCTAGATGGGGGTCTTTAAATGCAATTTATTGCATTTTTTAGCCTGCTTTGAAGGCATCTGAGGAGGAGGAGAAGGGTTGCCGTCATGGCTCCGTGACATTTTGTGGAGAGGACCCTTCTGGACGACTTTATAGAGGGTGAAGCTCTTCAAAAGTTCTGGATGACCAAGGAGCTGATCCTTATGCTTTATGTGAGGCTGCGGCTAGTACTGGAGACCACCACCCAGAAGAGTCATGCTATCCCGGGCATGACCATGTTTTTCGCCATACTCCATATTCTTGGCAAGGCTTCCTACCAAATGGTGGCCGGGATGTTGTTGGCATCCTCAGACGAGTGCTGCAGGGATTCTGTGCTATTGCATCCACCTACATCTACAAGCCATCGTCTCGCCAGGAGTGGGATCCGATTAAAGATGGATTCTACAGTATGGCATGCATCCCCAATGTAATGCACCCATGTCCTTCTCTTTCCACCCAGCCACAAGGAGCATATCTACAGGCACTGCAAGGGCTACCATTCGATGAATATCCGGGTGGTGTGTGACAGCCAGATGTTGATCTGGGATGTGGTAACTGAATTCCCCGACTCAGTCCATGATGTGGGGGGGGGGTGTTGAGGTGGGGGTTTGGGTTATTTACTGATAACCCAAACCCCCACCCCAACCCCCACTGCCACACACTACCTCAACTTTTCTGTCTAATGTTCTGATGCCAACAACAGTTATTACACAGAGCACATCTAAAAAACAGCAAAGTACATTTAATTAAAAAATTATAGAAGACAATAAAAAAGGTCAAAATAATATATTTTTTTTATTATTAGTTTTCAGCCATTTTAACAATTGCAACCGCATGTGACATGTAACAAACATACAAAAAATGTACACAGTGGTCTTCACATCACAGCTGGTATGTGTATCATCTTTAAAAGGAACTTTGCAACAACATTTTACACATGACACGTTCAAATAGGGGCACTCTTTCACCCCTGAACACCCACACAATTGGGCACTATTCTCCCCAAGGACACCTCCACAAATGGGCATTATTAAACTCCCCCCCTCCCACACAAATGGGCACTATTCCTCCCAAGGACACTCACACAAATGAACACTTATTCCTCCCAAGGACACCCACAGAAATGGTGCACTATATCACCCAAGGATACCCATAGAAATGCTGCACTATATCACCCAAGGAGACCAGCATAAATTGGGCAACGTTCCTCTCAAATAGACCCATAAAAATGGGACACTATTCTACCTGCAGAAGAGGGCACAATACTACCTACAGAAAGGGGCCTAATAATATCCCACAGAAGAACCACAGAAAGGGACACTATTTCACCACAGAAGACCCACAAAAATAGGACACTATTCTACCTGCAAAAGAGGGCACAACACTACATACAGAAGGGGGCCTAAATCTACCCACAGCAAGGGGCCCTATTCCACCCACAGAAAAGGGGTACAATACTACCTAAAAAAAAAAGGGTCACTATTCTACCCACAGAACACCCACAAAAAATGGTAACTATTCTAGCCACAGAAGACCCTCAAAAAGGGGCACTATTCCACCCACAGAATACCCACAGGAAGGGGCATTATTCCACCCGCAGAGAGGGTTTCAATACTATCCAAAGAAAGGGCACTATTCCACCTACAGAAGACTTACTGAAAGGAGCCTAATTCTACCCACAGAACACACACCTAAGGGGCACTATTCCACCTACAGAAGACCCACTGAAAGGGGTGCCATTCCACCAACAGAGGACTCACAGAAAAGTTATACAATACTACCCACAGAAAGGGGCACCCTTCTACCCACAGAAGACACACAGAAATGTGGCATAATACATTCAAGTATTGTTCCTTAAAAAGAAACCAAAAGACATGACGTGCAGTGCAAATATACTTAAAAAATCTGCTGAAATTGAACATTAGGTAAAAAACAGTGCAGCGCTAATCAGAAATACATAAATCTGCAAGAATAGTGATATGAGATGAATCATATAAACCAGGGGTCTCAAACTGGCAGCTCTCCAGCTGTTGCAAAACTACAAGTCCCATGAGGCATTGCAAGGCTGACTCCCACAAGCAGAGGCATGATGGGACTTGTAGTTTCGCAAAAGCTGGAGGGCTGCCAGTTTGAGACCCCTGATATAAACAATGCACGACACAAATATAAATCTGTACAAAAAAAAAATATCAAAATCATTAGTGAACTATGAAAGTCTAAAATAAAGTTAATATGTCCGTGAAGGCATATATGTTGATTGCGTGATCCAATTTGTGATGATCAATCACCCAAAGAAGAAGAATCACCACTGTGAAAAAATCTGCCACCAAATGGAATTTGAGGAGGCTTACCGAAACATATGGACCCAATCTAGCTTATACCAAATGGGTTAATAAAGGCAATGGTGTCTCAACACTAAGAATTGCCACTAAGAATTTATAAATGTGACCCCAATAAGGACAGCTGCGCTGCATAACACAACGTGCAAAGATTGCCCTATCATTTCCTAGATCACACTAAAATGATGCGGATGCGTGCGTGTCAAGCCTTGATCTGAAACCGAGGGAAAACAACAGGATATGACATCGCAAATGTGGGTCAAACCTCGTATGGAAATCAAAGCCAAAACTGTCTCGTGAGGTGACACAAAACAGCAATAATACACGCAAGTCAAGCCTCTATATCTAAAATAAAGGCGAGTCCACAGGAATACACCTTATGTGCGGGTCACACCTCATCTGAAAATCAAGGTAAAAAACCCGCCCTAGAGACATCACAGCTGTAAGTCAAGCCTCAATATGGTGTCAAAAAGGACAAACTTGTATAACCACGCCATTATCAACTATAAAATTAAAGGGGTTGTAAAGGTTCATGATTTTTCACCTTAATGCGTTCCTACTCCCCGTTTGGTATGAGCGTGGAGTGGGACATTAACATTTTTATCAATTAACTTTATTTTGAACTTTCATAGTTCACTAATGACTGTGATATTTATTTTTTGTACAGATTTATATTTGTATAGTACATTGTTTATATGATTCACCTCATATCACTATTTTTGCACATTTATGCATTTCTGATTAGCGCTGCACTGTTTTTTACCTATTACTTTTATACAAGTTGTCCATTGTGGTGCTGGCTGCTGTGTTTACAATTTACATTTCATTATTTTTTGGGATATTAGCTTGATATAACACTATTTATTGAAATTGAACATTAACAACTTTTTTTATATAAAAAGAATCAAACATTTATCAGTAAAATTTTATTTACAATAGTGCAATAATGGAATATGTCAAATATAACAATTACTCCAGCTAGATTTGACCTCTTGAAGTGGCCACTGTAATACTTTAGGTTATATGGAGCATTTTAACAAGTTACACTTGGCGAGGAAATTTAAAAATAATTAAAGATTGAAAAAAAAAAAAAGACAGTCAAGTGCTCTTCAGTTTCCACAATATTAACATAGGCAGCAGCACAGAATTGGGCCTAAACCAGAAAATAATCCAGTACAGAGCAGATCAAACTGCTCTAGTAGGCAATACATTTGAACAGCACTTTTCAGTCCTAAAAAGTTCCACATTAAAAAGACAAAGCTTGGATTACCAAGCAGCATTTTAAGGAGACATGCATTTGAAAAGGTAGTTAAATTCAATGCCCCCGAGTACAGATTACTGTAAAACATGTTACAATAAAATCTTTGTGACAGCAGAGTAGAATCCAGTACAGAGCAGAGAAAAGTGCTCTAGTAGGCCATACATTTAGGAAAAAGAAAAAAAAAAGACACATTTGAATGTATGGGAGGATGAAGTGACAAGAAATTTGGGAAAGGAGCGCACAGCAGCTTGCCAGCAATTTTAAGTCAAAAGAGTTCCACATGAAAAAGACACAGCTTGGAATACCAAGCATAATTTTTAGGAGACATACCGTATATACTCGAGTATAAGCTGACTCGAATATAAGCCGAGGCACCTAATTTTACCACAAAAAACTGGGAAAACGTATTGACTCGAGTATAAGCCTAGGGTGTCCATCTGCATGCCTCACTTTGCCTCACTGTGTCCATGCCTCACTGTCACTGTGTCCATGCCTCACTGTCACTGTGTCCATGCCTCAATGTGACTAGACTGACGTTTAACATGGGAGTCTATGGAAGGGGTGCCCGGTTTTGAAAAATCGGTGCTCCCCGGCCGTAGGTCTCCCAGACACCAAACTTTGCACATTTCTAGAGGAATAGTTGGTCTACATGTGTGCAAAGTTTGGGGTCCAGGGGACCTAGGGCCGGCCGGTACCGGCTCCCCAAAAATCACTGGAGAAATGACCGTTTAACATTGGGAGTCTACGGAAAGGGGTGCCGGGCTTTGAAAAATCGGTGCTCCCCGTCCATAGGTCCCCCGGACACCAAACTTTGCACACTTGTAGAGGAATAGTTGGGCTACATGTGTGCCAAGTTTGGGGTCCTACGGATGGCCGAGATCAGGCGCACAAAGTTGAAGTAGGAAACAGACTCGAGTATAAGCCGAGGGGGGCATTTTCAGCACAAAAAAATGTGCTGAAAAACTCAGCTTATACTGGAGTATATACGGTACATTTGAAAAGGTAGTTCAAATTTCAATGCTTCCAAGTTACGGATTACTGTAAAACATGTTACATTAAAAAATATTCTTTGTGACAATAGAAAAACATTCTCAGGACAACATAAAAAAAAGTGTTATATTGTAAAATGTTATAATAAAAAAAGACTCAAAAATAAAAGGTCTATTGCAAGGAGAGATTATAAAAACCTGAATAATTCTTCTTACTGCTATCACTGGAATAATGCTTTTGACAGTAGGCACAAGAGAGAGAGACCTCCTGTCTCTGTCGTGTGAAAGAGTTAAATTCTGTACCTTTTAATATACTGCATGGAGTCTCCATATCCAAATTTGCAGACTGCTGCATCTGTTAAAAAAAACAAAAAACAGTGGGTTACAGGTATAGATCATAAATAATAGCAGAGTATGCAGTGCATGAAGGGTGCAGCATTGTAGAAGTGCACATACTAGTGCATGCATACATATGCCAACATTATGGAAGTGCATGCAGAGTTTGTTAGCGGTGGCGTTCATGGTGGATGCAGTATTGCTGCAATGGTGCATGCAGAGTTTGCTAGCCATAACATGCATGGTGGATGCAGTATTGCTGCACTTGTTGCATGCAGAAGTTTGGTAGCAATGGTGTGCATGGTGATTGCAGTATTGCTGCAATGGTGCATGTAGAGTTTGCTAGTGGTGACGTGCATCGTGGATGCTGTAGTGCTGCACATGGTGCACATGGAAATGATGGAGTGGATGTTTTATGCAGGAGTAGGCAGTGATGGTGTAAAATTGTTTCATGCAGAGCTTGCAAGCAGAGAGTGGGCTGAAGTAGGCAGTGATGTTGTACAAATGTTTCATGCAGAGCTAGCAAGCAGAGAGCGTGCTGGAGTAGGCAGTGATGGTGTACAAATGTTTCATGCAGAGCTTGCAAGCAGAGAGCGTGCTGGAGTAGGCAGTGATGGTGTACAAATGTTTCATACATAGCGTGCTGGAGTAGACAGTGGGGTGTAGCTTGCAACTTACCATGCGCTCCACCAAATCCACCATGTTTTGCTTCTCCTCCCATTCTGTCTGCTGCTCGATCAGGCATGACATAGTGGCGGAAGTTATACACCTACAGGAAATTACCTTAACCACCGACACGTGCGATAAATTACCGCATGAAAAAAAATGCGGTAATTACCATACAATCGAACAAACGCCGTATTTGTTATTTAACGTCAAATTCTTAGTGAATTGCACTTTCAACCTGATTTACCGCCAGTGTTATTTTACTGCATTTTATTGGAGTAAAGTGATTGACCCTTTCAAGCTTTGGAGAGAGATAAGTAAACACTACAGATATATGTGCTTAGTTCAAATTTCATGAATGAGGTTTACAAGTTCACCTTTTCCAAAGAATAGCATATGCAGCCAAGGGGCCCAGGCAGAGATGAACAAACGGCAGCTTTCTAAAATGTTCATTAATTATATTATCATACCTATAGGCCATTTGGCCTTCCCATGAGTTTAGCTGAAAAACTTACTATGTCCTGCCTTGTTACTAGGGCATGAAAACTCACTCCAAGCATTACAGGGGTGAATAAACAGTTTTCACATTCTAAGGATGTGGGAATTGCCAAGTGGGATTTTTCTGGCCTGGCTTCTGGGTGGCCCCAGGCTCAACCTCAATCAGTCTTCTCGTGGGAGCAAATTTTGACCTTTCTGCAGTACCCTTTCCTCCTCTTCTGTGATTACTTTACTGCTTAGAATAAAAATATGTTTGTCAGTTTTATTAAACCCCCTTTTTTTTTTTTTTTTATATTTCCGTTTACAAACCTTCTTTTCGGCTATTACACCTAACTTCAGGGAAAACTAATCGCAGGTAGGAATGCATTCCTTTAGAATATTGCACCTTCGACTAATATCTGACAGTAGTGTAGAAGTGGCATAGTTGCCAACAGTCCCGAATTTCCCGGGACAAGCACGATTTTTGGACCCTTGTCCCGAATTGGGCTTGTCCCGATTCGGGACAAGCCCAATTCTTTTTGTCCCGTTTTGTCCCGGTAAATTCGGGAATGCTTTAGGCTAAAAACGTCAGCGGCTACACAAAAATGGCCGCTGCCGCCGCCACGACTGTTTACTGTTTCCCCTTGTGTTCAGTGCAGAGACTGGGGCAGCCAATCGGCTTCTCTCTTCAGTGTACAAATATAAAATTCTATTGTACACTGAAGCCTATTGGCTGCAGGGATTGCCATTGGTGGCTCCTCTCCCTCTCCACTGAACACAAGGATCTGTGCAGTAAGAGAGTCGGATGTCCTGGGGATCAGCGCAGTACTAATAAGTGGCCAGTCTTTTAATAGCTGGCTCAGACATGGCCAGGCTTCTGTATTCTGAGCAATCCTCTCCCTAAGTAGCGACTGGCTCAAACTGAAGGGGAGACCGAGCTGGCTGTGGACGGGGTTAAGTGGTTGTGTAAGCAGTGATGGCAGGGGGGGGGGGCTGTGCTGTGCTGAAAAATCACGGAAGCCTGGTATTTTCCCTGCCTCATGCAGCTCAAAGTGCACGCAGAGAGGGGTCCCCTCCCCCACTGCTTGCAGAGAAAATACCAGCCGGGCTCAGTGGACAAGTGACAGATAAGTGTGTGTTTTTCTCTCCCCCCTCGGCTGAAAGGCATGAGAGCAGAGCACCTGGAGCTGCATGCAGGAGTTCTGGATGCCATTGCCCAGCAGATGATCACGTTATTCCCGAATACAATGCACGTTGCAGGTCACAAAGCTCTGCTCTGTTTCCTGACGGAATGTTCCCCTGGGTTAAAGTCAGCAGAGAGACACAGACCGTGCCTGAGCAGAAAAGAATGCTCAGGTCCAGGACGGGGGTCGGGGTGGTAGCAGTCTGGCAGTAAACTACAGTGAGCAGTTGGGACAGAAGTGACAGCAGCAAAAGGAAGAGAGCTTGGAGGAGGTGCAGGCTCTGCTGTATTCTCCCTCCTCTCTCCCTCTCCCTCATCCCCACTCCCTCTCTCTCTCCCCCTCTCCCTTTTTCTCAATCATTCATCTCAGACTCTAACCACACCCCTTCTGAGGCAAGTCCATTTAAGCCACGCCCACTAGCGCGCATAAACCACACCCATTTTTTTGCACGCCACATTTTACTATTATGGTGTGACACGCCTACAAACGAATGCCCCGCCCCCTGATTATAGCAAGGCCCCGCCTCCATGCAAAAAAAGTGTCCCCGTTTTTTTTTTTTGCAACGTTGCCAACTATGAAGTGGCCTGATCACTGAAAACACATTATTAGAAGCCAATGGCCAATTTGCAGACGTGCTACAAACAAGAACAGTTATATAAAAGTATTAGCAGGTTATTGAATAATTATGAGCTGGAAGCTTCTTGTTTCAGCAATTAGCTTTACTTTCATGGTGAAATGCATTAAATGCCTTTTTTATCATCATGGAACAGGAAGAGAACACAAACAAATGCATATAACACAATAAAGGATGGCACTTCTTCTGATTACCTTACCATAGATAACACACTAGTCTATCCAGCACCACCTGCTGGATAGATAGATATAATGCATATACACAGTCACAGTATGTAAGCAGATTGCTGTTCTTTCAACAAAAATGAGTCTAACCTGTTTGCAAGATCGTCGGCACTCTGCTGCTATTGCTAATTCACAGCAACCAAGACCAACCCATCCATCAGACTTTTTAGAGGCACCTATTTGGAATAAATGTTTCAAATTATTAATAAATTCATTGTAAAAACTTTGATAATAACTTATCACAGAAGTTCTGTGATAATACAGAGAATGTGTGCATGTGTATGGGGCGTGCAAAGTAGTAACACCCAGCTGGCACTTTCAATGGTTAGGATCCTCCAAAATTTTCTGCCAGTATATTCAAAAACAGAACATTGTTATTAAATACTTACCATAAGTTTTCTTTCCTGAATAACTGTATGGCAGTACACAAATATGTCCTATGCTGCCATGAAGTTAGTGAGGAAAACTGAAAATTGTTATTATATACTTTCCATTTCTGGTTACTTTTTCTGACTACTTTTCTGATTAACTCAATGACATATTCATAATCTGCCTTGGAATTACTTAGGAAAAATGTAATTATGATTTGGGTTAATATAGGAGAAGGAGTGCTAAGAGCTGCAGCATCCAGTATTCACTGACTAGAACAATTCCTGCTAAATGTACTGTAAGAGATAATTCAAGTTTTATCACCGGATTTTAGGTATCCCTTATAGCCATGCTTATCATGTTCAGCTTTAGATCTAGCAAGGCAAGCTCCGCACAATGTATGCATGGAATAGAACAGAGAAATAATTAATAGGCTATGGGACGCCAAAAGATGTTTGCATTCAGAAGACAAGTTCATTTTCACTTTTGCATGACTATTGTATAACAGATGTATTCCTGGACTGCCCACCACGTTCTACCCCATACCTTACTTATACTTAATCAATGAGACCACACCTTATTATTTGGAGTAAAACATGGCTGTAGCAGCCTCCTTTATTTTAACTGTTACATCAGTTATCAAAAACTTCAACCATCAAAAACATAAACAGAACGTATCAGAAATATTGCCTCCTAGTGTTGGTCTTTGCAGGAACCTCACAATTACCATAATAATAATAATCAATATATTAATCATAATAATGTTAATCATATCAATCTTAAACCCATCAATAACAATCCACGTGACACTGCGGTACCTTAAATGGTCATAGGCCTCAAGCCGACCAGCTACTCAGAGACGACCACTGACCGCAGTGACCCCATTATCAAACTCTTCCAGCTAAACTCCTGTTAGCTGGAATACACCCTCAGAACCCATACCACCGATAGGTCCTGAGCACTTGCTTTTTGAGGTACTTCATTCTCCCGCAAAGACCAAAACACCCGCCACTGCCACGACAGGCCGCTCACCTGTAATGAAAATGAAAACAACATAAACCCATACTTCGCGCAACAAATAAAATTCAAAATTCCAACCATTCAAAAGTAGGGAGGGTGGGTGGGAACTTTCCCCCGCGCTGTGTTGTCTTAGAGGGGCGGGGACTACCTTTAATCTAGCCTTATCCCCTCCCCTCCAAACTTCCATTATCCAATCATTAATCCCCTCACATCTCATACCCTGTTCACTCAGTCATGCCAGCCCCGCCTATTGCATTCTGTCTTTCTGCTCCGGGCTTTTCTTGACTATTGTATAACAGATGTATTCCTGGTCTGCCCACCACGTTCTACCCCATACCTTACTTATACTTAATCAATGAGACCACACCTTATTATTTGGAATAAAACATGGCTGTAGCAGCCTCCTTTATTTTAACTGTTACATCAGTTATCAAAAACTTCAACCATCAAAAACATAAACAGAACGTATCAGAAATATTGCCTCCTAGTGTTGGTCTTTGCAGGAACCTCAAAATTACCATAATAATATTAATCAATATATTAATCATAATAATGTTAATCATATCAATCTTAAACCCATCAATAACAATCCACGTGACACTGCGGTACCTTAAATGGTCATAGGCCTCAAGCCGACCAGCTACTCAGAGACGACCACTGACCGCAGTGCCCCTATTATCAAACTCTTCCAGCTAAACTCCTGTTAGCTGGAATACACCCTCAGAACCCATACCACCGATAGGTCCTAAACACTTGCTTTTTGAGGTACTTCATTCTCCCGCAAAGACCAAAACACCCGCCACAGCACCCAAGGGAAAACACATTTACCCTTTGGTGCCCCTCCAAACCCTAAGGGCTCGTTGGATCCCATCCTGCAAACCCAAAGCCCACAAATCAGTCCCCACCTCATTCAGATAGACACCATCACTCCGCAGATACCGCCACATATCCACCTCCAGTTCCAAATGTCTTACCACCAACCCCCTGTTCCATACCACAAACCTACCCATGTCCCTATTGATTTTCCTGCGAGCCCGATTGATGCCATTCACGGACCTCGCCCCTCTCCACGCTGTCCGGGTCACCATATCAGACCAGACAATGATCATGTCCGGGAATGACATCCTGAGCCGCAGGAAATCAAATTTCATGTCCCTTGTCACCTCTAACATGGACCTACTGCCCAGATCATTGCCACCTATGTGCAGTACTAAAACGTCAGGTGGCTTGTCCACGCGAGCAAAACGGTGCACCTCCGGAACCATCCTGCTCCACAACATTCCTGGAACTCCCAGCCAGCGGACACACGCCTCGGGTCTTGGGAACCCCAACTGCCGACCCTCATGTCGAACGTCAGCCCTCTTAGCCCCCCAGAACACAAACGAATGGCCCAGTATCCAGACCAAAGCTTGCGTCCCATCTGAAAATAGAAGAAGAACAATACCCGTAAGAAACCTCAAAACCCAACTGTACACCTCAGCAGCCTGAAAACAACACGCCAGGAATTTACCCAAACATTATTCTAGCCCCACCAGTAGCTGGGGGCGCACGTATAGCCGGAACCTCCTGGATTCCCACCGGCCTATCTTCCTGACAGCTTCCTCATCCATCCCACATCTGGCTGCCTCCGTAGCTGCCCCGATCCTGAATGAATGAGAGGAGAACTCCTTATCACAGAGTCCCAAAGCCCGAAGGCACTTTCGGAACACAGCAATAAACTGGTACCTTGAAAGTGGGGTACCGTCCTTATGCATCAAAAAGGAACCCCCACCGGACGGGCGAACCTCCAAGTACCCTTTAACTGCCTTTACCGGGCACAACAGTGAACCTGGGACCGGAAAAACCTGTACCAACTTACCTCTGCCCATCTGGTCCGTCTTAGACTTCCTAAGCACCAGTGACACCCCTTCCTCCGTCCAACCCACCTCGCTGGCCAGCAAGCCCCCGTGCACTGCTTTGGACGGGCTGACCAACCCACCTATCCGGAATGCTCCAAAGAATGCCAGTGAAAAGGCCACCGTGAACAGCCAAACCGCCCTATGATCCCAGCCAATAAAGTAAACGATACCGGCCGCTTGCCATCCATTTTCTGACCCCCATGACCATAACCCTTGAATGCCTGCCGCACCCAAAAATATTTTGTAAAGTCCGGGCACCCCTGCCATTTGAACAGAAAGGCCAACCCTGCCAATTTCTTACCCAAACTGGACCTGGACACGCGAGCCTCCATGTTCCTAGCCAGGAAATACAGCACCAATAACCTCACATTGGGACCCACCGGGTCCGCTCCAGCTTCCCGAACCATCTCTCGCCACTCCAGCCACACCTTCTCATACGCTACCCATGTGCCCGTACTCACCGATTTCTTTATCCAACCTGACACTATTCCAACGGAATCTTCCACAGCCAGCCTGGACAAGGGACCCCACGTTGCTCCGCCTCCGGTGCCAACTCTCGGAACCTGTCCCACTGAAAGCGAGACAGCGCATCAGCTATGACATTGTCCACCCCCGGAAGGTGTACCGCATACACAAACACATTGAGCTGTAAACATCTCAACACCAGATGGCGCAGCAGCCGCACCACAGGGGGGGAGGATGCCGACACCTTGTTAATGACCTGCACCACCCCCAGGTTATCCCCATGAAACCGCACCTTCAAGTCCCTGAAAAAAATACCCCACAATTCCACCGCCAGCACCACCGGGAACAGTTCCAACAGGACCAAGTTCTTAGTGAAACCCGCATCAATCCATGACGGAGGCCAGGGGCCCGCACTCCACTTACCCTGAAAGAAAGCCCCAAAACCTGACCCCCCGGCTGCATCCGTGTCCAGATCAAAGTTGCTAATTGGGCCGGACATCCATAACGCTCTCCCATTGAACGCCTCCAGGAATGAATGCCAAACCCGCAAGTCAGCCTTGTGTTCCCTGCCTAAACTCACAAATTGTGTGGGGGACCGCACCCCAGCCGCGCTAGCCGACAGCTGCCGGCAGAACACCCTGCCCATTGGCAGAATGCGGCACGCGAAATTGAGCTTTCCCAGCAGCGACTGCAACACCCTAAGCTGCACCTTCCTCAGCCCCATCATCACTCTCAGCTCCCTCTTGAGAGCCTCCAACTTGTCCAATGGTAGGCGGCACTCCATGGCCTCCAAATCCAGGACAATGCCCAAAAACGTGATAACCGTGCGAGGCCCCTCAGTTTTTTCAGGCGCCAAAGGGATCCCAAACCGCTCTGCAATGTGCTCCAAGGTGACCAGGAGCACTGCGCAGATCCTGGTTGAGGCCGGACCCACACACAGAAAATCGTCCAAGTAGTGAATAATTGAATTCACCCCCGACACATCCCTGACAACCCATTCCACAAACGAGCTGAACTGTTCAAACAATGCGCACGATATGGAGCATCCCATAGGTAAACACTTATCCACATAGAACGCATTGTCCCTGTCACATACCTGGTAGGAGTCTGGTATGACGAGGTCGGCCTCCCTTGTATCTCCTACCCAAGCCCCACTGAAGGTGGAACAGATGGTGGCTAGGGTCAGGAGGAACACGAGTGCCAGGGAATGTTGCTTGTAGAACCTGCGGTGGAAGTAGTAGGCTCGGTGGAAACAGCAGGACAGCAGGTGAAGAGCTGCGGTGGAAGTTAAGGAGGAACTCCAACCAGTTTGCAGGTTCAGGCTTGGTGGCTTGTCAGTACTTCCTATGGTCAGGAGACAGGAGAGCACTGGACACCAGAGAGCTGAGACCATAGAGAGCCAGCGCAGGTTTCCAGTGGCAGTGTCAGACCTGGGCAGATGATAGAAGCAGAGTCGTGGAGATAGCCGGGTTCGGTAACAGGCGGGCTGCAGAGTACAAGGCATAAGCAGGAGGAAGGTCAGATGCAGGCCAGAGTCGGGTACCAGTAATCAAGCAATCAGAGTCCAGAAGCAGAGTCAGAGGAAGCCGGGATCAGTAACAGGTATCAAGCAGGTATGGCAGGGTTTAGAGGAACAGGACACAGCTGAAGACCAGTCAGCACTTGTGGAAAGTCAGAGCACCCTTTAAATAGGCCGTCTGGCGCCAACTGGCGTTAGGGACGCGCTCCTGCGCGTGCACGCCGTTCATTGCGCACGCGCATGCGCATTGGCGCACGCATATGCGCCATACGTGACACAGCAGTTCTCTTACATTGCCCCCCCCTAAGGGCAGCCTCCGGATGCCCTTCAGGGCTCTTTTTTCAGGGTGTCGCTGAAAGAAGGCTTGTACCAGTCTTGGGGCATGTACATTGGAGGCTGGTTCCCAAGAATTATCCTCCGGGCCGTAGCCTTTCCACTTGACAAGGAACTGTGTTAGGTTGTTCCTAACTCTGCAGTCCAAAATTGTTTCTACTTCAAACTCCTCGTTACCTTTGATAAGGAGAGGAGGAGGAGGAATTTCAGGAATCCGGTCAGGAAAGGGATTTGGCACCGTCGGTTTCAACAAGGAAACGTGGAACACTGGATGAATCCTTAGATTCTTGAGCAACACCAATTCAAATGCCACTGCATTAATCCTCCTTTTAACTGGGAAAGGGCCCAAGAATTTTGGACCAAGTTTCTTCGAAGGACAATTTAACCTTAAATTTGCTGTAGACAGCCAGACCTTGTCACCTGGTTCCAGATTCAGGTTGCCTCTTCTTTTCCTATCGAAGAATTTCTTATTGCTTGCCTGTGTCTTAGTGATTGTATCCTGTAAGAGTTGGTTGTTGGTACTGAAGAAATTTAAACGATCCTATACAGCAGGTACGGAAGATTCAACAGATAGCTCCGGCAAGAAGGAAGGGTGATACCCATAATTGGCAAAGAAGGGTGACTGTTTGATTGCTGAGTGAATGGAGTTGTTGTATGAGAATTCTGCAAGTGGGAGGAGTGAAAGCCAATCATCCTGTGCAAAGGAGGAAAAACACTGCAAATACTGTTCAAGGGTCTGGTTGGTTCGTTCAGTTTGACCATTAGTTTGTGGGTGATATGCTGTGGAGAGACGGAGTTCGATGTTTAGTGCTTCACATAGAGCCCTCCAAAACCTGGAAGTAAATTGAACTCCTCGGTCGGAGATGATGCTGTCAGGGATACCGTGCAACTTAACAACTTCCTTGATGAAGGCTGAAGCAGTCTCAGTAGCCGAAGGAGTTCCTTGTAACGGTATGAAATGAGCCATCTTGGTCAGGCGGTCTACAACAACAAAAATTGTGGTAAAGTCCTCTGATGGGGGAAGTTCTACAATGAAGTCCATGGAGATCATACTCCATGGTTTCTTTGGTACAGGTAGAGACTCCAAAAGACCCCAAGTTCTGGCTTTGTCCGATTTATTACGAAGGCATGTGGTACAGGATTTTACGTAATTCTTACAGTCCTGCATTAAATCCGGCCACCAAAAGGTACGAGAAATTAAATCGGCTGTTTTGGAAATTCCGAAGTGCCCCACAAGGGGGTGGTCATGACAGCGTCTTAAGATAGATAGTCTGAATCGTTCAGGGACAAAGATTTGCTCCTTATGAAAATAAAGGTCATTCTTAAGTTGAAGGGCCAAGTCCTGAGGAGGTGGTCGATCCACCACATCTGTCTTTATTTGTGACATTAGGTCGGCTTGAAGAAACAGGAAGTTTTTGGCTGGAAGAATGGTATCAGGTTCCAAGGACACTACGGGACTGCTGAACATGCGGGATAAAGCATCCGGTTTGCCGTTCTTAGAGCCAGGGCGGTAAGTGATGTGGAACATGAAGCGAGAGAAGAACAATGCCCATCTTGCTTGCCGAGGTCTTAATCTTTTAGCTGTTCTCAGATATTCAAGATTTTTATGATCCGTGAAGATGAGGATTGGATGAGATGCTCCTTCCAAGAGATAGCGCCACTCTTCGAGCGCAGCCTTGATGGCCAGTAACTCTCTGTCTCCAACATCATAATTCCTTTCAGAAGGATTTAACTTTTTAGAGAAAAATGCTACAGGGTGAAGTAGGGATTTAGAACCCTGGCGTTGGGATAAAATGGCGCCGACTGCATTCTCAGAGGCATCTACCTCCAACACATAGGCCAAAGATGGGTCAGGATGCTTCAGAATAGAAGCTGACGTAAACAAAAATTTTAATTGTTCAAAAGCCTCTTGAGCTTCAGAGGTCCAGCAGAAGGGGACCTTCTGTCTAATCAGTTGTGTGATGGGGGTAATGATACCGGAAAAGTCCTTGATAAATTTCCTGTAGAAATTTGCAAATCCTATAAACCTCTGAACTGCCTTCCTGTCTGTAGGAGCCGGCCATTCTAGAACGGATGTGACCTTCTGTGGATCCATGGAAATGCCCTCGGCCGAGATGACGAGACCTAAAAAGTGTATGGTTTGCTTCTCAAAATCACATTTTTCAGCCTTGGCGTAAAGGCGATGTTCACGGAGCCGACGCAGTACCTTCTTCACGTGAGTTCGATGGAATTCAATGGATTCAGAGAATATAAGAATATCATCTAAGTACACGATGACAAATAGATCCAGAAAGTCACGGAAGACGTCATTCACTAGGTGCTGAAAGGTAGCTGGGGCGTTACAAAGTCCGAAAGGCATGCCCAAGTACTCAAAGTGGCCAAAGCGTGTCCGGAAGGCCGTCTTCCATTCATCCTCTTCCCTGATTCGGACTAGATTATATGCTCCTCTTAAGTCAAGTTTGGAAAACACTCGTGCCCCTCTCAGTCTCTGGAAAAGCTCAGGAATCAGGGGAAGGGGGTATCGGTTTTTGACCGTGACTTTATTGAGGTCCCGATAGTCAACACAGGGTCTCAGGGACTTGTCCTATTTCTCCACGAAGAAGATCCCGGCACCTGCAGGTGACGTGGAGGGTCGAATGAACTGTTTTTCTAGGCTCTCGTCGATGTATGTACGTAGGGCTTCTAGTTCAGGCTCAGACAGAGGGTAGATCCTACCAAACGGGATCTCGGCCCCTGGTAAAAGTTCTATGGGACAGTCATATGTCCTATGGGGAGGAAGAGTGTCTGCACCCTTCTTGTTGAACACATCCTGATATTCATGGTAGGCAGCAGGAATCAACTTCAAAGTCTCTGGGTCTGGCTGTAAACTCAAGAGAGGAGTAGTATTAACCTTCCCTCCTGGAAAGCAGTGTTTTTGGCAGTAGTTGGATGAGAAGGAGACCTCTCCAGAAAGCCAGTTTATGTGTGGATTATGGGCCCTTAACCATGGGATGCCAAGAATTAAAGGGAACATAGGTGACGTTATGACATCCAGCCTAAGGAGTTCATGATGGCCTGAAGCGGTTTGACAGAAAATAGGTGCAGTCTCTTGTGTAACGGGCCCAGATTTGATGCCAAAGCCATCGGCCAGATGAACCAGAAAACTTTGCTTCTTGGCACACACAGGGAACTGATGAAGGGCAACAAATGTGGAATCAACAAAGGAACTACAGGCCCCAGAGTCTATGATGGCCGATACAGAGACTGTCTTTCCGGAGAACAGAAGCTCAACGGAAAGGGAGACATGAGAGCGATCTTTCCCAGGGAGATACTTCATATGAGGCAGGTGATGACAAGGTCTGCTGGATTTTACTGGGCAAGTCCGTATAAAGTGGCCAGCCTCCCCGCAATATAGGCATAATTCAGCTTGCTGCCGCCGGAGACGCTCAACAGGAGAAAGAGGGGGTCTCCGAAAACTCCTATAGCAAGCCTTATACAGTCTTTTCCCTCCGGGGGGTGCAACAATTGAAGGAGCGGATATGTCAGAACTGAAACCACAGAAAGACTTCCCTTAAGTTTTTCAGACTATCTCTCCCGTAAGCGCCAATCAATCTTGATGGTTAGGGTGATCAGGTCCTCTAAGGATGTGGGCACTCCCACTCTGGCAAGCTCATCTTTCAAGGTCTAAGAAAGTCCCAGGCGAAACTGGTGACGAAGGGCAGACTGATTCCACAGGGTATCAGCACTCAGAACGCAGAAATCGGTCACATAGTCCTCCACTGGCCTTGTTGTAACTTGCCAAGCTTGGATTCAGCAGTCTGGCGGAAGAAAGAGTCGGCATATAGCTGAGCCATGGCTGAGAAAAATGAGTCCGTGGTTGCCAGAACGGGGTCATGTTGCTCCCGGAGATGGTGGGCCCAGAAAAGTGGTTTGTTTAATAACAAAGTGATGATGAGCCCCACCTTGGTGTCTTCGGAAGCAAAGGTTCAGGGTAACAGGGAGAAATATAGCTCACAAGAGTTCTGAAAGGTGCGGAATTTTCCACGGTCCCCGGAGAACCGTTCGGGTAGAGGCACCCTGGGCTCCGGAGGGGGAGTGGCCTCACGGAACAATCTGAAGTCTGTTTGAACAGAAGAGTCAGTGACTGAGGAAGATGCATAAACTGGTGCAACATTCATCTCGCTTGAGAGTCGCTCTTCCATGCGACGAAGGTCTCTCTGTAGATTCTGCATGGTATATGTTAGTGCAGAAACTGAACTGGAAATGTCCACTGGTGGGGAGACCTCCCTTTCAGACTCCATCCCTGGCTGACTGGTACTGTCACGTACCTGGTAGGAGTCTGATATGACGAGGTCGGCCTCCCTTGTATCTCCTACCCAAGTCCCACTGAAGGTGGAACAGATGGTGGCTAGGGTCAGGAGGAACACGAGTGCCAGGGAATGTTGCTTGTAGAACCTGCGGTGGAAGTAGTAGGCTCGGTGGAAACAGCAGGACAGCAGGTGAAGAGCTGCAGTGGAAGTTAAGGAGGAACTCCAACCAGTTTGCAGGTTCAGGCTTGGTGGCTTGTCAGTACTTCCTATGGTCAGGAGACAGGAGAGCACTGGACACAGGAGAGCTGAGACCATAGAGAACCAGCGCAGGTTTCCAGTGGCAGTGTCAGACCTGGGAAGATGATGGAAGCAGAGTCGTGGAGATAGCCGGGTTCGGTAACAGGTGGGCTGCAGAGTACAAGGCATAAGCAGGAGGAAGGTCAGATGCAGGCCGGAGTCGGGTACCAGTAATCAAGCAATCAGAGTCCAGAAGCAGAGTCAGAGGAAGCCGGGATCAGTAACAGGTATCAAGCAGGTATAGCAGGGTTCAGAGGAACAGGACACAGCTGAAGACCAGTCAGCACTTGTGGAAAGTCAGAGCACCCTTTAAATAGGCCGTCTGGCGCCAACTGGCGTTAGGGACGCACTCTTGCGCGTATGCGCATTGGCGCACGCATATGTGCCATACGTGAATCAGCAGTTCTCTTACAGTCCCAATGACATCCCAAGAGGTGAAAGCTATCCGGATGAACCGGCAACAATCTAAATGCCGCCTCTATGTCGGCTTTCGCCATCAACGCCCCCTGCCCGTACCTGCGAACCCAGCCCACGGCAGCATCAAAGGATGTGTAACTGACCGTACAAGCTTCCGGATCAATCGCGTCATTGACCGACCCGCCCTTCGGAAAAGACAGGTGGTGAATGAGGCGGAACTTGTTGGGCTCCTTCTTGGGGACAACCCCGAGTGGGGAGACCACCAAATTCTCCAAAGGGGAGGAAGAGAAAGGACCGACCATGCGGCCAAACGCAAACTCTTTTTGCAGTTTCTCTGCGACCACCGCCGGCTGCATCATGGCCGACCGCAAATTGCGCGCGATCGGGGGGATGACCTGTAAGGAACACGGAATGCGAAACCCCTCTGAAAAACCCTGATACAACAATCTGGCCGCCCCCTTGTCCGGATACCTACCGAGAAACAGCCGCATCCTTTCCACCATCACCGGAGACCTCCCTTTTGTGCCCAGCGTCTCCGGCACGACCCTTACCTTGCTTAAAGCATCTAGCCTGCGTATGGGAGCCCCCGCAACCGGAGCACTCATGCTTGTACCTGCAGGACCCCCCAAATTTGCATGTGCCCTCATTATATTGCCAGCACACCCCCTTTTTCTTACCGGCCGATGTCCTGGGCAAGAGGTTCCACCGCCCCCCCCCCCCCCCTGAAAAAACTGACTGGAAGCCCTCGGCGAGGTCATCAACCGCATCCATAAGCTGATGTCTTTATTATCCCACCGCAGATCCGGCCGGACTGCTCTCCTCTGCCTGAACTGTTTGTCATATCGGAACCACCCCATGCCCCCGTACACCCTGTAGGCCTCCCCAATGGAGTCCTGATAGCCAAATAGTGATGAACAGTGCTCCGGATTCTTCTGTCCGATAACACTGGCCATGATGGAGACCGCCTGCAGCCAATTAGCAAACGTCCGTGGGATAAGCCTATATCTCCTCTTCTCCTCATCCTCCTTTTTAGAATCATCTGGCTTAACCCTGTCCAGGTGAAACTTTTCCAATGGCAACAGTGAGAACATCTCCACATACACACCCTTCCATATCTTCTCCCTCACTTCAGGTTTCAGGTGAGATCCCAGTGGTGCCTCATAACACACATACACCTCACATTTTGCAGCATCAGCCAACCTAATGATATCCTGCCGTGCCGCCTGTTCCACCGCATTACCCACCTGCATGGCCCCCAACGCCCCGGTAGTCACCCCTGCAGCTTCCCCCACCGCAGTAGTCGCCGCAGGTGGAATCGGCGCTATAACCGCAGCAATGGGCCCCCCCGGCCCAGCCGGCGGGACCCACGCCACTGTCGGGCTGACCTGCCCACCATCCCCCTTCTCAAATTGGCTGACCAAGGACTTGATACCCGCAAGAAACCCCTGCAGCTCATCCAGCCGTGCACCTCCCCCAGCAGGGACCGTAGGCCCCCCAGCCTGCCCACTACCCGGATCCAGCACCTGCATCGCTAAACCCACACCCACAGCAGGCCTAACCACCTGGCCACTACCCCCAGTATGGCCCCCAGAATGAGTAGGTGAAAATGACTTACCGGGCTGCCTGGAAGAACTCCCACCAGCCGATCGACTCGACTCCACCGCTGCCACAGACCGTCCGGGTCTCCGATCCTCCTCCGAGCTGCAGACTTCCCCCTCAGACAGCACCCCCGACTGCTCCTCACCCCCCTCAGACAGCTCACCAGGTGACTTGTCCCGGGAAGCCGAGGGTCCTGCAACCGATCGATCCATCCTCCGCACACCAGACCCGCACATCGATCGGTCCACCGACTTGCCACCACGCTGTTCCCCAGCACCGCCGTCATCTCTCACCATCTCCCTCACTCCAGAACCCGCCTGCACCGTACTGCGGAGTCCGGCCGAGGGGTGGGATGCCTGGACACCGCAACCACCGATGACCCACGCCGAGGCCCCGAACCCGCTGGAGATCCCCGGGGGGTGGGGCCCGCACCCTCCGACTCCATGCGCTGCGCGGGCATGTTGGCCGCACCGGAACTCCCGGCGCAGCCCCCCGCCGAGCTCCGAACTTGAGGGGGATTCCTCCCGGTACCCCCCGCCCTGGATAACGCAGCGCGCTTGGCCGGGGGGCCCGAAGGGGCCCTAGGGGGACTCCCAGTCTGCCGCTGAGCTCTAGGGGAGGGGCCCGGTGAATAGCGCTCCGGAGGTCTGGACCTGCGACCTCGCCCAGCCTCTCTCCCCGCGGTACCTTCCGATCCAGACGGACCCGACAGCATTGGCCCCAGGGTCTCCTGGAGCCAATCCTCACCCCGTGTCACAGCCTCTGCCCGAAGCTGGGCCAGAAGTTTGTCTACAGAAGACATACTGCTGCTAGCTGACATGCTGCTGCTAGCTGGAACTTTCCCCCGCGCTGTGTTGTCTTAGAGGGGCGGGGACTACCTTTTATCTAGCCTTATCCCCTCCCCTCCAAACTTCCATTATCCAATCATTAATCCCCTCACATCTCATACCCTGTTCACTCAGTCATGCCAGCCCTCCGCCTATTGCATTCTGTCTTTCTGCTCCGGGCTTTTCTTTCAAATTTGAGACTCCTCCACTATACAGTGTGTTTCTGTGTTCCCATTCACATAGAATAACCAATTTAGTTATTTTTTAATCTATATTTCTTACCATTCTAGTTGTTTTTTTGAAACACATTTATATATAGGACTACGATCTATTGTGAATAATTTCAAAGTGCAGTTGGATGGACAAAGTAAGGGAAAGTGCACTATCATACAATATATCAGATCTTTAACCCTTTGTTAGGATAGACAGTATCCAAATCTAGGTTACCACTGATAACGAAATCTGCCAGCACAAGTGGAAATACATTTTAACCACTTCAATACCGGACACTTTTACCCCCTTCCTGCCCAGGCCAATTTTCAGGTTTCAGCGCTGTCACACTTTGAATGACAATTGCGTAGCCATGCAACAATGTACCCATATGACATGTTTATATTTTTTTTCACACAAATAGAGCTTTATTTTGGTGGTATTTAATCACTGCTGGTCTTTTTTTTTTCTTGCAAAAAAAAAAGAAGAATTTTGAAAAAAAAAGTTTTTCTTTATTTCTGTTATAAAATTTTGTAAAAAAAAAAAAAAAAAAAGTAGTAAGAGGCATGGCTAGTTTTTTGAAGCTGTATTTTTTTTGTCACAATTTTTTGGAAAATTAAATAAAAATAAAATGTTCACAATTTTTTTTTTTTACATACTGTCACCAGCGTACATTTAATGCCCCATACACACGATCGTTTTTCATGCCGTTAAAAATGCCATTTTTAAAAATGCCCATTAACCACTTCTCTACTGTGCACGAAAACCCCCTTCCTGCCCAAGCCATTTTTCAGCTTTCAGCGCTGTCACACTTTGAATGACAATTGCGCGGTCGTGCGACGTGGCTCCCAAACGAAATTTGTGTCCTTTTTTTCCCACAAATAGAGCTTTCTTTTGGTGGTATTTGATCACCTCTGCGGTTTTTATTTTTTGCGCTATAAACAAAAGAAGAGCGTCCAGTTTGGAAAAAAAACACTATTTTTTACTTTTTGCTATAATAAATACCCATTTTTTTTTTAAATAAAATTTTCCTCAGTTTAGGCCGATACGTATTCTTCTACATATTTTTGGTAAAAAAAAAAAATCGCAATAAGCGCGTATTGATTGGTTTACGCAAAAGTTATAGCGTGTACAAAATAGGGGATAGATTTATAGCATTTTTATTTTTTAATTTTTTTATTAGTAATGGCGGCGATCTGCGATTTTTTATTGTGACTGCGATATTGCGGTGGACACATCGGACACTTTTGACACATTTTTGGGACCATTCACATTTATACAGCGATCCCTGCTATAAAAATGCATTGATTACTGTATAAATGTGATTGGCAGGGAAGGGGTTAACCACTAGGGGGCGGGAAGGGGTTAAATATGTTCCCTCAAAGTGTTCTTACTGTGGGGGGAGGGGACTGACTGGGGGAGGTGACCGATGGTTGTCCCTATGTATAAGGGACACACCATCGGTCCCCTCTCCCTCACAGGACGTGGATCTCTGTGTTTACACACAGAGATCCACTTTCCTGCTCGTTTCCCGGGCAATCGCGGCCGCCGGGCACGCGCACCGGGGCCTTGTGAACGCGCGCGCCTCCTAGCTCGTTTTAAAGGGAGGACGTCATATGACGTCCTCCCAGAACGAGAGTATCCTCCGCCCGCCGTCAATTGACAGTGGGCGGGGGACAAGTGGTTAAAAATGATCGTGTGTATGCTCCAGAGCATTTTTAACGACGTGAAAAACGGGCATTAAAAATTTCGAACATGCTCTCTTTTTTCACGTCGTTTTTCATGTCGTTTTTTTTAACGACGTGAAAAACGATAGTGTGTATGCTTTAACGACGTGAAAAAAAAACGCGCATGCTCAGAATCAAGTATGAGACGGGAGCGCTCGTTCTGGTAAAACTAGCGTTCGTAATGGAGATAGCACATTCGTCACGCAGTAACGGACTGAAAAGCACGAGGCTGAAAAGCGCGAATCGTTGCTCAACAAACTTTACTAACATGAAGGGTGGCGCCATTTAAGCGGAACTTCCCCTTTATAGTGCCGTCGTACGTGGTATACATCACTGCGCTTTGCTTGATCGTTTTTTAAAATGATCGTCTGTACGCAAGACAGGCTTGAGAGGAAACATGAAAAAAAACGACGTGAAAAACGGCAAGAAAAAAAATGGCAAGAAAAACGATCGTGTGTATGGGGCATTACAGTTAGGCCCCTTTCACACTGGCACGTTTTTCAGGCGGTTTAGCGCTAATAATAGTGCTGTTATACCGCCTGAAAAAATCGTGCCCTGCAGTCTTCAGTGTGAAAGCCCGAGGGCTTTCACATTGAAGCGGTGCGCTAGCAGGACCGCTCCAAAAGTCCTGCTAGCCGCATATTTACAGCGGTGAAGGAGCGGTGTGTTCACCGCTCCTTTACCGCGGCTGCCCATTGAAATCAATGGGACACCGCGGTAATACCACCCGCAAACTGCGGCAATAGCCGCGGTTTGCGGGTGGTATTAACCCTTTTTCGGCCGCTAGGGGGGGTTAAATTCACCCCGCTAGCGGCCGCATACCGCGGTAATAACGACGGGCAGGGCCGTCGGAACAGGAGAGGCAAACCAAGCAACTGCTTGGGGCCCCCAGCTGGCCTGGGGCCCCAGCAGAGCGGCCCCCCTTCCGCGATCGGCGGCCCCCCACCCGCGATTGGCGGCCCCCCCCTCCGCGATCGGCGGCCCCCCCACCCGCGATCGGCGGCCCCCCTCCCGCGATCGGCGGCCCCCCACCCACGATCGGCGGCCCCCCACCCGCGATCGGCGGCCCCCCCCACCCGCGATTGGCGCCCCCCCTCCCGCGATTGGCGCCCCCCCTCCCCCGATTGGCAGCCCCCTCCCGCGATCGGTGGCCCCCCCTCCCGCGATCGGTGGCCCCCCTCCCGCGATTGGCAGCCCCCCACCCGCGATTGGCGGCCCCCCTCATGTGATCCGCGGCCCCCCGCGATCCGCGCCCCCCCTGCCGCGATCGGCAGGCCCCCCCCCTCCCGTGATTGGGGCCCCCCCTCATGTGATCCGCGGCCCCCCCGCGATCCGCGCCCCCCCCTGCTGCGATCGGCAGGCCCCCCTCCCGCGATCGGTGCCCCCCGATCGGTGGTCCCCCTCCCGCGAACGGCGGCCCCTCCTCCCGCGATCGATGTCCCGCGTTAGCACCCCCCCTTCTAAATTAAAACCAAAAATCAGTAGAAATCTCAGTAGCACCCCTCCGCTCTTCTGAATTAAAAAACAAAATCTAAAAAAATTGTGTAGCAGCCCAAACCCCCCCCCCCCGCTTCTCAAAAAAAAACTCAGTAGCCCCCCCCCCCCGCTTGGGGGCCCCAAATTCTCAATCTGCTTGGGGCCCCCAAATTCCTTCAAACGGCCCTGACGACGGTATAGCGGCGCTGAAAATTGCACCGCTATACCGCCACCGCACCTGCCCGCCCCAGTGTGAAAGGGGCCTTATAAGCAACCATTTTTACTGAATGAAAACTACTCATTCAGTGATCACTATTGTGATTGGTCACAGCTAATCATATGGTACAGATGGGCTCTGATTGGCCCTGTCTGTACCATGTGAGGACTGTGGCCAATCATAGAGCTTATCACAATAGTACACAATGAAAGGCATGTAACAAAGCCTTTCATTGTGTACAAATGTCATATGATTTGTTGTGATTGGCCGCAGCCATCATATGGTACCAGCAGTGGGCTGGTACGGTGATCTGTCATCAGCCATGTCCTATGGACACGATGTTTGACAGATCGCGATGGAGCGCAGCCCGTGGGGCGCGATCCTGGGTTGACATGTGACATCCTCCCAGAACAACAGTGCTGGGGTTAAAGTGGTACTAAACCCAAAAGCAAACATTCATTATATTGTAGCTTACCAATTGTAAGATGTGATGGCTGCAGTATCTTTTTTCTTAAATTTTTTTCTCTCCTGTGATCCAGCCAGTAAGTCTGTTGTTTATCAAAATAAGTTCTCCAGCAGAATGTAGCAGTTACAAAGATGAGACAAACCATTTAACACTCACTAACCATTTAACACTCTTCTAAAACTAGAAGAAAAGCGGTTTAACCTTAAACTGCGTAGAGGGTTCTTTACTGTAAGAGCGGTTAGGATGTGGAGTTCTCTTCCACAGGCAGTGGTTTCAGCGGGGAGCATCGATAATTTCAAAAAAACAATTAGATATGCACCTGAACGACCACAACATACAGGTATTCAATGTAAAGCCCCATACACACGGTCGGACTTCCATCGGACTTTTCCGTGGATTTTTGTCCGAACGGAGTTGGCCGGGCACACCCATAGCATACACACCACAGGACTTTTCTGCAAACTTTCCCAAAACTTTATCCAACATCACGTGGTTTTTCTGCTCTTTTCTGCTCTTTACCGCCACCCTTTGGTCAACTTCTGCTATTGTTGGTTGATTTTAACATGATTTGTTTTGTCCATCGGATTGTTGGTCCAACTTGCTCAAAATAAAGTTTGTTTGGCCAAAAGTCCGACCGTGTGTACGGGGCTTAAAGCCCCATACACACGGTCGGACTTCCATCGGACTTTTCCGTGGATTTTTGTCCGAACGGAGTTGACCGGGCACACCCATAGCATACACACCACAGGACTTTTCTGCAAACTTTCCCAAAACTTTATCCAACATCACGTGGCTTTTCTGCTCTTTACCGCCACCCTTTGGTCAACTTCTGCTATTGTTGGTTGATTTTAACATGATTTGTTTTGTCCAACGGACAAAAGTCCAATGGTTTTCGGTACACACGGTCGGACTTTGCTCCATCGGACTTTTGTTGGGCAAAAGTTTGTCCGTTTGCAGACCCAACTTTTGTCCGATGAAAACAAAGAAAAAAGTTTGTCCGATAGAGCGTACACACGGTCGGATTGTTGGTCCAACTTGCTCAAAATGAAGTTTGTTGGCCAAAAGTCTGACCGTGTGTACAGGGCTTAATACTGACATAAAATCACACACATAGGTTGGACTTGATGGACTTGTGTCTTTTTTCAAACTCACCTACTATGTAACTAGCAGGGGGGCTTACAACGATCAGCTTTTATTTATGTAAAAAAAAAAAACAGTTTGCTGTAACTTCTAAAAAAATTGAATAAATTATGACATGTATATCCATGAGTGAACATTATATCCATGAGGGAAATCAATGTATATGATGGAAACAATTAATGGTGCAAGTCCCACTTAAAAGATTAAATAAATCTTGTAATAAACACAACATCAAATCTTGTGGAAGGACCAATGTGCCTACAACACAGCAAACTAGTGTGCTTTAAAGCAGGGGTCTCCAACCCCCGGTTCGCGGCCCACTACCGGGCCGCAGCCTGTTTACCGGCGGGCCGCAAAGTCTGCACTATCTGAGGTGCGGCGGTGGTGGGCGAGCAGAGAGATCGCCGCCATCGCCGCACTTCCGCCCACACAGTCCCACCGCACTTCCGCCCACACAGCTCTGCCGCACTTCCGCCCACACAGCCCCGCCGCACTTCCGCCCACAGAGCCCCGCCGCACTTCCACCCACACAGCCCCGCCGCTACACTGTTAGGGGTGAAGCAGGCGAGCAGAGAGATGACATCATCTCCCACCGCCTGCCCACGTCACCGCTGTTCTCTCTCACGCGGGACTCACTTTACAATTTGCATCTAGGAGGCACAAGACAGTGGCATGTGCAATCTGCATCTGGTGGCATGTTGAAAGTGACTGTGGCAATATGCATCTGGTGGCAATCTGCATCTGGTGGCATGTGACTGTGGCATGTGGCAATCTGCATCTGGTGGCAAGCGGCAATCTGGTGACAGACACCGTGGTAAGCTGGATCTGGTGGCAGATTCAGCATTATGGTGAGTTTGACAATTTAATTTTATATTACAATATAATAATAAAAATAGTGCGCTTCAATAATCCTGACACCATATTAACCATGGTGTTGTGATGATTGAAGTGCTAACACCAGCCATTTCCTGACAAATTGGCCGCGAAAAAACGCATTGTCACTCACCCAGACGTACCCCCCCCCCCCCCCCCGGGCCTTGGCACAATTTTCCTCCACAATGCCGGTCCCCGGTGCCAAAAAGGTTGGGGACCACTGCTTTAAAGTGTTCCACCAGTGCTCAAAATCCAGAGGATTTGGATCTCCTAATAAAGTGATCAATCAAAACACACAGCCATGATATCCTCAGACTCCCTGGTGATGCAACGGTTAACATAAAGGTCACAGTGATCTTAAAGAGAACATAAAGGTAAACCCCAAAATGTAGTTTTAAACAGAATCATGTTTATTTAAAATATCACTAACATTTGGGTGATGAAAGGCAGACAGAAAAAAAAAAACATCTCCCCGCGAGACCACCAGATGGTGTGATGACGTCAAGACGCATGCTCCGTCCAACGCGTTTCATCTCTACACATGCATCGTCAGGGAAAAGAGGCTGGCCAGAGATGTCCACAGTAAATATACCAATCGTGATGAAAATACTGCAATGCTCTGCAATATTTACAAAAGGGATACAAAGCAAAAAAATTACTTGCAATTTATTTTATTATAGAGTGTTAAAAAAATATGCTAAAAAACAGTAAAAATAAAAAAAATTCAAAATAGAAAAATTTAAATATACACAAAAAAACAGCCAAACTATTGCCATCTAGTGGACAAAAAGGAGAATATAAAAGTCCAGAACCAGATCCAAAATTATTTAGAGTTTGGGGCATCAACATCCCAACTGTTTACATCAATCGCCAACAAACTTTACTACAAGAATGAAAATAGAAGGACCTCCATATACTGTATATAGTTTATTAGACCTAAAATACAAATAAAGACCATCAGTATTTTACTAGAATTTAGCTATTGCTAACGGAATAGTTAATATTCCAATTGACATTCAGTTCTAAAAGGACTGTTTAGTTCCATTCACAAAGCAATATCTACCACTTTAGGAAATACAGTAATAGCTTGCAATAATTTAACACCGGCAGTAGCTGTCAGACGCCATCAGCGGTCAACGGGTTTCCCTGCTGACAGCCAAATGTAAACAAAAGATTTCCCAGCAATTAAAAATTGATAAATAAAGGTGGGTGTCTCCCCAATCCTTACATGGCCCTTTGGGTCAAAGGGCCAAAAAAAAACGTGGATTCCCCCCTAAAACATACTAGACCCTTATCGGAGCATGCAGCCTGGCAGGTCAGGAAAGGAGGGCGAGTGATAACCCCCCCAAACTATACCAGGCCATGTGCCCTCAACATGGGGGGTGCTTTGGGGCAGAGGGGTCTCCCCGCCCAAAGCACCTTTAACACGGGGGCCCCCCAGATCCCAGCCTTCCCCCCCTATGTGAATGAGTATGGGGTACAGTACATAGTACGCATCAATAACACTACTACATAAGAGTATAAAGTGCTCAGTAGAGATGTCCCGAACTATTCGCCGGCGAATAGTTCCCGGCGAACATAGCTTGTTCGCGTTCGCCGCGGCGGGCGAACATATGCGATGTTCGGTCTGCCCCCTATTTGTCATCATTGAGCAAACTTTGACCCTGTACCTCACAGTCAGCAGACACATTCCAGCCAATCAGCAGCATACCCTCCCTCCCAGACCCTCCCACCTCCTGGACAGCATCCATTTTAGATTCATTCGGAAGCTGCAGTCTTAGTGAGAGGAGGGACAGTGTAGCTGCTGCTGATTTAATAGGGAAATCTATAGCTAGGCCAGTGTATTCAGTGTCCACTCCAGTCCTGAAAGACTCATCTGATCTCTGCTGTAAGGACAGCGTCCTGACAGCACCCCAAAAAGCCCTTTTCAGGGCTAATACATCAGTCTGCTTTTTTTTTCCTCTGTAATCTAATTGCAGTTGCCTGCCAGCGTGTGTGTGTCAGGCTCACAGCGTATACTGTGCCGACTTGCCCAGTGCCACCACTCATATATCTAGTGGCACAGTAGATTACATTTTTTTTTTAAAACAACAATTTTGACTGCAATAGAATAGCAGTCAGTTGCCTGCCAGCGTGTGGGTGTCAGGCTCACAGCGTATACTGTGCCCACTTGCCCAGTGCCACCACTCATATATCTTGTGTCACAGTAGATTACATTTAAAAAAATAAAATAATTTTGACTGCAATAGAATAGCAGTCAGTTGCCTGCCAGCGTGTGTGTCAGGCCTACAGCGTCTACTCTGCCAACTTCTGCCAGTGTACAGTGCCACTCATATCTGGTGTCACAGTAGCTTGCACGCATAGTACAACTAAACTAATCTAAAAAAAATGACAGGCAGAGGCAGGCCACCCCGCAGGGGCCGTCGTGGTCGTGGTGCTGCGATTCCCTTTGGCCCTAGAATAATGCCCAGTGTTCAGAGGCCACGTACCCTGAACTCGAAAAGTTCTGAGGACATAGTTGACTGGCTAACACAGGACACCCAATCTTCTACAGCTTCCGCTCAGGACCTTGACGCACCATCCTCCTCCAGCTCAGCTTCGGGCACCTCTCAAGTTACCACTCGCCCGCCTGCCGCCACCACCAACACTAGCACCACAGCTGCTTCACTTGATCTGTCAGAGGAGTTATTTACACATGAGTTGGAATAAATTAGTGATGCGCAACCATTATTGCCAGAGGATGTAGATAAAAGGGATATGTCTCAATCAGGCAGCATTACACACATGGACGTACGGTGTGATGATGATGATGTTGTACCCGCTGCTGCTTCCTTTGCTGAGTTGTCAGATACAAGTGAAGCGGTTAATGATGACAATGTGTCCGTGGATGTCATGTGGGTGCCCGCTCGAAGAGAAGAAGTACAGGGGGAAAGTTCAGATGGGGAGACAGAGAGGAGGAGGAGGCGAGTTGGAAGCAGGGGGAGGTTGTCGCAAGGAGCTAGTGGCACAGTCAGACAGCATGTATCGGCACCTGGGGTCAGCCAGACAGCACGCCAATCAACGCATGCTGTTGCCACCACCAGAATGCCGTCATTGCAAAGCTCAGCAGTGTGGCATTTTTTTTGTGTGTCTGCCTCTGATAACAGCGATGCCATCGCCACAGCCCTTCGGGGTCCACCCTTCCACCCTCAGAGAACGACTCGACTGACAGGTAGCAGACTACCTCGCCTTAACTGCAGATATCGACACTCTGAGGAGCTATGAACCCCTTGACTACTGGGTGTGCAGGCTTGGCCTGTGGCCTGAGCTATCCCAATTTGCGATAGAACTTCTGGCCTGCCCCGCTTCAAGTGTCCTTTCAGAAAGGACCTTCAGTGCAGCAGGAGGTATTGTCACTGAGAAGAGAAGTCGCCTAGGTCAAAAAAGTCTAGATTACCTCACCTTTATTAAGATGAATGAGACATGGATCCCGAAGGGACTGACAGTGGGCGATACATTTGACTAAAAAAGGCCTGATGAGATGAGCTGCCTTGGGCTAAAAATGGTCCACACGCTGCTGTATTTTATCTCTGCATGCCGGATGACTTGCGTGACTTATCCGCCACCAACTAGGGTTCAAGCCGCAATGTTTTAGGACACTTTCTGCCTGGAAAACATCAATTTTTCTGGCCGCTGCTACAGCAGCGGCTGCAACAATACCTAATTTTTCAGGCATGTGTACATGCCTAATTTTTCTGGCCTCTGGTGCTGCACTGTGGCTGCAAAAACAAAACAAAAAAAAAAGCACATACATGTGTCAATTCCCCTTCGTGATCGTTACCTTGTTGTGGTGAAGGGGCTTGCGTATCACAATGAAGCGACCACCTCTATGAGTGTGTTGGCAATGGCAATGTTGGCACACCCCAGATGATAAGGTCGTTGCTTCATTGTGAACAGACCAAAAGCGATCGGCTGGATAATTTTGCATAGAAAAAACATTAATTTTCTTTGTGATCATCTAAGGTGATCACTAAAGCCTTGCGGTTGTGCAAATGGACTGTTTGCGGTTGTTTGCGGTGCGTTAAACGGGGAGTTTGGTCTGTCAGAGTTTGGTCTGTCACTGTGAAGCGGGCGTAACCCTTACACTACCTGATCGATACAACATCATACCTGATGTTTTAAAGCACGTTATTCCAAATTTACAATTTAGGAATGTTAGGTGATTTATGCCCTTTATGGATTAAAACCCGACTCTGCGTCAACTACGTAATTTTCCATGGGAGTTTTGCCATGGATCCATCTCCGAAATGCCACAGTCCAGGTGTTAGTCCCCTTGAAACAACTTTTCCATCACTATTGTGGCCAGAAAGAGTCCCTGTGGGTTTTAAAATTTGCCTGCCTATTGAAGTCTATGGCGGTTCGCCCGGTTCGCCCGTTCGCGAACATTTGCGGAAATTCGCGTTCGCCGATCTAGGAGATCTAGTGACGGTTGTTTGTACGCCAAGGTGGCGTTTTTATGCACGGTTTTAAGAGTCCGATGTAAGTGTAATGTTTTCAGTTTTTTTTATTAATACAAATAGCAGTATTACACTATATATCCTCCTCTCTTCATTGCCATATTTAATATGCACATTCGTCATTGGGAAAGTCAAAAAGGAGATGATTATATCCGGATACAGGATACATCTGATGCCTTCATACACTGGTGGAAAGAAGGAGGCATCCCCATCCACGCTTACAGCCAACAGGGGGGACGATTGTCAGGAGACGCCAGTCCAAAATCGCATACCAGTCTATTTTAAATTTAGTGAATGGGGATCCCGGAGGGGAGCACGGATTGTGACCGAGATCCACAACAACTGCATAATTTGCACAAGTTCAACCCATCATATGGATGGACTTTTTGTTTGCACTTTAAATCGTATTTGCACAGATTCCAGCCTCCCCACCATGTGAATGAGTATGGGAAATATAGTACTCGCCGCCACCGCCAACCCGGAAAAAAAGGAGGTCCGCACCCGCTGCTGGCTCCCACCTGCCACCTCCTGCCGCAAAAAAACGAAGGGCTCCCCTTATGACGTCATCGACCCAGCATGCGCTGGTTGGTGACACCATAAGGGGGCAGGGCCACCCAGTGACATCACAGAGTGGCCCCACCCCTTAGTTTATTTAGCTGTGGATCATCCCAAATACCAAATTGTAGGTGAACTTATTTTATACCAATGGGTCGCATTCAAAGGGGGTACCACCCATTACATTTTTGGCAAAGCTGCAAAGGGGCACGGCGTGTTCTGTCCAGAGAAACTATATCTCCTTGTTCACATGAGAGGTTGGAGGGACGTTAAACTGTAGCTCAACCATCTGCTTTTCTGCCCCCTGCCCATATGAATACGTTTAGGGGGCGTGGTCTAGCGCTGGACGGAGATGGCAGCCTGAATAGCTCTCTCCTGCACATCGGGGCTGTAAGCTTCCCCATACGGGACAATACGAGCTCCAGACCATGGGAAAGAATGATCATAACATTCCTAACCCTCACAGCCACAAAGACTCGCTCTCTCAGTCATCTGGCAACATACCAGCGATGTTCTGTATGACATCAGGAGATGGTTATGTGACATCAGGGACGGAGCAGCCATGTTCTACTCACAGCTTCGCTCTGCCACAGCAAGCTAACAGAGGACCCCCTGCCTCAGTCACTCATTCCTTGTGCCTCACGGACCTTCAGGCAGTGACAGCCGATATCAAAGCCACTCTGTCAGCTGCTATCTCTGACTTGCGGGCAGACGTACATGAAATCAGAGATCGGATGTGAACAGTGGAGCAGACTACCACCCGCCATGCTGAAGCCATCAGGCAGGTACAAAAATCTTCTGACACGAACCTATCCCATATCCTTGAGATTCATAGACACCTGGAAGATTTAGATAATCGTGGCCGCCGCCACAACATACGTGTTGTAAGTGTAGCGGCCTCACCCCATCTCCTTTGTCTAGGGGTATGTCATACGACAGGGTGAGATGCGCTACGGCCCATGTCCTCCCCATAGCTGTGGGTGAGGTGAAGGCCAGTACCAGATATTTCCTCGGGCCTATGTGCTTTTGTCTAGAATCAAGTCCCGCTGTGCCAACACTTCCCTCTGCTCCCATTAACCAGAGTTCCACACACCGATCACAGTCCAACTCTTGTTTTATTGCATATCTCACAATAAACAGTGCTTCAGTAGCCAACTGGTTGCGACTTGATAACATTTTGATACGGGGAATGAGCAGGTCGAGGCACTATCCTGGTTGTCAGCTAAACCACTGCGATCTTGCCAGCGGTTACTATAGCCTTAGCTAGAAAGGACTTAGAACTTGAGAGTCTCTACCAGCGACTCAAGAGAACATAGATCGGAGTACCTTCGCTGCGCTGCAGCCCCTGTCAGGGGAAGATGTCCCTCCAAGGGAGTTACCAGAGGCCCATCCGTCACTGGGTTGATGCTGCTCCAGACTCTCCGAATGGGTAACCTCCCCGGCCTCCTCACCTCAGACATGGGCCCCATCCACTTCAGGGACCCTCTGACTTCTTCACCCTTGCGGGACCCAGTCGAAGTCACTGGGCCCCAGGCCTCCTGGTTTAGTACCTCACCCAAGGCTGAAGGTGCCTGGGGTGGACTCCAACTCCATTCCGGTCAGGCCTAGGGCGCCTGGGCCGGAATCCGGAACCGCCCGCACCCAGGCCTAAGGTGCCTGGGCGCGTGAAGATGACCCTCCTGAAGACCTCGTGGTTAGGGCGTCTCCTCCTTTTATATCCTCCCATCGACACCACGGCAGGTTCCCCGCCCTCGCCATACCATCTCCGGAAAGGGACAAAAAGGGTAGCACTGTGACGGCCAATCTACCTTGAGCCTCCAGGTACCCCGCCACCCAGAGGCCAAGGAGATTATTACACCGTCCAATCCTCCACGAACACAAATGGTCCATTATTCCCATACTTACACACCTGAGTGTCCTACCTAAATTTAGAGACCCCGCTACATAAGATATTAGTGAGCCATTGTTTCAGGGCTCCACTTTAAGTATGGGTATATTAGGACAGGAATTGGTGTGTTGTACAAAATGTTGTTTCTTGGAAAAGCTTGTTTTATGTACGCGCTAAAGCATGTAAACATTAGCAGATAAGAGGATGTAGCCTGCGGTTAAGCCAATTCCTAGAAGATGTAAGACATACTAACCGCATTGACGTGTAGTTATATGTAATTATAGAAGATGAATTCTTGTATTTTTCCTTCACGAGTTTTACTTATGTTGTCTTGTATGAACCACGGGTCTGTCCTAATTGGTTTACACGAGGGAGGCAACTTTTGCCAAAAGTTTATATAAGACCCACTCAGGCAATAAAGCTTTGTATTTCTTGTATATCCACACCTGGTGTATGGTTTCTTGATTTATCCGATCGGTCAGAGAGTTACTTCCACAGATCCCGGGTCCAGCTCGAGCAGAGGTCCAACAGCACCAGTACCAGAACCTTTCACGTGTCAGTGGGATCCCAGAAACTATAGAGCAACAGCTTATTGAGCAAACAGTAGCTGGGATATTTAATGAACTTCTAGAAAGACCTGCAGACTCCCCTATAGAGATGGAAAGGATTCATAGAGCACTGAGACTCAGTGGACGGGAGAACGATCCTCCAAGAGACATTATTTGCTGTCTGGTTAACTTCCCACTAAAAGAAGCTATTCTCAGAAAAGCAAGAGAAAGAAACCTTTAATGGGAATGAAATTAAGCTCTTCCAGGACCTTTCCACCATCACTCTTCAGCACAGACGAGCAATGCGCCCCCTGCTGGACCAGCTACGCACTAGAGGAATCCCATATAGGTGGAAGTTCCCATTTTGTCTGTCTGCCACGTGGATGGGACACACAGCACAACTCTGTACCCCCGACGACCTACAAGCATTCTGCAACTCACTGAATCTTCCCCTAATAGAAGTTCCAGACTGGTACAGCTCCTTCTCCATTTCAGAAACCTGGATCGAGGTTTCTAACAACTGCACCCCAAGAGTGCAAAGACATTGTAACCGTCGCCGCAGAAACTCGGCTTCCTCAATGCATACCCCAAACCACAGAGGCGAAGCACCCAGGAGCCCCGGCTCATCCCCGCCAAGGAGAGACCGCATGGATACCTGAAGTTCCTCGTTAACCCTTCTCGCAATTTTCAACTTGAATCCACAACACTTACAGCAACTCTGTCACAGAGGGAGACAAAATAGATTCTTCTTCTAAAGAGTCTTCACCCGAGAGGGTTAAACATTGAACTAGACTTGAACTGTTCCATCAATAATTTTTTAATTCGGTAGAATCTGTTTATATAGCAATTTTGCTTTATTGGTAATAATCTCTTTAAATGTAATAAATTAGCATTTAAAATTACTAAGGTCTCTATTTCTCTAGCAAATTAGTATATAATCTTTGTTTTCACTCCAACCACTCACATTATTTGGTTTTAATGAATGATTTTATTGATACTTTGATACTTTAAAAAAAAATCAGAAAAAATTAAGGATTAAATTAAAATTAAATTAAAAATAAAATAAAATGTATGCACATCACACCGTGATCAATCATTTCATATCACCGTGGCATTGTGTAGATCACTCAATAGATTGCTTGGAATGTAGTAGAATTATTTAGGCAAATTTGTAGTAATGTGTTGTCCCATTGTTCACTACATACGGGGTCAGAGCCGGTGTTTTGTGGTCACGGAGACACGGGATGCGCGCAGGCGCACTAGAATTCACCTCCGCAATCGGTGAAGGGAGGAGTATAAAGGGGAGTTTGCTGTGCCGTACAGCCAATCCCAATAAAGAAGTCCTAGTGACGAAACATGTCTGGGCGTGGCTGTACGGAAACTACCTGTGAGGTTTGATGTTTGGAACTGCCGGGTGTGAAGCTGCTTCAAGTAAGAGGAGCGAGTGGAGGGGTGAGATCAACAGGTTATATCCCGGGTCCGCCGTGACCGCAACACTCCGTGCATATTGCTGCAGAAGTTTTTTCCTTTAGAAGTTTTACTTGAAGTGCCTTTATATGTTTGAAGTGATGTAAGAGCAATGGTTGAAGTTTGCGTGTGCCTTTTTTATATAAATGTTTTTTTACAATACTTCACTATTGGAAGCACTTTTCATTTTACATGTGGAGTCTTCTCTCTTGCTGAGCACCGTTGGAATCACTTGTTGACCCTGGTGGGTGTATTAAGCTTTAATGCCGAGCATGAGAGTGCGCTACTATTTTTTCATTTAAAAAAAAACAGTCATTGACCCTACAGTACCAATTGTAACCTAACCTCCTTTTATATGGAAAACACCATCCTATATACCCGTCTACACAGCAAAAAAAAAAAAGATCTCCTTAATGGTAAAACTTTTTGTGCACTCCATAGCACCATACAATTGCCAGATACTAACTTTTCCTTCCAATTATTTTTTTTCTTTTTCCAGTGCAACAAGATGAACAATCTCCCAAGTCGACCCTGGAAAATTCCTTCTAAATCACAGGATAACTCCTGAAATTCACCAAACACCCTACACAGGACCCTAAAATGACGCAGCAAATATACTTTATTTACCAGTACACTTTACACACAGACTGATCAACTAATGTGAGCTATATGATCAAATCTTTGATATTATTGATAAGATTGCTTAAAGTGGATTATCACTCAGACCATACTTATCAATAAATCATTATACCTCTTAGTCACAACATAGGTAGAATAGCTATCTAGTCTCCACATTTAAAATTGCAATCTCCAATAGACTTCTGCCATTTATAGTAGGGATGAGCTTCGAGTTAGAGTCGAACCCATGTTCGGCTCGAACATCGTCTGTTCGGCCGTTCGCCAAATTTCAAACATTATGGGGCGTTCGCACCAAATTCGAGTGGCTCTTCACGGCCCATAATTCACTGCGGCATCGCAGTTCATTGCTGGCTGATGATTGGCCAAGCATGCACTATGAACCGCATGCTTTGGCCAATCACAGCACGGAAAAAACGGAGAGCCATAATTGGCCAAAGCCAGGGTGGCTTTGGCCAATTATGTCTAAGGGGGTTTAATACACGCCCCACACAATATAAGGCTGCCTGCGTGGCGGCCTTGTGTAGTGTGTTGCGGCGGTGGTTAAAGACAGAGAGAGAGAGACAGTGTCATTTAATTTGAGTTAGATAGAGCAGGCAGGCGAGTCAGTTAGCTTCATTTACAGTGTATAGTGGATATATATGCATCTTAGGTGTTGTGTGTGTGTGTGTGTGTGTATATATCTATACACTGTATTCAGTTTAGCTAGATCCGTTCCTGTTATTCTCTTCATAATATACTGACAAGCAGGCAGTTGATTGTGCTAGCTGCAGTATTTTCACTTAGTGTACTGTGTCCTTTGCACAGTGTGAACCTAAAGCTTACCTGAATACAATTGCTGGTGTTCTCATACTAATACCACAGGCAGGGAGTGGCAGTATTTTCAGTTAGTGTACAGTGTCCTCTGCACAGTGTGCTACTAAAGCTAACTGAAGACAATTGCTGGTGTTCTCATACTAATAATACTACAGGCAGGCAGTTGATTCTGCTAGCTGCAGTATAATCAGTATATATATACATCCCAGCTTTGTGCAGCTACATCTCCCTGCAGACCATTAGTATGTCTGGAAGGACAACAAGGAGAGGCAGACAGTCATAAGCCAATAAAAGAGGGCAAGCAGGCTCTGTGTCTAGAGGCAACACTGCTGGTCATGGACACTATGCATACTCATCAGCACGTGGCCGTGGGACACCCTTGTCCTTTTTTTTGGCAGCTGGCCGTGTTGAGCCACAAAATGCCGAAGACTTGGTAGAGTGGATGACCAAGCCATCCTCATCCTCCTCATCCTCTCTCACCCAGGCTCAGGGTACTTTGTCTGGCAAAGCAGCTTCCAAAGCGGCCTCTTCCCTCGGCTCAATGGCATCAATCACTCCTTCCCTAGCCCCCCCATGTCCTCCTGAGGAGTCCCCCGAACTGTTTGACCACAGTGTTGGGTACATGCTGCAAGGATGCACAGCGTTTTGAAGGCTCCGATGATGGTACCCAGCTAGAGGAAGGCAGTAACGTGAGCCAAGAGAGGGGGTGCCCAAGAAGGACAGCAAATCTGGCAGTCATGTTCCCCCAGCTGCAGCATACTTCCAGGTTTTCTACAGCGATAAGGAGGGAGGAGATGATGAGGTCACGGACTCTACGTGGGTGCCTGATAGGAAGGAGGGAGGAGGCACATCTCCAACGAGGCAGGATGCCCTCCAGGGGCCAGCTTAAGGGCAGCATTCTGACAGTCACACACCGCAGAGCTCCGCATGTGCAGGCCGCTGCTGTCTCTGCGCGTTATTCCAAAAGTTCTTTGGTGTGGGTCTTTTTTGAGACAAGTGCATCAGATCGCAGTGCTGCCATTTGCAACATATGTCCCAGGCGTATCTCGCGTAGCCAAAACATCACCCGCTTGATCAGACATATGTCGACCTGCCATGCAGTTCGTTGGCAAGCACACCTAAAAGACCTACACCAAAGAACAAATCGGACCTCTCCTTGCTCCTCATCAGCTGGGATCTCCAACCCCACTATACCTTCAGTCCTCTCTGAAACCTGCACTGAGAAGAATGAAGGTGTAGAATTAGGTGTGTCACAGCCAAGTACTTGCGGGCAATCTGCTATCGGTACACCAACGTCAGATTGTACCAGGCAAATTTCCCTGCCCCAGCTGCTGCAACGCCAAAAGAAGTTTGCTCCCAGCCATCCACATGCCCAGCGGTTGAATGCTAGCTTGGCTAAATTGCTAGCACTTCAACTGCTGCCTTTTCAGTTGGTAGACTCTGCCCCCTTCCGTGAGTTTGTGGAATGTGCGGTTCCTCAGTGGCAGGTTCCCAAACGCCACTTTTTTTCACGGAAGGCAATTCCGGCTCTCTACCGGCATGTGGAAGGCAATGTCTTGGCCTCGCTGGACAGGGAGGTCAGCGGTAAGGTGCATATTACTGCCAACTCATGGTCCAGCAGGCATGGACAGGGACGTTACCTATCTTTCATAGCGCATTGGGTGACTTTGCTGGCAGCTGGGAAGAATGCAGGACAAGGTGCAGTAGTGTTGGAGGTTGTTCCGCCACCACGCCTCCAAAATGCTTCTACTGGTGATTCTGACACACCTCTCTCCTCCACCCACTCTTCTTCGTCCTCGGAAACAGTAGGGATGAGCCGAACACCCCCCGGTTCGGTTCGCACCAGAACCTTCAAACGGACCGAAAGTTCGCGCGAACGTTAGAACCCTATTAAATACAATGGACGCGAACGTTCGAAATCTAAAGTGCTAATTAGAATGACTAATATGCATGTTATTGTCCTAAAAAGGGTTTGGGGACCCGGGTTCTGCCCCAGGGGACATGTATCAATGCAAAACGAAGTTTTAAAAACGTACGTTTTTTCTGGAGCAGTCGATTTAATGATGCATAAAGTGAAAAAAAAAGTAAAATATTCCTTTAAATATCGTACCTGGGGGGTGTCTAAAGTATGCCTGTGAAGTGGCATGTGTTTCCCGTGTTTAGAACTGTCCCTGCACAAAATGACATTTGTAACGGAAAAAAAGCCATTTAAAACTGCTTGCGGCTTTAATGTCATGTCTGGTCCTGGAAATATGGATGAAAATCTGTGAGAAAAATGGCATGGCTACCCCACCAGCCCCCCCCCCTACCCCAGCCCATTACCAGCCCCTTTGGGTCTTATATGAATTTTAAGGGGAATCCCGCACACAAAATAAAAAACGACCTATATACTCTGAACAGCAGAATACAGGCGGTGCAAACAAGACAGGGACTGTAGGTTTGTTCTTAAGTAGAATCTGTTTGTAATTTTGAACACGTACATTGTTTAGGTGTAGCTCCAGCCAAAAAATCTATTTTTAAGCTTTTTGGAAAACATAGGGAAGGGTAATCACCCCTGTAACATTTGTTTTGCTGTCTGTGCCCCTTGTTCAGAACATTTCACCTCACTTTCCGTCCCAATGACAAATGTTTTTGAAAAGTGGGGTTTTTATTGAAACAAGGATTGGTGATAAAGCATCAGTAGAGAGGAGACACCTTTTTCCCATATTAACTCTTACAGGAGAGAATTTCCCTTCCTAGGGGTAGATTTCCTCTCACTTCCTGTTGTCTCCTTCCGTTTGCAAGTAGGAGTCGTTTGTAAGTTGGATGTTTGAAAGTAGAGGCCTGCCGTATATACTCTGGTGAAATTTTCCCCTTACATGTTGGTGTTGCCACAACACTGAGCCCTCACAGTTATTCTTGGTGGGCGCTGGAACACCCTGCTGTGAACTATTATATCAGGAATTGTATTTACATGCCATTGTTGAACAGTGGTAGAAAAAATTGGGCCTTTGGTGGTGGTGCTGGTGCCACAACACTGTAAGCCCTCACAGCTACTCTTGGTGGGCGCATGAATGGGCCCTGCTGTGAATTATTAGATCAAGAATTGTAATTGCATGGCCCTGTTGAACAGGGGCAGAAAAATTGGGCCTTATGCCCCATACACACGATCATTTTTCATGCCATTTTTTAAACCGACGTTTTTCTTGTCATTTTTTTTCATGTTTCCTCTCAAGCCTGTCTTGCGTACACACGATCATTAAAAAAAACGCTCGAGCAAAGCGCAGTGACGTACAACACGTACGACGGCACTATAAAGGGGAAGTTCCGTTCAAATGGCGCCACCCTTCATGTTAGTAAAGTTTGTTGAGCAACGATTCGCGCTTTTCAGCCTGGTGCTTTTCAGTCCGTTACTGCGTGACAAATGTGCTATCTCCATTACGAACGCTAGTTTTACCAGAACGAGCGCTCCCGTCTCATACTTGATTCTGAGCATGCGCGTTTTTTTTCACGTTGTTAAAGCATACACACTATCGTTTTTCACGTCGTTAAAAAAAACGACATGAAAAACGACGTGAAAAAAGAGAGCATGTTCGAAATTTTTAATGGCCGTTTTTCACGTCGTTAAAAATGCTCTGGAGCATACACACGGTCATTTTTAATGGCCATTTTTAAAAATGGCATTTTTAACGGCATGAAAAATGATCGTGTGTATGGGGCATTAGGCACTGTTGCCACAACACTGCAACCCCTCACAGATACTGTACTTGGAGCACAGCAATGAGCCCTGTTGCAAAGTATTGCATCAAAAATTGTAATTACACGCCCCTGTTAAACAGGGGCAGAACAATTGGGCCTTAGGCACTGGTGCCACAACACTGCAACCCCTCACAGATACTGAACTTGGAGCACAGCAATGAGCCCTGTTGCAAAGTATTACATCAAAAATTGTAATTACACGCCCCTGTTAAACAGGGGCTGAAAAATTAGGCCTTAGCCACTGGTGGCGGCACCCAGAAACAAAAAAGTTCTTCCAAGCTATCATTAAGAATCGGATCATTGAGGAGGAGGAGGATAGTCAGTCAACATAACAGGTTACAGGACAGTCACTCAGCATCAGCATCAGTCTTGAAGGGATGTGACATTTGAAAATAAATTATTCTGTTATATCAGCTTCAGGTGCTTGGTAGCTGGTGGTGATCCAAGACTGGTTCATCTTTATGAAGGTCAATCGATCAACCGAGTCGGTGAACAGGCGCACCCTGTGATCCGCGACAAAGCCTCCAGCAGCACTGAATGTGCGTTCCGAAAGAACGCTGGATGCAGGACAGGCCAGTAGCTCAATTGCATACTGTGCAAGCTCTGGCCAGTGATCCATCCTCAAGACCCAGTAAGCCAGAGGATTTTCGGGGGGAAAGGTGTCCAAGTCTGACCTTGCCCCTAGGTATTCCTGCACCATGTATATCAGACGCTGGCGATGGTTGCTGGAACCGATCATACCTTGGGGCTGCGGACTAAAAAATGGTTTTAACGCATCGGTCAGACGACCACTTTCCCCACCGCTCCTTCTTTGACTGACCGAAGCCTCAGCAACTCGTTGTCCAGGACCAGGAGTTTGTAACCTCCCAGTCTCTGGGAACGCGTTGCACAGACCTTTCTGCAAGGCCTCCCAGAGATGTCTCATCCTCTGTTCCCTCTGCGACGGTAAGATAACCTTACCCTTGTACCGTGGATCAAGGAGAGTGGCCAGCCAGTAATGGTCCCTCTCCTTGATCCGAAGAATATGAGAATCCTTCCGCAGACTTTGCAGGATCAGGGAGGCCATGCAGCGTAGGTTAGCTGAGGCATTCGGTCCGGAGTCCTCTGGGTCACTAAGGACGACATGATCCGCAGCCACCTCCTCCCAGCCACGTACAAGTCCACGGATTTCTTGGGACTGTAAATCATCCCTAAAAGACTGCTGCTGTTGATGCTGAGTGCCAGGCTCCACCTCCATGCTGACACAATCCTCCTCCTGCTCCTCCTCGTCCTCTTCCTGTGCGATGGATGGGACAGAAGGAACACTGTCTGGGTAAAGGGGGCCTTGAGAGGCAAGGAAGTCCTCCTCTTCCTGCCTCTATTCTGCCTCAAGTGCCCTGTCCATTATTCCACGCAGCGTATGCTCCAACAGGTGGACAAGAGGTACAGTGTCACTGATGCATGCACTGTCACTGCTCACCATCCTTGTGGCCTCCTCAAATGGTGCCAGGACAGTGCATGCATCCCTGATCATGCCCCACTGGCGTGGTGAAAAAAAACAGAGCTCCCCTGACCCTGTCCTGGTGCCGTAGTCGCACAGGTACTCATTGATGGCCCTCTGCTGCGTGTGCAGCCGCTGCAGCATGGCCAACGTTGAGTTCCACCTGGTGGGCATGTCACATATAAGGCGGTTCTTGGGCAAGTTCAACTCCTTTTGCAGCTCAGCCAGCCGAGCACTGGCATTATATGATCTGCGAAAATGCACACAGACTTTCCTGGCCTGCCTCAGGACATCCTGTAAGCCCGGGTACCTGCCCAAGAACCGCTGCACCACCAGGTTAAGGACGTGAGCCACACAGGGCACATGGGTCAGTTGTCCCTGTCGGAGGGCGGAGAGGAGATTGGTGCCATTGTCGCAAACCACCATTCCTGTCTTTTTTTTTTTTTTTTTTTTAATATCTTTTTATTTATTTTTTAACAACACATCACATATTTTACAATACAGTACATAGAACACATACACACTCTCAATATTTCCAAACAGTAACAACAAAAAAAAAAAAAAGAGACAATACTCTACACTCCTATATATAAGAGCCCGGCCATGAAATCTCCCAATGCCTAGGGGAATCAAGGCTGGGCGGGAGAGAGGGCAAGGAGTAATCAGAAATAGAAACAGAGCAGCGAGGAAGGGAGAGAGATAAAGAAGGGGAAAAAAACAAAAACAAAACACCATTCCTGTCTTAAGCTGGCGTGGCGTCAACCACCTCTCGGCCTGCCCCTGCAGAGCTGACAGAACCTCTGCCCCAGTGTGGTTCCTGTCCCCCAAACACACCAGCGCAAGCACGGCATGGCATCTTTTTGCCTGCGTACTTGCGTAGCCCCTTGAACGCCTACGGAGCACCGCTGGTTCCGAGGAAAAAGCACAGGAAGTGGCCATGGAGGAAGAAGAAGAGGAGGGAGTGGAGGAGAGAGGTGTGTCACAATCAGTAGTAGCATTTTGGAGGCGTGGCGGCGGAACAACCTCCAACACTACTGCACCTTGTCCTGCATCCTTCCCAGCTGCCAAAAGAGTGACCCAATGGGCTGTGAAAGAAAGGTAACGTCCATGCCTGCTGGACCATGAGTCAGCGGTAATATGCACCTTACCGCTGACCGCCCTGTCCATCGAGGCATGGACATTGCCTTCCACATGCCGGTAGAGAGCCGGAATTGCCTTCCGTGAGAAAAAGTGGCGTTTGGGAACCTGCCACTGAGGAACCACACATTGCACAAACTCACGGACGGGGGCTGAGTCTACCAACAGAAAAGGCAGCAGTTGAAGTGCTAGCAATTTAGCCAAGCTAGCATTCAACCACTGGGCATGTGGATGGCTGGTAGTGAACTTCTTTCAACGGTCCAGCAGCTGGGGCAGGGAAATTTGCCTGCTAGAATCGGACGTCGGTGTACTGCTTGCAGAGTGCCCGCAAGTACTTGGCTGTGACGCACCTAATTCTACACCTTCATTCCTCTCAGTGCAGGTTTCAGAGAGGACTGAAGGTATAGTGGGGTTGGAGATCCCAGCTGATGCGGAGCAAGTAGAGGCCCACTTTGTTCTTTGGTGTGGGTCTTTAAGGTAGGCTTGCCAACGAGCTGCATGGCAGGTCAACATATGTCTGGTCAAGCATGTGGTGCCCAAGCGGCTGATGTTTTGGCCAAGCGAGATACGCTTGAGACATATGTTGCAAACAGCAGCGGTGCGATTTGATGCACCCGACTCAAAAAAGGCCCACACCAAAGAACTTTTGGAATAACGGGCAGAGGCAGCGCCCTGCACAGGCGGAGCTCTGCGGTGTGATTCAGTCGGTGTGCTGCCCTTACGCTGGCCCCCGGAGGGCATCCTGCCTCGTTGGAGATGTGCCTCCTCCTCATCCTCCTCCTCCTCTCTCCTATCAGGCACCCACATGAAGTCAGTGACCTCATCATCCCCTACCTCTTCATCACTGGAGCCAATCTGGCAGTATGCTGCAGCTGCTGGAACATGACTGCCAGATTGGTGTCCTTCTTGAGCATCCCCTCTCTCTGCTCTCACGCTACTGCCTTCCTCTAGCTGGGTATCATCATCAGACCCTTCGAAACGCTGGGCATCCTCCTGGAGCATGTACCCAACACTGTGCTCAAACAGTTCGGGGGACTCCTCAGGAGGACATGGTGGGTCTAGGGAAGGAGTGACTGATGATGACATTGATACGAGGGAAGAGGACGCTTTGGCAGCTGCTTTGCCAGTACCCTGAGCCTGGGTGAGAGAGGATGAGGAGGATGAGGAGGGCTTGGTCATCCACTCTACCAAGTCTTCGGCATGATGCGGCTCAACACGTCCAGCTGCCGAAAATAAGGACAAGCGTGTCCCATGGCCACGTGCTGATGACGATGCACCGCGTCCACGACCAGCACTGTTGTCTCTAGACACAGAGCCTGCTTGCCCTCTTTTATTGGCTCCCGACTGTCTGCCTCTCCTTGTTTGCCTTCCAGACATTCTAAAGGCCTGCAGGGAGATGGGAAAACCAGCAATAAGGGGTAGCTTCAGGTGTATACTGTGCAGGAGGCACACTACGCCCACTGTAAGTGCTGCAGATGCCTGCCTGTGTTACACAACAGGAAAACACAGCAATAAGGCCTAGCTTCAGGTGTATATTTTGCAGGAAGCACACTACGCCCGCTGTAAGTGCTGCAGATGCCTGCCTGTGTTACACAACAGGAGAACACAGCAATAAGGGCTAGCTTCAGGTGTATATTTTGCAGGAAGCACACTACGCCCGCTGTAAGTGCTGCAGATGCCTGCCTGTGTTACACAACAGGAAAACACAGCAATAAGGGCTAGCTTCAGGTGTATATTTTGCAGGAAGCACACTACGCCCGCTGTAAGTGCTGCAGATGCCTGTTAGTGTGACACAAAAGAAAAAAACCACGAGCAATAAGGGGTAGCTTCAGGTGTATTATGTGCAGGAGGCACACTACGCCCGCTTTAAGTGCTGCAGATGCCTGCCTGTGTTACACAACAGGAAAACACAGCAATAAGGGTTAGCTTCAGGTGTATATTTTGCAGGAAGCACACTATGCCCACTGTAAGTGCTGCAGATGCCTGCCTGTGTTACACAACAGGAAAACACAGCAATAAGGGCTAGCTTCAGGTGTATATTTTGCAGGAAGCACACTACGCCCGCTGTAAGTGCTGCAGATGCCTGTTAGTGTAACACAAAAGAAAAAAACCACGAGCAATAAGGGGTAGCTTCAGGTGTATTATGTGCAGGAGGCACACTACGCCCGCTTTAAGTGCTGCAGATGCCTGCCTGTGTTACACAACAGGAAAACACAGCAATAAGGGCTAGCTTCAGGTGTATATTTTGTAGGAAGCACACTATGCCCGCTGTAAGTGCTGCAGATGCCTGCCTGTGTTACACAACAGGAAAACACAGCAATAAGGGCTAGCTTCAGGTGTATATTTTGCAGGAAGCACACTACGCCCGCTGTAAGTGCTGCAGATGCCTGTTAGTGTATCACAAAAGAAAAAAAACTACAAGCAATAAGGGGTAGCTTCAGGTGTATAATGTGCAGGAGGCACGCTACGCCCGCTGTAAGTGCTGCAGATGCCTGCCTGTGTTACACAACAGGAAAACACAGCAATAAGGGCTAGCTTCAGGTGTATATTTTGCAGGAAGCACACTACGCCCGCTGTAAGTGCTGCAGATGCCTGCCTGTGTTACACAACAGGAAAACACAGCAATAAGGGCTAGCTTCAGGTGTATACTGTGCAGGAGGCTTAGCAAAAATGACACTGACACTGTCCCCTGCCTATCCTTCTCTCTCCCTGCACACAAGGTTTAGCAAAGAATATCACTGACACTGTCCCTGCCTATCCTTCTCTCTCCCTGAACCGGAACACACTACACAAGGCCGCCGCGATGGCGGCCTTTTATAGTGTGGGGCGTGTACTAAATCCCCCTGAGCTATAATTGGCCACAGGCATCCTGCCTGTGGCCAATTATGGCTCTCCTCGCTGCCGGCGCTGTGATTGGCCAAGCATGCGGGGTCACAGTGCATGCTTGGCCAATCACAGCGCCTGGATTGCACTGCGATGGCGTAGTGCATTGTGGGCCGTTCGCGTCACTCGAATTTGGCACGAACGGCCCAAATCGTTCGATCTTCGTCGAACGATCGAACAGCCGATGTTCGAGTCGAACGTATGTTTGACTTGAACACCGAGCTCATCCCTAGGAACCAGCGGTGCTCCGTAGGCGTTCAAGGGGCTATGCAAGTACGCAGGCAAAGAGATGCCATGCTGTGCTTGAGCTGGTGTGCTTGGGGGACAGGAGCCACACTGGGGCAGAGATTCTGTCAGCTCTGCAGGGGCAGGCTCAGAGGTGGTTGACGCCACGCCAGCTTAAGCCCGGAATGGTGGTTTCCGACAATGGCACCAACCTCCTCTCCGCCCTCCAACAGGGACACCTGACCCATGTGCCCTGTTTGGATCACGTCCTTAACCTGGTGGTGCAGCGGTTCTTGGGCAGGTACCCGGGCTTACAGGATGTCCTGAGGCAGGCCAAGAAAGTCTGTCCATTTCCGCCGGTCATATAATGCCAGTGCTTGGCTGGCTGACCTGCAAAAGGAATTTAACCTGCCCAAGAACTGCCTAATCTGTGACATGCCCACCAGGTGGAACTCAAAGTTGGCCATGCTGCAGTGGCTGCACACGCAGCAGAGGGCCATCAATGAGTATCTGTGCCAATATGGCACCAGGATAGGGTCAGGGGAGCTTGTTTTTTGTTTTTTTCTGCCACGCCAGTGGGTCATGATCAGGGATGCATGCACTGTCCTGTCACCATTTGAGGAGTCCACGAGGATGGTGAGCAGTGACAGTGCATGCATCAGTGACACTGTCCCTCTTGTCCACCTGTTGGAGCACACGCTGCGTGGAATAATGGACAGGGCACTTGAGGCAGAACAGAGGGGGGAAGAGGAGGACTTCCTTACCTCTCAAGGCCCCCTTTATCCAGACAGTGTTCCTGCTGGCCCGCCTATCACACAGGACGAGGATTGTGTCAGCATGGACGTGGAGCCTAGCATTCAGCATCAACAGCAGTCTTCAAGGGATCAATTATAGTCCCAAGACACCCATGGACTTGTACGTGGCTGGGAGGAGGTGGCTGCGGATAATGTTGTCCTGAGTGACCCAGAGGACTCCGGACCGAATTCCTCAGCAAACCTACGCTGCATGGCCTCCCTAATCCTACAAAGCCTGCGGAAGAATCATCGTACTTGTGTTATCTCAAGGAGAGGGATCATTACTGGCTGGCAACCCTCCTTGATCCACGTTACAAGGGTAAGGTTGCGGACCTTATCTTACCGTCGCAGAGGAAGCAGATGATGAAGCATCTTCGGGAGGCCTTGCAGAAAGGTCTGCAACGCTTTCCCAGAGACTGGGAGGTTACAAATTCCTGGTCCTGGACAACGTATTGCTGAGGCTTCGGTCAGTCAAAGCAGGAGCGGTGGAGAAGGTGGCCATCTGACCGATGCGTTCAGACAATTTTTTAGTCCGCAGCCCCAAGGTATGATCGGTTCCAGCAACCATCGCCAGCGTCTGTTTTACATGGTGCAGGAATACCTAGGGGTAAGATCAGACTTGGACACCTTTCCCACCGAAAATCCTCTGGGTTACTGGGTCTTGAGGATGGATCACTGGCCAGAGCTTGCATAGTATGCAATTAAGCTACTGGCCTGTACTGCATCCAGCGTTCTTTCGGAACGCACGTTGTGCTGCTGGAGGCTTTGTAACCGATCACAGGATGCGCCTGTCCACCGACCCGGTCGATCGACTGACCTTCATGAAAATTAATCAGTCTTGGATCACCACCAGCTACCAAGCACCTGATGCTGATGTAACCGAATATATATTTTTTTAAATGTCAGATCCCTTCAAGACTGCCTATGCTGATGCTGAGTGACTATCCTCTTCCTCCTCAATGATCATGCTGATGGCATAAAAGAACATTTTTGGTTTTGGGCACCGCCACCAGTGGCTAAGGCCTAACTTTTTTGCCCGTTTAACAGGGGCGTGTAATTAAAATTTTGCAGCAGGGCTCATTCCTGCGCTCCAACTAGAGTATCTGTGAGGGGTTGCAGTGTTGTGACACCAGTGCCTAAGGCCCAATTTTTCTGCCCCTGTTCAACAGGGGCATGTAATTACAATTCTTTATCTAATATTTCACAGCAGGGCCCATTCCTGCGCCCACCAAGAGTAACTGTGAGGGCTTACAGTGTTGTGGCAACACCAACACTTAAGGGCCAAAGAGTACATACGGCATGCCCCTACTTTCAAACATCCAACTTACAAACGACTCCTACTTACAAACGGAAGGAGACAACAGGAAGTGAGAGGAAATCTACCCCTAGGAAGGGAAATTCTCTCCTGTAAGAGTTAATATGGGAAAAACGTGTCTCCTCTCCACTGATGCTTTATCACCAATCCTTGTTTCACTAAAAACCCCAAATTTTCAAAAAACATTTGTCATTGAGATGGAAAGTGAGGTGAAATGTTCTGAACAGGTGCACAGACAGCAAAACAAATGTTACAGGGGTGATAACTAGTGATGAGCCGAACACCCCCGGGTTCGGTTCGCACCAGAACCCGCGAACGGACCGAAAGTTCGCACGAACATTAGAACCCTATTAAATACAATGGATGCGAACGTTCGAATTCTAAAGTGCTAATTATAACGACTATTATCCATGTTATTGTCCAAAACAGAGTTTGGGAACCCGGGTTCTGCACCAGGGGACATGTATCAATGCAAAAATAAGTTTTAAAAACGGACGTTTTTCGGGAGCAGTCATTTTAATGATGCATAAAGTGAAAAAGAAAAGTCAAATATTCCTTTAAATATCGTACCTGGGGGGTGTCTAAAGTATGCCTGCGAAGTGCCACGTGTTTCCCGTGTTTAGAACTGTCCCTGCACAAAATGACATTTCTAAAGGAAAAAAAAGCCATTTAAAACTGCTTGCGGCTTTAATGTAATGTCTGGTCCCGGTAATATGGATGAAAATCTTTAAGAAAAATGGCATAGCTACCCCATCACCCCCCCCCCCCCTACCCCAGCCCATTACCAGCCCCTTTGGGTCTTGTTTGGATATTAAGGGGAACCCCGCAACACAAAATAAAAAAGGCCCTATATACTCTGAACAGCAGTATACAGGCGGTGTAAACAAGACCGGTGTAAACAAGACAGGGACTGTAGGTTTGTTCTTAAGTAGAATCTGTTTGTAATTTTGAACACGTACATTGTTTAAGTGTAGCTCCAGCCAAAAAATCTATTTTTAAGCTTTTTGGAAAACATAGGGAAGGGTTATCACCCCTGTAACATTTGTTTTGCTGTCTGTGCCCCTGTTCAGAACATTTCACCTCACTTTGCGTCCCAATGACAACTGTTTTTGAAATGTGGTGTTTTTATTGAAACAAGGATTGGTGATAAAGCATCAGTAGAGAGGAGACACCTTTCTCCCATATTAATTCTTACAGGAGAGAATTTTCCTTCCTAGGGGTAGATTTCCTCTCACTTCCTGTTGTCTTCTTCCGTTTGCAAGTAGGAGTCGTTTGTAAGTTGGATGTTTGAAAGTAGGGACCTGCCGTATATACTCTGCAGAAATTGGCCCCTTAGGTGTTGGTGTTGGCACAACACTGTAAGCACTCACAGTTACTCTTGGTGGGTGCTGGAACGCCCTGCTGTCAACTATTATATCAGGAATTGTAATAACATATAATTGTTGAACAGTGGTAGTAAAAATTGGGCCTTTGATGGTGGTGCTGGTGCCACAACACTGTAAGGCCTGACAGTTACTCTTGGTGGGCGCAGCAATGGGCCCTGCTGTGAATTATTATATCAATAATTATAATTGCATGCCCCTGTTGAACAGGGGCTGAAAAATTGGGCCTTTGGTGGTGGTGGTGTTGGTGGTGTTGACACAACACTGTAAGGCCTGACAGTTACTCTTGGTGGGCGCAGCAATGGGCCCTGCTGTGAATTATTATATCAATAATTATAATTGCATGCCCCTGTTGAACAGGGGCTGAAAAATTGGGCCTTTGGTGGTGGTGGTGGTGGTGGTGTTGACACAACACTGTAAGGCCTGACAGTTACTCTTGGTGGGCGCAGCAATGGGCCCTGCTGTGAATTATTAGATCAATAATTATAATTGCATGCCCCTGTTGAACAGGGGCTGAAAAATTGGGCCTTTGGTGGTGGTGGTGGTGGTGGTGTTGACACAACACTGTAAGGCCTGACAGTTACTCTTGGTGGGCGCAGCAATGGGCCCTGCTGTGAATTATTAGATCAATAATTATAATTGCATGCCCCTGTTGAACAGGGGCTGAAAAATTGGGCCTTAGGCTCTGGTGGCACAACACTGCAACCCCTCACAGATACTGTACTTGGAGCACAGCAATGAGCCCTGTTGCAAAGTATTGCATCAAAAATTGTAATTACACGCCCCTGTTAAACAGGGGCTGAAAGAAACAAAAGTATGATTTACCCAACTCCCACTTTTTCAGGTATCTGCAGTTGAGGCATGCCTTTCACTCGCAGTTTGGGGGGACCCTTAGCCTGGAGCCCAGTGATCTTGAGCTATTGGCGCGCAGCGAATCTCTATCAAAACCAGTTTCCAGTTTTTACAAAGACCTGTTCCCGGAAACTGCTTTCCTACTCAGACCCTGCAGAGATGCTTGGGAGGCTGTGGCCCCGGGGTTAGACAGAGATGATTGGGATGACATGTGGGGGACGGCTTTTCAGTGTTTGGTCTCGAGTAGGGACAGACTGATCCTGTATAAGTTTCTGCACAGAGTTTATCTTACTCCGGCAAGACTAGCAAGGATGTATGGGACGCAGAGCTCTCTCTGCTGGAGATGCTCTGCACCCTTAGCCACCTTTATGCACATCTTTTGGGAGTGTCCACCAATTAAACACTACTGGCAGGCCGTTGCTGACTGTATTAGGTCGGTCACATCTATATCTATCCCCATGTCTGTTGAGGTTTGTCTCCTACATTTGGTTGAACCCCTGGCCACTACCAGGGCTATACGAACCTTACTCATGCTTTTGTTATATTACGCTAAAAAGCGCATCATCCTATCATGGAAGTGTTCTGTAGCTCCTACTGTTGACGCGTGGAAGGCGCTGGTCAATAAAGCAATACCCTTTTATAAAGCCACTTATTTGAGTAGGGGGGCACTGACTAAATTTGACAAGGTTTGGGGGGGTTGGATGGCTACTATAGATACGGCATCCGATTGATCTATTAAAATTGTAGGGATGGGGTAGTGTCTCCTTTCCTGAGGTCCTGTGTCTGGGTGGGGGGGTTTGGGGGTGAGGGGGGAACTGTTTTCATAAGCTTTATCTAACTTGTTTTTGCAGAGAGCTACTGGACTGTACTTCTCAATCATGGCGGGCCGCATCTGGGGGCTGGCCCGTGACATCTGTGTTCCTATCTAGGCAAGGGGGGAGGTATAATTTGTTGGTTTTGGGGGGGGGGGGTTGGGAGTGTCACAGGTTTAATGTGATAATTTGTGTTCTGTTTTATGACTGTATACGCCGGCAAATTTTGTGGCTGGCTGTCTCCACGATGTGTGGAGTGTTGTTTTCTGTACTGTGAAAAAAACAATAAAAACATAATTTACAAAAAAAAAAAACAGGGGCTGAAAAATTGGGCCTTAGCCACTGGTGGCGGCACCCATAAACCAAAATGATCTTCCAAGCTATCATCATTAATCGGATCATTGAGGAGGAGGAGGAGGATAGCCAGTCAACATAACAGCACAGGCACTCAGCATCAGCATCAGTCTTGAAGGGATGTGACATTTTAAAATCAATTAGTCTGTTATATCAGCATCGGGTGTGTGGTAGCTGGTGGTGATCCAAGACTGGTTCATCTTGATGAAAGTCAGTCGATCAACCGAGTCGGTGGACAGGCGCACCCTGTGATCCGTGACAAATCCTCCAGCAGCACTGAATGTGCGTTCTGAAAGAACGCTGGATGCAGGACAGGCCAGTAGCTCAATTGCATACTGTGCAAGCTCTGGCCAGTGATCCATCCTCAAGACCCAGTAAGCCAGAGGATTTTCGGTGGGGAAGGTGTCCAAGTCTGACCTTGCCCCTAGGTATTCCTGCACCATGTATATCAGACGCTGGCGATGGTTGCTGGAACCGATCATACTTTGGGGCTGCGGACTAAAGAATTGTCTGAACGCATCAGTCAGACGGCCACCTTCCCCACCGCTCCTTCTTTGACTGCCCGAAGCCTCAGCAACTCGTTGTCCAGGACCAGGAGTTTGTAACCTCCCAGTCTCTGGGAACGCGTTGCACAGACCTTTCTGCAAGGCCTCCCGGAGTCGACTCATCCTCTGCTACCTCTGCGACGGTAACATAAGGTCCGCAACCTTACCCTTGTACCGTGGATCAAGGAGAGTGGCCAGCCAGTAATGGTCCCTCTCCTTGATCCGAAGAATACGAGGATCCTTCCGCAGACTTTGCAGGATCAGGGAGGCCATGCAGCGTAGGTTAGCTGAGGCATTCAGTCCGGAGTCCTCTGGGTCACTAAGGACAACATGATCCGCAGCCACCTCCTCCCAGCCACGTACAAGTCCACTGGTTTCTTGGGACTGTAAATCATCCCTAAAAGACTGCTGCTGATGATGCTGAGTGCCAGCCTCCACCTCCATGCTGACACAATCCTCCTCCTCCTCCTCTTCCTGTGCGATGGGTGGGACAGAAGGAACACTGTCTGGGTAAAGGGGGCCTTGAGAGGCAAGGAAGTCCTCCTCTTCCTGCCTCTGTTCTGCCTCAAGTGCCCTGTCCATTATTCCACGCAGCGTGTGCTCCAACAGGTGGACAAGAGGTACAGTGTCACTGATGCATGCACTGTCACTGTTCACCATCCTCGTGGCCTCCTCAAATGGTGCCAGGACAGTGCATGCATCCCTGATCATGCCCCACTGGCGTGGTGAAAAAAACCTGAGCTCCCCTGACCCTGTCCTGGTGCCGTAGTCGCACAGGTACTCATTGATGGCCCTCTGCTGCGTGTGCAGCCGCTGCAGCATGGCCAACGTTGAGTTCCACCTGGTGGGCATGTCACATATAAGGCGGTTCTTGGGCAGGTTCAACTCCTTTTGCAGCTCAGCCAGGCGAGCACTGGCATTATAAGATCTGCGGAAATGCACACAGACTTTCCTGGCCTGCCTCAGGACATCCTGTAAGCCCGGGTACCTGCCCAAGAACCGCTGCACCACCAGGTTAAGGACGTGAGCCACACAGGGCACATGGGTCAGTTGTCTCTGTCGGAGGGCGGAGAGGAGGTTGGTGCCATTGTCGCAAACCACCATTCCTGGCTTAACCTGGCGTGGCGTCAACCACCTCTCGGCCTGCCCCTGCAGAGCAGACAGGACCTCTGCCCCAGTGTGGCTCCTGTCCCCCAAACACACCAGCGCAAGCACGGCATGGCATAATTTTGCCTGCGTACTTGCGTAGCCCCTTGAACGCCTACGGAGCAACGCTGGTTCCGAGGACAAAGCACAGGAAGAGGCCATGGAGGAAGAAGAAGAGGAGGGGGTGGAGGAGAGAGGTGTGTCACAACCAGTAGTAGCATTTTGGAGGCGTGGCGGTGGAACAACCTCCAACACTACTGCACCTTGTCCTGCATCTTTCCCAGCTGCCAAAAGAGTGATCCAATGGGCCGTGAAAGAAAGGTAACGTCCCTGTCCATGCCTGCTGGACCATGAGTCAGCGGTAATATGCACCTTACCGCTGACCGCCCTGTCCAGCGAGGCCAAGACATTGCCTTCCACATGCCTGTAGAGAGCCGGAATCGCCTTCCGTGAGAAAAAGTGGCGTTTGGGAACCTGCCACTGAGGAACCGCACATTGCACAAACTCACGGAAGGGGGCCGAGTCTACCAACTGAAAAGGCAGCAGTTGAAGCGCTAGCAATTTAGCCAAGCTAGCATTCAACCGCTGGGCATGTGGATGGCTGGGAGTGAACTTCTTTCGACGGTCCAGCAGCTGGGGCAGGGAAATTTGCCTGCTAGAATCGGACGTCGGTGTACTGCTAGCAGAGTGGCCGCAAGTACTTGGCTGTGACACACCTAATTCTACACCTTCATTCCTCTCAGTGCAGGTTTCAGAGAGGACTGAAGGTATAGTGGGGTTGGAGATCCCAGCTGATGCGGTGCAAGGAGAGGTCCGCTTTGTTCTTTGGTGTGGGTCTTTAAGGTAGGCTTGCCAACGAGCTGCATGGCAGGTCAACATATGTCTGATCAAGCATGTGGTGCCCAAGCGGCTGATGTTTTGGCCACGCGATATACGCTTGAGACATATGTTGCAAACAGCAGCTGTGCGATCTGATGCACTCGCCTCAAAAAAGACCCACACCAAAGAACTTTTTGAATGACGGGCAGAGGCAGCGCCCTGCACAGGCGGAGCTCTGCGGTGTGATTCCGTCGGTGTGCTGCCCATACGCTGGCCACCCAAGGGCATCCTGCCTCGTTGGAGATGTGTCTCCTCCTCATCCTCCTCCTCCTCCTCTCTCCTATTAGGCACCCACGTGGAGTCAGTGACCTCATCATCCCCTCCCTCCTCATCACTGGAGCCAATCTGGCAGTATGCTGCAGCTGCTGGAGCATGACTGCCAGATTGGTGTCCTTCTTGAGCATCCCCTCTCTCTGCTCTCACGCTACTGCCTTCCTCTAGCTGGGTATCATCATCAGATCCTTCGAAACGCTGGGCATCCTCCTGGAGCATGTACCCAACACTGTGCTCAAACAGTTCGGGGGACTCCTCAGGAGGAGGACATGGTGGGTCTAGGGAAGGAGTGACTAATGATGACATTGATACCAGAGAAGAGGACGCTTTGGCAGCTGCTTTGCCAGTACCCTGAGCCTGGGTGAGAGAGGATGAGGAGGATGAGGTGGGCTTGGTCATCCACTCTACCAAGTCTTCGGCATGATGTGGCTCAACATGTCCAGCTGCCGAAAAGAAGGACAAGCGTGTCCCATGGCCATGTGCTGATGACAATGCACCGTGTCCACGACCAGCACTGTTGCCCCCAGACACAGAGCCTGCTTGCCCTCTTTTTTTGCCTCCTGACTGTCTGCCTCTCCTTGTTTGCCTTCCAGACATTTTAATGGATGGCCTGCAGGTAGATGGGAAAAACAGCAATAAGGGCTACCTTCAGGTGTATACTGTGCAGGAGGCTTAGCAACAATGACACTGACACTGTCCCCTGCCTATCCTTCTCTGTCCCTAAACACAAGGATTTGCAATATGCTTCAGCAAGATTGGTTTAGCACAGAATAGCACACTGACAGTTTCCCTCACTGTCCTTCTCTGTCCCTACAAACAAGGTTTAGCACAGAATAGCACACTGATAGTTTCCCCGAGTGTCCTTCTCTGTCCCTAAACTCAAGGATTTCAAATATGGTTCAGCAAGATTGGTTTAGCACAGAATAGCACACTGACACTTTCCCTCACTGTCCTTCTCTGTCCCTACAAACAAGGTTTAGCACAGAATAGCACACTGATAGTTTCCCTCACTGTCCTTCTCTGTCCCTACAAACAAGATTTAGCACAGAATAGCACACTGATAGTTTCCACGAGTGTCCTTCTCTGTCCCTGAACTCAAGGATTTCAAATATGGTTCAGCAAGATTGGTTTAGCACAGAATAGCACACTGACACTTTCCCTCACTGTCCTTCTCTGTCCCTACAAACAAGGTTTAGCACAGAATAGCACACTGATAGTTTCCCTCACTGTCCTTCTCTGTCCCTACAAACAAGATTTAGCACAGAATAGCACACTGATAGTTTCCACGAGTGTCCTTCTCTGTCCCTAAACTCAAGGATTTCAAATACGGTTCAGCAAGATTGGTTTAGCACAGAATAGCACACTGATAGTTTCCCCGAGTGTCCTTCTCTGTCCCTAAACTCAAGGATTTCAAATATGGTTCAGCAAGATTGGTTTAGCACAGAATAGCACACTGACACTTTCCCTCACTGTCCTTCTCTGTCCCTACAAACAAGGTTTAGCACAGAATAGCACACACACAGTTTCCCCGAGTGTCCTTCTCTGTCCCTAAACTCAAGGATTTCAAATATGGTTCAGCAAGATTGGTTTAGCACAGAATAGCACACTGACAGTTTCCCTCACTGTCCTTCTCTGTCCCTACAAACAAGGTTTAGCACAGAATAGCACACTGATAGTTTCCCCGAGTGTCCTTCTCTGTCCCTAAACTCAAGGATTTCAAATATGGTTCAGCAAGATTGGTTTAGCACAGAATAGCACACTGACAGTTTCCCCAAGTGTCCTTCTCTGTCCCTAAACTCAAGGATTTCAAATATGGTTCAGCAAGATTGGTTTAGCACAGAATAGCACACTGACAGTTTCCCTCAGTGTCCTTCTCTGTCCCTACAAACAAGGTTTAGCACAGAATAGCACACTGATAGTTTCCCTCACTGTCCTTCTCTGTCCCTACAAACAAGATTTAGCACAGAATAGCACACTGATAGTTTCCCCGAGTGTCCTTCTCTGTCCCTAAACTCAAGGATTTCAAATATGGTTCAGCAAGATTGTTTAGCACAGAATAGCACACTGACACTTTCCCTCACTGTCCTTCTCTGTCCCTACAAACAAGGTTTAGCACAGAATAGCACACTGATAGTTTCCCTCACTGTCCTTCTCTGTCCCTACAAACAAGATTCAGCACAGAATAGCACACTGATAGTTTCCACGAGTGTCCTTCTCTGTCCCTAAACTCAAGGATTTCAAATACGGTTCAGCAAGATTGGTTTAGCACAGAATAGCACACTGACAGTTTCCCCGAGTGTCCTTCTCTGTCCCTAAACTCAAGGATTTCAAATATGGTTCAGCAAGATTGGTTTAGCACAGAATAGCACACTGACACTTTCCCTCACTGTCCTTCTCTGTCCCTACAAACAAGGTTTAGCACAGAATAGCACACTGATAGTTTCCCTCACTGTCCTTCTCTGTCCCTACAAACAAGGTTTAGCACAGAATAGCACACTGACACTTTCCCTCACTGTCCTTCTCTGTCCCTACAAACAAGGTTTAGCACAGAATAGCACACTGACAGTTTCCCTCACTGTCCTTCTCTGTCCCTACAAACAAGGTTTAGCACAGAATAGCACACTGACACTTTCCCTCACTGTCCTTCTCTGTCCCTACAAACAAGGTTTAGCACAGAATAACACACTGACACTCTCCCTACCTATCCTTCTCTGTCCCTAAACACAAGGAATCCAGGATTAGTAAAGGAAAAAAATGACACTGTCCCTGCCTATGCTTCTCTTTCCCTGCTCCGGAACACACTACACAAGGCCACCGCGCTGGCGGCCTTTTATAGTGTGGGGCGTGTACTAAACCCCCTCAGCAATAATTGGCCACAGGCATCCTGCCTGTGGCCAATCATTGCTCTCCTCGCTGCCGGCGCTGTGATTGGCCAAGCATGCGGGGTCACAGTGCATGCTTGGCTAATCACAGCGCCTGGATGACACTGCGATGGCGTAGTGCATTGTGGGCCGTTCGCGTCACTCGAATTTGGCGCGAAAGGCCCAAATCGTTCGATCTTCGTCGAACGATCGAACAGCCGATGTTCGAGTCGAACGTATGTTCGACTCGAACACGAAGCTCATCCCTAGTGATAACCCTTCCCTATGTTTAAGAAAAAGCTTAAAAATTGATTTTTTGTCTGGAGCTACACTTTAAAAATGTACTAGTTCAAAATTACAAACAGATTCTATGTAAAAACAAACCTACAGTCCCGGTCTTGTTTGCACCGCCTATATACTGCTGTTCAGAGTATATAGGGCCTGGGGGCCCCACGCCTTTCCTTTTTTTAATTTGGGTGCGGGGTTCCCCTTAATATCCATACAAGACCCAAAGAGGCTGGTAATGGGCTGGGCTGGGGGGGGGGGGTACCCATGCCATTTTTCTCAGTGATTTTCATCCATATTGCCGGGGGTTTTAAATGACTTTTTTTCCTTTAGAAATGTCATTTTGTGCAGGGACAGTTCTAAACACGGGAAACACGTGCCACTTCACAGGCATACTATAGACACCCCCCAGGTACGATATTTAAAGGAATATTTCACTTTTTTTTTTCACTTTCTGGTACAATCTTTTTGATTAAGATTTTTTGAGAAGTGAGAACAATTGCAATAATCACACGCAGGGGATATAAACAAAAAACATAACATGGCACAGCTGAATAGTGCACATCAAAAACATATTCGATAGTGGGAGTTACCAGGCAACAATAGCCCTCCGGCTGAGGCTGGGGGGGTCAACATAAAGTAACTGAGCATTATTGCTCAGAGAGTAAGGCATGGAGTAATCCACTAAAATGTGGAAAATAAAACTAAAATCACAAACACATAAACAAAATAAAATTGAGAAAAAAAAAAAAACAAATAAGAAAAATTAGTGAAAAATAGAGGGAGAGGGAGAGAAAGAGAGAGAGGGAGAGAGAGGGAGAGAAAGAGAGAGGGAGATAAAGAGAGGTCGGGAAGATAAAGGGGGTCAATTAACACGGCCTAGGCTGGTCGGATGCAGAGTGGGAAGAGCGTAGGACCATCACGGGCCCAAAACCTTGAGGAACTTGGCGTGGGAGTCATGAAGAATACTAGACATCTTCTCATTAATCGAGAGTCGTTAAGGTGCTCTTCACCTCCGCAAACGAGACAGCCGGCTTCTTCCAGGCCCTTGCTATAGTGCGCTTCGCAGCGATAAACAAATAGGTGGCCAACTTCTGCTGATGAGGAAAAAGGCCCAGGACCGGGCAGTGAAGCAAGGCCAATTTAGCGTCCTTGCGGGGGAGTATATGGAAGAGAGAAGACAGAAGACCAAATACCCTCGACCAGAATCCCACCAGGCGGGGCAGGACCACCAGGTATGAAGTTCGTCTCCACGCTGACCATAACCCCTGAAACATCCATCACTGTAGGATGTGTTTGATTTAGCGATAACGGAGGAGTACCTTATAGGCTGCCTCTAGTGTAGCCTTGTTAAAAGGAACATTTCGCAGTATTAGATCAGGCTTTGCTCCAATCCGCTAGGTCGATGGGGGATAAGTCCCGCTCCCATTTAGGGACATAAGATAAGGAGGTTGGGGTCCTGCTTAAATTAAGGGAGGAGTAAATCAAAGATATAATGCCCGGAGACCCTGGAGAATGTAGGCACGTTTGCTCAAAGGCCGTTTTTTGGTAGGGGAAGATATCATTGCGTCTAAGAGACGATATCCAGTGGCGAAGTTGAAGATGGCGAAAAAATTCCACTGAGGGAGCTTCATGAGCCTCTCGGATTGAAGCCCATGAGGGAAAGGTGTGGGTTCAGAGAAAATGTCGAACCTGGGAGAATCCATGGGCTGGCCGCCATGCAAAATATGAGGTTGCTCTAAGCCGGTGGGAAACAGGGGGTTACTGAGGAGAGGGAAAAGCGGGAGGGACGGCGACATAAGTCCACCCGAGTACCGAACCGTGTCCCAGAGTTTTAGGCTATGGGCCATCAGAGGGCTGAGCGAGGGGGGATGCATTTTAGGAGGGAGCCATAAGAGCGGAGATGGGGACTGGTGCACAATTGGGGATTTACCGAAGGACCCAGAGTGGGATATCAGAGGTAGCCTGGAGCATTGTAAGCTGGGAGATTTGTGCAGCTGGATAGTACTTAGCAATGTTCGGGACTCTGAGCCCACCTCTCAATCTGTAGGCATATAAGGTTAAAAACGGGAAACCCTGGGGCGCTTATTGGCCCAAATAAAAGAGAGAAGCCTTTTTGGGAGGAGACATAAAAAGAATGCAGGGATCCGGACTGGAAGAGTTCGGAAAAAGTATAAGATCTTCGGGAGGACCGTCATCTTGACAGCAGAGATGCGGCCAATCCAGGACAAGGTGGGGAACCGCCAAGACATCATGATAGCCGCGATGGTGCGTAACAGGGGATAGTAGTTTGCGGAAAACAGGGAGTAGTAAGAGGGGGTCAGCTTAATGCCCAAATATTCTAAGGTGGAGCTGGACCAATGGTACGAGGAGGAGGATCGGAAATGCGTGACCAGGGGGCTTGGAAGGGAGATGTTCAGCGCAACAGTTTAGTGGGGGTTAATCTGGAGCCCTGAAATGGCAGCAAAACGTGTCAGGAGGGATTGCAAGTTGGGTATGTAGACAATTGGATTAGTGAGGGTCAAAAGAACATCATCCGCAAACATATTTACCTTATAAGTTTCACCCGCGTATGGGATTCCATTAATGTTTGGGTCAGCTCTAAGAGCCATGGCCAGGGGCTCGAGGGCAAGAATAACAAGAACAGGGGACAGGGGACAACCCTGTCGTGTTCCTCTAGAGATGGGGAATGGGGACAATAAGCAGCCCGCATAACGGACGGCAGCCGAAGGGGAAGAGTAAAGTGCGCTCAACCGGGTGAGAACCGAGTCTCCAAAGCCCCAACGTTGGAGCACATAGCGTAAATAGTCCCACGAGAGGGAATCAAAAGCTTTATACATATGTAGCGGGGTCTTCAAAGTTAGTGGGATACACCTGGGGGTAGAGAGACCCAGGTGTGTAATTATGTCAGGGATTAGACCCCTTTTTCTTATTCGTGGAGGATTGGGTGGTGTAATATTCTCTTTGACCAGTGGGTGTCAGTGTACCTATTGGCTCGAGGTAGAATCACTACCACAGTGCTACCCTTCTTTGTCCCTTCCTGGAGATGGTACGGCTGGGGCGGGGAACCCGCCGTGGTGTCAATGGGAGGAGATAAAAGGGGGAGACGCCCTCGCCACGAGGCTGTTTTTTCGGGGGAGATCATCCCTTCACGCACCCAGGCACCTTAGGCCTGGGTGCGGGCGGTTCAAGGTTCCGGCCTAGGCGCCCAAGGCCTGGCCGGAACGAAGATGGAGTCCATCCCGGGCACCTTCAGCCTGGGGTGAGGTACTATTAAGGAGGCCTGGGACCCGGTGACTCCGACTGGGTCCCGCGAGGGTGAAGTTGCTCCAGGGCGCCCCTTGCGAGGGGACCCGCATCTGAGGTGAGGAGGCTGGGGGGGGTCACCCGTCCGAAGACCCGGTGTAGCGTCAACCCGGTGACGGATGGGCCTTCAGTAACTCCCTTGGAGGACATCTTCCCCTGACATGGGCTACAGCGCAGCGGAGGAGCTTCCATCAGGATTCCTGCAACCCCTGGTCATAGCACAGGGAGTGTAGGGACTAGGAACCTGTACAGTGCCTCGACCTGCTTCCCCATCGTATCATGCCGTTGCCTTTGACTGTATGTGGAGATACGCAATAAACCTGAGTTTGGACTTTGATGGGTGTGTGGACTCTGTTGATGGGAGCAAAGGGAGATTCCGGCACGGAAGGACTGACCCTCATAACCAGCACACATTTGGCCCGAGGAAAAGATTGATGTTGGCCTTCACCTCACCCACATGCATGGGGAGGACATGGGCCGTGGCGCACCTCACTCTGTCGCTCGACATACCCCTAGCTAAAGAGGTCGGGGTGAGGCCGCTACACGTGGGGGCTCGTGAGTCCGGGATGAAATGTGTGTTAACCCTGAGGTTTGGAACGGCTGTGTTTGAACTTTGCTGCCCGGAGAAGGTCCGAGCAGGTCGGCCATGTGATTGGCCAAAGTGCATCCCTGTGCTCGAAGTCGTGGAAATTTCCCTGAAAAACCGGGAGAGGCCCATGCAGAAAGAGCGGGAAGAGGGAGGAGTTCAGCCGTGTGACGAACTACATGTGGGGACTTTTGCTGCACTGCGCCACGAGGCACCCCATGACTGCGCAATTCGTGGGAGGAGACTGAAGGAAGCCCGCGAAAACGTGCAAGTCGTGGGAGGAGTCTGGCCACGTGTGGAGATACACGTGGAGACTCTGGCGCGAGGTCAGCGCGTGATGGAGCAGCAAATGGTCGGAGCGAACTCAGGCTCCCCGTGGATGCCGGTACCTTATTCTTTCAAGATGACTGCATTTGCTGCATCCATTACAGACACGGGGATAAGGCTCAGGCCCCGAGGACAGTTGGCTCTGTATTCGTGCAGAGACACAGAGGCCCTCGGTGTGATCTGTCCCGGATGCTCGGGACTGGTGGTCCAACTAAAGCCATTCGGGCGATGCGAAGCATGCAAGGAGTTTCTTTTTGAGGTTGAACCACACACGGAAAGGCCCAGGGCCCTACGCCTCAACTGCATCACAGGAACCGCCACTCCGGAGGGAGAGATCAAAGCCTTTGCGGAGTTTCCCGTGCGCGCTGACCAGGGCGAAGTGACTGCCCAACCAGAGACTGAGAGAGAAAAATCCGAGGACACTGCTTCGGTCACTACAGACTCCCTGCTCCCACCTCCGAAGAGGAAAGTCGGTCTGGTACAGGCATCTTATGGCCGTGGTCGAGCTTCACCCCGCCGCTTGCCTGGCCTGGATGGCGCCGGTAGAGAAGAGAGTCCCGGACATCCCAGTTCTTCAGAAGGTCCAGGTGAGCCAGGGGCTGGGACTGTGGTGTTGGTTGGAGGTGTCGGGGGTCCACAGTCGGTGGAGCCCGCAAGGGAGGGTAGCCTTCCGTCTACTAGAGACTACCTTCCCGCTGAGATGTATGACACCTCCGACTTAGAGTCATTGACAGACTGTGGGGATGACGGAGAGATAGACGAACTGTTTCACCGCAAGGGCTGGGACAGACGCCCACTACCTGTGCTGAGTAAACCGCAGGATTCCCCCATGTCCATAGAAGACAGTACGCTCCGGGTGAAGGCCCCGGAGTTCCCGAGGAAATCTAGTCCTCCGACCAACTTTCCGCATTCAACTACCTCACCCGCTCTGATGGTGGGGATGCAGCATGCTTCGTTGCGGGCACCAAAGACAAAGAAACCCGAGATGGTGAAGGTACCTCGGCACCCGGAGGCCATCGTGCAGCCAGGAGAAGGTGAGCGAGATGTGATGCCGCCTCTAGCCAGGTTGCAGAGACTTTTCTCCCAGAGAGTCGCCCGTGAATATGGGTGGGAGTACCCTTACTTGCCTCGGGACTTATTGTATGAAGTCGAGGTCCTGCGACCAAGGTGGTATGACGAGTTTGTATGGGAAAAACTTAAAGTACCCCATGCCAGGCGATACCTGTCATGTTCGCCGCCTGTGTCTAAAAAGTTCAAGGACTGCAGAGCTGATTGGAGACTTGGGCGCCATATTCATGCCGATAAGGTGCTCATCTGCAGGAAAGATGGAGAGGATGTCGAGTATTCGGTGGAAGTGTTTGACGGGCGCCTGAAGCCCCTGTTTCTGCCGGATCCAAGGTTCTACTTATAGGAAAAGTGAGCTCCTATCTTGTTGCTATTGAAACTTTCTGGAAGAGACATTCCCAGACGCCTAGAACTGTGCCCTACTTTTGTTTTGATTTGGGCTTTTCTTTTACTCACTGGAGATTTGGGAGCTGTTGTTTTTTTTTCTCCCTTTTCTTCATGTGCCAAAGGCAGAGACTTTTGGGGTAGAGTTAGAGTAGGAAAGCAGGAAGAATGAAGATCTAACCAAGTGTCATTACCGCAGCGCTGTCACCAGGTGGCAGTGTTGTGCAACGGTTGTTTGAAAATGTTACACATGCATTTCTTACTTATTGGAGTGAGTGGGTCTCTCGGCTGACGGACCCACTCATGCCAAGTTAACACAGAATGTTAGGATGTTGTTTTTTTTGTTTCCCTTCTGCAGGAGATTCGTCGGTCAAGACTACTGAGTATGGGGTGGTTCTTAGACAGTGACGGGAGGGATTGTATATGTGTACATGACAGATGTTTTATACAAAAGTTTTAATGTTTTATAGTTCCTTTTCTGTTGAGCAGGTCTTGGCACATACAGTATCAAAAATTTGAGGGATAGCCTCTGGGGCCCACTTCATGTCACCACTCCTTGGGAGACATGGGTGTGCACCTGACGCTGGGGACCAGCGTCAAATCACCAGGGGGAGTGTGTGGCGGGGTCTTCAAAGTTAGTGGGATACACCTGGGGGTAGAGAGACCCAGGTGTGTAATTATGTCAGGGATTAGACCCCTTTTTCTTATTCGTGGAGGATTGGGTGGTGTAATAGTCTCTTTGACCAGTGGGTGTCAGTGTACCTATTGGCTCGAGGTAGAATCACTACCACAGTGCTACCCTTCTTTGTCCCTTCCTGGAGATGGTACGGCTGGGGCGGGGAACCCGCCGTGGTGTCAATGGGAGGAGATAAAAGGGGGAGACGCCCTCGCCACGAGGCTGTTTTTCGGGGGAGATCATCCCTTCACGCACCCAGGCACCTTAGGCCTGGGTGCGGGCGGTTCAAGGTTCCGGCCTAGGCGCCCAAGGCCTGGCCGGAACGAAGATGGAGTCCATCCCGGGCACCTTCAGCCTGGGGTGAGGTACTATTAAGGAGGCCTGGGACCCGGTGACTCCGACTGGGTCCTGCGAGGGTGAAGTTGCTCCAGGGCGCCCCTTGCGAGGGGACCCACATCTGAGGTGAGGAGGCTGGGGGGGGTCACCCGTCCGAAGACCCGGTGTAGCGTCAACCCGGTGACGGATGGGCCTTCAGTAACTCCCTTGGAGGACATCTTCCCCTGACATGGGCTACAGCGCAGCGGAGGAGCTTCCATCAGGATTCCTGCAACCCCTGGTCATAGCACAGGGAGTGTAGGGACTAGGAACCTGTACAGTGCCTCGACCTGCTTCCCCATCGTATCATGCCGTTGCCTTTGACTGTATGTGGAGATACGCAATAAACCTGAGTTTGGACTTTGATGGGTGTGTGGACTCTGTTGATGGGAGCAAAGGGAGATTCCGGCACGGAAGGACTGACCCTCATAACCAGCACACATTTGGCCCGAGGAAAAGATTGATGTTGGCCTTCACCTCACCCACATGCATGGGGAGGACATGGGCCGTGGCGCACCTCACTCTGTCGCTCGACATACCCCTAGCTAAAGAGGTCGGGGTGAGGCCGCTACACATATCAAGCGAGAGAAGAAACCCTGGGATTTTGCAATGATGCAGCAGGGAAATCACGTGAACCACCTTCCGGACATTGTCCCCAGCCTGGAGTCCAGGCACAAAGACTACCTAATCCCTGTGGATCAGAGAATGAAGGTATTTATTAATACGTGAACATAAGATTTTGCCCAGTAGTTTCATATCCTCATTCAGCAAAGAAATGGGGCTGAAAGCTTGGGGATCATGAGCTTCTACAATTGTCTTCGGAATCATGGATATATGCGCTCGTAAGGAATCCGGGGAAGGCAGAGCTCCCTGTTTCATACTGTTGAAGTATGCTGTCAGGTGGGGAAGCAGAAGGGAGGAAAATTTCCGGTAATAGAGGCCGGAGAAGCCATCTGGACCTGGGGCCTTAGATAAACTAATGCCTTTGATGGCCTGGGCTACCTCCAGCTCAGAAATGTCTGCATTAAGGGCCGCAGATGAGAGGGGGGAAGATGCAGGTCACGGAAGAAGGTGTCTGCAAAATCAAGGGGAAAAGGGGAGGGTTTCCTATATAATGTGGTCAGAAAATCAGCGAAGGCCGCTGAAACTTTGGTCGGGTTGGAAGTAAGATCACCTCCGGCTGAGCTAAGGCGAATCGGTTTATGTGCATGGCCCGTAGCATTAAGTTTTCTGGCCAGCATCACGTCTGGTTTGTTTGCACAGGAATAAAATTTGTGTTTGGCCCATCGCAGGGCTTTTTCGGCTCTGTGGATAATAAATCAAGTTCTACGACAATAGTGTTGTGAGCCTTTTTATTGGCAGGGGTAGGGTTGGATTTCCAAGTCTCAGAAGCGGATGCCAGGCGGGTCATGAGTTCAAAAGCCCTATTTTCCCTGTTCCGTTTACAAGAGGAAGCAAGCTGAATGCAGTGGCCCCGCATGGTGGCCTTGTGGGCTTCCCACAGGGAGATAGCCGATGACACGGAGCCTACGTTATCTGAAAAAAAATGCTGGAGGTGGGAGTGAAGTTCAAGAAGGGCGTCCTGGGACGTTAAAAGAGAATCATTAAGCCGCCATTGATAGGGCGAGCGAGTTAGGCCAGTGAGTGCAAGCGAGAAGACTATGGGATCATGATCTGACCATGGAGAGGCAGGGATCGTTATTTTATGTATATTAGAAATGATTCGCAGAAAGACGAAGACATGATCGATCCTGCAAAAGCTGTTGTGCGGATTGGAGTAAAAGGTAAAGTCACAAGTACTGGGATGATGTTCCCTCCATGCGTCTACAAGGCTGTACGATTGCACAAGGGATCGCATTTGGGCTTCTACAGTCAAGTAATGGGAAGGGGATGCTCCTTGCACGCATTTCCTGTCCACTGAGGAATCCAAAGTTACGTTTGAGTCCCCCATAAGGACAAGGGTCCCAGAACAGTGCTGGGAGACCACCTTGAAAAGGTGGGAGAAGAATTTGTGTTGGAAGCTGTTTGGAGCATAGTAGGCTACTAAAGTTACGTCATGGCCATTAAGAGCGCCCTGAAGCAATAGGTATCTGCCGGTCGGATCTGCAATTTCCTTAGTACAAGAAAATAAGAGGTTGCGCCGAAAGGAGATTAAAACTCCTCCTATGCTTTTCGGGCGCAGAAGCTACGTGGAAGGTAGGGAAGTGAGGAGAGAGATATTTTGGAGCGGAGGAGGAGGAAAACCTGGTCTCTTGTAGGGATACCACGTCAACATGGCTAGTTTTAAGATAGCGGAATACCTTTGAACGTTTAACTGGCGAGTTAAACCCATGGATATTGTGTATGTGAATAAAATTTCAATGGGGTCATAGCCATAGCAGGGAGACAAAGTTGAGCTGAACTGTAAGGCTTCCGCTGCGGCCTTCAGGAATGTGTGTTTTGGGCCATAATCGAGCACCGACCTGGGTGAACAAGAAAAGGGAAGGACAGAGACAGAAAAAGGAAGAGAAAAGATCAGAAAGGAGAAAAAACAAAATAAAAAACAGATAGTAAAGGATGGAGGGTAATACTGAGTACATCACAGCAAACGTGAACCACATCTAAAAAGGTAAGATGTGTAAGGCAGGGGGGCTCTGCCGCCGGACACATGGCTGCATGGGGCTTGAATAGACAAAATTGTTAAATTTGAGGGAGAGTCTTGGCCAGGGAAAAGAAAGGGGGTGAGAAGGGCAGAGGAAAGAAAAGGAAAGAAAAAATAAATTAATTAATAAAAAAAAAAAAAAAAGAAGGGACAAACAACTGCGACGGGGGAGGACAGACGAAAGATACAACAGGTGCCCCCAGGATCAATGATAACATCTAACATGTGGGGGGCCAACAAAACAGGCCACAACTAGTGGAGAGAAAGGCAAAAAGAATGTACAACCATAGAGAAGACCATCAGTACAATAACACGATAATAACACTAGTGGACCCTCCATGGGGTTCGTCCTAGGTCTGTGAGGAGGGACTGGGGGCACGGAGCCCGGACCAGCTGTATGGATGAGTACCACATAGGAACCACCGGGGAGATCCCTGGGGCCAGCCTGTCCCCGCAAACCCATGAGGGAACAAATTCTCCCCAAGACCCCAGGGGGAACAATAACAGGAGGTATGATGTTAAATCGCAGGCTCACTGTGAGGCTCGCAGGCAGGAACTCAGTCGGTAGTGTATTGAGAAGTAGGGGGGAGGAGAGACAAAGACTGGGAAAGGGGAAAAAGGGGGAGGAAAAGGGGGTCATATGAGCCCTGCGTGCGAGCCCCTGCTATATCGACCTCGAGAGTACAGTTTAAACAATGTCCAAAGTGGCGGTTTCAGCCACCAATAAAAATGAGAAAAAATTAAAACAAAAAAAAATAACAATAACAAAAAAAAAACAATCAAACACTGCTACAGTTTTGTATCTGCTATAGTTCAAGTGCCAATGATCCCAAAGGCAGGTAGCCTTACACAGGAGGGTGAAAAGCAGGACAGCGGCACACAGGCAAGTGAAGACCAATGGCAAGCTGCCCAGTTAAGGTTCAAGCAAGGGTGAGCCGCAATCGTGCCAACATATCAAAGTAAAGCAGTCCACCAGTCCATAGGTAGGGTATAAGCAAATATTATATAAAAAAAAAAGAAAAAAAAAACACAAACAGAAAAAAAAGGAAAAAAATAAATAAATAAAAAATAAAAATAAAAGGGGGTTGGGGAGAAACATAGAGAGGCCAAACGTTAGTTAAAGTCAAAGGAGGAGAGGATTTCTGCTCCTACCGTCACTCACTGTGGACGGTAGGAAACTTGAATCAGGAAGTCCAGGGGACTCTTTCAAACAAGGTCAAACTTACAGTTCCAATGCTCATCCTGGGTCGGAGCGTAGGGAGCCAATTGTGGATGAGGTGTGTGGACGGGAGAGCTTGCGACTTTTCGCCGTTTCCCAGGTGCGACCCGGGAGGTTGGTGGCAGGGCGGGGAGGAGCAGAGTCGGCCGGGCTCCGGTTTCCTTCGCCAGATGGCAAGAGTCGAAGGGATTCCAGGATTACCTGTGCTTCGTCCAAAGAGGTCAAAGTATGAGTGCGGCCCTTATAGAAAAAGGAAAGCTTGAAGGGAAAACCCCAACGGTACCAAATTTGGTGTGCCAGCAATGCAGAGTGTAAGGCTTCATCTGTCGCCTCTTCATGATTGTGGACTGGGAGAGGTCTGCAAAAACTTGATAGCGGTTACCCTGGAATACTAGGTCAGACTTGTCCCTGGCCGCTCGCAGGAGGGACAAGGGCCTCTTCCTGACAACCCTTGCCCGGTGGTTCTCGGGGTCTGCGGGCGGGGGGCTTATCAGAATCTGGAAGCCCCCTTTAACAAGGGGGCCCCCAGATCCCGCCCCCCCCCCATGTGAATGAGTATGGGGTACATTGTACCCCTACCCATTCACTTAAAAAAAAAGTCGTGTAGTGTTAAAAATGACAGTAGACAGTTTTTGACAAGTCTTTTATTAATAATCTTCTTCTTCTTCTTCTCCGCTTCTTTCTCTGTCTTCCTCCACCTTCTCCCACATCTTCATTCTCCGGTCTTCTACTTCTCCCCCTGCTCCTTCTTCCGCTCTTCTGTCTTCTTTGTTCGGTGTTCTGCCGCCGCTCCCGCCGACGACCCTCCTCCGATGCTGTGTCCCGCTGATCCGTCGGCGCCGATGTCCTGCATTACTTAAATAACGGCGGGGGCGTGGCAACCGGATTACTTCAGCCGGAGGCCACGCCCCCTTGTGACGTCACAGCCCGAGGTATGATGGGGCGTAGAGCCCCCCTGCCCCAAAGCACCCATCCCCCTATGTTGAGGGCATGCGGCCTGGTATGGTTCAGGAGTGGTGTGGGGGTAGCTCACTCGTCCCCTCCCTTTCCTGACCTGCCGGGCTGCATGCTCGGATAAGGGTCTGGTATGGATTTTGGGGGGGCCCCACGCCATTTAAAAAAAAAATTGGGTTTGGGGGTCCCCTCTGAATCCATACTAGACCCAAGGGCCTGGTATGATTTTTTTTTTTTTAATAGCCGGCAATGTTTATTTTTTTACATTTCCTTTAACAACCAGCTATAAACAGGTTAAAAAAAAAACGCAAATTGCGGCAAAATCGCGGTACTTGCGTTTTGGATGTGGGTCCATTGAATTCTATTACATGCAAAACGCTGTTTTTTGCAGGGAAAAAAAAGTCCCCGACCCTTTCCAAAAACGCAGAGGCACAAAAATGCATTGATGTGAACATGTTATATAGGAACCAATGTTAAAAAATTTCCCTGCATTTCTGTAAAATGCACCAAAAAACGCATTAGTGTGAATCGAGCCTCAAGCTAGTACAGACGCCAGGAAAAAAAGCGGCGTTTTTAAACGCAATTTTTTCCTGGTTTTGCATTGAATTCAAAGCACGTTTTCCCGCGCTAGCTTTCAGCCGCGTTTTTCTTTCTCTATTCAAAATGAATGGTTCCCTATGGGAGCCCATTGTTTTGAATAGAGGTCGCACCAGAAGTCGGATCGAGATTATCTGCCTTGCGGGGCGACTCGTGTGCGGAGAACATTTAAGGGGAACCCTGCGAAAATTTTAAAAAAAAATTTGCGTGAGGTTCCCCACAGGACGATGTAGTTATAAAGGAAAAATTTGCGCTAGGTTCGAATTATTAATGTGCAATAAATGAATAAATCCCTGAAGGAAAAACCTGCTGCTAAACACAAAAAAAAACTTGATATAAGGTACAACAAATATAAATATACAAAAAGGTGTAGCGCTGGATGAGCAAAACTGTGTATGGCTATACAGTGAAAAATATGGGGAAAAGTATCAAAAACATGAGTGAATACTACAAATAAACAATTTAAAGTTCATATGTGTCAGTGAAAAATATATGAAATCTTCTCTATTTAAAGATGATAAGAGTTCTACAGAGTGCAGGTGTCCGATGAAAATCATAGGCAAAATGCTCCAACACTTAGTAAAGATCCCGCCACCAAGGTGAAGAATGAAGGCTTACCAGACAGCCTGCGACCACCCTTCTCAGGGGGGTCAACACAGGCTCAGTAGAGTGATGGTGATGGTTCCAGCTCTTCACCTGCACACTTTGTGTATCACTCAGATTTGAATTGCTCACCAGATTTTGTGGATGAAGCGTTCCTGCAGAATCATCCTGCCTTCCATGGAGTAAAACATCACTCTACTGAGCCTATTTTGACCCCCTGAGAAGGGTGGTCGCAGGCTGTCTGGTAAGCCTTCATTCTTCACCTTGGTGGCGGGATCTTTACTAAGTGTTGGAGCATTTTGCCTATGATTTTCATCGGACACCTGCACTCTGTAGAACTCTTATCATCTTTAAATAGAGGAGAAGATTTCATATATTTTTCACTGACACATATGAACTTTAAATTGTTTATTTGTAGTATTCACTCATGTTTTTGATACTTTTTCCCAAATTTTTCACTGTATAGCCATACACAGTTTTGCTCATCCAGCGCTACACCTTTTTGTATAGTTTTCCCCACAGGACGATACCAGACCCTTCGGTCTGGTATGGATCTGGAGGGGAAGCCCCCCACACCAAAAAAAAATGGTGTGTGGGTTCCCCCAGGATCCATACCAGACCCTTATCCGAGCACGCAGCCCAGCAGGACAGGAAAGGGGGGCGAGCGAGCACCCCCCCTCCTAGACCACACCAAGCCACATGCCCTCAACATGGGGGGGTGGGTGCTTTGAGGCAGGGGGGCGCCCTGCGCCCCCCCACCCCAAAGCACCCTGCCCCCATGTTGATGGGGACAAGGGCCTCTTCCCGACAACCCTGGCCGTTGGTTGTCGGGGGCTGCCGGCAGGGGGCTTATCGGAATCCAGGAGCCCCCTTTAATAAGGGGGCCCCCAGATCCCGGCCCCCCACTCTATGTGAATGAGTATGGGGTACATCGCTTCACGCTCAAGTCGTGTCCAAGTTGCCTTGCAAAGTCGCGCTGCCCCTGTGTCAACCGGCACACGAGTCGCCCCGCAAGTCGGATCGTCTTGATCCGACTTCTGGTGCGACCTCTATTCAAATCAATGGGCTCCCATAGGGAACCAATTATTTTTAATAGAGACAGAAGCGCCGCTGACATTTTTATTTACTATCACAGTGCGCCGCCGGTTCACGCGCCCAATTAGGGATTTATCCGGCGCACCAATTAAGGTATGTACCGGCGCAGCGCACTGTTGTTAGTAAATCACCCCCAATATCTTTAACTTTTTGCTATAATAAATATCCCAATTTTTAAAAAAAGAAAAACAAATTTTTTCCTCAGTTTAGGCCGATATGTATTCTTCTACATATTTTTGGTAAAAAAAAAAAAAAAAAAAAATCGCAATAAGTGTATATTGATTGGTTTGCGCAAAAGTTAGTCTACAAAATAGGGGGTAGTTTTATGGCATCTTTATTATTTATTTTTTTACTAGTAATGGCGGCAATCTGCGATTTTTATCGGGACTGCAACATTATGGCGGACACATCGGACACTTTTGACAAATTTTTGGGGCATTTATACAGCGATGAGTGCTATAAAAATGCACTGATTACTGTAATAATGTCACTGGCAGGGAAGGGGTTAACACTAGGGGGTGATCAAGGGGTTAAATGTGTTCCCTAATGGGTGTTCTAACTGTAAGGGGGATGGGACTGACTAGGGGAAGAGATTGATCAGTGTTCATACATAGTAATCAGAGTAATCAGTCTCCTTGCCCCTGAGAGAACCGGGATGTGTGTGTTTACACAAACACACCCCCGTTCTCGCTCTGTAATGCTTTGGGCGCGCACGCCTCAGGCGGCGCCTTAAAGAGCCGACGTACGGCTCGTGCAGAGGGGCCAGCTTGCCACAGTATAACTGCAGCGGCTGGTCTGGAAGCGGTAAAGCGGTCCGGAAGCGGTAAAAAAAAAAAAAGAGAAGGGCAAAGAGGATCCGATCGCCTCCGCCGCTACCGACGGCTCCTGTAAGCGGCGGGAGGGGGGGCCTCTCCCACCACCGATAAAAGTGATCTCACAGTGGACCTGCTGCAGAGACCACTTTTAACTTGAAGCGGACCACTCGCTCTTGAAGAGAATACCGGGGTTATGGTAGCTAGCTGCTACCATAACAATGGTATTCCTCTTCAAATTAGCGACGTAAAACGACGGCGGGCGGTCGAGAAGTGGTTAAAGAGGAACTGCAGTCTGCTTTCATAATTTGTAATAAAAACATCTTTGCAATTCTGAAGCTCCCTCCGACCACTTTGCATATTTATTTTATATATGCTGTGCTTCTGTACTTGCCAAATATGCTTCAGAAATCTCCCTCCACTGAGTCTGGCTGCAACCATTTTAACTGTGGGCAGCTGAAGCTGCTGCCTGTTCACTTCCTGGATTTACACAGACACACAGTGACACACCTCCCAGCTTTGCAGCTCTCATTGGCCCTCTTATGACCCATCACCCCTCCCCTCCTGACAAACTCTCACGAGAGAGTGAGAGAGAGAGCTGTGCATGATGTCATAAGTCTAAGCTTTTTACCAGACAAGAAACAGGAAGTGGGCTGTATAAGGTATTTACTGGAAGAAAAAAAAATGTTTTACTATCCAAAGTTAAAACAAGGGCAGAAGATTTAATAGATGGAATTGCTAGAAAATTACTTAGATTCCCCAGGATGTGGCCCAAGAGCGTTCCTCTGGACCGTACCCTTTCCAAAGGGCCAGGTACTTTAATGCGCCCACGGAACCTACGGGAGTCAATGATCGATTGTATCGCTTACTCTTCATGGTTCTCAACCTGAACCGGGCGAGGACATGGTACCGAGGTGGTGAAACTGTTGCACACCAAAGGTTTTAATAAGAAGGTCTAATGCGTAAGCCACTGGGTTGATCCTGCAAAGAATATGGACAGGCCCAATAAACTGTGTAGCTAGTTTCAGTGAGAGAACACGGAGTCTGAGGTTACGAGATGACAGCCAGACCCTCTCACTAACCTGGTCGGAAGTCGTATGTAGGCATCTGCAGTCAGCATGGAGTCTGTACCTCTCACTGGCACGTGGCAAAGACTCTTGGACCGGCACCCAAGTGGAACAAAGATCACTGAGATGCTCCTCTAACGCAGGAATTCTTTGAGGAACAAAAGAGTCAGGCAACATGGATGGTTGGAAATAGTGATGAGCCGAACACCCCCGGGTTCGGTTCGCACCAGAACCCGCGAACGGACCGAAAGTTCGCACGAACATTAGAACCCTATTAAATACAATGGATGCGAACGTTCGGATTCTAAAGTGCTAATTATAACGACTATTATCCATGTTATTGTCCTAAACAGAAGTTGGGAACCCGGGTTCTGCACCAGGGGACATGTATCAATGCAAAAAGAAGTTTTAAAAACGGACGTTTTCCGGGAGCAGTCATTTTAATGATGCATAAAGTGAATTAAAAAAAGTCAAATATTTCTTTAAATATTGTACCTGGGGGGTGTCTAAAGTATGCCTGTGAAGTGCCACGTGTTTCCCGTTTTTAGAACTGTCCCTGCACAAAATAACATTTCTAAAGGAAAAAAAGCCATTTAAAACTGCTTGCGGCTTTAATGTAATGTCTGGTCCCGGTAATATGGATGAAAATCTTTAAGAAAAATGGCATAGCTACCCCATCACCCCCCCCCCTACCCCAGCCCATTACCAGCCCCTTTGGGTCTTGTATGGATATTAAGGGGAACCCCGCACACAAAATAACAAAGGCCCTATATACTCTGAACAGCCGTATACAGGCGGTGCATACAAGACAGGGACTGTAGGTTTGTTCTTATGTAGAATCTGTTTGTAATTTTGAACAGGTACATTGTTTAAGTGTAGCTCCAGCCAAAAAATCTATTTTTAAGCTTTTTGGAAAACATAGGGAAGGGTTATCACCCCTGTAACATTTGTTTTGCTGTCTGTGCCCCTGTTCAGAACATTTCACCTCACTTTGCGTCCCAATGACAACTGTTTTTGAAATGTGGTGTTTTTATTGAAACAAGGATTGGTGATAAAGCATCAGTAGAGAGGAGACACCTTTCTCCCATATTAATTCTTACAGGAGAGAATTTTCCTTCCAAGGGGTAGATTTCCTCTCACTTCCTGTTGTCTTCTTCCGTTTGCAAGTAGTAGTCATTTGTAAGTTGGATGTTTGAAAGTAGGGACCTGCCGTATATACTCTGCAGAAATTGGCCCCTTAGGTGTTGGTGTTGGCACAACACTGTAAGCACTCACAGTTACTCTTGGTGGGTGCTGGAACGCCCTGCTGTCAACTATTATATCAGGAATTGTAATAACATATAATTGTTGATCAGTGGTAGTAAAAATTGGGCCTTTGATGGTGGTGCTGGTGCCACAACACTGTAAGGCCTGACAGTTACTCTTGGTGGGCGCAGCAATGGGCCCTGCTGTGAATTATTAGATCAATAATTATAATTGCATGCCCCTGTTGAACAGGGGCTGAAAAATTGGGCCTTTGGTGGTGGTGGTGATGGTGGTGCTGGTGCCACAACACTGTAAGGCCTGACAGTTACTCTTGGTGGGCGCAGCAATGGGCCCTGCTGTGAATTATTAGATCAATAATTATAATTGCATGCCCCTGTTGAACAGGGGCTGAAAAATTGGGCCTTTGGTGGTGGTGGTGATGGTGGTGCTGGTGCCACAACACTGTAAGGCCTGACAGTTACTCTTGGTGGGCGCAGCAATGGGCCCTGCTGTGAATTATTAGATCAATAATTATAATTGCATGCCCCTGTTGAACAGGGGCTGAAAAATTGGGCCTTTGGTGGTGGTGGTGGTGGTGATGGTGGTGCTGGTGCCACAACACTGTAAGGCCTGGCAGTTACTCTTGGTGGCGCAGCAATGGGCCCTGCTGTGAATTATTAGATCAATAATTATAATTGCATGCCCCTGTTGAACAGGGGCTGAAAAATTGGGTCTTTGGTGGTGGTGGTGGTGGTGATGGTGGTGCTGGTGCCACAACACTGTAAGGCCTGACAGTTACTCTTGGTGGGCGCAGCAATGGGCCCTGCTGTGAATTATTAGATCAATAATTATAATTGCATGCCCCTGTTGAACAGGGGCTGAAAAATTGGGCCTTTGGTGGTGGTGGTGGTGGTGATGGTGGTGCTGGTGCCACAACACTGTAAGGCCTGACAGTTACTCTTGGTGGCGCAGCAATGGGCCCTGCTGTGAATTATTAGATCAATAATTATAATTGCATGCCCCTGTTGAACAGGGGCTGAAAAATTGGGCCTTTGGTGGTGGTGGTGGTGGTGATGGTGGTGCTGGTGCCACAACACTGTAAGGCCTGACAGTTACTCTTGGTGGGCGCAGCAATGGGCCCTGCTGTGAATTATTAGATCAATAATAATAATTGCATGCCCCTGTTGAACAGGGGCTGAAAAATTGGGCCTTTGGTGATGGTGGTGGTGGTGATGCTGGTGCCACAACACTGTAAGGCCTGACAGTTACTCTTGGTGGGCGCAGCAATGGGCCCTGCTGTGAATTATTAGATCAATAATTATAATCGCATGCCCCTGTTGAACAGGGGCTGAAAAATTGGGCCTTAGGCACTGGTGGCACAACACTGCAACCCCTCACAGATACTGTACTTGGAGCACAGCAATGAGGCCTGTTGCAAAGTATTGCATCAAAAATTGTAATTACACGCCCCTGTTAAACAGGGGCTGAAAAATTGGGCCTTAGCCACTGGTGGCGTCACCCATAAACCAAAATGATCTTCCAAGCTATCATCATTAATCGTATCATTGAGGAGGAGGAGGAGGATAGCCAGTCAACATAACAGCACAGGCACTCAGCATCAGCATCAGTCTTGAAGGGATGTGACATTTTAAAATCAATTAGTCTGTTATATCAGCATCAGGTGTGTGGTAGCTGGTGGTGATCCAAGACTGGTTCATCTTGATGAAAGTCAGTCGATCAACCGAGTCGGTGGACAGGCGCACCCTGTGATCCGTGACAAATCCTCCAGCAGCACTGAATGTGCGTTCTGAAAGAACGCTGGATGCAGGACAGGCCAGTAGCTCAATTGCATACTGTGCAAGCTCTGGCCAGTGATCCATCCTCAAGACCCAGTAAGCCAGAGGATTTTCGGTGGGGAAGGTGTCCAAGTCTGACCTTGCCCCTAGGTATTCCTGCACCATGTATATCAGACGCTGGCGATGGTTGCTGGAACCGATCATACTTTGGGGCTGCGGACTAAAGAATTGTCTGAACGCATCGGTCAGACGGCCACCTTCCCCACCGCTCCTTCTTTGACTGCCCGAAGCCTCAGCAACTCGTTGTCCAGGACCAGGAGTTTGTAACCTCCCAGTCTCTGGGAACGCGTTGCACAGACCTTTCTGCAAGGCCTCCCGGAGTTGTCTCATCCTCTGCTCCCTCTGCGACGGTAACATAAGGTCCGCAACCTTACCCTTGTAACGTGGATCAAGGAGAGTGGCCAGCCAGTAATGGTCCCTCTCCTTGATCCGAAGAATACGAGGATCCTTCCGCAGACTTTGCAGGATCAGGGAGGCCATGCAGCGTAGGTTAGCTGAGGCATTCAGTCCAGAGTCCTCTGGGTCACTAAGGAAGACATGATCCGCAGCCACCTCCTCCCAGCCACGTACAAGTCCACTGGTTTCTTGGGACTGTAAATCATCCCTAAAAGACTGCTGCTGATGATGCTGAGTGCCAGCCCCCACCTCCATGCTGACACAATCCTCCTCCTCCTCCTCCTCCTCTTCCTGTGCGATGGGTGGGACAGAAGGAACACTGTCTGGGTAAAGGGGGCCTTGAGAGGCAAGGAAGTCCTCCTCTTCCTGCCTCTGTTCTGCCTCAAGTGCCCTGTCCATTATTCCACGCAGCGTGTGCTCCAACAGGTGGACAAGAGGTACAATGTCACTGATGCATGCACTGTCACTGCTCACCATCCTCGTGGCCTCCTCAAATGGTGCCAGGACAGTGCATGCATCCCTGATCATGCCCCACTGGCGTGGTGAAAAAAACCTGAGCTCCCCTGACCCTGTCCTGGTGCCGTAGTCGCACAGGTACTCATTGATGGCCCTCTGCTGCGTGTGCAGCCGCTGCAGCATGGCCAACATTGAGTTCCACCTGGTGGGCATGTCACATATAAGGCGGTTCTTGGGCAGGTTCAACTCCTTTTGCAGCTCAGCCAGGCGAGCACTGGCATTATAAGATCTGCGGAAATGCACACAGACTTTCCTGGCCTGCCTCAGGACATCCTGTAAGCCCGGGTACCTGCCCAAGAACCGCTGCACCACCAGGTTAAGGACGTGAGCCATACAGGGCACATGGGTCAGTTGTCCCTGTCGGAGGGCGGAGAGGAGGTTGGTGCCATTGTCGCAAACCACCATTCCTGGCTTAAGCTGGCGTGGCGTCAACCACCTCTCGGCCTGCCCCTGCAGAGCAGACAGGACCTCTGCCCCAGTGTGGCTCCTGTCCCCCAAACACACCAGCGCAAGCACGGCATGGCATCTTTTTGCCTGCGTACTTGCGTAGCCCCTTGAACGCCTACGGAGCACCGCTGGTTCCGAGGACAAACCACAGGAAGAGGCCATGGAGGTAGAAGAAGAGGAGGGGGTGGAGGAGAGAGGTGTGTCACAACAAGTAGTAGCATTTTGGAGGCGTGGCGGCGGAACAACCTCCAACACTACTGTACCTTGTCCTGCATCCTTCCCAGCTGCCAAAAGAGTGACCCAATGGGCCGTGAAAGAAAGGTAACGCCCCTGTCCATGCCTGTTGGACCATGAGTCAGCGGTAATATGCACCTTACTGCTGACCGCCCTGTCCAGCGAGGCCAAGACATTGCCTTCCACATGCCTGTAGAGAGCCGGAATCGCCTTCCGTGAGAAAAAGTGGCGTTTGGGAACCTGCCACTGAGGAACCGCACATTGCACAAACTCACGGAAGGGGGCCGAGTCTACCAACTGAAAAGGCAGCAGTTGAAGCGCTAGCAATTTAGCCAAGCTAGCATTCAACCGCTGGGCATGTGGATGGCTGGGAGTGAACTTCTTTCGACGGTCCAGCAGCTGGGGCAGGGAAATTTGCCTGCTAGAATCGGATGTCTGTGTACTGCTAGCAGAGTGGCCGCAAGTACTTGTCTGTGACACACCTAATTCTACACCTTCATTCCTCTCAGTGCAGGTTTCAGAGAGGACTGAAGGTATAGTGGGGTTGGAGATCCCAGCTAATGCGGTGCAAGGAGAGGTCCACTTTGTTCTTTGGTGTGGGTCTTTAAGGTAGGCTTGCCAACGAGCTGCATGGCAGGTCAACATATGTCTGATCAAGCATGTGTTGCCCAAGCGGCTGATGTTTTGGCCACGCGATATATGCTTGAGACATATGTTGCAAACAGCAGCTGTGCGATCTGATGCACTCGCCTCAAAAAAGGCCCACACCAAAAAACGTTTTGAATGACGGGCAGAGGCAGCGCCCTGCACAGGCGGAGCTCTGCGTTGTGATTCCGTCGGTGTGCTGCCCATACGCTGGCCACCCAAGGGCATCCTGCCTCGTTGGAGATGTGCCTCCTCCTCATCCTCCTCCTCCTCCTCTCTCCTATTAGGCACCCACGTGGAGTCAGTGACCTCATCATCCCCTCCCTCCTCATCACTGGAGCCAATCTGGCAGTATGCTGCAGCTGCTGGAGCATGACTGCCAGATTGGTGTCCTTCTTGAGCATCCCCTCTCTCTGCTCTCACGCTACTGCCTTCCTCTATCTGGGTATCATCATCAGATCCTTCGAAACGCTGGGCATCCTCCTGGAGCATGTACCCAACACTGTGCTCAAACAGTTCGGGGGACTCCTCAGGAGGAGGACATGGTGGGTCTAGGGAAGGATTGACTAATGAAGATAATGATACCAGAGAAGAGGACGCTTTGGCAGCTGCTTTGCCAGTACCCTGAGCCTGGGTGAGAGAGGATGAGGAGGATGAGGTGGGCTTGGTCATCCACTCTACCAAGTCTTCGGCATGATGTGGCTCAACATGTCTAGCTGCCGAAAAGAAGGACAAGCGTGTCCCATGGCCATGTGCTGATGACAATGCACCGCGTCCACGACCAGCACTGTTGCCCCCAGACACAGAGCCTGCTTGCCCTCTTTTTTTGCCTCCTGACTGTCTGCCTCTCCTTGTTTGCCTTCCAGACATTTTAATGGATGGCCTGCAGGGAGATGGGAAAAAGAGCAATAAGGGCTACCTTCAGGTGTATACTGTGCAGGAGGCTTAGCAACAATGACACTGACACTGTCCCCTGCCTATCCTTCTCTGTCCCTAAACACAAGGATTTGCAATATGCTTCTGCAAGATTGGTTTAGAACAGAATAGCTCACTGACACTTTCCCTCACTGTACCTCTCTGCCCCTAAACTCAAGGATTTCAAATATGGTTCAGCAAGATTGGTTTAGAACAGAATAGCTCACTGACACTTTCCCTCACTGTACCTCTCTGTCCCTAAACTCAAGGATTTCAAATATGGTTCAGCAAGATTGGTTTAGAACAGAATAGCACACTGTCAGTTTCACTCACTGTCCTTCTCTGTCCCTACAAACAAGATTTAGCACAGAATAGCACACTGATAGTTTCCACGAGTGTCCTTCTCTGTCCCTAAACTCAAGGATTTCAAATATGGTTCAGCAAGATTGGTTTAGAACAGAATAGCACACTGTCAGTTTCACTCACTGTCCTTCTCTGTCCCTACAAACAAGATTTAGCACAGAATAGCACACTGATAGTTTCCACGAGTGTCCTTCTCTGTCCCTAAACTCAAGGATTTCAAATATGGTTCAGCAAGATTGGTTTAGAACAGAATAGCTCACTGACACTTTCCCTCACTGTACCTCTCTGTCCCTAAACTCAAGGATTTCAAATATGGTTCAGCAAGATTGGTTTAGAACAGAATAGCACACTGTCAGTTTCACTCACTGTCCTTCTCTGTCCCTACAAACAAGATTTAGCACAGAATAGCACACTGATCGTTTCCACGAGTGTCCTTCTCTGTCCCTAAACTCAAGGATTTCAAATATGGTTCAGCAAGATTGGTTTAGAACAGAATAGCTCACTGACACTTTCCCTCACTGTACCTCTCTGTCCCTAAACTCAAGGATTTCAAATATGGTTCAGCAAGATTGGTTTAGAACAGAATAGCACGCTGTCAGTTTCACTCACTGTCCTTCTCTGTCCCTACAAACAAGATTTAGCACAGAATAGCACACTGATAGTTTCCACGAGTGTCCTTCTCTGTCCCTAAACTCAAGGATTTCAAATATGGTTCAGCAAGATTGGTTTAGAACAGAATAGCACACTGACACTTTCCCTCACTGTACCTCTCTGTCCCTAAACTCAAGGATTTCAAATATGGTTCAGCAAGATTGGTTTAGAACAGAATAGCACACTGACACTTTCCCTCACTGTACCTCTCTGTCCCTAAACTCAAGGATTTCAAATATGGTTCAGCAAGATTGGTTTAGAACAGAATAGCACACTGTCAGTTTCACTCACTGTCCTTCTCTGTCCCTACAAACAAGATTTAGCACAGAATAGCACACTGATAGTTTCCACGAGTGTCCTTCTCTGTCCCTAAACTCAAGGATTTCAAATATGGTTCAGCAAGATTGGTTTAGAACAGAATAGCTCACTGACACTTTCCCTCACTGTACCTCTCTGTCCCTAAACTCAAGGATTTCAAATATGGTTCAGCAAGATTGGTTTAGAACAGAATAGCACACTGACACTTTCCCTCACTGTACCTCTCTGTCCCTACAAACAAGGTTTAGCACAGAATAACACACTGACACTCTCCCTACCTATCCTTATTTGTCCCTAAACACAAGGAATCCAGGATTAGTAAAGGAAAAAAAATGACACTGTCCCTGCCTATGCTTCTCTTTCCCTGCTCCGGAACACACTACACAAGGCCGCCGCGCTGGCGGCCTTTTATAGTGTGGGGCGTGTACTAAACCCCCTCAGCAATAATTGGCCACAGGCATCCTGCCTGTGGCCAATCATTGCTCTCCTCGCTGCCGGCGCTGTGATTAGCCAAGCATGTCACAGTGCATGCTTGGCCAATCACAGCGCCTGGATGACACTGCGATGGCGTAGTGCATTGTGGGCCGTTCGCGTCACTCGAATTTGGCGCGAACGGCCCAAATCGTTCGATCTTCGTGGAACGATCGAACAGCCGATGTTTGAGTCGAACGTATGTTCGTTTTGAACACGAAGCTCATCCCTAGTTGGAAACCATAATTCACCATAATCTGAGACAATCGGGAAGCAGTATTGACAACACTATTATAGGCAAACTCCCCTCAAGGTAAGAGGTCTGACTTGTTATGGTGATCAGAGGGCAACAATGTAGAAACTGTTGTAAGGCTTGGTTGGATCGCTCTGCAGCCCCATTGGACTGCGAGTGATACGCAGAGGAGAAGGAAAGCTGAATTCCTTACTGTGCACAAGGCTCGCCAAAACCTGGAGACAAACTGGCTACCCCTCTCCGAGATGATAACCTTGGGTAGCCCATGTAACCAAAAGATCTGAGCAAAAATGGATGCCAGTTCTTTGGATGTGGGCAACTTCTCCAGTGTAATACAATGAGACATTTTTGAGAACCGGTCAACCACCATAAGATTAACTGTGCTGCCCTGGGAATTGGGTCTCTCCACAATAAAATCCATAGACATATGGGTTCAAGGCCTCTCTTCATTGGGTATGGGTTGTAGGAGGCCCACTGGAAGGTGTTGTGGTGTCTTACAATGAGCACTCATGGAACAAGCGGCTATGAAGGCGGTCCCATCAGCGCATAGACTAGGCCACCAGAATTGTTGAGAAATAGCCCAAATGAGCCAATTCTTCCTTGGGTGGCCAACTGCCTTGGGAGAATGGCAAGTCTGGAGCAAAGCAGTGTGGAGATTCTCAGGGACAAAGCAGCGGTCACCAGGTTTCTCAGGAGAAGAATCGATCTGAGCGGCAAGAATTCTGTCACCCAAAGGTGAAGTGAGACTAGTATGAACAGTGGCAAGAATACGATCGGGGGGTATCACAGGAGCAGGAACTGACTTCATCTTGGAAGCGGAGGAAAACTGTTTCGAAAATGCATCAGCCCTTACATTCTTAGTACCGGTTAAGAATGAGACTATGTAATTGAAGCTTGACAGAGAAAGAGCCCATCGCGCCCTTCTGGGAGATAAGTGTTTTGTCTCAGACAAGAATGTGAGATTCTCATGGTCAGTCAAAATGAGGACCGGCACAGTGGTACCTTCGAGGAGATGCCTCCATTCTTTCAGAGCTAAAATGATAGCTAACAATTCTCTGTCGCTAATCTCAGGATGTGGCAGCACGGGAGCTGAAACAAAGGCAGCCTTGAGAGACTCAAAGGCTTTAATGGAATCCGAAAGACCAATTCTGTGGGTCACTGTCCTTTCTGGTCATATTAGTCAGGGGTTTGACCAGAGAAGAGAAGTCCCGAATACATTTTCGATAATTGGCAAAGCCAAGAAAACGTTGTAGCGGACACAGACCCATGGGTTGAGGCCACTGTAGAACTGCATATAGTTTCTCTGGGGCCATCGAAAAACCGGCAGTAGAAATTTAACCTGTTCACCAGGGATGAGCCGAACACCCCCCTGTTCGGTTCGCACCAGAACCTGCGAACAGCCAGAATGTTCGTGTGAACTTTAGAACCCTATTAAATACAATGGACTCGAACGTTCGAAATCTAAAGTGTTAATTATAAAGGCTAATATGAAAGTTGAGCGGGGAACTTCCTTCACTATGTAAATTTAAAATACACAGTGAAGGAAGTTCCCCGCTCAAGCCAATGACGTAGGCGGGTCCGACATACCGAGGGGGCGGACCTGATGGGGAACAGCTCTCACTTTGGTAATACATGTATAGACCCGCCTCTTCTCATGTTCCGCATCTGGTCCGCTGAGCGGACCTGATGGGGAACTTTAGAAGGGGCGGGTCTATACATTTAAAATACTGAGAGGGAGTTCCCCATCAGGTCCACTCAGGCACAACCAATGAAGGACAGCGCTGGACATCGGGATCACCGCGGGACACTGGATTTCACCCCTGGAATGTTTTTTTTTTTTTTTTTAAATAAAGGACTTTTTCAAGGTGTTTGTGTGTTTTTTGAAACATTTTTTTACGCTTTCTTCGTGAAATGGTAGGGGTACAATGTACCCCTTACCAATTCACATAGGGGGGCCAGGATCTGGGGGTCCCCTTTGTTAAAGGGGTCTTCCAGATTCCGATAAGCCCCCCGCCCGCAGACCCCCACAACCACCGGGCAAGGGTTGTGGGGATGAGGCCCTTGTCCCCATCAACATGGGGACATCTTCCCCATGTTGAGGGCATGTGGCCTGGTACGGTTCAGGAGGGAGGGGGGGCCGCTCTCTCGTCCCCCCCTTTTCCCCTGCGGCCGGCCAGGTTGCGTGCTCGGATAAGGGGTCTGGTATGGATTTTTAGGGGGACTCCACACCATTTTTTTTTAAATTTGGGGTGGAGTTCCCCTTAAAATCCATGCCAGATCTGAAGGGCCTGGAATGGATATTTGGGGGAACCCCACGTCAATTTTTTTTAAATTTGCGGCGGGGTTCCCCTTAATATCCATTCGAGACCTGAAGGGCCTGGTAATTGAATTCTGGGGAACCCCCACGCTTTTTTTTTTTTATCAATGACTTTTGTATGTATTGCCGGGAGCCGACAATTCATTAATAGCCGCGAGTCAGTTTTAAATGACTTTTTTTCTTTCAAAAATGACATTTTTTGCAGGGACAGTTCTAAGCACGGGAAACATGCGCCACTTCACATGCATATCATACACACCCCCCAGGTACGAAATTTAAAGGAATATTTCACTTGTATTGTTTCACTTTAAGCATTATTAAAATCACTGCTCCCGAAAAAACTGCAGTTTTTAAAACTTCTTTTTGCATTGATACATGTCCCCTGGAGCAGGACCCTGTCCCCAAACACTTTTTAGGACAATAACTTGCATATAAGCCTTTATAATTAGCACTTTAGATTTCTCCCATAGATTTTTCGAATTTGCCGCGAACACCCCAATTTGTTCGCTGTTCGGCGAACGGGCGAACAGGCAATGTTAGAGTTGAACATGAGTTCGACTCGAACTTGAAGCTCATCCCTACTGTTCACGATGGAGCTCGCACTTCTCCAACTTACCATACTTGGGTTATTATCTTTTAGCCCCTGTAGCACAGAAATCTGTGTGGTGGCTCTTTAGGGATTTAGAATATATGAGGATATCGTCAAGATAAAACCACCACACATTGCTGCAACATATCTCGAAGGACATCCTTGATGAATTTCTGAAAAACTTCAGGAGCGTTGCAAAGACCAAACTGCATTACTAGGTATTTGTAATGTCCTGTCCTAGTATTAAATGCAGTTTTGCATTCGTCACCCTCCTTAACCCTCACGAGATTGTATGCCCCTCTCAGATCGAGCTTTGTGAAAACCGTTGCTCCCTTGAGGCGGTCAAATAATTCCATAATCAACCGGGTCAGATACACATTCTTAATTGTGAAGCAATTGAGACCCCTATAATTGATGCAAAGTCTCAGTTCACCACTCCTCTTTTTCACAAAAAAGAAGCCAGCACCAGCAGGAGACGAGGATTTGCAGATGAACCCCAGAGAAAGTGCGTCGGCAAAATACTCCTCCATGGCTTTATCCTCCGACAGACAAAAGGGTTAAACCCGGCCATGAGGGGGCATGGCACCAGGTTGAAGGTCAATTGTGCAATCATACGACCAGTGTGGACCTTTGTCAAAGACATCGCTAAATTTGCAGTAGTCCTCTTGCAAGGAGGAGAGTGAAGAGGTGCACAGGACTTTAGCCACTTACCTGTACATGTTTTACTACATTGTGGCGACCAGTAAAAGGCCAATTAAAAGAGGGGTTGTGCCTCTTTAACCAAGGATAACCAATAACCACCAGATAAAATGGATTATCTCATGGTGAAGAGCCCCTACGGCCATGGTCAATGAAGCAGTTTCATGAGTCACATGGGCAGGCTGTAGAGGTCTCCCATCAATAGCCTCAATGGCAAGTGGAGTGGCACGAAGCTGCAGTGGAATCGAGTGCTTGGACACAAAGGCACTATCTATGAACAGGCCTGCAGCCCCAGAGTCGACTAGAGCCCGTGTCTCGATGGACGACTCAGACCAAGAAAGGGTAACTGGAACTAAAGGCTTATCCTTCAGGATAACTGGGGACTTTACAATGCCACCTAAGGTCTGTCCCCTACAGGACCTCAAGGTGTGGGCGTTTCCTGGACTGGTAGGACAAGACTTCAAATAGTGACCTGCCTGGCCACAATAAAAGGCACAATCTCTCCCTTCTCCTAAAGCCCTCTCATCTGCAGAGAGACATGTGAAGCCCAATTGCATGGGTTCTACTTCACTGGTGGACTTTGTACCAGGTGGCATGGGAGGTGAGGGAGGCAAAGGTGGGAATGCAAAGCTCGGAGCCAAATGTACAGAAGGCTTCCGCAAGCACTCCTTAAAGGAAGCTCTCTCTTGGAGTCTGGAGTCAATGAGAATGGAAAACGTAATCAACTTCTTAGGATCCGTAGGTATGTCTTGGGCTGCTATCTCATTATGATGTTATCGGAGAGACCATGAGAAAAAGCAGCCACGAGGGCCTCATTGTTCCAAGTGACCTCTGCTGCCAGAGTACGGAATTAAATGGCATGATCGACAACAGTTCTCGTACTTGTTTAGATAAACATGAGGCTCTTGGCAGCAGAAGTGGAGCGTGCAAAGAAAAATTCATTATTTTACAAAATTTTCGGTCTTTTTTCATTTATAGCCAGGGCCATCTTTAAGGCAGGGCAAAAGGGGGCTCTGCGCTGGGCCCTGTCATTGTTCTGGGGCCCAAAGCAGCTGCCTCATATTTGCCAACTATCCCAGTTTAAATTCCCTCGTCCCTTGAGGCTGTGTCCTGATATCTCAGTTGTAAAGTTCTGTTACTAATGCTTTCCAGCTCTGCCCTATTGTGTACAGATGACTCACCTGCAGACCCTGTGTTTACATGTAAATAACCCGCATTGATATGTAAATAGTGATGGCATTCATATGTAAATAGCAGCGGACCGGTAGCATTCATATGTAAATAGGGGCGGTATTCATATGTATATCGTGCCCCCTGTCATATCCACCATCACTTATACTGAATGCTGCCCACTGGGGAGATAAAGGGGTCTGTTCTGCAAAGGTAAGCAAATTAGTGGGGGGAGGGTAGTGTGAGGTGTGCAGAGAAGGAATTACAGTTTTGGGTGCACAGGTGAGTAAGGAGAAGATGTATGGAGGTAAGGAAGGTGGGTGCAAAGATTAGCAGAGGAGGCAGGAAGCATTAAAGGGGAGGGGTATTGGAGTGGAGAGGATAGGGGAGGTTTGGGGTGCAGAGGTTAGCATGGGTTTTAGGATGCAAAGGTGTACTGCTCTGTGGGCTACAAATGCGGATGAAAGTCCCAAACCCTTTTTCAAAATCACACGGTGCAAGGAACATGCCAGCAAATGTGTGAGGGTGTCATTACCAAATAATGGCACTGCTGTGTATCTGCTAAAGGGCAGCAAGTTTCTGTGGTGTCAGGAAAGCGATTTTGCATGCGTTCCAAACACACACAAATGTAAACGCAGGCTAAATGTCTCAGTTACATTGGCGGTCAGCGTAAATCTTCTCATTACATGGGTGCTTGGTGTAAAATCCTTTCATTCACACTAGTGGCCAGTGTGAATGTCCCCCTTACATTGGTGGTCAGTGTAAATCCCTCTTCACATTGATGGTTACTGGGAATGCTTCTATTACATTAGTGGACAGCTATTTATTGTGTAGCGGGGTGCTATATTTAAGGGAAGTATCTGAGTGGTAATAAGGCTCAGATACACAAATTGTTAGGGTTCATGGACCATTTCTGTCCCTGGGAGATAGTATTGGTGTGAAGTTCCCTGGGGCCTATAGGTGGCACTGTTGCTATGGGCCCAGGTTGAACCACAGTACAGGGTTGTGCCTTTTCTTATCCCCTCTTGACAGCAGTGCGGCGGGGCGGGGAACCTGCTGTGCCTGTCGGGAGAGGGTATAAAAAGGGGCGGCCATCTTCCAGAGGGGTCGGTCGTCGTGGGTCCACACCCAGGCACCTTAGGCCTGGGTGTGTCGCCTCTGGGTGCCCTAGGCCCGAACGCCTGGTCGGTTGGTCGTTCTGCGCCCAGGTACCTTAGGCCTGGGTGCGTGCACGTGTCGCCTCCGGGTGCCCTAGGCCCGGAGGCGGAGTTGCTGTTCCATCCCAGACACCTTCAGTCTGGGGTGAGGTACTAAATAGGAGGCCCGGGACCCAGCAACCTTCGGCTGGGGTCCGCTAAGGATCGAGAGTTCCCAGGGTACCGCCTTGTGAGGGGACCCGTATCTTGGATCGAGGAGGCCAGGGAGGTGACCCTTTCTGAAGACCCAGTGCAGAGTCGTGGTGACAGTGAGGGCCTTTGGTAACTCTCCGGAGGGACGTTTTTCTCGAATCACTCCCTAGGTAACACATTTAATCCCTTGATCGCCCCCTAGTGTTAACCCCTTCCCTGCCAGTCACATTTATACAGAAATCAATGTATTTTTATAGCACGGATCGCTGTATGAATGTGAATGGTCCCAAAAATGTGTCAAAAGTGTCCGATATGTCCGCCGCAATATCGAGTCACGATAAAAATTGCTGATCGCCGCCATTACTAGTAAAAAATAAATACATAATAAAAATGCTATAAATCCAACCCCTATTTTGTACACGCTATAACTTTTGCGTGTGTGTAAAAATGAATACGCAAAAGAATATTTAGAAACCTTGATGCCAGCAGAGGTATAAACTATTTTTGATTGTGTGTGTTCCAGTAGAGGTAGGGACAGCTGCCTCCACTGATTGCATCCACCTGAGTGGAGCAAATGATTGGAAGGAAAGAAAAAAGCAGATATGGCGCTGGTCTAGTGGAGCCCTGAGAGGCCTGATGCTGCACTTAAAATCCTATTATATAAAGTGCGGTGTGTAAATTAAAATGTAGCTCAAAGTGCTACAAAATTTCTAAAAATAAATAAATTAAAAAAAATATATTATATATATATATATATATATATATATAAATATTAATACATTGAGGTGTCCATAATCAAATATATTAGTACATTGGGATATCCGTACCCCTACTTGGTGGAAAATTATACAGGTGAACAGACTTGCGAAATTAATATATGTGCAAATGTCCAATAAATAAAATGCAGTAATCTTTAATTAGTGCTACAAACAGATCCTTAGAAAAAAGTCCTTATGGAAACCATAATAAAGTATATCCAATCAGATTGTTTCAAGTGCTGAAAGAAGTGCTTGGTGCCTAGTGTAAGGGAGCCGTGATCACTGCAAACTGTGCTCTTACAAAGACCGCACTCACCAGCTTGTACCTCCCTCTTGGGGTATGATGCCTTTCACAGTGTGGGCCATTGTGTAGCCCTCTGGCAGTTGCTCATCCTTCTGCTCTTGATGATGTTAGTGCTCAAACAATGGCCCATGTATAAGAGAAAGGAAGCCCCAGATAGTGAGATACCGTTTTATGACCTTATTTATTAATAAAACACAACTTGGGTACTCACATTTAGACAAATAAAAACATGCAAACGATGCTGACACTCTGGTCAAGCAGGCAGCGATGTGACGTTCTGGGGGTCTGTTCACCTGTATAATTTTCCACCAAGTAGGGGTACGGATATCCCAATGTACTAATATATTTAATTATGGACACCTCAATGTATTAATATTTTAGCAGTGTCAAAAAGAAGGGGTGGGAACAGCATTAAAACAACTTCACCCGGGGGGCGTGTCCTGGCTATGGAGGAGTGAGGACGTGCGTCTCCACAGCTCCGTCTCATCGCCGCACTTCATCATCGCTCAGGGGGAGAATCTCACTCCATCGGCCTTCTATTATGCCTCAGAAGTCCCGGGCATCCTCGCAGCCACCGCGGACCGACCGTACCAGGCAGGGACAGCTTGGTTTCTTCCCCTAGAACAACGGGCGAGGCCGCGAGGCTACAAAGATGGCGTCGGCAGCAAAGGCCCAGAAAGCCACCAAGGCCTCCCAGAACGCAACTGCCCCTTCGCAGCAGCAGACTGGCTCTCCTGTACCATCCCCGGGATCGGTGAGTGACACGGTCCCCCCGACCTCCCCGGGCTCCCCTTCTCTGCGGGCGGATGAGGCGGCAGGCCCAGATCCCCTGGAAGAGGCGGACATCAGGCGCCATATTTGGTCGCTCCCCACCAAAGCAGATTTGGAGCGCTTCGCTGATAGGGTTGAGAAGGCCCTAACAGAGGACATTGCCCAGCTCAAAGCTGACACATCTCAACTGGGGGGAAGGATGGAATCCTTAGAACAGAGATTTGAGGAAGCCCACCCTGTTATCGCTATGCTGCAAGACAAGTGCACCACTCAGGACCATCAGATTGAGGCCCTGCTCTGTCAGTTAGACGACATGGAGAACCGTAGCCGCAGGGCCAACATTAGGATCAGAGGCCTGCCTGAGGCCACCGGTGCTAGGGACATTGTCCCCACCCTAGAAGGAGTTAAAGTACACAATAAAAGACCGCATCATGCAGAAAATGCGGGGTAAGCCCTACTTTGATTTTGATGGCGCACACTTGGCCTTCTACCAGGACATTTCTCGCCGCACTCTCATGCAGCGCAGATCTCTACGCCCCCTCCTGGTGGCTATCCAAGATGCAGGTCTCCAGTACCGTTGGGGCTTCCCCTTCTTTCTTCAGGTCACCAAAGATGGCAAAACGGTGACTCTCCGCACTAAGGATGATCTCCAAAATTTTTTGTCCTCTCTAGACCTGGATCCGGTGGACTTTCCTGACTGGAGGGGAACACCAGACTTTTCTGCTACCAGGCTACCGCCACCTCAGCCGTGGCAAGCATCCAAGCGCAAGACTCGCAGACGGGATTGCAGACGACATCCTTCTGAATCCTCCATAGGCCCAGTCTCCTCAAGGGACTAACAGTGTGACTCGTTTTGAGGAGGGTCCACTCTCTAATTTGCCTTCCCTTTGATAACCAAGCCATAGACTCCTAGGTCGTGCCTTGAGCACCTACAACAGGCTTTGGTGTCCCAATGTCCTCTGTTTTTCGCCCACAAGAAGTATCCCCTCTTCTACCCCTCCCCCACTGCAACGTGTTAGATGAGATGGGCGGAGCTGGGAGCCCCCCTCACCTACCCCCCTATGTTGGTCCACGTACCCCCCGTAGGCCACCCTTTTTTGGGATCGTGGGCTAGGACTCGGGCCCCCTCCCCTTATAGGGGACGGGATCCCGAGCATGGCCCTTAGAGGTTTTCTATGTTCAGATGGCTCCGGCCACTCTGCTATGTTTGTGTTGTATTTTGTATTTGTCTCATGTGTTTTTTCTTCTTTTTTCCGTTCCCCCTCCTTTTCTCTTCCCTATCCTTCTCTTTTCATTCAGGAGCGACCTGCCGCTGCGTCACCCACACCGAGCGTGCCACCAATCTGCGAGCTTCGACCATCTTTCCTCTCCCTATGGCTAAGCTACAGGTAAGCTCATATAATGTCAGAGGTCTTTGCTCACCCCACAAGCGTAGTAAATTGTGGTGGGAGTTAAAGCGCCTGAAAACGCAGGTGGTCTTCCTTCAGGAGACCCACTTTACGCCGCAGTCCCTTCCTAAGCTTCCTACTCATCTTTTTAATCAATGGTTCCTTAGCAACTCCCCTACACCCAAGTCTAGAGGGACGGCCATTGCTGTCCACAAACCTTGCCCCTTCCAACCCTCTGACAGTAAAATAGACCCCCTAGGTAGATATGTGTTTCTTAAGGGCAGTATTGCTGGCCAGACGTATACGTTTGCGACGATATACGCCCCAAATACAGACCAACTCACTTTCATTGACGCTACTTTGGAACGCCTGGCTGACTTTAGAGAAGGCTTCTTGATTCTTGGAGGTGACTTCAACATCAGCCCTGACCCTCTGCTCGACACGTCACATGCGAGATCCCCACACTCCTATGTGTTCCTTAAACACTTCCGCAAGACGCTCCAATCACATCTCCTAACAGACTGTTGGCGAGTTCTACACCCTTCGGACCGTGACTTCAGCTACTACTCTAAAGTACACAACGTCTACACACGTATAGACCACATCTATGTGGATGTTAAGACTCTAGAACTCCTTCACACTGCGTCCATTGGCACCATCTCCATTTCAGACCACGCCCCGATAACGGTTGCCTTCACCCTACCTTCGGGCACACATCGGGCCTGGACGTGGAGGTTGAATGATAATCTGTTGGACGATGTGGTGGTGGTGAAGGATGTGTCCGACACCTTGACCCATTACTTTAGTGAAAACGCGGGAGATGCTCTGACAGAGGGGGTGATCTGGGAAGCCCATAAGGCTGTGGTCCGAGGTGAGCTGATCTCTCAGGGATCCAGACTTAAAAAGGCTCGTGGGGCAGAATTCTTGCGGGTACACGCTGCCCTCCAGAGGGCTGAACTTCAACACAAGGCAAATGGGACCTCTGAGGCGTTGAAGGCACTGACTGAATTACGGGAACTATTCCTGCGCCTTCTTGACCGCCAAACCCGTAAACAGTTTCGCTATATGGCCCACAAATACTACGAACATGGGAACAAATGCGGGCGGATGCTAGCGCGGGCCCTTAGGAAAAGACATGCCCTGACGTACATACAAAAACTGTGCTCCTCCTCAGGGGGAATGACGATGCAGTCTTCTAAGATTGCCTCAGAGTTCCGTGATTATTATGCCACACTTTATCACTTAGACTCTGAGCTCCCTCCTACCACACATGAAGCTAGACAACAAGCGATCCGGGAATACCTTGCCTCGGCCGGTCTCCCCCCCCCCCCTCACAGAGGACCAGTCCTTGGCCCTGGAGCTACCGATCACAACGACCGAGCTTGGGGCAACGGTGGAGTCCTTGCCCAATGGGAAGAGTCCTGGCCCTGATGGGTTTACTAAGGCATATTACAAGACCTTTTTTTCTCAATTGGCGACCCCCATGTGCAAATACTTTAATTCTATAGCAGGGGGGAAGACATCCCCTCTGAGGCCCTCTTGGCCCACATCACTGTGATTCCAAAGGAGGGCAAGGACCCCACTGTCCCCCAGAGCTACCGTCCCATTTCCCTCCTTAATTTAGACATAAAACTCCTGGCAAAAATACTAGCAAACAGACTTAAACACCTTATACCTGAGATTGTCCACCCAGACCAAACCGGCTTCATTATAGGCAGAGAGGCCAGAGATAACTCCCTCAGAGCTGTCCATCTCGTCCACTGGGCCCAGACCCGTCAGAACCCACAGCCATACATAATTCTCTCGACGGACGCAGAAAAGGCCTTTGACCGTGTAGACTGGTCTTATTTAACAGCAGTACTTAGGTCAATAGGGTTAGGCCCGCGGATGATGGCGTCGGTTCTGGCCCTGTATTCCACGCCTTGCGCACAGGTCAAAGTCAATGGGACCCTCTCTTCTCGATTCCCCATTAGAAACGGCACGAGGCAGGGGTGCCCCCTGTCCCCCCTCTTGTTTGCTCTGGTGCTGGAGCCATTACTCCGCACAGTGAATGCAAGCTAAGATATTAAAGGACTGCAGGTGGGGAACACAGAACATAAGCTCTCGGCATACGCCGATGATGTCCTCTTCCACCTTTCAGACCCCCTACTCTCGTTGCCCAACTTGATGAAGGAACTGAAACTCTTTGGGTTGATCTCCAACTTCAAGATCAATTTCACGAAGTCGGAGATTCTTCCCATTTGCCTGCCCTCCCACTTGGTCTCGAGTCTCAAAGCTGCCTTCCCCTTTACCTGGGCCACATCGTCTATACGCTACCTGGGTATACAACTTACAGACCGATTTGACACCCTATACGCCGTTAACTACCCCCCACTGCTGGCCTCGGTCAAGAGTGATCTCTCGCACTGGACGCGTACTGCCTTTACTTGGACAGGTCGGGTGAACATAATAAAAATGAACGTGTTACCGCGCATACTCTTTTACCTACAAATGCTCCCAGTTCCGCTACCCAGACTTTTCTTTGACCGTCTATCTAGCATGCTATCTGACTTTATATGGAACGCGCGTAAACCCAGAATAGCCCTGAGGGTGCTACAGCGGCCAAAAGCGGGGGGCGGCTTGGGGGTCCCGGACATTAGGAGATACTACCGGGCTATAGCCCTGCAGAGGATCCTCGATTGGCGTTTCCACACCCATTCGAAACTCTGGGTCTCCCTAGAGAAGAGCATGGCGGGCAGGAATTTGTCCTACGCGCCATGGCTATCTCGGGAACATAGGGGGCTATCCGAGACAACCTCCCCACTGACGACTCAGGTGTTGTCGGTGTGGGACAAGATCAACCCACTGCTGAACTTGGCCCCCCCTATGTCCCCGCTGACCCCGTTGGGCAGTTTCCATTGGTTCCCCCCAGGTGAACAAATGGCCTTTTTTGGGCCATGGGTGGATGACGGAAACGCTAGTTGTGGCAAACTCATGAAAGACAGCAAACTCCTGGGTTTTGAGGCTATCCAGGCCGGACATCAGGGCCAGCAAATGAATTTCTGGAAATACAGGCAACTACACCATTTCTTCGAGGTACATGGTCACACGATTAGAGACACATCGTCCCTCACCCAATTTGAGCGCCTTTTCATTGCAGAGACTCCTGCCCCTCACCTGGTGTCGGAACTGTACCGACTTCTAGACTCGATCGCTTCTCAGCCCAGGCCCGCCTACATCCGGTGCTGGGAAACCGACCTAGGACACGTTCTTACGGACACACAACTGACTCATTTATACTATATCACGTACCAAGTGTGACCAGAACTGTGCAGCTAGCAACAGAGGAACACCAAACACGTATAAGTGAAATATAAAGATTTATTAAAGATAAGTGAAATAATATATATATATATATTGTGAGGGGGTTAGCTTGGCAGCGGGTGTGTGTGACCCCCGGGATGGGCTCCCCACACAAAAACAGGCCCAGCAAACGGAGGTTGTGGTTTTCAAAATCAAAAAAAAGGTGTGGTTTATTTTCTATTTACGGTGACAAAACACAGCAAAGCCAAAAGAAACATATAAACAAAATAAATCCTGGTCAACTTGACCTCTGACTAAACATACAGGTTTCCTAACTAACAACTGGGATCAGCCTAGTGCTGTCCTAGTCCCTAAGTCCCTGGTTTTAAATGTCCAAGCAAATAGCCACACAGGCTTTTTCTCACCGCACAGGGGTTCACTCTCCCTAGACAGTCCACACAGGTCTGGTTCCAGGCATGAGCTAACATCTAATGAAGCTGGGAGTTCTTATAGAGGCCTAAATGAGCTGACAAGCTTCAGCTGGCCTCATCAACTCCCTGTCTGTACGACGCCCAGCCCTCTCCCTAGAGGTATGAGTCATCCATGAGCCCACTAGCCTTATACAACTTTCCACCTAGTTGTATAAGTCGGCGTAAAGCCTGAATCTGGGCGAAATATATCTACCCCCCTGGATGCAACCAGGTGACTTTACCTTCCTGCTGTCACATACCCCCCCCTCTTGTTTTAACCTCGGGGTTGGAACACCAGCAATCAGGCATTCATGTACTCGAGACAAAGCATCCACATTCCCCATTTGAACGCCAGGGCGATGCTTTACTGTGAAGTTGAATTCCTGGAGGGCCAGGAACCACCTATTCACTCTTCTATTTGTTTCCTTGTTTTGAGCCATCCACTTTAACGGAGCGTGATCCGTAACCATGTCAAAGTGCCTACCTAGCAGGTAGTACCGAAGGGAATCTAGAGCCCACTTCACCGCTAAACACTCCTTTTCAACGGTGGCGTAATTTACCTCATGGGACTTCAACTTCCTGCTGAGGTAAATGACTGGGTGCTCTTCCCCGTTCCAGACCTGGGACAATACTGCTCCTAACCCCACATCTGACGCATCACTTTGTACGACAAAGTCTTTAGAGAAGTCGGGTGAGTACAACACTGGCTGGCTACATAAGGCTTGTTTCAAGAATTGGAATGCTGCCTCAGCCTCAGGGGTCCATTTAATCATGACCGACCCTTTCCCCTTCGTTAGGTTGGTTAGGGGCACAGCCTTAGAAGCAAAGTGGGGAATGAATCGCCGATAATACCCAGCGATTCCCAGAAAGGCTCGTACCTGCTTCTTGCTGTTGGGACGTGGCCAACTCTGGATGGCCTCGACTTTGTTGAGTTGGGGTTTTATTACTCCCCTCCCAATGGTGTACCCAAGATATTTGGCCTCCTCCTGCCCAATGGTACACTTCTTGGGGTTAGCCGTAAACCCCGCTTCCCGAACAGAGTCCAGGACTGCTTGCACTTTTGGCAGATGTGAGGCCCAATCTGTGCTATGGACAATTACGTCATCCAGGTAAGCCGCAGCATACTTCCGATGGGGCCTCAGCATCTGGTCCATTTTCCGCTGGAATGTGGCCGGCGCATTCTGTAACCCGAACGGCATTCTTTTATATTGGAACGCCCCGTCTGGGGTTACAAATGCGGTTTTCTCTTTGGCCAATTTGGCCAGGGGGATTTGCCAATACCCTTTTGTGAGGTCAAGAGTCGTCATGTATCGGGCTGTTCCCAGCCGGTCGATCAACTCATCTATACGTGGCATGGGGTAGGTGTCAAATTTTGTAACTTTGTTCAACTGACGAAAATCGTTACAAAATCGCCAGCTCCCATCCGGTTTAGGCACCAACACAATGGGACTAGACCAATCACTTTGGGACTCCTCTATCACCCCTAAGTTCAGCATTTTCTGTACTTCCTCCCGTATTGCCTCCCGTCGGGCCTCTGGGATCCGATAGGGTTTTAACTTCACCCTTTCACCGGGCGGGGTAATGATGTCATGCTCTACCCCAAATGTTTGTCCCGGCAGCTCAGAGAATACCTCCTTGTGGCGAAGCACAAACTCCTTAACCTCCTGTTGTTGGGGTTGTGACAAGGTGGCTGCTATTCCAACCTCAGGAATCACGCAACCAGTTTGAGCTGGTGACCAAGTGTCTGCGACTAGGGACTCTCTATCCCTCCAGGCTTTCAACAGATTAACGTGATAGATCTGTTCGGGCTTTCGCCTTCCTGGTTGTCTGACCTTGTAATTCACTTCACTCACTTTTTCCATTATCTCGTAGGGGCCTTGCCATTTGGCAAGGAATTTACTTTCAACCGTAGGGACAAGTACCAGTATCCTATCCCCCGGGGAAAAGGTACGGGTCTTGGCTCCACGGTTGTACACTCTCTGCTGTGCTAACTGCGCTTGGGCCAAATGTTCCTTCACGATGGGCATTACCTGTGCAATTCGGTCTTGCATCAGGGCGACATGCTCAATCACACTCCTGTGGGGAGAACTCTCACTTTCCCAAGTTTCCTTGGCAATATCCAACAGCCCTCTTGGGTGTCTCCCATACAGTAACTCAAAGGGGGAGAATCCCGTAGAGGATTGGGGCACCTCCCTAATAGCAAACATCAGATAAGGAAGTAGACAGTCCCAATCCTTTCCATCTCTATCCACCACTTTCTTCAACATTTGTTTTAGGGTTTTGTTGAATCTTTCAACCAGCCCATCGGTTTGGGGGTGATACACAGATGTACGTAATTGCGTCACTTTGAACAATTTACACAGCTCCTTCATAACCCGGGACATAAAGGGTGTACCTTGGTCCGTAAGCAGTTCTTTACAAATACCCACCCGGCTAAACACAAGAGATAGCTCTTTGGCTATGGTTTTGGCCGAGGTATTTCGGAGAGGGATCGCTTCTGGATAACGGGTGGCATAGTCCATTATAACTAATATGTACTGGTGCCCCCTAGCGGACTTGATTATAGGACCTACCAAATTCATGGCGATCCTCTCAAACGGGACCTCAATGATGGGTAGAGGGACCAGCGGGCTACGGAAATGTGGCATCGGGGCCGACCTCTGACACACAGGGCAGGAGGAACAATAATTTTCTATGTCCTTCATCACCCCCGGCCAATAGAATCTCTGTAATACCCTCTCTCGGGTTTTCTCTGTCCCCAGATGACCTCCAAGAATGTGCCCATGGGCCAACTCCAACACCAACTTCCTGTAAGGTTTGGGCACCACAAGCTGCTCAACGGTTTCTTCTGCCCTTTTTGCCACCCGATACAGTAGGTCCTTCTCTACGCTGAAGTATGGGTAAGTGCAGGTATTATCTGGGTTCACTAACTCGCCATCTATTTTCACTACGTTTTCGCGTGCCTTTATTAGGGCGGGGTCTTTCAACTGTTCTGTGGCAAAGTTTTCCCTGTGAACCTCAAGATCAGAAAACTCCACAGACGGTAGGTTTTCGTCTGAGGAGGTGGGCTCCTCTCCAGTTTCTTGAGTCTCCCCTGCCAATACTGATAAGGGAAATTCCGGAGAGTCCTCACCACTCTCAGGGGAGTTCTGGCTATCACATTCCTGGTACATAGGGGCACCAGTGGGGGGCTCAGGATCATCCCACAGTTCCCAGAACTTCGGAAAATCCCTTCCCACAGGGGCGTCATACGGTAACTGAGATACTAAGCCCACTGGATGAGAGAGGGTACCTTTGGGGGTCTCGAAACACACTGTAGTCACTGGATACTCTCGGGTGTCCCCATGCACACAAATAACAGCTACCTTGCTATTCCCAGAGACCTCTGTTTTAACTAACTCAGCCTTTATCAGGGTCACAAGGCTACCTGAATCCAGCAATACCACAACATTTCTACCATTAACACACATTTTGCATAAATGTTTCTCAATTCCTCGAATGGCAGTGCATGCGACTGTCGCACACAGCGACTGACGTCTGCCCGTCAGAAAGTCACACTGCATGGGTTCCTCCACAACCGGGCAATTGGCTGCAATATGTCCCGCTTGCCGGCAGCGGTAGCAAACGATCCTTCTTGCCGCCTCTTGAGCCGCTGATTTCCCAGGCTGTTCTCGCCAAACTTGGGGTAGAGCTCCCACCCTCTCACTCTCTCCACCCTTACCCCTTGGAATCCTCTTATCCGCCCCTGGGGATGGTCTGGTCTTAGGGTGGAAAGTCCGAGTGTCTCTGGAAGAGGCCGTCAGGTTCTCTGTAGCCAAGTATTTCTCCACACGATCCACAAGACCATCGGCCGTCTCTGGGTCTCCATGGCTTACCCAGTTTTGGATGGCAGTAGGAAGAGCTCTCAAAAACCGATCCATTACAACACGTTCCACAATCTTTGGTGCGGACAAAGTCTCTGGCTGTAGCCACTTTCTGCTCAGGTGAATGAGATCATACATTTGAGACCTGGGGGGTTTTCCAAGCTGGAAAGTCCAGTTATGCACACGCTGAGCCCGGACAGCCTGGGTGACACCCAGCCTTGCCAATATCTCAGCTTTTAGCATCACATAGTCTTTTGCTTGGTCAGGCTCTAGGTCATAGTAAGCCTTCTGCGATTCACCAGTTAACAGAGGAGCCACCAGTCCAGCCCACTGCTCCTCAGGCCACTTTTCTCTTTCAGCAGTCCTTTCAAATGTGGTCAAAAATACCTCTGGATCATCCTCTCCAGTCATTTTTGTCAATAAACGACTCACCCCAAAGGACGCGGTATTAGTGGGACGGCTTTCCTCACTGGTCTGCGGACGTTGCTGCATTACTGCTTCCATTTGTTGTAGTCTCTGCTCTTGCTTCTGTAACAGGTCTATGAAGCGGGCCTCAGATTGCTGCTGGGCTTGTTGCTGAGCTTCCAGACTCTGTTGGTGAGCTTGCTGCTGGGCTGCAAGGCTCTGTTGATGAGCTGCAAGGCTCTTTTGCAAACCTGCATTTGTCTGCTGTTGATTGGCATTTGCTAGAGCCAGCTGCTTCAGTATCTCCTCCATGCTGGCTTAAAAAAACTGCCACTGGTTCTCCACCAACTGTGAGGGGGTTAGCTTGGCAGCGGGTGTGTGTGACCCCCGGGATGGGCTCCCCACACAAAAACAGGCCCAGCAAACGGAGGTTGTGGTTTTCAAAATCAAAAAAAAGGTGCGGTTTATTTTCTATTTACGGTGACAAAACACAGCAAAGCCAAAAGAAACATATAAACAAAATAAATCCTGGTCAACTTGACCTCTGACTAAACATACAGGTTTCCTAACTAACAACTGGGATCAGCCTAGTGCTGTCCTAGTCCCTAAGTCCCTGGTTTTAAATGTCCAAGCAAATAGCCACACAGGCTTTTTCTCACCGCACAGGGGTTCACTCTCCCTAGACAGTCCACACAGGTCTGGTTCCAGGCATGAGCTAACATCTAATGAAGCTGGGAGTTCTTATAGAGGCCTAAATGAGCTGACAAGCTTCAGCTGGCCTCATCAACTCCCTGTCTGTACGACGCCCAGCCCTCTCCCTAGAGGTATGAGTCATCCATGAGCCCACTAGCCTTATACAACTTTCCACCTAGTTGTATAAGTCGGCGTAAAGCCTGAATCTGGGCGAAATATATCTACCCCCCTGGATGCAACCAGGTGACTTTACCTTCCTGCTGTCACAATATATATATATATATATATATATATATATATATATATATATATATATATAAAACCACCTCCAATACCACACAGTGCACAACAACCAATAACAAACAGAACCACAATTAATAACAGTAACAGACAAATATGTACAAGTAATGGGGAAACCAGAACCATAAACAGGGCCAGGCCGAGGTCATACACAGGGGGATCAGCAGATGGGGTAAGGATGGATCAGGACAGGGAGACAGGATCAAGCAGGGGGCAACCAGGCTGCAGAGCAGGGATCAGGGATTAGGACGGACACAACAGGTTCAGGATCAGGTTACAGGGATCAGGATACATGGATCAAGGTTCAAGCAGACAGGCTACAGGTCAGGGCACGAGGACGATACCAGGGCAGTGTGTGTATACACCTGCCGGGTATTTATAGGAATGCCTGATTAGCTTCAGGTCACACCTGATCGGAGGGAGGGCAGTCTGCTCCACACTGCCAGGATCCATCCGCTGGTGGAAACCAGTACTGCGTCCAAAAGATAATACAAACACCAGCAGGGAAAGATTCTCCTGACAGTTACAAACTGCCAGGAGACACCTGCTGGTGGACCACAGTACTGCAAGATAAATAATAAATGCCACCAGCGGATGGAACCTTTCCTGACAGTACCCCCCCCCCCTCAAAGGAGCGGCCTCCGGACGCTCCAACTAGCTGTTGCCGGAGAAAGTTCATGGCAATCAGCTGGGTAGTAGGCAAAGTCACATCCGGGCAGACAATCACATCAAGCTGGGCAGCAGGCAGGAACACCTCGGGCTGGGCAGCAGGCCCCGGGTCATCGAGCTGGGCAGCAGGCAGGAACACCTCGGGCTGGGCAGCAGGCTCCGGATCATCAAGCTGGGCCGCAGACAGGAACACTTCGGGCTGGGCAGCAGGCTCCGGGTCATCGAGCTGGGCAGCAGGCTCCGGGTCATCGAGCTGGGCAGCAGACAGGAACACTTCGGGCTGGGCAGCAGGCTCCGGGTCATCGAGCTGGGCAGCAGGCAGGGACACTTCAGGCTGGGCAGCAGGCTCCGGGTCATCGAGCTAGGCAGCAGACGGGGTCATCTCAGGCTGGGCAGCAGACGGGGTCATCTCAGCCTGGGCAGCAGACGGGGTCATCTCAGGCTGGGCAGCAGACGGGGTCATCTCAGGCTGGGCAGCAGACGGGGTCATCTCAGGCTGGGCAGCAGACGGGGTCATCTCAGGCTGGGCAGCAGACGGGGTCATCTCAGGCTGGGCAGCAGACGGGGTCATCTCAGGCTGGGCAGCAGACGGGGTCATCTCAGGCTGGGCAGCAGACGGGATCATCTCAGGCTGGGCAGCAGACGGGATCATCTCAGGCTGGGCAGCAGACGGGATCATCTCAGGCTGGGCAGCAGACGGGATCATCTCAGGCTGGGCAGCAGACGGGATCATCTCAGGCTGGGCAGCAGACGACATACCCTCGAGCCGGGAAAAGGGCTCCACAACCTCAAGCCAGGGAACGGGCACCGCAGCGGGCACCACAACCTCAGGCCGGGAAACGGGCACCACAACCACAGGCCGGGAAACGGGCACCACAACCACAGGCCGGGAAACGGGCACCACAACCACAGGCCGGGAAACGGGCACCACAACCACAGGCCGGGAAACGGGCACCACAACCACAGGCCGGGAAACGGGCACCGGATCTTCCGACTGGGACACTGTCATCAGGGCTTCAGTTTGGAAGGCTGGCACGGGAACTCCATGTTGGCAGGCTGGCACAGGGTCTTCAGGCTGGCAGGCTGGTACAGGGTCTTCAGGCTGGCAGGCTGGTACAGGGTCTTCAGGCTGGCAGGCTGGTACAGGGTCTTCAGGCTGGCACAGGGTCTTCAGGCTGGCAGGCTGGCACAGGGTCTTCAGGCTGGCAGGCTGGCACAGGGTCTTCAGGCTGGCAGGCTGGCTCGAGAACCGCAGACTGGAAGGCTGGCTCGAAAACCGCAGGCTGGAAGGCTGGCTCAAGGACCGCAGGCTGGAAGGCTGGCTCAAGGACCGCAGGCTGGAAGGCTGGCTCAAGGACCGCAGGCTGGAAGGCTGGCTCAAGGACCGCAGGCTGGAAGGCTGGCTCAAGGACCGCAGGCTGGAAGGCTGGCTCGAGAACTGCAAGCTGGAAGGCTGGTTCTGGAACTGCAAGCTGGAAGGCTGGTTCTGGAACTGCAAGCAGGAAGGCTGGTTCTGGAACTGCAAGCTGGAAGGCTGGTTCTGGAACTGCAAGCTGGAAGGCTGGCTCTGGAACTGCAGGCTGGGAAGCTGGCTCGAAGGCTGGTTCTGGAACTGCAAGCTGGAAGGCTGGTTCTGGAACTGCAAGCTGGAAGGCTGGCTCTGGAACTGCAAGCTGGGAAGCTGGCTCGAAGGCTGGTTCTGGAACTACAGGCTGGAGCAGGTTGGTGGGTGTGGAGGAAGGTGGGATTACTGGTTGGATTGTGTGGGTAGGGAAATACTTCCGCTTCTTTTTAGATTTGGTTACTGCAGGTTTGCACATAACGGGGGGGGAGTATATGGAAAAGATGGAATCGAGCAAATGGAAGAATATGGCAGGGATACGGGGACAGTGGCTGGAGGAGGTTCTTGTGGGCTTGCAGGCAGCTGAGAAGAGGCAGGTGGGTTGAATGCAGGATAGGTGCAGGGAGCAGAGACTGGATATTGATACCTGGTGGGAAGTAGTGTGTACTGAACTGCGACTGGGGTTGCCATGGGTGATGGAGAAATAGACTCTTGGGCAGGCAGGTGTCTGGCAGCAGAGATGTTTTTTTGTGGGCTGGCTGGGGCCGATTGCAAAATATCAGACCATGCTGAGAGTAGTGGCTGCACAAACTGCAGTTTACGTCCTGCCTGTCTGACAAGGGATTGTACACAATCAACACACTATTATTTTCTGTTGGGAACAAGCTGTGTAATGTTCAAAAAAGTATGGGGAGTCATCCTCCAGAAGCCAAACCAAAGATACGACCCGATTAACATTAAAGGGGGGAGAAAAATCATCATGGCCCTCTGGGATACAAGGCAAAGCCAGCTCTGTGCAGATTTTAATTAAAGGTTGAACATCCCCAAACATCATACAGCCCTGATCAACCCAGGAGTGAGCTAAACGAATAATCTCTAGCAGCTGATCACTGGTCCACTCTTTCAGTGTCTGACGGAGATATTCACCACTCTCTGACGCCAGCAGAGTATAATAAGGAATCATATCAGAGTTCATTTTAGCAGAGTAACAGAACCAAAATGGGTCCTCTGTGCAGCTACTTCTGATCATTAATGGCCCTGGTATACTGTCACGTACCAAGTGTGACCAGAACTGTGCAGCTAGCAACAGAGGAACACCAAACACGTATAAGTGAAATATAAAGATTTATTAAAGATAAGTGAAATAATATATATATATATATATAACCACCTCCAATACCACACAGTGCACAACAACCAATAACAAACAGAACCCACAATTAATAACAGTAACAGACAAATATGTACAAGTAATGGGGAAACCAGAATCATAAACAGGGCCAGGCCGAGGTCATACACAGGGGGATCAGCAGATGGGGTAAGGATGGATCAGGACAGGGAGACAGGATCAAGCAGGGGGCAACCAGGCTGCGGAGCAGAGATCAGGGATTAGGACGGACACAACAGGTTCAGGATCAGGTTACAGGTTCAGGTTCAGGTTACAGGGATCAGGATACAGGATACAGGATACAGGATACATGGATACATGGATACATGGATACATGGATACATGGATCAAGGTTCAAGCAGACAGGCTACAGGTCAGGGCACAAGGACGATACCAGGGCAGTGTGTGTATACACCTGCCGGGTATTTATAGGAATGCCTGATTAGCTTCAGGTCACACCTGATCGGAGGGAGGGCAGTCTGCTCCACACTGCCAGGATCCATCCGCTGGTGGAAACCAGTACTGCGTCCAAAAGATAATACAACACCAGCAGGGAAAGATTCTCCTGACAGTTACAAACTGCCAGGAGACACCTGCTGGTGGACCACAGTACTGCAAGATAAATAATAAATGCCACCAGCGGATGGAACCTTTCCTGACATACTACCTCACCCACTCGTCCTCCATTGACTCCAAGACTCAGGAGACAAACTTTAAATTGCTGTCCCGTTGGTACCGGGTACCAGCGGAGATGGCCCGCATTTACCCCTCTACATCCGAGCTCTGTTGGCGCGGCTGTGGACTCCGAGGTACGTTCCTCCACATATGGTGGGACTGTCCCCTACTTAAACCATTTTGGGAAGACTTACGAGACCAAATAAAATTAGTAACAGGGATAGATGTTCCTTTTTCTCCAAAGCATTTCCTTCTGCATGTCCCCCCGATTTCACTCAGCTGATTCAAGAAAAGTGTGCTGCCCCACCTGCTTAATGCGGCAAGGCGCCTGCTCCCAATATACTGGAAAAAGCCCAAAATTCCTACTCGGGCGGAGTGGATCGGTGGGGTGAATGCGGTGCGAGAGGCAGAGGACTGGGTAGCGACTTGTCGAGGCTCCCAAGAACGGTTTGCCGACGTTTGGGCACCCTGGTCTGAATATGTTTCTGACCCTGACTGCGTACCCTCCAGTTTGGATATTGCCTTACTGGAATTGGCAGACCCCCCCTTAAAACACACAGGTTACGGCGCGCCTATAAGACAGAACGACACTCCCTCAGTAGGCTGCAGACATTGGCACTGGGCTATACAGATGGTCTGATCCTGACGTGGCGTGCTCGGTGTGGATCTGAACGCAGCCCTCTCCTAGACCGCAGGTACGCCCCCCCTTCCTCTTCTTCTCTCCCCCCTCCCTTTTTTTTTTTTCTCCTTTTTTTTTTTCCTTCCCCTCTGTTCCTTTCCTATTTTATCTTACAAGTTCTATGGTGGCCTTATTATTATACTGGTGTCGAGTTCAAATACCTATTGTTTAGCTGTGGGGGAGTGTAGATGCAGGAGTCCCTCTGTGCTCACGGGGCCGTCCCCTGACTATACAGGGGCACTGGCGGCCCCGAGGGGGTACACTTTGACGCCTTTTGGTGCCCTTGGCGCGCGGGGAGGGTGGGGGGTGGTTTGATAGAGGCCTCTGGGCCCCCCCTGCCCTGGTCGCGGGCCACGGTCCCATACATGTAGTACATTTTGGGAAACAGCCCCCTGGCTCGTAGCCGGGGACAGGGCTGTACATGGGCAGGTCAAGAAGCTATATATTTTGCCCACACCCCCACAGCTATTTGCTATGCCAAGGTCCCCTTTGGGCCCCCATAATGCTTGTTGACCCAGTGGACACAGGGAGCACCCCATTCCGTATCTGTCACCATGGCTTTGTAATTGTAAATATATTCCCCTGTTCAACCTATGTTTTCGTACCGCTCTTGCTATCACGGCCCTGCGTCGGTGTTTTCTATTTTAACCACCAACTGTTGAACATGTCCTGTTATTTGTCATTTTTTGAAAACAATAAAATACTGATTATATAAAAAAAAAAAAAAAACAACTTCACCCCAAAACAAAACAGAGCTCCTCAACTGGGGAGTTGCAACTCTAAACAGCTGCCTGAAATACCTTGCGGTCGAAAGAAGCATCCAAAGAAGCACACACATCAACTTGTAAAGTTTTAGTGAAAGTGTGAACGGACGACCAAGTCGCCGCCTTACACACCTGGGAAACAGACGCTTGATGTCAGAAAGCCCAAGAGGCACCTCTTGCCCTGGTCAAATGCGCCGGGAAAAGGAAGGCGTAAGCCTGATCACGATCTGTCGGATCCACCTCGAGATGGTGGCCGACAAGACCGCTGGGCCCTTCTTGGGACCAGCCGCCGAAACAAACAGTGAGTCTGAACTCCGGAAAGGAGCAGTAACAGACAAGTATACTCTCAGAGCTCGGACAACGTCCAAGGAATGCAACGTCGTCTCCTTAGGATTCGACGGATGAGGACAAAAGGATGGCAGAACAATGTGTTCCTTGAGATGGAAGGTCGAAACAACCTTAGGAAGAAAAGAAGGCTGCAGAAGCAGCACCACCTTATCCTTGTGAAAGATCAGATAGGGAGCCTTGCATGACAAGGCTGCCAGCTCAGAAACCCGTCTTAACTGACGCAACAGCCACCAAAAGGACCACTTTCTGAGAAGGTGTCAACAAGGGAATCTCCCTGGTGTTCTCAAACGGTGGTTTCTGAAGCACCGAGAGGCCATACCATTAAAGCCATTGACTGTAAGCAGAATGGCGTAAGGGACCTTGCAACAGCCAGGGCCACACTGGCCTACTGGGATACCGGGACATTTCCCGGTAGGCTGCCTGCCCTGAGACCGCTTTGGGCTAAGCTGTGGCCGCAACGCTCCCTCCTCCTCCTCCACTACACGTCACACAGAATCAGCGGGCATCTCCCGCTGTGTGTCTGGGAGCTGAGTGTAAGAACTTTGGCCGCGCTGTGAGAAAAGTCCCGCCCTCCTGCTAGACCAGCTTGTGTCTGCTGTGGGGGGGCCCAAAAGCTAGTAACGTGGCTTCAGGGTTGCTGGCTTCAGTTATGAGCAGAGAGTGTCTCTGTCACACTGCTCAGACCCCGCACTGACAGCCCGCCCCCCCTCCTCGCATGGATGTCGGACAGGATTAAAAAAAAGATAACAGAGAGCAGGATCCTCTCCTCCCACCCCCCTCGTGTGTGTGTGTCCCTGCGGCCCCTCCCACATTCCAATCCTCGGCAGCTCCTCCGTTCTTCCCAAAGAGAAACTCCAGCAGCCTGCAGGTAGATAGTGGAAGTGGAGGAGAGGCCAGCTTGTACTATGGATGCTGCAACCCTCCACAGAGGATCCACAGCTGTCCATGTCAGCCAATCGCCTTGCTTCCTAATGAAACTTCTCAGTGATTGAAAAGAAAGCAGCACACAGGTGGGTCAGTCATTGATGGGGCTGAACAGAGTGTGTTGTCACCTCCAGAGTCCCTCAACCAACACAGCAGCCCACTAGGGTTTCCCTAGTGTGGTGCACTACAAGCCCCAGCATGCTCTGCCAGCCTATGTATATGTATAGCACAGGCTAGTAGGCCTTGTTTGCTGACCAATCCAGGGCCCAAGCCTTCATCTATGGTAAGGGAAATGTCCCCTCCCCCCCTTATCTTGCCAGCCTCTGAGCACACTTATGTAAGGCCCCTTTCACACTGTGGCGGGAGGTGTGCTGGCGGTATAGCGCCGCTATTTTTAGCGGCGCAATATCGTCGGAATTGCGGCGGTATTCGGGCTGCTAGCAGCGCGGTTTTAACCCCCGCTAGCAGCCGAAAAAGGGTCAATACCGCCGGCAATGCGCCTCTGCAGAGGCGCATTGCCAGCGGTATATCCACGGTTTCCCATTGCTTTCAATGGGAAGGAGCAGCAAACACACCGCTCCAAAGATGTGGCTAGCAGGACTTTTGGAGCGGTCCTGCTAGCGCACCGCTCCAGTGTGAAAGCCTTCAGGCTTTCACACTGGAGAAACCGCAGCTGATGTTTGGAGTCGGTTTGCAGGCGCTATTTTTAGCGCAATAGCGCCTGCAAACCGCTCCAGTGTGAAAGGGGCCTAAGGGAGAGCTCTGTGGACTGTGATGTAAAGGGGGACTCTGATGTGTGGGCTTTGGTGATCAGAGACCGCCTTACATCAGGATTCCAAGAGTACCTCTAGGGCCAGTTCACAGCAGACGCAGTTCCGTGTGCTTTTTTTCTGCACAAAATGCATGCACAGTGTTTTCCATGTATTCCAATGGCTCTTGTTGGCTCTAGTTTACACCATGCAGTCAGTTTCCGGTCAGTTTCTGCACCAGAAACTGACCGGAAATTGACTGCATGGTGTGAACTAGAGCCAACAAGAGCCATTGGAATACATGGAAAACACTGTGCATGCATTTTTAGTGCAGAAAAAATGCGCACAAAACTATACGGAACTGCGTCTGCTGTGAACTGGCCCTTACATCAGTTTCCCTTTACACTACAGTCCACAGAGCTCTCCCTTAGGGTCCTTTCACATGGGTGGACTCTGCCAAGCAAATCCACCTGCTCAGTAGGGGAACTCTCCGCTGATCCCTGCTGAGCAGGCGGATGACAGGTCCGTGTCTGCTCCACTTGTGCAGAGTGGACACAGTCACAGACTGCTGTTCTCTATATACCGGTCTGACTGTCATCCAATCTGCTAGACAGATGGGGAATGGATCTCTATCCATCTGTTTTCACTGGAGCGGATGCAGGCCGGTGTAAATGGACAAGTCTGTTTACTTCTGCCTCCCCATACAAAACAATGGGTGATCCGATCAGTTCAAATGTGTAAAAGGGGTCCTGCTGCAGGACCATAATCAAGGGCCCCGTGATGGGAGAAAAGGACACCAGGATCATTAGAAAGGGCCCCGGGACCAGAGATCCCGGGGGCCCTTCATGGTTCCTTGCACCGGGGCCCTGAAGGTTCTAGTTACGCCTCTGGGCACAGGCACTGACTGCAGTGAGGCTGCGATTATGGGCACGGTGAAATTGCATTAAGGGCAGGGTGAGACTGCATTTTGGGCATGGTAAGGCTGAGATTTTGGGCATGGTGAGGCTGTGATTATGGGTATGCTGAGACTGCATTATGGGCACGATGAGACTGTATTATGGGCACGGTGAGACTGCATTATGGGCACGGTGGGGCTACGATTATGAGCACGGTGAGGCTGCGATTATGGGTACGGTAAAGCTGTGATTATGGGCATGGTCAAGCTGCAATGATGGGCACTGTGAGGCTAAAATGATGGGCACGGTAAGGCAACAATGATGGGCACGGTAAGGCAACAATGATGAGCACTGTGAGGCTGCATTGATGAGTACAGTGAGGCTGCAATGATGGGTACAGTGAGGCTGCATTTGATGGGCACTGTTGAGGCTGCATTTATCTTTTGTGCCATGTCTGCAGTCTCTGACCATCTCCTGTATCATGTCTACATATCTTACCATCTTTAGTATCATGTCCTCAGGCTCTAACCATCTCCTGTACCATGCCCAAAACCTCTGACATCTCCTGTACCATGTAAACAAGGTGAACAAATATTTGCGCTAACAGTGAAAAAATTAATATTTTTCTTTTTTTCTTTTTAAAGCAATAACAAAAGCAGCGTGCACAGTCTGTTGATGAAGCAAACGCCAAAATATGTGAATCCAAAAATGCAGCGCTTAGGTAGAACTAATAAACGTGACAGTCCTTAAAAATCAATAATGAAGGTATGTGCAAAATGATGTTGGGACACCACCACCAAAGATTTCAGTGTGAAAGAAAAACACACCACACCAGTTGTGCTCACAGTCTGCTTACCAGAGAGTGAACATAATCAGACGTTAATGGCAATTGTAGAGGATCAATGATGAATACAACTCTCCAGACTTGTTGGGATAATGACAGAAAATCCAAACAACACTGACATCAAGGAAACCTTCAGGAGTGTATGATGATGCTATGCAGTCCTCCTCAATCAAGGTAAACCAAAATAGGAAAAAAAGGCAGCATAGTGAAGCCCGTAAGATCAAACAAAAAGGTTTATTTAAAATTCTACTTACAGGAATACAAATGGTAAAAGGCAGGTAACAAACTGCAGGTCAAAGCGTGTTCACAATGGTTTAGGCTGACCATTGTGAACACGCTTTGACCTGCAGTTTGTTACCTGCCTTTTACCATTTGTATTCCTGTAAGTAGAATTTTAAATAAACCTTTTTGTTTGATCTTACGGGCTTCACTATGCTGCCTTTTTTTTCCTATTTTGGTTTACCTTGATTGAGGAGGACTGCATAGCATCATCATACACTGAGTCCTGAAGGTTTCCTTGATGTCGGTGTTGTTTGGATTTTCTGTCATTATCCCAACAAGTCTGGAGAGTTGTATTTATCATTGATCCTCTACAATTGCCATTAACGTCTGATTATGTTCACTCTCTGGTAAGCAGACTGTGAGCACAACTGGTGTGGTGTGTTTTTCTTTCACACTGAAATCTTTGGTGGTGGTGTCCCAACATCATTTTGCACATACCTTCATTATTGATTTTTAAGGACTGTCACGTTTATTAGTTCTACCTAAGCGCTGCATTTTTGGATTCACATCTCCTGTACCATGCCCGCAGCCTCTGCCATCTTGACATCTCCTCCTGTACCATGCCCGCAGCCTCTGACATCTCCTGTACCATGCCCGCAGCCTCTGACATCTCCTGTACCATGCCCGCAGCATCTGACATCTCCTGCACCATGCCCGCAGCCTCTGACATCTCCTGTACCATGCCCGCAGCTTCTGACTTCTCCTGTACCATGCCTGCAGCCTCTGACATGTCCTGTACCATGCCCGCAGCCTCTGACATGTCCTGTATCATGCCCGCAGCCTCTGCAATCTTGATCTCTTCTGTACCATGCCCACAACCTCTGACATCTTCTGTACTATGCCCACAGCCTCTGACATCTCCTGTACCATGCCCACAGCCTCTGACATCTCCTGTACCATTTCCGCTGCCTCTGACATCTCCTGTATCATGTCTGCAACCTCTGACCATCTCCTGTTTTATATCATGTCTGGAGAAGTCAACAGTGGGAGCACCGCCGGGATGGGGGTCATGGGAGAAGTCAGACTTGTGTGGACTGTGGAGAGGAGACTATAGGAAACCAGGGCCACCAAGCCGGAGCCGACTGACTGAGCCTTGCAAGGTGCACCTGAGAGGAGGTCAGTGACAGCGCTGCCAGGCCAGTCTGAGGGGGGGGGGGGGTCATTGATGTAAAGGGGAGTGAATACAATAATGTAAGGGGATATCCCCCTTATATCAGTACCCCTCCACCCTTACCTTAGTGTATTCTTTCTGCAGAAGGTCGTCTCTGGTCATCAGAGTCCCCCCCAGGTGTCCCCCTTGATGATTGCTCCACTTTTACCACTTTTAACTGGAATTTGCTGATATATATATATATATATATATATATATATATATATATATCCCTAGCCCTATGTGCTTTCATATCTGTCTTATCTTTACATAATACGCTCTTCAAATGTGTTTTAAAATACATGGTTTTCCCTATTATGAACAAGAAAATAATGACGTTATGATGTTGGGCTGGTATAAAAATGCTATGGGGCTGGTATGACATTTTTTCCAGGGCTGGTTTTTACTCCCAGTCCGGCCCTGGCGACAGCAGGCCCCTCGTAGCGGTAGACGCCAAGGGACGTCTGCTATACAAGCCCCACTGAGGTAGTGGAGGGCGGACCGGAGGGGCCGCATGCCGAACCCCCTGTACAAACATTCTCACTAGAGAGTGAGAAGCCAGGGGTCATTGAAAAAAGACAGTCAGGGCAGATATCTGCTCCTTAATTGTACCTAAAGCAAAATTTTTGGTCCGCCCCACGCTATAAGAACAGCAGGACTCTGGAACCAAATAAGTACGCAGATACCACCTCATTTCCTCACAAATGGATATGTAGGTCTTCCAAGTGCGATAGTAAATCTTCCAAGAGGACGATTTCCGGGCACTCCTCATGGTAGAGATCACAGAGTCTGACAGGCCCCGATCTCTTAGCACTTGGCTCTCAATAGCCATGTCGTTAAAGCCAGTGACTGTAAAACAGGATGGCGTATGGGACCTTGCGACAGAAGGTTCTTTCTTAGCGGTAGATGCCAAGAGGCGTCAGCTATCAGACGCACTAGATCGGTGTACCAAGGATGCCAAGGCCAATCCGGAGAAATAGGGATCATTGGAATCCTCTCTGCCTCCAATCTGCGAAGCAGATGAGGAAGGAGCTTCAGAGGAGGGAAGGCATAGATTAGCCGGTACGGTACTGACTCCACGGTGCCACCAACGCATCTGTCGCGTCTGCCCATGGGACTCTTGACCTGGCCACAAACCTCAATACCTTCCGATTGAGTCGAGAAGCCAGGAGATCACGTCTGGCGTGCCCCCCCTTTGGCAAAGGAGCTAAAATGCCTCCGGGTGTAGAGACCATTCTCCTTGGTCCAGCATCTGGCGACTCCACCTGCCAGTTTTCACGCCCAGGATGTATACGTCCGACAGGCCGGGTACGCTCCTTTCTGCCCACCTTAGGATGTAACTACCTCCGATGCTGCACTGAGATTCTTGTTCCTCCTTGATGGCTGACATACGCCACCGCCGTGGCGTTGTCCGACTCGATCCTGACTGGACGCCCCTGTAACCTCTGAGACCATGTTGAGAGGCACAGCCTGATCGCCCGGAGTTCCAGGACATTGATCGGCAAGTGGGATTCCTCCAAAGTCAAGCGACCCTGGTCATCGTAACCTCCCCAGACTCCCCCCCAACCGGTAAGGCTGGCGTCCGTCGCGACCACCATCCAGTAAAAAGGAAGGAACGACTTCCCGGACAGAAGTGCCGGTGATGTCCGCCACCAAACCAGGGAGGTCCTGACTAGGCGGCTCATCCGGATTTGACAATCCAGGGATGAAGGGCACTTGTCCCTTCTGGACAGAATTACCCTCTGTAACACTCGCGTGTAAAATTGCGCATACGGTACCGCCTCAAAGGAGGCTACCATGAGGCCCAGGACTCGCCTGCAAAAGCGGCGTGACAACCATCTTGGGGATGTCAACTGCCGCACTGCAGCCCGAAGGGTCTGCACTTTGCCATAGGGAGAAAAACTTTCGCCTCTAAGGAGTCCAGAATCAACCCCAGATACACTAGGAGTTGAGTCGGTACCAATACTGACTTCTGAGTGTTCAGCACTCAACCAAGTATCGGAGGGTCTGACAGGTTATAGACACGCCCACCTCTAATTCTGAGCTTGAAGTGGTCATCAGAAGAAGATCATCCAAGTAGCCCATGATAGTGATGCCACGCTGTCTTAGTAGGGCCAGAATCGGGGAGAGCACCTTGGTGAACACACTAGGTGCCGATGCTAGGCCAAAGGGGAGAGCCACCATTTGGAAGTGGTCTTCCCTGGCTGCAAAGCACAGACATCTGACGCCTGGTGCATATGGGGACATGCAAGTATGCGTCCTTGATGTCCAAGGATGCCGTAAAATCCCCCGGATGGAGGGCAGCGATAACAGAGCGAACCGACTCCCTCCGGAATCTTTGTACTTCCACAAAGTAATTGAGGGCCCGAGAGCCAAGATTGGATGAACCCGCTCCTTTGGTACTAGCAACAGATTTGAGTAGAACCCCTGAACCCGTTCCTGTACTGAAACAGGAATGATCACCCTGCGTATCAGCAGGTCTTGAACCGCCCCATATAGGGCTTCCCGACGAGTCGGCTGAAGCTGGTGGTTTAGGGGGAAAAAAGTCTGTTCGGTGGCAAAGCGAGGTTGGGCTTGCAAAACCAGGGACGCTTCTTGTCCCTTAGCAGACTCTTTATCGGCCTGGGATCATTTACTTGCCGCACTAAGCGGACGAAAGAACCGCTTGTGCACGGTGAAGGAGAGCCCTTGCCAACGGCGTGGCTCCTTACCCTTTTTGAATTGTGGGAGCAGCGTGCTCTTACCTCCTGTGGCATCTTTAATAATGTCATCCAGGGATGCTCCAAAAAGTCTGTCGCCCTTAAAGGGCAAATCCATCAGGGCCTTCTTGGAATATTGGTCCGCCGACCAACCTTTTAGCCAGAGCAGACAGCGTAACACCACCGTATAGGTTGAGGCTCTGGACAGCAGAAGAATAGTGTCCAAGGCTGATTCGCAGACAATTTTAAGGCCCTGTATCAACTGGTCGGCCATAGCCACCTCGTCCGAGGGAGCCTCATGTGCTTTAAACCCATGGAGCAGCATTTTTGCCCCTTCAGTGAGTGTCTGAGACACCAGGGCCCCAACCACCATTGGGCGCACAGCCAAGCCCACCACTGTGTATAGGTAGCGGGTGACCGCTTCAGCCTTCCTGTCCGCAGGGTCCTTGAAAGCAGGAGCCCTTTCCACTGGAATTGTGGTTACCCTGTTTAATCTGAACACCTAAGGGTCCACTATCGGAGGAGAGGTCCATCTTCTCGGAAACTCTCCTCAAAAGGGTAACACACCGTCAAACTTCTTGGGGACCAAAAACCTTCTGTGGTTTGTCCTACTCCTTGTATAAAAGCTTGTCTATATAAGACGCACAAGGAAACGCCTTAGCAGTGCGGGTCAGCTTTACGGAACCCGAAAGGGACCGATGCCTCTGGCGTTTCTGCAGGCTCCTTTATCTTTAGAGTATCCCACACTGCGTTGATAAGGTCACCTATCAGAGCCTTTTCGCGTGCTGACTCGGACCCGTACTCATCCTAACTGTCCGACCGGCCATGGTCCGCATCCTCTGATACGTCAGAGCCAGGGCCATGAGCCGTAGCTGGGCCCGGCTCCGCATCAGAGTTGTCCCCAGAAGATGGCGGGGGGAGGGGGCACTTTTTACCCCCCCATGTTCCCACGTGCCGCTTCCACCTTGGCAACAAACCAGGACGCCGACATAGCGTCTACTGACACAGTGGGTGAAGAAGCACCAGATGCCAATTCAGGTGTATCAGGGGGAGAAGCGTCTGCTTTTGATGCCATGCTGACCCACGCACCTGACACAAGGACTCCAGTCAAGGTACCAACAGCCCACCCTCTTAGCTATCACAGAGACTCACCACCCTTAGAACGGTCACTGTTACTGCTGCCGTCTGTCTCCCGCCTGAGTTGTTCTTTCCACAGCTGCCTGTGTCAGTCTGACCCTCCATCAGCGTGGGTCTGTTTATTTTGCCCCGGTAAAATGCACACTAGAGGCCAGAGACCTCCACAAAATGGCCGCCAAGCGGCCATGCTGAAGAACAGCGTGGACCACAAGAAAATGGCTGCCGAGAGGCAAATAGAGCCAAGCAGGAGTGGACCACAAGAAAATGGCTGCCGAGCGGCAGATAGAACCAAAACAGGCGCATGACAGCATGGAGGGAGAAACACACTGGTAAGCAAAAACTGACACTCTTAATGGCAGCCCACTAGCCCCCCAGAAGCGGATGTAAAGCGCAGTTCCCGCTCCAGATGGAGCCCCCCAGGTGAACCCCCAGCAGCCAGCCTAGCTCGCAGAGCCCAGGGAGGAGGGAAGGAAGGGAGAGAGGAAAGAAAGGATAGAACCACTTACTTGATCTCTCCAGGAATGTCCAGCTATGTCCTCCTGCCGAAGCAGGGGATTGCTACTTCCCCTTCCTGCGTGGATTATGCTGAAAGCATCCCAGACAGACCATCTTCTGCGCGGTTACGGAGGTGACTTTCGGCCTGGCATGCTGTGACTCAGCAGTAGAGACCGGTCATATGCATGCCCTGGAGCGCGTAGCTCACTGGCCACCCGTAGAGCAACGGGCATGTCGTGGACAACCCAGCGCGTAGCTAGGGTTGGCACACGCTCAATGGCCAAAACTGGGGAGACTACAAGGATCTGGGATCCAGCCTGTCACCCAGTCGGCAGTTGATTGAGGATCGCAGGAACAAAAACATAGAAAAAAATAGAAAAATCCCCCGGACCTATGGGCCCGAAGGGAGCCATGTCCTTCTCCTATGCTAGGCAGAAAAATCTGATCTGCTTAGTGCAGGCTGAGGGGATATAGCCAGTAGGACCGCCCCCTGGGCGGGGCTGTTCAGCTTTGAAGTTGTTAACACTTTCTGCCTAGTCACTCCTGAATGAAGGCTAATACCCACTTTGTCATGATTAAGGCTGTGTCCGTCCATGAACGAAAGAGAAAATTGATATTTATTATAGCAAAAAGTAAAAAATATTGTCACTCTTCTTTTGTTTATAGCGCAAGAAATAAAAACCGCAGAGGTGATAAAATACCATCAAAAGAAAGCTCTATTTGTGTGGGGAAAAAAAAAATGACAAACATGTCATTTACAGTAAGTACAATGTTGCATGACTGAGTAATTGTCATTCAAAATGTGAGAGTGCTGAAAGCTGAACATTGGCCTGGTTAGGAAGGGGGTTTAAGTGTCCAGTAGGCAAGTGGCTAATTGGCTTTGCCACCAAGTTATCTGACTGTGCCGTAGCTACGTAGCTATAGTATATTGCAAACTCTTTATTGCTAGGGGTGAGCCAAACACCCCACCCCCCCCCCCCCCCCGGTTTGGTTCGGTTCGCAGCAGAACATGCGAACAGGCAAAAAATTTGTTCGAACACGCGAACACCGTTAAAGTCTATGGGACACGAACATGAAAAATCAAAAGTGCTAATTTTAAAGGCTATTATGCAAGTTATTGTCATAAAAACTGTTTGTTTGGGGACCTGGGTCCTGCCCCAGGGGACATGTATCAATGCAAAAAAAGTTTTAAAAACTGCAGTTTTTTTTGGAGCAGTGATTTTAATAATGCTTAAAGTGGAACAATAAAAGTGAAATATTCCTTTAAATTTCGTACCTGGGGGGTGTCTATAGTATGCCTGTAAAGTAGCACATGTTTCCCATGCTTAGAAAAGTCCCTGCACAAAATAAAATTTCTAAAAGGAAAAAAAGTCATTTAGAACTACTCGTGGCTATAATGAATTGTCGGGTCCCGGGAAATACAGATAAAAGTAATTGAAAAAACGACATGGGTCCCCTCCCCAGCCCATTACCAGGCCCTTTGGGACTGGTATGAATATTAACAGGAACCCCGAACCAAAAAAAATAATGCGTGGTGCCCCCCCAAATTCCATTACCAGGCCCTTCAGGTCTGGTATGGATATTAAGGGGAACCCTGCACCAAAATTAAAAAAAAAATTGCATGGGGTTCCCCCCAAAAATCCATACCAGACCCTTATCCGAGCATGCAACCTGGCAGGCCGCAGGAAAAGAGGGGGGACAAGAGAGCGCCCCCCCTCCTGAACCGTACCAGGACACATGCCCTCAACATGGGGAGGATGTCCCCATGTTGATGGGGACAAGGGCCTTATCCCCACAACCCTTGCCCGGTGGTTGGGGGGGTCTGTGGGCGAGGGGCTTATTGGAATCTGGAAGCCCCCTTTAACAAGATCCTCCAGATCCCACCCCCCATGTGAATTGGTAACGGGGTACATTGTACCCCTACCATTTCACCCAAAAAAGTGTGAAAAAAGGGAAAAAAGACACACACACAGCTTGGGACATGTCCTTTAATTAAAAAATTTTATAAAATACTCCGCTATAATCCTTCTGCGAGTCCGACACGCCGCTACGAAGGATACAGCGCCATAGGAAGCACCGGGCCGAATGACGAGCTACCCGCTGACAGTTCTTTTATAATGGAGGGTGGGGCCACCCACGCTCTCTCGTCCCCCCTCTTTTCCTGAGGCTTGCCAGGTTGCATGCTCGGATAAGGGTCTGGTATGGATTTTTGAGGGGAACCCCATGCCATTTTTTTGTCATTTTGGTGCGGGGGTTCCCCTTAAAATCCATACCAGACCTGAAGGGCCTGGTATGGATTTTTGGGGGGAACCCCACGCCATTTTTAAAAAAAATTGGCGCAGGGTTCCCCTTAATATCCATACCAGACCTGAATAGCCTGGTAATGGAATTTGGGGGGGCCCCCACGCATTTTTTTTTTGGGGGTTCGGGGTTTCCCTTAATATTCATACCAGACCCAAAGGGCCTGGTAATGGACTGGGGGGGAACACATGTCGTTTTTTCCGAAGACTTATCTGTATTGCCGGGACCCGACAATTCATTATAGCCGCGAGTAGTTTTAAATTACTTTTTTTCCTTTAGAAATGTCATTTTGTGCAGGGACTTTTCTAAGCACGGGAAACATGCGCTACTTTACAGGCATACTATAGACACCCCCCATGTACGAAATTTAAAGGAATATTTCACTTATTGTTTGAGTTTAAGCATTATTAAAATCACTGCTCCCCAAAAAAAGTCAGTTTTTTAAAACTTTTTTTTGCATTGATACATGTCCCCTGGGGCAGGTCCCAGGTCCCCAAACACTTTATGACAGAAATTTGCATATTAACCTTTAAAATTAGCATTTTTGATTTCTCCCATAGACTTTTAAAGGGTGTTCCGCGGCTTTCGAATTTGCCGCAAACACCCCAAATTGTTCGCTATTCGGCGAACGGGCGAACAGGCTGTTCGAGTCTAACTCATGTTCGACCAGAACATAAAGCTCATCCCTATTTATTGCTAAAATTCATTGTCTTTACCACTTCCTTACTGGGCACTTAAACCCCCCTCCTGCCCAGACCAATTTTCAGCTTTCAGCGCTGATGTACTTTGAATGACAATTGTGCGGTCATACAACGTTGTACCCAAATGAAATTTTTATAATTTTTTTCCCACAAATACAGCTTTCTTTTGCTGGTATTTGATCACCTCTGCTGTTTTTATTTTTGCGCTATAAACAAAAAAAGTGCGACAATTTTGAAAAAAAAAACACAATATTTTTTACTTTTTGCTATAATAAATTTCCCAATTATTTTTCCTTTAGTTTAGTCCGATACGTATTATTCTACATATTTTTGGTAAAAAAAAAAAAAAATCGCAATAAGCGTTTATTGATTGGTTTGCGCAAAAGTTATAGCGTCTACAAATTAGGGGATAGATTGATGACCTTTTTTTTTCTTTTCCACTAGTAATATCGGCGATCCGCGATTTTTGTCAGGACTGCGATATTGCGGCAGGCACATCAGACACTTTTGACACTATTTTGGGACCATTCACATTTATACAGCGATCAGTGCTATAAAAAGGCACGGATTACTGTATAAATGTGACTGGCAGTGAAGGGGTTAACCACTAGGGCGCGGGAAGGGGTTAAATGTGTTCCCTCATGACTGATTTTTACTGTGGGGGGAGGGGACTGACTGGGGGAGGTGACCGATGGTTGTCCCTATGTACAAGGGACGCACCATCGGTCTCCTCTCCCTAGCAGGACGTGGATCTCTGTGTTTACACACAGAGATTCACGTCCCTGGCTCTGTGACAGACGATCGTGGGTACCTGACGGACATCGCAGGCGCCAGGCACGCGCAGCGGCACCCGCGTGACTCAGCGGGCACAGCTCTTCCGCTATGCGCGCCGCCGCGGGCGCGCAGTGCGGAAGTAAATAAGAGGACGTCCAGGGACGCCCTCCTGGCAGTTCAGGTCCGCGCTGCAGCCGTCTTTCGGCTATAGCGCGGATCTGAAGTGGTTAAGATGCCAGTAAACAAATTTAGCTGGTTTACTTTGTATGTGTGTGTGTGTACCTTTTTAAATTCGTTTGTTTATAAAACAGAAATGTCAGAACCCAGAGTGTCAGAGGTGTCGAAGGACTTGCGAGGTCAAGGCAACCAGTGAGGTGCAGAATCTTTGAGCAGCCCTCATGGTAGTAGCACTACACAAACACATAATAAAAACATCTATAAAACTGTGGCGAAAATTTGTTTCCATCTCACCTGGTAAAGAAGAATTCATACAGTTCCAAACATCTGTCTGAAAATTAAAAATGTAATTATTATTTTCAAGTATGAATAACAAATATTTATTTTCAATAATCTGAAATTCATAGATTACAGTGATAAAATGATCCATATTCACAAACATTTTTTAAATTGCAGGCAGCCCCTCAGAGCTTTAGGCCATCCATGAAAATTCTACAAAGATGTTTTGAGTCAATACCAATGCGATGCAGCTACCCGATTTGTACTAGTATAAGATTTCTGAATAACATAATTGTTTTAGTGTTTTGCATTTTGAAAGAGACTGTCTTCAGTAGCTGAATAAATAATATATGACAGTGTTCACAGCAACTTAAGTTCAGATTAGACTTTAATCACTTGACAGCATCAGATGAAAAATAAAGTGGTGAGAAACAGAATAAAACATAGTCTTCACCCTATCCTGTTGTCAAATACAGTGGAACCTCAGATTGCGAGTAACGTGGTTAACGAGCGTTTCGCAATATGAGCAATTATATTTTTTAAATCCTGACTCAGTTTGCAAGTGTTGTCTCGCAAAATGAGCAGGATTCAAGCCTCTGCGGTGTGCAGTACAACATTTGGTCAGAGGTGCGGGGGCGCTGGTGACACTCGGAGCCGTTCGGAAACACTCGGATATACTCAGTTTCCGAGTGCAGCCAAGCTGTCTCCGAGTCTTTGTCATGTACCTGGGTGTATTTGAACCGGGATCTTCCTGGTCCCAAAGCTGCAGCCTTACCTGTTGCGCTACTGAGCAGATCTAGACTTTTGGAAATGTCCTCTCAGTATTAAACGCCAATCACAGGGCACCCGCTGGCTCAGAGCGCACCGCTGTGTGACAGTGATAGCGGGCACGGGATCACGCGTGGCCAGAGATCCGGCTGCCACAGGACGGTGGAATGTGTGCCCAGGTTTCCAGCGGGTGTAAACCCTGGCACATGTGTCAAAACCCAGACTGTCCGGGTCTAAACCGGACAGGTGGCAACCCTAGACAAGAGGGGTGTGTGTCACATGGTGTTGTCCGAGGAGAAAGGCTTATGCCGCGTACACACGATCAATTTTTTCGACGGTGAAAACACCGTCGAGAAAATCGACGTGAAAAACGAGGAACAGCTTGATCCCCCCACACACGGCCGTTTTAAATTACATTTTTTTTGGGTCGAAAAAAACGACCGTGTGTGGGCTCCCCGGCAGTGTTTCCCTATGGGAAAACTGCAGCGGAAAAAACTACGGGAATCACGACAAGAAAAATTAGAGCATGTTCTAATTTTTCTCGTCGTGATTAATGCCGTTTTTCCCGTCGAGAAAAACGGCAAAAAGCCCACAGACGATCGTTTTTCTCGTCCAAAGGAAAAAATTTCATTTTTCTCGACGGGAAAAATGATCGTGTGTACGCGGCATTAGGAGGAGCGAGGTTGATCACTGCTGCAGGCATCGTTCTGTTTTTAATGTAGCTGCTGAGCCTGGAAGGGAGGGGGCTGGCTTTCCAGTCATCTGATCTATAGCAGCATGCTGCATTACACAGGCACTGATTGAGGGGCATGCCTGATCTGGACTCAGCAGTGGGGACTCCTCTGATATCAGCCCTCTTATTGGGCTTGGGCACATGTACTGCAATCATTAGAATGCCACGCAGATCAGGAGTGCCTGTGCCTGCTACTTACAGTGCCCAAATGATGATCAGGTGCCCCCATAACAGTGCACCATTGGACTCTATGGGGTCACATTTCTGCTCTTGAAATGTGTATGGGGTCACTGTCCCGCTGTGTGCACTATGTATGGGGTCACCATCCTGCTCTTGCACTGTGTATGGGGTCACCGTCCTGCTGTGGGCACTGTGTATGGGGTCACCATCCTGCTCTTGCACTGTGTATGGGGTCACCGTCCTGCTGTGGGTACTGTGCATGGGGTCACCATCCTACTTTTGCACCGTATATGGGGTCACTCTCCTGCTGTGGGCACTGTGTATGGGGTCACCGTTGTGCTGTGGGCACTTTATGGAGTCGCTGTCCTGCTGTGGGCACTATATATGGGGTCACCCGTTCGGCTGTGGGCACTGTGTATTGGGTCACCATCCAGCTGTGGGCACTGTGTATGAGATCACTGTTGTGCTGTGGGCACTGTGTATGGGGTCACTGTTGTGCTGTGGACACAGTGTGTATGGGGTCACTGTTGTGCTGTGGACACAGTGTGTATGGGGTCACCGTTGTGCTGTGGGCACCATCTAAGGGGCCACTCTCCTGCTCTGGGCACTGTATATGGGGTCACTGTCCTGCTGTGGGCACTGTATATGGGGTCACTGTCCTGCTGTGGGCACTGTATATGGGGTCACTGTCCTGCTGTGGGCACTGTATATGGGGTCACTGTCCTGCTGTGGGCACTGTATGGCAGTGTTTCTCAACTCCAGTCCTCAAGGCGCTCCAACAGGTCATGTTTTCAGGATTTTCCTCAGATGAAACGGCTGTGGTAATTACTAAGGCAGTGAAACTGATCAAATCTCCTGTGTAAATGGAAATCCTGAAAACATGACCTGTTGGTGCGCCTTGAGGACTAAAGTTGAGAAACGCTGCTCTAAAGGGGGCACTCTCCTGCTCTGGGCCCTCTAAAGGGGGCACTCTCTCTATGGGGTCACTCTCCTTCTCTATGCACTCTAAGGGGTCACTCCTGCTCTGCACTGTATGCTGTGTACTGCTCACTGACCTCCACTGTATGCTGCTCACTGTTATGCTGTGCTGGGTATTCTGGCTGGCCCTAACATGTACTAGGGGTTATCATTGCTGGCCCTTAAACATGCTGGGGTTTATCATCGCTGGTTCCATTTGGGCTTGTTTTACTCCAACAATCAATTCTGTGTGCCCGAAGGCCCTATTTTGTCTATGAAAATTGGGGGAACTAATGCGCAAACCAAAAAGGGGGGTGAAAGGAATTTAAACTCAAACTAAAACTAAAATAAGTAGTAGCCACCTAATGAGTGTTCACACACAAATAACAGTAATAAATATAAGAGGGGGTGAGGGGCACTTATTCTAAACTAAATTAACTATGTGAAATGTAGGTATAGCGATACCCCCAGTTAAGAGGGCTGCCTTGATTGTTTCGGGCCCTGTAGTGCACCGCTGTCAACCCCTGGCAATCGGCTCTAACCTCTCGTGGCACAGTTAGGAAAGGGGATGATAGAATTGCAATCACTCTAATATTCTCTATGACACAATCCCACAATAAGGCACACAGTAATGGTATAGACCAGTAAATGACACTGACAACCAATATACTTAACTCTATTATTTTACTGTTGGCAAAGGTTAAAATGATAAAACAGTATGCACATGCAGAGCCCTGCAATATGGGTATAGTTATTAAAACATTAAACGTTCAGCAATATGATAGACAGTTTAACAGACCCCGCTGCAGCTATCCTCCCTCGTGAGCAAAATGGCGCCCAGCAATGTCCTATACTACCCAGTCAGGCCTGACTATGATTTGGGTATAGTTCTGTGGAAGAAATCTTTGCTAGCAAACATGGTGGTGCACTTTAAGAACAATTGTAATCCAACAAAGAAATGATGATCGGTAACTTTGTAATGCCAGGGAGACTAATAACTCAGTTCAGCAGATAGTCACCCCAGAGTGTAACTGCAATCACTGTGAAGGCCCTGAATAAAGTTAATGGGCCTAAAGATATTGTAATGTAGCTCAGAGCAGGTGCTCTCTCACCCGACCGGACTAGTCCTTGTCCGTTACTTCCGTTACTGTGACTCGCTTCACAGTGTCCACGACACTCGGGTCTTCGGTCCTCCTGATGACAGCACTCAGCAACAGGATCAGACGCTCCGCAGGCTCCTCGGTGGAGCGGAAGGCTCTTTGGAAAAGCACAAGGCCTTGTACACACAGCAGGTCAGCACAGGGATCCTCTTGCTGGGAGGGTGGTGTCCAAAGAGAAAGAAACTGGGGCCCGCCTCCCTCTTAATTAAAGTCCACCCCAGCAGTCTTTGCACAGGGCAATGCACCCTGGGTGCCTCAAGGTGTACTGGGTACTGTAGTCTCTTGAGGTTTAAAGGGCAATACCCCGCTACACAGGCATCCATCATACGTGAAACATAATGACTGATAAATAATTGATCAAAAAAAAGTATTAATATCTTCAAAGCAGGTAAATATGTGAATCAACCAAAAAAATATCTATTTTTGCTGCACTTTTTTTGGTTGATTCACATATTTACCTGCTTTGAAGATATTAATATTTTTTGTTGATCAATTATTTATCAATCATTATGTTTCAGGTATGATGATGCCTACATTTCACATAGTTAATTTAGTTTAGAGTAAGCGCCCCTCACCCCCTATTTTGTCTATACAATGGGAGAGACCATGAAAAAACACCCACTTTTTGGCCACACCCACTTTTGACCACGCCCTCAAGAGGGCGACGCGTGCCGCATTAGCATCACCACTTGTACTTTCAGCACCCACACAGCACCCCCCAAAAAAATGTCTGGAGCTGCCCCTGAACTTAAGTTCATTCGATTTTCTCATCAATATATAGGGGTCATTCTCCTGTTGTCTGTTTAATGTCCTTTTATTTCTTCATCTGTTTAGAAATTTTTTGCCATTGTTGTTCTTCTACAGATGTTTCCTTAGTCCCGGCTGCTGATTATCCTGGGATATCTGGTATTTGTAGTTCTAATCTATTACAGAACTCGTGTAAGTCTTCAGGGTATCCGAGTCTCGCTGATCTACGATCTTTATGTCCTACCAGGTGTAGTTCTAATCTATTACAGAACTCGTGTAAGTCTTCAGGGTATCCGAGTCTCGCTGATCTACGATCTTTATGTCCTACCAGGCATAAAGGAAAAAACTAGCTATATTTAATATTCTTTGTTAGCATCTGTGCAAGCAGTGGTCTAAGGAGCCTCCTTCTTCTCAAAGTCTCAGGGGTTAGATCTGCAAATATTTGATGCTTTGTTATGTTCCAGTGATGATATTCCCCTCATATTCTTCCAGATTTGTGCTTTGTCTTCATAGAACTGACTATTACATCTCTTGGGGTTTCTGCTGACACACTTTGAGGTTTTCTGATTATGTGTACTCTATTTTCAATAGTTCTTCCATTGGTCTATCCAGTAGCGTGTTGAACATTTTGTTCATTGCACTTTTCAAGTCTTCCCTTTCCACTTTTGGTAGACCTCGAATCCTTAAATTATTTCTCCTATTTTCTTAATCTCTTACTTTATATGGCATTCTCATGTGCTCCATTTGCAAATTTTTCACTTGTATTTCAAGCTTCGTTATTTTTTGGGCGTGTTCATACACTCTCCCCTCTGTATGCTCTACTCGTGCCAGTATATGGCCCAGATCTCCATGTAATGCTGCCATTTCCGTTTTTATAGATCTTTCTAATTTTGCAAACATATCTGTCATTTCCCTTTTTGTTGGCATTTAGGAGCTGGCTCCTTGTTCCTTCTTTCTTGTGTCAGTGTCATTGTCAATTCCCAAGTCCTCTCGATTGATTTTTTTGAGGTTTCTCCGAGCGAGTGACTCATATGCTTTTCTTCATTCTTTCCTGACCCTTTTTCCTAACTAGCTTCTTGTCTCTGTTACCGGGCTTCCAGGACTTCCTTCATGTGTCGTATATTTTTTACATTTGTGATAGTATTTGCATTCACTTTTGGTGTTTTTTCACCTCACTTCCTTTTACGGTTTTACCTCTTATTTTGAATTCCTGCCCCAGTCTCGTTTAAGCGCATAGAATTTCTTCTTTAAAGTGATTGTAAAGGCTTGTTTAAAAAAAATGACAAACATGGTATACTCACATCCTCTGTGTGGTTGGTTTTGCACAGAGCAGCCTGGATCCTCCTCTTCTCGGGTCCCTCTTTGCTGCTCCTAGTCCCTCACTTCTTTTTAGGTGTGCCCGCCGCACAGCTTATTAAAAGGGACGTACAGGTCAGGGCCGGCCCTACCATGGGACCCGATGGTACCTCGGTCCCAGGCGGCACTTATAGGGGGGCGGCAAATTGCCGCCCGTCAGCCAGCCGCAGGGCCGCCATCAGGGGGGTACAGGCAGGCAGTAGTACTCCTGTAAGGGGCCCCAGCGTGCCGCGTGCCCACTATAGTGAAGGAACTAGAAGCTGTGACAAGGGAGAGAGGCGAGCTGCGGGACGTCAGTATATCTCCCCCCGCTCGCCCCCTCCTTTCTCCCGAGTGTCAGCAGTGGAGAGAGAGCGGCTCTCACCTGGTTTGCTGCTTAGTTCTTTGCCTGGTCTGTTTCCATCCCGATTGGCTCCGCTGTGGCCAATCAAAAGAGACTAGGGTCTTGTGGAGCATCATGGAACATGCAGTCCCAGAAGCTTGACTGCCCCATTGTTGTGCACAGCCAGCAGACTTCAGCCCCCAGCATGCACTCTGCTGGGAGAGAGAGTCTGGAACCCAGGAAGAAACTGAGGGAGTAATTGCTACAGGACACAGGGAAAAGAGAGGGATGTGCTGGGGGAAGCCAGAGAGGCACCCACACTGTACCATTGGCCCCTTTCACACTGAGGCGGGGAGGTATAGCAGCGTTATTTTTAGCGCCGCTATACCTTAATTTTTACCGCGGTATTCGGCTGCTAGCGGGGTGATTTTAACCCCCGCTAGCGGCCGAAAAAGGGTTAATACCGCCCGCAATGCGCCTCTGCAGAGGCGCATTGCGGGCGGTATTACCGCGGTTTCCCATTGCTTTCAATGGGAAACCGCGGTAAAGGAGCGGTGAACACACCGCTCCTTCACCGCTGTAAAGATGCGGCTAGCAGGACTTTTGGAGCGGTCCTGCTAGCGCACCGCTTCAATGTGAAAGCCTTCGGGCTTTCACATTGGGACTGCAGGGCACGATTTTTTCAGGCGGTATAGCAGCGCTATTTTTAGCGCTAAACCGCCTAAAAAACGTGTCAGTGTGAAAGGGGCCTTACAATCAGAGAGGGAGCCACGCTGTGCCCGTGACAATCTGCAATGTGTAACATCGGGGCAAGTGACAATCTGCATCTGGTGGCAGGTGACTCGGTAAGTGACACACTCGGGGCTCCCACTGATTCGGCATTATGGTGAGTTGAACTATTTTATTTTATATAACAATGTAATAATAGAAATAATGCACTTCAATAATTTTTGTTGTGATTCGGCACTGCATCGATTTAACTGACAATTGCGCGGTCGTGCGACGTTGTACCTAAACAAAATTGACGTCCTTTTTCCCCCACAAATAGAGCTTTCTTTTGGTGGTATTTGATCACTTCTGCGGTTTTTATTTTTTGTGCTATAAACAAAAATAGCGACAATTTTGAAAAAACATTTTTTTTTTACTTTTTGCTATAATAAACATCCAAAAAAATAAAAATAAACATTTCTTCATCAGTTTAGGTCGATATGTATTCTTCTACATATGTTTGTTAGAAAAAACGCAATGTGTATATTTATTAGTTTGCGCAAAAGTTATAGCGTCTACAAAATAGAGGATAGATTTATGGCATTTTTAGTATTATTATTTTTTTTTTACTAGTAATGGCAGTGATCTGCGATTTTTAGCGAGACTGTGGACAGATCGGACACTTTTGACACTTTTTTGGGACCAGTGACATTTATATAGCGGTCTGTGCTATAAAAATGCACTGATTACTGTGTAAATGTCACTGGCAGGAAAGGGGTTAAATGTGTTCCCTGGGAGGGGTTTCTAACTGGGGGGATGGGACTGACTGGAGGAGGAGAGAGATCTCTGTTCCTAATCACTAGGAAGAGCAGATCTGTCTCTCCTCCCCTGTCAGAATGGGGATCTGTCTGTTTACATTGACAGATCCCCGTTCTGGCTCTCTGGAGCGATCACGGGTGGCCGGCTGACATTGCGGCCACCAGCCACGCACAGGTCCTTTTATACTCATATATACATGTATAAAGCCATGACAGGTCCTCTTTATACTCCTACATACATGTATAGAGCCATGACAGGTCCACTTTAGTTATCATGATATAAAATAATTAATGTGGGGTATTTGGTGGGCGTGATTTTTTTTTTGGGGGGGGGCAGCATTTTATTCTTGGCACCAGGCAGCACGATGTCTTGGGCCGGCACTGGTACAGGTACATTGCCGATGTATGTATATCGGCATGCAGCGGTCATCAAGTGGTTAATACCCACTGGGAGTATCCAATTTCCAAATGGCACTATGTGACTGTCTTTTTATCCTCTAGGACAGTTTGGGGTATAAACTGCCCTGTGCAACACTGTGTAGCGCACAGACCCCTTTCTTTACCTGCATTAACTCTTCCTGGCTCCTCGCAGGAAGAGAGAGGCAAACCGCACTAACAGCCCGTACCCTTCTGTGCAAAGAGGTTGAGCGGTGTTGTTGTTGGGTCTTCCACGGTCAGAACATGAAAACCTTCAGAGCCTGATTCTCACCTCTATGTTAATTGTTAATTAGAGACAAGTCCTTGACTTCCCATTAAAGTGAATGTCCACACAAGCTGAAAATCCAACTCAGAGTTTATTTTCTCTTAGCAATAACACAGTCTCTGATAGAAGAAAGGTTGGAGTAAGAAATAGAACAGCACAAGGTGTGGATAAGGTCCAGGCACAAACGTTACGGATGTTCGCTCAGCTTATCGAGCAAATTTAACTAGGCACACAGTCTCTGCCACAGACTGTGAGGTTGGTCTCTGCCACATACCTGGTGAAACTGATCCCCTTCTTTAGCTATGGCCCTTGTTTAGGAGAAGACATCCCTCCGGAGAGTTACCGGGCCCCTACCGTCACCATGACACTGCACTGGGTCTTCGGAGAGTTCCTTCCCGGCCTCCTCATCCTAGATACGGGTCCCCTCGCAAGGCGGCACCCAGAGATTCCTCGATCCCTGGCGGACCACAGCCGAAGGTGCTGGGCCCCAGGCCTCCACTGCAGTTCCTGGGCTTACATGCCCAGGGCGGACAGGAACAACACGATAGTACCTCACCCTGAGCTAAAGGTGCCCAGAATGGAACCGGAACACTCCCTGGGAGCAGGACTCCCGACGACCGAACCAACGACAACCCGCCCCTGGGCCAAAGGTGCCCGGGGCGGACAGGAACAAGAACCTGGGGTAGGACTCCACTAACAGAACCCCGAACACGCAGTGTCTGCCCCTTTTATATCATCTCCCAGCATGCCCAGCAGGTAGAACACGCCCACCGTATGGCTGCCGAGAGGGGACACACAAGGCACAGCACTGTATCAGCGGTTCAACCCTAGCCTACTATGGCAGCGCCACCTGTAGTCCACAGGGAACTACACACCGATACTCTCCCTGTGGATAGAAATGGTTGTAAAAACCCTGACAAATTAGGGTGTTTGAGTAAACTACCTCTCAAACACTTCCCTTAAATTGAGGACCCCGCTACAACTGTCTGTATAGAAGTGTATTTTCTCTGAGTCAGGCTTTAAGTATGGACAGCACTGTGCGACACTATACGGCAGTGTATTTCCTCTTAATCAACTTTTAATAACTGCACTGTGCGACACTGTATGGCAATAAATGTCCTGTGAGTCAACCTTTAAGTATGGACACCACTTTGCGACCCTATATGGCAGCGTGTTATCTCTTAATCAACTTTTAGGCATTAATCGCACTGTGTGTCACTATATATTAGTATTTCTCCTCTGTCAGCCTTTAAATGCAAGCATCGCTGTGCGACATCGCATGGTGGTGTGTTTCTTCTGTGTCAGCCTTTTGGTATGAGCCGTACTGTGCGACACTGTATGACAGTGTGTCTCTTCCGAGTCAGTCTTAGATATAAGTAACACTGTGCGACAATGTGTTTCCTCTGAATAAGCTTTAGGATATAAACATTGTGCGACTGTATTTCCTCTAGGTCAGCCTATGAATATATGCAGTCCTGTATGATGGTGTGTGGTAGTGTATTTCCTTTGAAACAGCTGTTGGATATAAACAGCACTGCACCGTACTGTGCGGCAGTATGTTTCCTCTGAGTCAGCTTTTAGATATGGACCATACTGTGCAACCCTGTACGGCTGTGCATTTCCTCTGAGTCGACTGAGTATGGACTGCACCGTGTGATATTGTGAAGCTATATATTTCCTCGGAGTCAGCTTTTAGGTATGGTTAAATGAACATATTAACAACATTAGAAAGGGTCAAAGCATTATGCATTAACCTTGTTTTTAGGCATCGATAAATATAGACCTCATTGGAGAGGGAGCTCTTTGGTTAGGGAGATATTTAGGTCAGAGATGGCCTGGATACCTAGGTTAAAATCGTATGTTTCTTTCGGTTTAAATGTGGACACAGATGTAAATGCATTTATGAAAAAAAATTTCCTGACAGACTCCATGGCAGCCTACGTGTGGGTTAATCCCGCCCCTCATACCTCATAGGACCCTTATCCCATAAATCTTTGCTCTGGGCCAGAGGCTGTGTTCCTTTTTTTGTCCTCCTCCTAGGACCAAGATATAGTCTTACCTTTTCATGAAGTTTTTCTGTAATCCAGGCCTGGCGGTGTGCACGGCGATACGTTGGTGGTTAGCGGTGATCCTCTCTGCAGTCCAGCAATCCTAGCTATTAGCAGGTGGACATGGGCGATATGATGTGATACCATGAAGAGCTTACTAACCTGGCCATTGGCAGGCAAGCGGCAATATGGCCAAACGTCCCAGCTATTAGCGGGAGGCTTTGTAAACGCCCGATCGTGCGGTGGGTCGAGCGAACAGCTCCCCAGTCCCAGGTTCTGGTCCGGATCGTGCCGTGGTGGTGGTAATGTACAAAGATATTCCTTTTATATGGCAGCCGTATCTCTGTGTTTTGTGTGTCTCCTTATTTTCTATCAAGCTCCAGTGAGTGGCCACGGCGGCTGGAGCGCAGCTGCGTTCCAGCTCGCCGTTTCAGGAAGTCGCTGCGCATCCGCAAGCCGCGAACGAAGATTCTGTGCTTAGTTCGTGCAGGCGCAGTTTCGCTATGGGGCGGTGACATCGTTAACGGTGGCAGATTTAAATAGCTGTCAAAGCAGCTATTACTTGGGATGACTTGAAGGCTTATTTTGTATTTTCCCAGGCACTGGGCTCTGGTTTACAAGGTAAATTGTTTGCTGCAGGCTCCCTGGGTGCTGGCTATGTTTTGTTATGTGCAGTCTCATGCCTGTTGTCACTCCTGTTTCTTATAAGGCTGTAATGATTCATTTCACTTTCAAACTGCCTTGAAATGGATCCGTCACCGCCCTCTTGTGGCCAACCCTTGCGCTGCAGGTAGGATTTATTTATTTTCTACCTGTGATGCTTGGGTTCACTCATTCAGGAGCTGTTAACCCTTTCTTTTTCACTCAGCTCTTCTAGGTCTGAACACCAAAGCACGGCAAAGACCGTCCTAGGTCTCAACGTTGTCACTCCTCTTCAAGGTCCAGGCGTCAGATCTTCCTTTAGATCTAGGTACCACAGATAGGAGTCTAAAACCACCTCTGGGCGTCACTCTCACCGCCACTCCAGCCGCTCTAGTGAGGAAAGCCTGCTGGGTATGCGGGGCCCAGGTTCCTGAAGGCAAATCGCTCTGCAAGCGATGCTTTTCTAAAGTCGCATAAGAAAGAGAGGGTGGAGACCAACAAGTGGAAGCACTGGTCAAAAAGGTGGTCCATGAGTCCCTGAGTAAAGGGGATTCTGGTCATACCCACAACCCTGCTGGCGACACTATGTCAGTCCCTATTAGGGATGATCTCAAGGCTCCAGGCCCTTCACATCCGAGCCATTCCTCAATTGAAGCCTCAGACAGTGAGGTGGAGGTAGATGACCCTGGTGCAGGTTTTGAATTTGCCCTAGTACCACAGCTGGTCAAAAGCTGTCAAAGAAGCTTTGAGATGGAAGAGCCAGTGGAGGCACCCTCCAAACAGAGGAAATATTTTAAACACCTCAAAAAAGAACACATTAATTTCTCCTTTTTGGGTGAACTCCGCGCAATAATTACCGACAAATGGGGTGGTGTTGAAAGGAAGAATTGCCTGTTAATGAAGGTATCAAAAATGTACCCATTTAAAAGCAAGGATGTAAAACACCTGGAGTCGGCTCCTCTCATTGACTAATGAGGATGGTGAGGCACGTCACACTCCCATTGGAGGATACTGTTTCCTTTAGGGATTGCCTGGAGTGGAAAATTTATACCGACCTCAAGCAGATCTACATTACAGCGGGTATGACCTGCAAACCAGCTCTAGCTCTCGCAGCCCTTTCTAAAGCGATGGAAGTCTGGGCAGACGACGTAGATGCTTCTCTGAGGAGCATCTCGAAGAACTGGCCAGGAGCTCACCTATTCATGGGCTAAGGTTGACGTTGGCTTTTCTCGTGGGGCTTCCCTAGACATAATTCGCCTGGTGGCTCGGATCATGCTGACATCTGTCACGGCTAAGCGTGCCTTGTGGCTGCGCCCACGGGTAGCTGACCCTGCCTCCAAGCAGGCATGGTGCAGGATTCTATTTGGGGGTTCGTCCCTCTTTGGGAACATATCGGACAGTGCCATCACCCGTGCCACAGGGGGCAAGTCGGGGTTCCTTCCCCAGGATCGCCGTCTGCTAAACCAGAAGAGAACACAGCCCAGGCAAAGTTCAGATCGAGCAAGGAATGCTTGCTACTATAGGCCTGGCCGTGAGTTCAAGAAGACCTGGAAGAAAAAAAACAGCCTTCAGGCCAGAAGTTTTCAAAAGGGGCATCTTCCGGTGGACAAGAATCCCCTAAGTCTTTATGATATTGCACCTGCCTAAAACAGAGCGAGTCGGCATCCTTGCCTCTCTCGGAAGAGAAAAAGCAAATTCTCCTGTCTCTTGTGGCTCAGGGCGCTGCAATTCCAGTTCCAGATGACAAAAGGTTTTAAGGGGTCTACTCGCCCCTCTTCATGGTGTTGAAGAAAAACGTCTCCTGGAGGCCAGTTATAGACCTAACCCACTTGAATTCTTTTATCTAGAAGGAGAAGTTCAAGATGGAGACACTACTCATGATCAGTCAAGCAATCCAACCAGGCGATTGGCTTGTCTCTATAGACCTGAAGGACGCCTACTTCCATGTTCCGATAGCGTCAGAATTCCAGAAATACCTTCACTTTGCTGTCGATCAAATCCGTCTGCAGTTCACCTGTCTCCCCTTCGGGCTTACAACATCGCCTCGTGTGTTTTCAAAATTTGTTGGCTGTCGTGGCTCTGATCAGGACCAGAGGTATCCGTCTGTATCAATATCTAGACGACCTGCTGTTGTCTCGGGACAAGGAGCAGTTGCTAATCCACAGATCCCAGGTCATCTCCACTCTACTCGAGTTTGGTTGGCTTCTGAATCTGGAAAAGAGCCATCTGGATCCTACGCAGTCCCTGGTATTCCTCGGGGCACACTTCAACGCTATCAAGAGCACCATCATGTTACCCCTGGAAAAATCCCAGTGATCCGGGACAGAGTTTGGCTTGCAATGTCGTCCTCATCTCCAAGCCTCTCAATGCCTAAAGATCATTGGCACCATGGTGGCAACAACACCCATGGTAAAGTGGGCTCAGTGGAAAATGCGGCCCTTCCAGAAGGGTTTTCTCCAGCAGTATAATCCAGGGCTTCGGGATCACTTTATCCAAATAACCTCATCCATGCGGGAGAGCTTTCCTTGGTGGCTACAACAGAGGAACCTCCTCAATTGTCACTCCATCGCACCTGTGTCTTGGGTCACCATCACTACAGATGCCAGCAACAGGGGCTGACAGAAGTAGCCCAAGGCATATGGAATTTTCCCTCTCACAGGATAGTCTCCAATGTTCTGGAACTCCGGGCAGCGTTCTGCGCTCTGCAGGCCTTTCACCACTTAACAGCAGGAGACTCAGTCCTCCTAAGACTGGACAACACAACGGCAGTCGCATACATCAAGAGACAGGGGGGTACTCGCAGACTCTCCCTGTCAAAGGAAATAGAGCCCATCATGATCTGGGCCCAGAAAAACCTGGCCAACCTGACAGCTGTCTATCTCCCTGGAGTCCCGAACGTTCAGGCAGATTTTCTGTTGAGAGTTTCTCTGGACAACGAGTGGACTTCCCCCCCCCCAAAGTCTTCAGGTGGGTCCTGTCCCTGGGAGTCATTCCGGAAGTAGACTTGTTTGCCTCCCCATGCAACTTCAGACTAGAGAGATACTACACGAGGTCTTGGTATCCCCAGGCTTTTGGGTAGATGCTCTGACAGACCATTGGCGGTTCCACAGGGCCTATGCCTTTCCCCCGGTTCCTGTCATTCTCCGTTTTTTGTCGAGGCTCAGGATGGAAGAAGCAGAGATAGTGGCAATAGTCCCGTACTGGCCAAACAAGCCATGGTTTCTACTGCTGATGCAACTCAGCTTCCGGGACCCAGTTCCTCTACCCTCCAGACCAGATCTCCTATCACAAGGGGCATTTCTACATCCATGCCCGGCCCATCTACATCTGATGATCTGGTTCTTGAGAGGGAAAGGTTGGAGGCCCTAGGCTGTCCAAGTAGGGCCATCTCCACAATATTAAATGCCAGAAGAACAGGCACCAACAGGGTCTACCAGAGGATTTGGAAAAAGTTTTCAGACTACACCTCTTCCACTGCAGGTTCTTGCAATAACCCAAAGATACATGATATCCTGGGCTTCTTACAATCAGGATTGGATCTCTCATTGTCAGTCAGCTCGCTGTGAGTCCAAATCGCTGTAATCTCTGCCTTTACGGGTGTTTCCTGGGCTAGACACCCTCTTACTCAGTAGTTTTTCAGAGGAGCAATAAGGCTCAGACCTCAGAGCCAAGTTTTTCTAATTGGGATCTTCCCCTTGTCCTGGATTTTTTCTTGGGTAGAGAGTTGGAACATGAAGATCAATCTTCTGTCAAATGACTCTCTCTAATAGTTGTCTTCTTGGTGGCTATAACCTCGGCCAAGAGGGTCTCTGAAATCAGCTCTCAGGGATGCAAGGAGCCATTTCTAAACCTTTTAATTCCTATGTTGGGTTCAAACCCCAAAGTGGCATCTGTGTTTCATGACAATCAGGAGATTGCTCTTCCAACGTTCAGATCTACTGAGGATTCCAGTGTTTATCCCTTAGATGTTGGAAAAGCTCTGAGTCAGTATCTTGAAGCTACAGCTTCTTTCCGTCATACCGACCACCTGCTCGTTCTTTTCACAGGAAGTATAAGGGAATGCGTGCCTCTTCCAGATCTATCGGAGCATGGATTGTTCAGGCCATTCAGTGGGCCTATAAAGCCAAGGGCTTGGCGCCTCCAGAAGCGGTGACTGCTCACTCAACTAGAAGTGTCTTCATCATGGGCGGCATCACGTCACGTGCCTCCAGAAGTTATTTGCAAGGTGGCCTTGTGGTCTTCAATTAACACGTTCATGGCACACTACTGCGTAGTGGTTTACGTATCTTGTCTGTGATGGTGCCAATTAAACCTTTTTTCTTTTGTCCAGCACTCTGCCCACCCGGGTGTGTATGGCTAGTTATTTCCCACACGTAGGCTGCCATGGAGTCTGTCAGGAAAACGGAAAATTTATATCAAATACTTACCGTAATTTTCCTTTCCTGATGGACTCCATGGCAGCAGGAGTTCCCTCCCAGTGGCTGGAGTAGGCTAAATTATGGAACACAGCCTCTGGCCCAGAGCAAAGATTTATGGGAGAAGGGTCCTATGAGGTATGAGGGGCGGGATTAACCCACACGTAGGCTGCCATGGAGTCCATCAGGAAAGGAAAATTACGGTAAGTATTTGATATAAATTTTCCGTTTTCATTGGTTTTGGTTTATAGCTGTGTAAACTCGTATCTGAGTCGCGGTTGGCCATAAGGATGCTATGTAAGGTTAAGGATAAATTCTATTTTTTAGTAATACAGGTTCTAAACCTCCCTTACCTAAGAATAAGGCAATCCCTTTCTGAATAACATTCCCACACTCATATAGGTAGAATACAAATGGCTTATGCTGTATATGTGTAGACTTGAAAGGTTTCTTTTTTTGAGTAAAGCCCAATGTTCATCCATTAAGATTATTATTTGCTATTAATCCACTAGATGTCACTTTAGAGACAGTTTCGGTGTGTATGTAGATGTACATGTAGATATTTTTCACATTTCTGTTCCTTAAAGTGGTTGTAAACCCTCAATGACAACTTTCACCTACAGGTAAGCCTAGATTACGGCTTACCTGTAGGTGCTTGCAATATCTCCCTAACCTACACGGTTTAGGAGATATTTGCAAAAAAGACAGCACCGATGTCAACGGCACAGGCGCACTGAGCGTGACGTTTCCGAAGGTGATCATGCCATCACTGGGGCTCCCGCGTGCATGCGCGGGAGTGACATCATCGCGGCTCCGGCCAGTCACAGCGCCAGAGCCGCGATACCTGGAAGTCACTCCGGGAGAGATGGCAGCGACGGAGGAGAGGAACGAGGACCGCTGCGGGGGCTTCTATCTCAGCTAAGTAATTCATAATGAGCTAGTATGCTATGCATACTAGCTCATTATGCCTTTGTCTTGCAGGGTGTATTTTTTTTTTCTTCAGAGGGTTTACTTCCTCTTTAATGTCCCATACACACGGTCGGAATTTCCGACAAGAAAAGTTTGATGTGAGCTTTTGGTCGGAAATTCCGACCGTGTGTAGGCTCCATCTGACTTTTTCTGTCAGAATTTCCGCCAACAAAAATTTGAGAGCTGGTTCTCAAATTTTCCGATTGAAAAAGTTCTTGTCGGAAATTCCGATCGTCTGTATGCAATTCCGACGGACAACAAACCACGTATGCTCTGAATCAAGCAGAAGAGCCGCACTGGCTATTGAACTTAATTTTTCTCGGCTTGTGGTACGTGTTGTACGTACCGCGTTCTTGACGGTCGGAATTTCCGACAACATTTGTGTGACCATGTGTATGCAACACAAGTTTAAACCAACTTTCCATCAGAAAAAAAATCCACGGTTTTCTTGTCAGAATTTCCAATCATGTGTACGTGGCATTAAGGTTCGCAGTGTAAGTTTTTTGACACTGATATCTTTTGATATTCTAGTCTTGTTACAAGGATTGAGCAAATATGTTTTTGGGAATATTGCAAAGATATTTTCCATTTAAAGTGATGTAAACCCGAATTATTATTTTTTTTGCTGTCACAATGTAGAGTATAAGATTTCCTATCATTTGTGCCAGGTCTTGCCACACAGAGTTAATCCAGCTCTGAGCAATCCTCTTATTGTTCAGTGAAATAAAACAGACAAACAGAGAAACACCTTTGTCCGTTCCGCCCCCTTGCTTTGAGTGACAGGTTATTTACATATCTCGTGCACTAGTTTTAGACAGGCATTATTTTTTAATTCCCACCCCCACTCCTTTTCTGAAGTCATGTGGTTACTTTTCTGGATTTTGACTGGATGTTAGTGATCATAGCAGAAGGAATACTCAGGAGTGTAGAGGTGGGCGGGGAGTATACCGACATCACGACTCCACCCACCGAGCTCCAGACAACAGATCCACACACAGAATCTGCAGTGTTTCAGTTCTTATAACAGACAGAGGGGAGACATTTGACAGGTAAGGATGCATGCAGGAGGCATGTATATCCTTATAGATTAGCACTATGGCAGTAGTTTCGAAAGGATGAGAGTGGGTTTACATCCAGTTTAACTATTAGATGTCCCTTTTGGAGGTAGTCTTATCGTTTTGTTTTTTTATTCCCTTTTAATTAGTGTCATAGTGCCAATTATTGACACTGAGACATATCTTTTTAATTTAGCTATGAGGCTTATTAGATACGTTTTTAGAAATATGATAGTATATAGCTATTTTTGTTGGATTAGTTATGTAGGTTTTGTGAATAATTAAATCATTGGATCCAATAGGTTCCACTAGGTGTCGCTCTGGAGATGTTCATAGAGTGACACCATGCGGACCATTTTTTCTATTTCAGTGTGTGGTACATGATGGCCTTATAAGGCCATTTCTGACATTTCTCATGTAAAAAATATGGGCATCTAATGGATGCCACCCTAACATTGTCATCATTAGTTAGCATTGTTAAAATTTTATACATTTTTTTTTTTATAGGTTTCCATATTGCTGTATTTTGTGTAACAAGCAGCATTGAAAATATAGCCAGTTCCGTGGGGCGGTTTATGTTTACGGCTCATGTAAAGTGTATTTTTTTTTTTTTTTAATAAAACATTTCTGTGGCTAATTAAGCTTTGAGGCTTTCTTTCTTAATTGAAAGTGAGACCTTTAATATACTGGCCTCTAATAAAATATTTCTGTGGCTGATTTAAGCACTGAGGTGTTCTTCCTTAATTGAAGGGGAAGCTTGGTTTTCATGCAGCTTGGCTGCGAGTTCCTTGTTTACCATCCGCTGCTGGATTCAAGGGGTGGTTTTACTGTAAGGTATAATATGTGGTGACTCAGTGTATTGCACATGCCCCTGGACGACGTCAAACTTATGACAAAATGCGTAGGGGAGAGCGACGCACTGACATCACTGCCACACTCGTGTCCCGGATAGACAGGCTTTTGTATGTGTGCCGGCTACGCATGCGAATTATGTCGATTTCACACTACTACTCTGTAAGTGCAACCTAATTTTAAGTTTATTAAAGCATGAGGATTTTACACTATGGAGTCTTCTCTATTTTGTGGCATGTTTATAACCACCGTATGGGAAGGATTGATGTCTCCTGCTCAGAAGACAGACTGGGTTTATAGGCCCTTGCTGGGTATGGAGCCACAGGCGCGTGTGACCTTTTGTAATGAGAGGTCCTCTTGATATCTGGTAAGCAAGCCTTTCAGTCATTGGTGGTGGTGGTATCAACTCACAAGATCACTTCTTAAAAGGTGTTGGATGGTGTTGGAGACTCATTGGAATCACTGATTACTTTCACTGGAAAATATTATATTATAATTGTAGCGGGTATTTAAATTTGGGGGGGAGCATCTGGGTTAGTTAACCCAGATGTACTAATTGTTAGGGAATCTGATAATCCCTTTTGTGGTTCTTGGAGGTCTCTGGTGGTGCAAGGTTCCCTGTGGCCTGCAGGTGGCGTTGTCACCCTGGGCCGGAGTTGAACCTGCACCGCAAGACTGTACCTTTTTGTCCTTTCCTGGCGCCGGTACAGCGGGGCGGGGAACCCGCTGTGACACAAAGGGAGAGGAGATAAAAGGGGCGGATGCCCTGACCTCGGGGTTCAGAGTTGGAGGACGCGGCCGCACCCAGGCACCTTCGGCCTGGGTTCTGGCGTTCCAGAGATCCGGGCCCAGGTGCCCTTGACCTGGCCAGAGCAAGGGATGGAGTCCATCCCAGGCACCTTAAGCTTGGGGTGAGGTACTACGGCCAAGGCCTGAAGCCCAGGACTTTGACTGGGTTCCGCGAGGGTGGAGGAGTCCAAGGGGCCCTAAGGTGTTGGGACCCGTATCTGAGGCGAGGAGGCCGGGGAGTGTAACCCTTCCGGATAGCCCGGTACAGCATTAATCCGGTGACGGCGGGGCCTCTGGTAACTCCCTTGGAGGGATGTCTTCCCCCTGACAGGGGCTGCAACGTAGCGAAGGTAACTCCAGTTCCTGTTCACTAGAGTCGCTGGAAGAGACTCTGAAGCCAAAAAGTCAATTTAACAGCCACTGTGCTTAGCAACCGTTGGTGAAACCTCAACGGTTTAGTTTCTTTGAGGATTGTGCCTTGACCTACTCCCCACCAATACTGAACTGTTCTATGGGTCTCAAACTGTCTGCTCGCAAAGGACTATTTGTTTGCCGTTATGGAATAAATAAGTGTTGGACCCTTTCTCTTTAAAGATTTTTATTGAATTAAAAAAAAAAAAACATACAAAAAACAAAACAATTTAGTACCAAAAATACTTCAAATTCTTATTTGTACATTGTTATTATCAAGGTATCTATTAGGTGTCAGACATCTAACGTAACTTAGCATTAGCAATATAAATTTTAACCATCTAAATATTATTCAAATGCTTGGTCAGGTAAATATAAATCCCTGTTTACCCCGATGGGGTCATGCTGTAAACATGGGATTATGACTCTGTATAAGTAAAAAAAAGAGAGGAAGAAAAAAAAAAAAAAAAAAACTACATAAACCTGCAAGGGAAGGAAGGGGAGGGGAGAGGGGATGATATGGAAGTTATCCTATAGATTCATCTAATGTTAATATTACGATCGTAGTCTCACAGGAGCACATTCAATAGTTCTTAGAATTCTTCAGAAAATTTGAGGCCCTAGGATGATTAATCCATTCATTCCAATATTTCATGAATTTAGTTATGGAACCTTTTTTGTGTGCCCACATCAACTCATAGTGAGCCTGAGTGTTGAGTCTCTGAATGACATCTGATAAATTAGGTGCTAGGGTAGATTTCCATAATTTGGTTATAGTGAGTCTAGCTGCTGTAAGGATGTTAGCGACTATAATTCTGTAAAGGGAGGGATAAACGTCTAGGTTTAAATTTAATAATGCCATTTCTCGTGTGAGTCTCTTTAGATTTCCAGTAAGAGATGCTATAAATGAGGAGACATTTTTTCAAAAACTAGATAAGGCCTTACAACTCCACAATGTGTGTATTAAGTTGCCAGTATGGGAATCACATCTCCAGCAGGTGGGGGATGAAGAGGGAAATATTTTGGAGAGTCTGTATGGGGTCAAATACCAGCGGTTCAGTATTTTTTGGGCGTTTTCCCAATGTTCTACACATGATGATGCAGTGTTGTTAATGTGTATGGCTTTCTGCCATTCTTCCCATTAAAAGGTTTGCGCTAGATCCCTCTCCACTTGATCATGTTTATAGTTTTGGTATGAAGTGGAAAAGATGAGAGGAGTTTATATATATATATATATATAGGATATGCCCTTTTTACTATAGTTTTTATACGAAGTGAAAAATTCCCAAAGCTCACCAGGGAGTTCCACACTTCTTTCCGGGTTGAAATTTTTATTAGATAGTTTGGCTTTGAGCTTAGTTGTTATATTGAATTTATGATCAGCCGGTAATTGATCAAAGAAGTTAATTCCCTTTTTAGTCCAGGAAGAAGTATTAATACGTGTTTTACAATAGTCAAATACTCTTATCGGGACTGGCATATGGACTGGGGTAATTGTTGGAAGTAGTTTCGTTAAAGCGAACTTCCAGGCTGTCAGGGTGGCTTTAATTGTCAGGAAGTTGGGTATATTTATTTTTGGTAAAATATAGCGGGCCAAGGATAGGGAGAATAGGTCATTTCCTTTAGATGTTTCCCGTTCAATGTTCAGCCATAATTTATCATTTGAGTATCTGAACCAGTATTTCATTTGGTCTAATGCCCCGTACACACGATCGTTTTTACTGTCATTTTTTAAACCAACGTTTTTCTCCTCGTTTTTTTTCATGTTTCCTATCAAGCCTGCCTTGCGTACACACCATCATTAAAAAAAACGATCAAGCAAAGCGCAGTGACGTTCAACACGTACGACGGCACTATAAAGGGGAAGTTCCGTTCGAATGGCGCCACCCTTCATGTTAGTAAAGTTTGTTGAGCGACGATTCGCGCCTTTCAGTCCGTTACTGTGTAATGAATGTGCTATCTCCATTACGAACGCTAGTTTTACCAGAACGAGCGCTCCCGTCTCATACTTGATTCTGAGCATGCGCGTTTTTTTGCACGTCGTGAAAGCATACACACTATCGTTTTTCACGTCGTTAAAAAAAACGACATGAAAAACGACGTGAAAAAAGAGAGCATGTCCGGAATTTTTAATGGCCGTTTTTCACGTCGTTAAAAATGCTCTGGAGCCTACACACGATCATTTTTAATGGCCATTTTTTAAAATGGCATTTTTAACGGCATGAAAAACGATCGTGTGTATGGGGCATAAGAGTGTGGCAAAGTAGTATAAACGTAAATCAGGGAGGTTCAATCCTCCTCTGGATTTAGCTAATGACATAATCGATCAGGCAATTCTAGTTTTTTTTCCTAACCAGATCAAGTTGTTCAACTTCGAGTTGATTTGTGTAAAGAATTTAGCTGGTAAGGGGATAGGAAGAGAGCGGAAGTAGTATAAGATCTTCGGCAATGTCTTCATTTTAAAAGCTGCTATCCTTCCAATCCAGGAAAGCTGAGTTTTTTTAATTGAGATTATATCTTGTGTGATTTGGGTCAACAAAGATGGGTAATTGGCTTCATATAATTTAGTAGGTGGGTAGGTAAGTTGAATCCCTAGATAGGTAATAGAGGGGTTGTCCCAATTGTAATTAGATTGTTGTCTTAGTTTAACGACTTGATCTGGTGGGATATTCATAGGTAAGATAAAACATTTATCGTGATTAATCTTATAATAGGAAATTGATCCAAATGTATCCAGGACAGTGGTTACTTCTTTCAGTAGTGTGTCGGTTATGGATAAAGTCAAAAGGACATCGTCAGCAAATAGTCCAAGTTTATGTTCTATTTGTCATATCTTAATCCCTACGATATTGGGGTTCGCTCTCAAAGCTATTGCGAGGGGCTCTATAGCTAACGAAAATATAATGGGTGACAAGGGGCACCCATGTCTAGTTCCGTTCGAGAGGTTAAATTGTTTAGAGATACTTCCTGATGTATATACCCTAGCGGAAGGATTCTTATAAAGTGACATTATTGCTTCAAAAATGAATCCCGAGAGCCCGAATCTCTTAAGGGTCTCACTTATATAGCCCCAATGCACTCTGGATTCCTTTCCAACTTCTGGCAAAGCAATGTTAGATACTGACATGAAGGAAATGTTAAAATCATTGCATGGGGCAATCCAACACGACATGAAATCTTGTATGCAAAAATCTAAACTGGAAATAGATGATTTAGGTGAGAGAGTGGATTACATTGAAAATAAAATGACTGATTTCACTGACGCCCACAATGAACTGGTAGATGACCATTTTGCACTAGAGGAAGAAGTCAGACAATTAAGACTTAAATTCGCAGACCTCGAAGATCGCTCTAGAAGAAATAATATAAAATTCCGCGGCATTCCTGAAAACGTAAAAAATATCAATCTTAAATTTTTTTTGCAAAAAATGTTTACAGATCTTATCCCCTCATTACAAAACCAAGATCTGGTGATCGACAGAGCCCACAGATTGCCCAAGCCATCACATATTCCAGAAAAACTTCCAAGAGATGTGATCGCCAAGATCCATTTTTTTCAGACAAAAGATTTATTAATGCAATACGCAAGACAACATGCGCCACTACCAGACCCCTATGCAGAAATAATCCTGTACTCCGACCTTTCCCAAGCTACTATTCTGGCGCGGAAAAATCTGAACCCGATCACCAAAATTTTACGCAACCACAAAATAATTTACAGATGGGGATTCCCAACCAAACTGAATGTTGAGAGAGAGAACAGGTTGCATTCAATCCATACGATCGAAAACGGCCTTAAAACACTGAGAAAATGGGGTCTACTCCCAAATGATGAAGATACCCCGACCAATAAATCCACCAAAGAGAAAATGACACCTCCATGGAGTGTCAGTCATGGATGACTTGCCCGCTGGTCAAACACCAAAAGAGAATACTCACCATCTCTTTCCCTCCATACGACCACGATCCAAGACCCTCAGGCTCATGTTACACAGGGAGTCACTAACCCTAAAACCTCTGACCTTTGACCTATAGAATCCCCACAATGAGAGTGCAATTTGATATGCACACAAGAGTTGCTTGGCGACTCACTTGTTCTTATATGTTTCTTTACGTTCTAGACCACAAGTCTAACTCCCTTCCCTTCCCCCCACATAACGTTTATCAGACTTTCCTTTACATGCATGGCAGTTACGTAGTCGATGGACACTGTTTGCTTCTACTACATTCAATTTTTAACCAACTCACCAATGTGAAAATGTATCCGCCATGACTAATTTGAAACTATTGTCACTAAATGCAAAAGGTCTCAACATCCCTTTCAAGAGGAAAGCCCTATGGAACGATGCCTTAAAATTCGGAAGCGACATTCTGTGCATTCAGGAATCGCACTTTGCAAAAGACAACCCTAGAGTAGGATCTATGAACATTCGAGTGGAAAGTAGTCTTTTTCTGATGCGTGGAGACATCGCCAAGGGTCATGGAGGTCTTCTTGTAAGAAGATGTCCTTCAGACCTTTTCTCTTGGAATGGATTCCTTTAGTGGTGTCCAGCCTAGCGGAACCTGAGGGACATCCTTTCATCCTTGCTGTGCCGTACCAGGAGGACCGAAGACCCGGATGACCCGGATGTCGATGGATCCATGTGCCTAGACGCATCGGCGGAGGAGACGGACTTGGACTGGTCCGGTTGGTGAGAGAGCACTTGCTCACAGACAAAATACTGTATTCCCTACTACCCTGCTGGATTACAAATTTTTGTTCATCAAGTGCACCACCGAGTTTTGCTAGCGAAGATTCCTTTGCAGAACTTCCATTTAGTTTAGTCAGGCCTGACTGCATAGGTAGAAATTGCTGGGTGTCAGTCTGCCCATGAGGGGAAGTAGTGTCTGAAAAAGGGCATCGTTAAAGTTGCATAGCAATACATGTCTATTCTGCTTGTTTGAATACTGTTTATTGCAGGGAGCTGCAAATAGCTATATATATGTAGCGGGGTCTCTAAATTTAGGTGGGACACCCAGGTGTGTAAGTATGGGAATAGTGGACCATTTGTGTTCGTGGAGGATTGGATGGTGTAATAATCTCTTTGGCCTCTGGGTGGCGGGGTACCTGGAGGCTCAAGGTAGATTTGCCATGATAGTGCTACCCTTTTTGTCCCTTTCCAGAGATGGTACGGCAAGGGCGGGGAACCCGCCGTGGTGTCGATGGGAGGAGATAAAAGGGGGAGACGCCCTAACCACGAGGTCTTCCGGAGGATCCTCTTCACGCACCCAGGCACCTTAGGCCTGGGTGCGGCGGTTCTGGATTCCGGCCCAGGCGCCCTAGGCCTGACCGGAATGGAGTTGGAGTCCATCCCAGGCACCTTCAGCCTGGGATGAGGTACTAAACTAGGAGGCCTGGGGTCCAGTGACTTCGACTGGATCCCGCGAGGGTGGAGACGTCCGAGGGTCCCTGAGGTGGATGGGGCCCATGTCTGAGGTGAGGAGGCCGGGGAGGTTACCCGTCTGGAGAGACTGGAGCAGCATCAACCCAGTGACGGATGGGCCTCTGGTAACTCCCTTGGAGGGGCATCTTCCCCTGACAGGGGCCGCAACGCAGCGAAGGTACTACTATCTACGTTCTCTTGAGTCACTGGTAGAGACTCTCAGATTCTAAGTCCTTTCTAGCTGAATGCTATAGTAACCGCTGGCGAGATAGCAGTGGTTTAGTTAATAACCAGGATAGTGCCTCGACCTGCTCATTCCCCGTATCAAAATGTTATCAAGTGGCAACCAGTTGGCTACTGAAGCACTGTTTATTGTGAGATGTACAATAAAGCAAGAGTTGGACTGTGATCGGTGTGTGGAACTCTGGTTAATGGGAGCAGAGGGAAGTGTTGACACAGCAGGACTGTATTCTAGACCAAAGCACATAGGCCCGAGGAAATATCTGGTGCTGGCCTTCACCTCACCCACAGCTATGGGGAGGACATGGGCCGTAGCGCATCTCACACTGTCGTGTGACATACCCCTAGACAAAGGAGATGGGGTGAGGCCGCTACACGTGGGGGCTCGTGAGTCCGGGATGATATGTGTTTTGACTTTGGAAGAAAGAATGGCTGTGTCTGGACTTTGCTGCCCGGAGGAGTTCCGAGCAGGTCGGCCATGTGATTGGCCAAAGTGCATCCCTGCTCAAAGTCGTGGAAATGACCCTAGGACCGGAAAGGCCCATGCAGAGGAGCGAGAAGAGGGAGGAGTCCAGCCGTGTGAAGTACTACATGTGGGGGCTTTTATTGCACTGCGCCACGAGGCACCCCGTGACTGTACAGTTCGTGGGCGGAGCTTGATGGAAGCCCGCGAAAACGTGCAAGTCATGGGAGGAGTCTGGCCATGTGGAGGAACTCACGTGGAGACTTCGGCACGTGGTCAGTGCGTGATGGAGCAGCAGATAGTCGGGATGGCCTCAAGCTCCCCGTGGATTCCGGTTCCCTACCCCACGAAGATGACTACGTTCGCTGCTCCCCTTACAGACACGGGGATAAGACTCAGGCCCCGAGGGCAGTTGGCTTTGTACTCATGCAGAGACACGGAGGCCCTCGGCGTGATCTGTCCCGGATGCTCTGGACTGGTGGTCCACCTGAAGCCATTCGGGCGTTGCGAGGCATGCAAAGAGTTCTTGTTGGAGGTGAAGCCATCCACAGTAAGGCCCCGGGCCCTTCGCCTCAACAGCCTCACAGGTACCGCTACTCTAGAAGGAGAGATCCAGGCCTTTGCGGAGATTCCCGTACGCACTGACCAGGGCGATGTGACTGCCCAATCAGAGACAGAGAGAGAAAAATCCGAGGATGCTGCTTCGGTCACCACAGATTCTCTGCTCCCACCTCCGAAGAGGAAAGTTGGCCTGGTGCAGGCCTCCTGTGGTCGTGGTCGAGCTTCACCCCGTCGCTTGCCTGGCCTGGATGGATCCGGTTGGAAGAGTCCTGGACATCCCAGTTCTATAAAAGGTCAAGGTGAGCCTGGGGCTGGGACTGTGGTGGTGGTTGGAGGTGTTGGGGGTCCACAGCCGGTGGAGCCCGCAAGGGAGGGTAGTACCACGTCTACCAGAGACTACCTTCCCGCCGAGATGTATGACACTTCCGACCTAGAGTCGCTGTCAGATTGTGGAGATGACGGGGAGATTGATGAACTGTTTCATCGGAAGGGCTGGGACAAACGCCCATTGCCTGTGTTACGTGTACCGCAGGATTCCCCTATGTCAATAGGAGACAGCACGCCCCGGGTACAAGCCCCGGAGTCTACGAGGAAGTCTAGTCCTCAGAGTGCCTTCCCACAATCTACAACATCGCCCGTCTTGGTGGCGGGGATGCAGCGAGCCTCACTACGAGCACCGAGAGAAAAGCCATCAGAGGTAGTGAAAGTACCTCGGCACCCGGAGGCCATCGTTCAACCCGGAGAAGGTGAGAGGGAAGCCATGCCTCCTTTGGCCAGATTGCAACAACTTTTCTCATAGAGAGTCGCCCGTGAGTATGGGTGGGAATATCCCTACTTGCCTCGGGACTTGCTTTTTGAAGTTGAGGTCATACGCCAGAGATGGTATGACGAATTTGTTTGGGAAAAGCTCAAAGTACCCCATGCACGAAGATATTTGTCCTGTTCGCCATCCGTGTCGAAAAAGTTTCGGAACTGCAGAGCAGACTGGATGTGGGGTCGCCATATCCACGCAGACAAGGTGCGCATCTGCAGGAAAGATGGAGAGGATGCTGACTATTCAATTGAGGTTTTTGATAAACATCTGAAGCCCTTGTTCTTGCCTGACCCGAAGTTCTACTTGTGAGAAGAGACTCACTTGTTGTTCCTTTCCTACAATCTTCTAGAAGTGTTCCTGCCGGAGCATCCGAACTGTGCCCTAGTTTTTTTTTATTTGGGCTTTTGTTTTCTACTCTTCAGGAGGGATGAGAGCAGTTTTTGTTGTTTGTTCTCTCTTCCTCACAGTTCAAAGACAGACTTTGGGGTAGAATTAGTGTAGGGACGCAGGAAGAATGAAGATTGCACCAAGTGTCATTACCGCGGCACTGTCACTAGGTGGCAGTGTTGTGCAACGGCTGTTTTTATTTTTTACACACGCATCACTTTACTCATTGGAGCGAATGGGTCTATTGGTTGATGGACCCATTAATTCCAAATTAACACAAAAATGTCAGGATATGGATTTTCTTGTGTGTTGTTTTTTTTTCCCTCTGCAGGAGATTCGTCTGTCAAGACTGCTGAGTTTGGGGTGGTTCTTAGACAGTGATGGGAGGGATTGTATATGTGTACATGATAGATGTTTTTAGGGAAAAGTTTTATTGTTTTATATTCTCTTTCCCCTTTGAGCAGGTCTTGATATGGTTGAGGTTCAAAAATTTAGGGATAGCCTCTGGGGCTGAGCTTGTGTCATCACTCCATGGGAGACATGGGTTTGCACCAGACGCTGGGGACCAGCGTCAAATCACAGGGGGGAGTATGTAGCGGGGTCTCTAAATTTAGGTGGGACACCCAGGTGTGTAAGTATGGGAATAGTGGACCATTTGTGTTCGTGGAGGATTGGATGGTGTAATAATCTCTTTGGCCTCTGGGTGGCGGGGTACCTGGAGGCTCAAGGTAGATTTGCCATGATAGTGCTACCCTTTTTGTCCCTTTCCGGAGATGGTACGGTGAGGGCGGGGAACCCGCCGTGGTGTCGATGGGAGGAGATAAAAGGGGGAGACGCCCTAACCACGAGGTCTTCCGGAGGATCCTCTTCACGCGCCCAGGCACCTTAGACCTGGGTGCGGCGGTTCTGGATTCCGGCCCAGGCGCCCTAGGCCTGACCGGAATGGAGTTGGAGTCCATCCCAGGCACCTTCAGCCTGGGATGAGGTACTAAACTAGGAGGCCTGGGGTCCAGTGACTTCGACTGGATCCCGCGAGGGTGGAGACGTCCGAGGGTCCCTGAGGTGGATGGGGCCCATGTCTGAGGTGAGGAGGCCGGGGAGGTTACCCGTCCGGAGAGTCTGGAGCAGCATCAACCCAGTGACGGATGGGCCTCTGGTAACTCCCTTGGAGGGACATCTTCCCCTGACAGGGGCCACAACGCAGCGAAGGTACTCCTATCTACGTTCTCTTGAGTCGCTGGTAGAGACTCTCAGATTCTAAGTCCTTTCTAGCTGAATGCTATAGTAACCGCTGGCGAGATCGCAGTGGTTTAGTTAATAACCAGGATAGTGCCTCGACCTGCTCATTCCCCGTATCAAAATGTTATCAAGTCGCAACCAGTTGGCTACTGAAGCACTGTTTATTGTGAGATGTACAATAAAGCAAGAGTTGGACTGTGATCGGTGTGTGGAACTCTGGTTATTGGGAGCAGAGGGAAGTGTTGACACAGCAGGACTGTATTCTAGACCAAAGCACATAGGCCCGAGGAAATATCTGGTGCTGGCCTTCACCTCACCCACAGCTATGGGGAGGACATGGGCCGTAGCGCATCTCACCCTGACGTGTGACATACCCCAAGACAAAGGAGATGGGGTGAGGCCGCTACATATATATATATATATATATATATATATATATATATATATATATATATATATATATTCTTGTTTAACAGTCTTGAACACCTTACAGTATCGCCAAGTGTTACATCATTGCAGGGCTCTGCATGTATTATTGTATGCTGTGCCATTATCATACCTTTATTTACAGTAAAAGCCTTATAGTTAAGTATATTGGTTCTCTGTGTCAATTACTGTGCTGCGTTATCACTGTGTGCCTTATTGTGGTAGTGTGTCATAGAGAATTACAGAGAGACTGTGATTTCATCATCCCCTAGACTAACTGTGCCACAAGATACTAGAGAAGATTGCCGGGGGTTGACAGTGGTGCACTACAGGGCCCAAGAAATCAATACCAGCAGCCCTCCTAACTGGGGGTACCGCTATATATATATATATATATATATATATATATATATATATATATATATATATGTAGCGGGTATGTACTTTCCCGGGTGTAATTTTGAATTTGGCAGAGACATCAGTGATGTATAAATCCCTGCAGCCCGGTGGGTGGCGCTGTCGCCCTGGGCTGGGGGTTGAATCAATGCTGTGAGCCGTCCTCCTTTTTGTCCTCCCTTGGCAGTGGTATGGTGAGGCGGGGAACCCGCCGTGCTTGCTGGGAGAGGGTATAAAGGGGGCCGGCCATCTTTGTCACGGGGTTGACGTCCCAGGCACCTTCAGCTTGCGGACGGTGGGTCGTGTCGCTCCTCTGGGTGGCTTAGGCCTAGAGGACAGCGCAGGTCGAGTTCCATCCCAGGCACCTTTGGCCTGGGGTGAGATACTTGGATGGAGGTCCGGAGCTCAGTGCCCAACACTGAGTTCCGCGAGGGAAGGAGATCCTAGGGTGCCCAGGGATTGGGTACCCGAATCCGGTAGGCGCAATGGACTGGGGGGAGCTCCTCATTTGAAGACCCGGTGCAGCATATTGCCGGTGACAAGTGAGTCTCTCGTTGGAGATGGCCTGGAAGGAAATCTACCCTCGTGCGGAGACCAGGACACACTTCTAGGAAGGGAAGTGGCAGCCAGGGCCGATCCTAGATATGGTGCAGGGGGTGCAGTTCACCCAGGCGCCACAGAGGTGGGGGCGCTGAAGCGCCAGAGTGCTCCCCTCTATTCTCCACCTCCTCTCCTTTTCCGTGCCAGTCGACGCCGCCAATGTGTTTTTCAAACCTAAGCCCGGCGTCCCCCCCTCCCTCCTCCTTCCTCCTGTCAGAGGAGGAGAGTGAGGCAGAGATCAGAGCGGCTGTCTCTGTGTGGAGAGAGACAAGCCGCGCAATGCCATCGCTGAGGGGGCGGTCCGTGCCTTCTCCTCCTCTCTGTGTCTTAGCTCCTGCCTGCTGCTGCTGCGATCTGTGCTCCACCCGGGCAGCACGCTGCACATTGTCCTCTCCTCTTCAGCTGCCGCCGGGTGTTTTTATGTATGTAATGGGGGGGGGGGACTAATGGAGGGGGCCAGAGGGGGAGTTTGTCCTGGGGGGAGTCTGTACTAATGGGGGGGGGGGTTTGTCCTGGGGGGGGTTTGTCTTGGAGGGGTCTGGACTAATGGGGGGGTTCTTCCTGGGGGGTCTGTATTAATGGAGGGGGGTTTGTCCTGGGGGGAGTCTGTACTAATGGAGGCGGGGTTTGTCCTGGGGGGAGTCTGTACTAATGGGGGGGTTGTCCTGGAGGGGACTTTACTAATGGAGGCGGGGTTTGTCTTGGGGGAGTCTGTACTAATGGGGGGGTTGTCCTGGGGGGTCTGTACTAATGGAGAGGGGGGTTTGTCCTGGGGGGGTCTGTACTAATGGAGGCTGGGTTTGTCCTGGGGGGAGTCAGTACTATTGGAGAGGGGGGTTTGTCCTGGGGGGAGTCTGTTCTAATGGGGGGAGTCTGTACTAATGGGGGGGTTGTCCTGGAGGGGTCTGTACTAATGGAGAGGGGGGGTTGTCCTGGGGGGAGTCTGTACTAATGGGGGGAGTCTGTACTAATGGGGGGTTATCCTGGAGGGGTCTGTACTAATGGAGGGGGGGTTTGTCCTGGGGGGAGTCTTTACTAATGGGGGGGTTGTCCTGGAAGGGTCTGGGCTAAGGGGGGGTTTGTCCTGGGGGGTCTGTATTAATGGAGGGGGGTTGTCCTGGGGGAGTCTGTACTAATGGGGGGGTTGTCCTGGAGGGGTCTGTACTAATGGAGGCAGGGTTTGTCCTGGGGAGAGTCTGTACTAATGGGGGGGTTGTCCTGGAGGGGTCTGTACTAAAGTTGGGGGGTGGTTTGTCCTGGGGCAGTCTGTACTAATGGAGGGGTGGGTTTCTCCTGGGGGGAGTCTGTACTAATGGGGGGGGTTTGTCCTGGGGAGAGTCTGTACTATGGGGGGGTTGTCCTGAAGGGAGTCTGTACTATGGGGGGTTGTCCTGGAGGGGTCTGTACTAATGGAGGGGGGGTTTGTCTTGGGGGGGAGTCTTTACTAATGGGAGGGTTTGTCCTGGGGGTCTGTGCTAATGGGGGGGGTTTGTCCTGGGGAGTCTGTACTAATGGAGAGGGATTGGTTTGTCCTGGGGGGGTCTGTACTAATGGAGGGGGTGGTTTGTCCTGGGGGTCTGTATTGAGGGAGGGGTTTATACTTAGTGGGGAGTCTGCACTGACGGAGGGGGTCTATACTTAGTGGAGGGGGTCTGTACTGAGGGGCGACTTTAGGTAGTGGAAGGGGGGTGACACCATGTTTTACCACACCGGGTGACACCAACCCTAGTGACGCCACTGCAGCTGCGGGCTCTTCTTTCCCCCCTCCCTCTCCTCCTCACACGCAATGCTGTACTAGTAAGCGGTGCTTGCCTGCACAGCCGCCCACTATGTTTCTTCCCCCCACCTTCATATCAGCCAGGGAAGAAATAGAATAGAAAAAGGAGCAGAGAAGAGGATTGCGGGACATGTAGTTCGAGGACTGGCAGCCCCACTGTAACAAAGAAACTGCAGCCCACACAGCATGCCCAGCTGAATAGGAGAGAGAGAGAGAGCCAGGAGCCCAGGAAAGCTTTCAGGGAAGTGCACCCAGGACTCCAGAGGGAGTGGACAGTGCTGAGAGAACACCATCAGAGAGAGAACCCCGCTGCCCTGCGCCACCAGAGTGAAAGCCACACAGCCTGGCGCCATCCCTGGTGGAAAAAATAATGGAGTCATTGCCAGAATACAGACCTGGGCTCTACCCAGCGGAGTCGCCATGGGCAATTCAGAGTGAGCTGACTCCTGATCAGAGGAACCGTTGTTGCTGTATCGCTGGGTCAGGTGAGAGGGCCGATCGGCCATTATCTACTAGCGTCCATAGGAACTGCAGTCTCTGACCATCTCCTGTATCATATCTGCAGTCTCTGACCGTCTCCTGTAATATGTCTGCACTCTCTGACCGTATCCTGTAATATGTCTGCACTCTCTGACCATCGCCTGTACTATGATTGCAGTCTCTGACCGTCTCTTGTATCATGTCTGCAGTCTCTGACCATCTTCTGTATTATATCTCCAGTCTCTGACCGTCTCCTGTAGTATATATCCAGTCTCTGACCGTCTCCTGTAGTATGTCTCCAGTCTCTGACCATCTCCTGTAATATGTCTGCACTCTTTGACCGTATCCTTTAATATGTCTACACTCTCTGACTGTCTCCTGTAATATGTCTGCACTCTCTGACCATCTCCTGTACTATGATTGCAGTCTCTGACCGTCTCTTGTATCATGTCTACAGTCTCTGAGCATCTCCTGTAGTATGTCTTGGGGCACTCTCTAACAGAAGCCCTCTCTGTGTTCATCAGAGAGACTCCCCTCCAGGTCTCATTAGTGTACACTCTTCCAGTATTTTCTTTATTGTTAAAAGATCATGGGAGGATCCTAGGGTAACGAAGACTTCTTAGGGGAGCATCTCTGTGTTTGAGTCGTTGCCCTAGAAACATTTGTAAAGGGGAGGAGTTGGTAAGATGGTGACCACGCCCATGTGGGGGCAACAGAAATATTTCTGCACCCAGGCGTCTGTGACCCTAGGATCGGCCCTGGTGGCAGCTACATTGTGTCTGGGCCTGTTCGCATCCACACCTCCTTTTCTGTTCTGTTCTATCAAGGGAGTTCAACTGTTTATGTTCAGACAAGGAGAATAAAGGAGTGTTGAACTTTAATGGTGTGGAGCTCAATTTCTGACAGACATGGTTCGTGATGACTCTTGGAGGGAGGATCCAGGTGCACAACACTGACCCTAAGGTAATACAGAACTGTTGCTTATACCGCACTAACATCTGTGGTGGAAGCTAGGCGTAGTGTCCCCGCTCCCCCCCCTCTAAGATACCCCTAGACAAGAGAAAGACGAGACCAAGAGGGGAGTGTGAGGAGCAGCCGCTACATATATATATATATATATATATTGTGACAGCAGGAAGGTAAAGTCACCTGGTTGCATCCAGGGGGGTAGATATATTTCGCCCAGATTCAGGCTTTACGCCGACTTATACAACTAGGGAGTTGATGAAGCCCAGCTGAGGCTAGTGGGCTCATGGATGACTCATACCTCTAGGGAGAGGGCTGGGCGTCGTGCAGGCAGGGAGTTGATGAGACCAGCTGAAGCTTGTCAGCTCATTTAAAAGGCCTCTATAAAAACTCCCAGCTTCATTAGATGTTAGCTCATGCCTGGAACCAGACCTGTGTGGACTGTCTAGGGAGAGTGAACCCCTGTGCGGTGAGGAAAAGCCTGTGTGGCTATTTGTTTGGACTTTTACTAAACCAGGGACTTAGGGACTAGGACAGCACCAGGCTGATCCCAGTTGTTAGTTTAGGAAACCTGCATGTTTAGTCAGAGGTCAAACTGACCAGGATTTATTTTGTTTATGTTTCTTTTTGGCTTTGCTGTGTTTTTGTCACTGTACATAGAGAAATAAACCGCACCTTTTGATTTTGAAAACCACAACCTCCGTCTGCTGGCCCTGTTTTTGTGTGGGGAGCCCAACCAGGGGGTCACACACACCCGCTACCGAGTTAACCCCCTCACAGTTGGTGGAGAACCAGTGGCAGTTTTTTTTAAGCCAGCATGGAGGAGATACTGAAACAGCTGGCTCTAGCAAATGCCAATCAACAGCAGACAAATGCAGGTTTGCAAAGGAGCCTTGCAGCCCAGCAGCAAGCTCATCAACAAGCCCAGCAGCAATCTGAGGCCCGCTTCATAGACCTGTTACAGAAGCAAGAGCAGAGACTACAACAAATGGAAGCAGTAATGCAGCAACGTCCGCAGACCAGTGAGGAAAGCCGTCCCACTAATACCGCGTCCTTTGGGGTGAGTCGTTTATTGACAAAAATGACTGGAGAGGATGATCCAGAGGTATTTTTGACCACATTTGAAAGGACTGCTGAAAGAGAAAAGTGGCCTGAGGAGCAGTGGGCTGGACTGGTGGCTCCTCTGTTAACTGGTGAATCGCAGAAGGCTTACTATGACCTAGAGCCTGACCAAGCAAAAGACTATGTGATGCTAAAAGCTGAAATATTGGCAAGGCTGGGTGTCACCCTGGCTGTCCGGGCTCAGCGTGTGCATAACTGGACTTTCCAGCTTGGAAAACCCCCCAGGTCTCAAATGTATGATCTCATTCACCTGAGCAGGAAGTGGCTACAGCCAGAGACTTTGTCCGCACCAGAGATTGTGGAACGTGTTGTAATGGATCGGTTTTTGAGAGCTCTTCCTACTGCCATCCAAAAGTGGGTAAGCCATGGAGACCCAGAGACGGCCGGTGGTCTTGTGGATCGTGTAGAGAAATACTTGGCTACAGAGAACCTGACGGCCTCTTCCAGAGACTCTCGGACTTTCCACCCTAAGACCAGACCATCCCCAGGGGCGGATAAGAGGATTCCAAGGGGTGAGGGTGGAGAGAGTGAGAGGGTGGGAGCTCTACCCAAAGTTTGGCGAGAACAGCCTGGGAAGTCAGGGGCTCAAGAGGCAGCCAAATGGATTGTTTGCTACCGCTGCCGGCAAGCGGGACATATTGCAGCAAATTGCCCGGTTGTGGAGGAACCCATGCAATGTGACTTTCTGATGGACAGACGTCAGTCGCTGTGTGCGACAGTCGCATGCACTGCCATTCGGGGAACTGAGAAACATTTATGCAAAATGTGTATTAATGGTAGAAATGTTGTGGTATTACTGGATTCAGGTAGCCTTGTGACCCTGATAAAGGCTGAATTAGTTAAAACAGAGGTCTCTGGGAATAGCAAGGTAGCTGTTATTTGTGTGCATGGGGACACCCGAGAGTATCCAGTGACTACAGTGTGTTTCGAGACCCCCAAAGGTACCCTCTCTCATCCAGTGGGGTTAGTATCTCAATTACCGCATGATGCCATTGTGGGAAGGGATTTTCCGAAGTTCTGGGAACTGTGGGATGATCCTGAGCCCCCCACTGGTGCCCCTATGTACCAGGAATGTGATAGCCAGAACTCCTCTGAGAGTGGTGAGGACTCTCCAGAATTTCCCTTGTCAGTATTGGCAGGGGAGACTCAAGAAACTGGAGAGGAGCCCACCTCCTCAGACGAAAACCTACCGTCTGTGGAGTTTTCTGATCTGGAGGTTCACAGGGAAAATTTTGCCACAGAACAGTTAAAAGACCCCGCCCTAATAAAGGCACGGGAAAACGTAGTGGAAATAGATGGCGAGTTAGTGAACCCAGATAATACCTGCACTTACCCATACTTCAGCGTAGAGAAGGACCTACTGTATCGGGTGGCAAAAAGGGCAGAAGAAACCGTTGAGCAGCTTGTGGTGCCCAAACCTTACAGGAAGTTGGTGTTGGAGTTGGCCCATGGGCACATTCTTGGAGGTCATCTGGGGACAGAGAAAACCCGAGAGAGGGTATTACAGAGATTCTATTGGCCTGGGGTGATGAAGGACATAGAAAATTATTGTTCCTCCTGCCCTGTGTGTCAGAGGTCGGCCCCGATGCCACATTTCCGTAGCCCGCTGGTCCCTCTACCCATCATTGAGGTCCCGTTTGAGAGAATCGCAATGGATTTGGTAGGTCCTATAATCAAGTCCGCTAGGGGGCACCAGTACATATTGGTTATAATGGACTATGCCACCCGTTATCCAGAAGCGATCCCTCTCAGAAATACCTCGGCCAAAACCATAGCCAAAGAGCTATCTCTTGTTTTTAGCCGGGTGGGTATTTGTAAAGAACTGCTTACGGACCAAGGTACACCCTTTATGTCCCGGGTTATGAAAGAGCTGTGTAAATTGCTCAAAGTGACGCAATTGCGTACATCTGTGTATCACCCCCAAACCGATGGGCTGGTTGAAAGATTCAACAAAACCCTAAAACAAATGTTGAAGAAAGTGGTGGATAGAGATGGAAAGGATTGGGACTGTCTACTTCCTTATTTGATGTTTGCTATTAGGGAGGTGCCCCAATCCTCTACGGGATTCTCCCCCTTTGAGTTACTGTATGGGAGACACCCAAGAGGGCTGTTGGATATTGCCAAGGAAACTTGGGAAAGTGAGAGTTCTCCCCACAGGAGTGTGATTGAGCATGTCGCCCTGATGCAAGATCGAATTGCACAGGTAATGCCCATCGTGAAGGAACATTTGGCCCAAGCGCAGTTGGCACAGCAGAGAGTGTACAACCGTGGAGCAAAGACCCGTACCTTTTCCCCGGGGGATAGGATATTGGTACTTGTCCCTACGGTTGAAAGTAAATTCCTTGCCAAATGGCAAGGCCCCTACGAGATAATGGAAAAAGTGAGCGAAGTGAATTACAAGGTCAGACAACCAGGAAGGCGAAAGCCCGAACAGATATATCACGTTAATCTGTTGAAAGCCTGGAGGGATAGAGAGTCCCTAGTCGCAGAAACTTGGTCACCAGCTCAAACTGGTTGCGTGATTCCGGAGGTTGGAATAGCAGCCACCTTGTCACAACCCCAACAACAGGAGGTTAAGGAGTTTGTGCTTCGCAACAAGGAGGTGTTCTCTGAGCTGCCGGGACAAACATCTGGGGTAGAGCATGATATTATTACCCCGCCCGGTGAAAGGGTGAAGTTAAAACCCTATCGGATCCCAGAGGCCCGACGGGAGGCAATACGGGAGGAAGTACAGAAAATGCTGAACTTAGGGGTGATAGAGGAGTCCCAAAGTGATTGGTCTAGTCCCATTGTGTTGGTGCCTAAACCGGATGGGAGCTGGCGATTTTGTAACGATTTTCGTCAGTTGAACAAAGTTACAAAATTTGACACCTACCCCATGCCACGTATAGATGAGTTGATCGACCGGCTGGGAACAGCCCGATACATGACGACTCTTGACCTCACAAAAGGGTATTGGCAAATTCCCCTGGCCAAGTCGGCCAAAGAGAAAACCGCATTTGTAACCCCAGACGGGGCGTTCCAATATAAGAGAATGCCGTTCGGGTTACAGAATGCGCCGGCCACATTCCAGCGGAAAATGGACCAGATACTGAGGCCCCATCGGAAGTATGCTGCGGCTTACCTGGATGACGTAATTGTCCATAGCACAGATTGGGCCTCACATCTGCCAAAAGTGCAAGCAGTCCTAGACTCTATCCGGGAAGCGGAGTTTACGGCTAACCCCAAGAAGTGTACCATTGGGCAGGAGGAGGCCAAATATCTTGGGTACACCATTGGCAGGGGAGTGATAAAACCCCAACTCAACAAAGTCGAGGCCATCCAGAGTTGGCCACGTCCCAACAGCAAGAAGCAGGTACGGGCCTTTCTGGGAATCGCGGGTTATTATCGGCGCTTCATTCCCCACTTTGCTTCTAAGGCTGTGCCCCTAACCAACCTGACGAAAGGGAAAGGGTCGGTCATGATTAAATGGACCCCCGAGGCTGAGGCAGCATTCCAATTCTTGAAACAAGCCTTATGTAGCCAGCCAGTGTTGTACTCACCCGACTTCTCTAAAGACTTTGTCGTACAAAGTGATGCGTCAGATGTGGGGTTAGGAGCAGTATTGTCCCAGGTCTGGAACGGGGAAGAGCACCCAGTCATTTACCTCAGCAGGAAGTTGAAGTCCCATGAGGTAAATTACGCGACGGTTGAAAAGGAGTGTTTAGCGGTGAAGTGGGCTCTAGATTCCCTTCGGTACTATCTGCTAGGTAGGCACTTTGACATGGTTACGGATCACGCTCCGTTAAAGTGGATGGCTCAAAACAAGGAAACAAATAGAAGAGTGAATAGGTGGTTCCTGGCCCTCCAGGAATTCAACTTCACAGTAAAGCATCGCCCTGGCGTTCAAATGGGGAATGTGGATGCTTTGTCTCGAGTACATGAATGCCTGATTGCTGGTGTTCCAACCCCGAGGTTAAAACAAGAGGGGGGGGTATGTGACAGCAGGAAGGTAAAGTCACCTGGTTGCATCCAGGGGGGTAGATATATTTCGCCCAGATTCAGGCTTTACGCCGACTTATACAACTAGGGAGTTGATGAAGCCCAGCTGAGGCTAGTGGGCTCATGGATGACTCATACCTCTAGGGAGAGGGCTGGGCGTCGTGCAGGCAGGGAGTTGATGAGACCAGCTGAAGCTTGTCAGCTCATTTAAAAGGCCTCTATAAAAACTCCCAGCTTCATTAGATGTTAGCTCATGCCTGGAACCAGACCTGTGTGGACTGTCTAGGGAGAGTGAACCCCTGTGCGGTGAGGAAAAGCCTGTGTGGCTATTTGTTTGGACTTTTACTAAACCAGGGACTTAGGGACTAGGACAGCACCAGGCTGATCCCAGTTGTTAGTTTAGGAAACCTGCATGTTTAGTCAGAGGTCAAACTGACCAGGATTTATTTTGTTTATGTTTCTTTTTGGCTTTGCTGTGTTTTTGTCACTGTACATAGAGAAATAAACCGCACCTTTTGATTTTGAAAACCACAACCTCCGTCTGCTGGCCCTGTTTTTGTGTGGGGAGCCCAACCAGGGGGTCACACACACCCGCTACCGAGTTAACCCCCTCACAGTATATATATATATATATATATATATTTGGACTTTGCACTGGACCAATATAATATTTTTTCACTCGATGCAATTTTCACTGTTTGAGCGTAACAGCTTCCGACCATTCAAAGTCAATTTATAGTTAATTTAATATTTTTCATTAAAGTAGAAGTAAACCCTCCTATAATTTTCAGCCAAGGAAGCTGCCATCTTGGCCTCTGTTTAATCTTCAACTGCCATGTTGCTGCACATGTGATCAGTTATGGCACCAGCCATTGGATGGCTTGACAGTTTGCTTGAGAGCACAACCAATGGGACAGTTAGCATTTCCGGCATGCCGGGAATGTAACAGTTTTTTAAACTGTTACATCGATGGGTGTACTCCCGCTTTAAATCACTTATTTGTGTTAGTTTTTAGCGCAGCTTATATTTTAGTCTAGCTTTTAGGTATGGACTGCACCTTGTGACACTGTGTGGCTGTATATTTCCTCTGGGTCAACTTTTAGGTGTAAGCTCACTTCCTGCTAGAGGGAGGGGCCTGAAAATGGCACAACTAGGTGTGTTCGCTAGGAGCATCGAGGAGCTCCCCGTAATGGTGTGCTAACAAGCCGCATGCCCTCGCCCTTGCTACCGCATGATCCCTCTGGAAAACTGCAAGCCCCCCCCCACCTTAGATCCCCACTGCTACATGGCTTGTGGACGGATTGACTGTGCACATAGGGAGAAGAGGCTTGATGTGGCTGATGGGATTGAACTGCAGAAGAGAAATTAGGTTATCGGTAGGTGTCGCTATGAGGTGCCACAACCAAATAATTAAGGCAGAAAGAAATGGTATCCCCTGACTGGACTTTAAAGGCACTCAAGTATAAACATGTGTAGAAAAGTATTATTTATTATTAATATAGTACATACATAAGTGATAAAAGATAAAAATAGCACATAAATGGACGCCGAGTGTGTCCCCACACGTTCGCCTACAAGTGGCCATCGGCTCTTCAGTATATTATATCCATCTTAGACTTACCAGCGTCGATCACCTCATGTTGAAGGGTTCCGCACATCTTCGGCTTCAGTATTACTGGGTGACGATCTTTTCCTGGGCCGTTTAGGCCACCATTAGTGATCAGTTGTAGACTACCATAGACCAGCATATCCAGGACACAACTCTGTTATTTTTTTTCTTGTTTTTAATACTCTATGGAATGTTATGCATAAAAGAGTTTTATTAACCGGTTAACGGCCGGCTCACGAACTTATACATTGGCAGAATGGCACGGCTGGGCAAAGTGACGTATATATATATATATATATATATATATATATATATATATATATATACATATATACATACATACACACACACACATATATACACGGCACGTTGAAATTCCCGCAAGCTCCGTGACCGTGCCCGCGGGACCCGCGGACTCTATGTCCGCCGGTGTCCCGTGATCGGGTCACAGAGCTGCAGAACGGGGAGAGGCACGACGTTTTGACGTCACCGCGTTCGTTCCCAGACCCGGAAGATACGGGCTGCTTATTGAGGAGCCGGCCGGCTCGATTTTTAGATTGTCTTTTATAAGCACCTTAACTGTTATGCCTGATACACACGATCATTTTTCATGCCATTTTTTAAACCAACGTTTTTCTTGTAGTTTTTTTTCATGTTTCCTCTCAAGCCTGTTTTGCGTACACACGATCATTAAAAAAAACGCTCGAGCAAAGCGCAGTGACGTACAGCACGTACGACGGCACTATAAAGGGGAAGTTCCGTTCGAATGGCTCCACCCTTCATGTTAGTAAAGTTTGTTGAGCGACGATTCGCGCTTTTCAGCCTCGTGCTTTTCAGTCCGTTACTGTGTGATGAATGTGCTATCTCTATTACGAACGCTAGTTTTACCAGAACGAGCGCTCCCGTCTCATACTTGATTCTGAGCATGCACGTTTTTTTTCACGTCGTTAAAGCATACACACTATCGTTTTTCACGTCATTAAAAAAAAACGACATGAAAAACGACGTGAAAAAATAGAGCATGTTCGAAAATTTTAATGCCCGTTTTTCACGTCGTTAAAAATGCTCTGGAGCATACACACGATCGGTTTTAATGCCCATTTTTAAAAATGGCATTTTTAACGGCATGAAAAACGGTCGTGTGTATGGGGCATAAGTGTGTTTTTATTTACCTCAAATAAAACTTTTAAAGGGTTTTATGCTATGCTGGTTCATTTATATTTCCATGTGGTGTGACTCGTGTGTTGCTGGCTGACATCTACATCCCTGTGAGCGGAGGTGTTTCACTATAGACAACCCCAGGCTGGGTTATTAGCCTACGCATATCCGGATCTCCTGTCATAAGAGATCATATCCATCCGGTAAGCGGCAGTGTGTGCTTACGGTGGAGGTGTCTTTCTATCATCACGTTCTTCTTAACTGATGCGGATCAAGTCTGGCACTGGTGTTTTTTATCATAAGGAATTTTTCACTTTATTGGCTGTTTCATCAGGATACAGACTGTTTTCACATATATATATATTTTTATTTTTTTTCTCATGGACTGAGTATATCAACACGTTTATTCATTTGCACTGGTTGAATTTGGATATCACTATCAATGTGGTTTATTAATTTTTTCCATATTGTCTTTATATAGATATATGTTATATTGATATATATTGTCACGTTTAGCGCAACTTTTCTTTTTTCCAAGTGTAAACAAGCATCTCCCCGTTCTGCCTAGTGACACTGACACTGATTGTCTGCTCCCTCTCATCAAAAAATAAAAACGGCAAAAGAAAGCTGTATTTGTGGGAAAAAAAAAGGACGTCAATTTTGTTTGGAAGCTATGTCGCACGACCGCGCAATTGTCAGTTAAAGCGACGCAGTGCCGAATCGCAAAAAGTGGCCCGGTCATTTAGCAGCCAAATGGTCCGGGGCTGCAGTGCTTAAATATATACATGACCGATTCTTCTATATACCCCTGAAGAAGGAGACTGGACTCTCCGAAATGTTAGGTGGCTTACCAAGAAATTGTGTCAATCATTGTGGTTACTGTTTGACTTAAACTTATATGCAGTATTGTGAACATTCCATTTATGTGCTATTTTTATCTTTTATCATTATGTATGTACTTTAATAATAAATAATAGGATTTTTATAACAGCTTACCTGTAAAATCCTTTTCTTGGAGTTCATCACGGGACACAGAGCGGCATAGTATTTACTATGTGGGTTATAGAGCTACCTTTAGGTGATGGACACTGGCACACCCAAGACAGGAAGTCCCCTCCCCTATATAACCCCTCCCATACCGGGAGTACCTCAGTTTTGTAGCAAAGCAATACGTGTCCCCAAAAGAGGGGTGGAAGCTCTGTGTCCCGTGATGTACTCCAAGAAAAGGATTTTACAGGTAAGCTGTTATAAAAATCCTATTTTCTTTCTCGTACATCACGGGACACAGAGCGGCATAGTATTTACTATGTGGGACGTCCCAAAGCAATGCCCAAATGAGGGGAGGGAGACACCATACATAAGCTGGGCGCCATCAGACATGAGGATCTATTGCAGCCTGCAGCACACTGCGCCCAAAGGCGACATCCTCCTGACTTCTTACATCCACCTGGTAGAACCTAGTGAACGTGTGTACTGAAGACCAAGTTGCGGCCTTACAGATTTGAACCATGAAGGCCTGGTGATGCACTGCCCATGAAGTTCCAACTGCTCTCGTAGAGTGCGCCCTAACTTTGAACGGAGGCAGTCTTCTTTTCAAGCCATAGGCTTGCACAATGACCTGTCGAATCCACTTGGCTAAAGTAGATTTCGATGCTGCCTGACCCTTTCTGGGGCCCTCCGGCAGAATAAACAAAGTATCCATTCTCCGAACCTGAGCAGTGGCTTTAAGAAAAGCTTTAACTGCTCTTACTACATCCAAGGAATGTAATAATTTTTCTTCTACCGAGCTAGGCTTGGGAAAAAAGGAAGGAAGAACCACATCTTGGTTCAAATGAAACCTCGACACCACCTTAGGAAGAAAGGCTGGATGAGGACTAAAACTACTCTGTCCTTATGGATAACCAGATATGGCTCCCTACAGGACATAGCGGCCAATTCTGACACTCTCCTAGCCGAAGATATGGCTACCAAAAAGATCAATTTCCTGGTGAGAAGAACCAAGGGAATGTGCCGCAGGGGTTCAAATGGTTGTTTCTGAAGAACCGATAGAACCAGGTTTAGGTCCCATGGACATATGAGAGCTTTAACCGGTGGGTTAATACGGGACACCCCTTGTAAAAAGGATTTGACAAGTGAATGCGAAGCCAGGAGCCTTTGAAAGAGTATTGACAAGGCCGAAACCTGACCCTTGATAGTACTTAAGGCTAACTTCCTGTCTACAGCCCACTGCAGGAAGTCCAGAATTCTGCCTATAACGTACTTACGTGGATGCCAGTTCCTGGCCTCACACCAAGCGACGCACGCCTTCCAAACTCTATAGTAAATATGCCTAGATACTGGCTTCCTGGCATTGATCATAGTAGATACCACAGAGTTAGAGAGACCTCTCTTTTTTAGGATGTGGGATTCAATAGCCAGGCCATTAAACCTAGAGTTAGTAAGGAAGGGTGGTTTATCGGTCCTTGCGAAAGCAGGTCCGGGCGACGTGGAAGGGTCCAAGGACTCCCCACAGACATTTTTACAATCTCTGCATACCAGGATCTTCGGGGCCACGCTGGAGCCACCAGGATCACCGGCTTCTTTTCCAACCTGACCCTGCGGAGGAGTCGAGGCAACAATTGTAGCGGTGGGAACGCATATATTCGTTTGAAATGATCCCAAGGGAACACCAGAGCATCCGAGCCGCAAGCGAGGGGATCCCTTGTCCGAGACACAAATTTGTCCACCTTTGCGTTTAATCTGGATGCTAGCAGATCTACATCTGGTGTTCCCCACCGTTGACATATTGATCGGAATATGTCGGGATGAAGGGACCATTCCCCTGGGGAAAACTGTTGGCGACTCAGAAAGTCCGCCTTCCAATTTTCCACTCCTGGAAAGAAGACAGCGGATATGCATGGGACATGCTTCTCTGCCCATTCCAGGATGTGATTTACTTCTCTCTGGGCTGCACGACTCCTGGTGCCCCCCTGATGATTGATATATGTCACTGTTGTGGCATTGTCTGATTGAATTCTGACAGGGGACCCTTGAAGCTTGGATGTCCATGCTTTTAGGGCATACCGGGCTGCTTGCATCTCCAAAAGATTGAAGGCCAGAGCCTTCTCTGTCTCTGACCATCTCCCCTGGAGAGACCATTGCTCCAGTACTGCCCCCCAGCCTACAAGGCTGGCATCTGTAGTGACCACCTTCCAAGAAATCGGACTGAAGGAAGGATTTTCCCTTTTGCAGATTTTGGGGAATCAACCACCAACAAAGACTCTTCCGAACAGAAGGGGACAAGGACATTGGGAAGTCTAGAGCCTGAACTTTTTTGTTCCATGCTGACAGTATGGCCCTTTTTAAATTCCTTGAGTGGAACTGGGCGTATGGCACAGCTTCGAATGATGCCACCATCTTCCCCAGCAGCCGCATACACAGGCGTATGGATGGCTGTCTTTTTGCACAAACTAGGTGGACCAAGTCCCTCAAAGAGGATACTTTTGCCTGGGGCATGAAAATCCTTTTCTGGTCTGAATCCAGCCGTAGCCCCAAGTATTCCAGACTTTTGACTGGTTGTAAGGCTGACTTGTCCAGGTTGATGATCCAACCGTAAGACTCTAGATACCTGATTGTGTCGTGAATCACTACTCTTAGTTTGGGAACTGAGTGGTCCATCAACAATAGGTCGTCTAGGTATGCCATTATCGTCACACCTCGGGTTCTTAGATCGGCCAACAGAGGAGCCAGAATTTTTGTGAACACCCGTGGTGCCGTGGCCAGACCGAAAGGTAAGGCCCTGAACTGAAAATGGCGCCCTTCTACCGCAAAGCGTGGAAACCTTTGATGACCTGGAAAGATGGGAACGTGCAGGTAGGCATCTTTGATGTCGATGGAAGCTAACCATTCCTCCCCTTGTAGGGCAGAGGCTACCGACCGGATCGACTCAATCCGAAAAGACCGGATGTCCAGGAATTTGTTTAGACCCTTGAGATCCAATATGGGCCTTACGTCCCCGTTTGGTTTCGGGACTGTGAAGAGGTTTGAGTAAAATCCCAACCCCCATTCACCTATAGGAACCTCCATAATTACTCCTTGGAGTAACAGTTGGTCTAATGCCAAAAAGGAGAGATCCTCTCTTTAGCGGATCTTTTGACACGCTTGACCACATAAAGTGGGCAGGAGGAGACTCCTTTACTCCAACTTGTATCCCAGAGTTACTGCGGAGAGCACCCATCTGTCTCTGATCGTCTCCCGCCAAGTCTCTGCGAACAACTGAAGTCTTCGCCCCACCCGCTTGAGTGGGGGCAACCCTTCATAGGACTGATTTGGAGGCTGGTTTATTACCTCTTCGGATCCAGGGTTTTTTATTACCCTGTGATTGTCCTTGAGTTTTACCTCCGGCACTTGATCGGGGAGGCCGTCGGAACTGCCTAGAGGCAGATGTCCCAGGGACTGGAGAAGTAGGTCTCTTAAAAGAGGAACCTCTAAACCTCTTTTTTAACCGGAAAGAGGGTACTTTTACCGCTGGAAATCTTCTGGATATATTTATCCAGGTCCTCGCCAAATAAGCGCTCACCATGAAATGGGAAACTAGCTAGCAGATTTTTACAGGGAGTCTCAGCAGACCAGTTCTTGAGCCATAGAAGTCTACGCATGTGTACTAAGGACAGCGTAAGGCGGGAGGCCTGATGGATTGAATCCTTGAGGGCGTCAACCGCAAAGCATAATGCTCTAGGCAAATCAGCCAGATTATGGGCCTGCTGATCCGGTAAATCCCTTAAGACCAGTTTCATCTGATCCTTTAAGGCTTGGAAAACACAAATAGCTGCCACTGCTGGCTGTGTTACAGCTCCCGCTGTAGAAAAAGCAGATTTTAACGAGGATTCCAATTTTTTCCAATTTGAACATTATCTACTGGACATGTCAGTGACTTGTTCACACAAGAGATGGCTGCGTCTACTGTAGGCAAACTCCACTTTTGGGTGAACTTCTCCTCCATGGGATAGATCACCGAAAACCTCTTAGGAGGAACAAATAGTTTATCAGGATGTTCCCAATCCTGGTAAATAAGTCCTTCCAGTAACGGATGAATTGGAAAGGAACAATTAGTCTGGGGAGCTTTTAAAGACCCCAACGAGGAGACAGAAGCAGTCGACGGTTCAGAAAGAGGCAATTTAAATGCTGATCGAACCATGACAGTTAGGGACTGGACCAATAATCTTTCAGCTTGTGATGCTGAGAATGGTTCTTCTACAGTCAACTCTTCTGAGGCAGAATCATCCTCAGCCTGATCCCCCTCAGGCAGGTCAATCCATTCATGGGACTGTTGCTCTGCTAACAGGTACTCTGATGGAGGAGACGGAGATCTGGCGCGCTTTCTCTCTGGTAGGGAAGTAGCGATCAATGTTGCCAATCTTTGCTCCAATCCTCTCAGAGCTGAGGCAAAAGCCTCCTCTGTTACATACACAGGAGTAGGTGAACTGAGGGCAGCCGCAGTACCTAGCACACCTGAGGGCTCTCTATGGGTACCAACCTCTGATTTATCAGGGGAGGCTGGTGCAGCAGAAGCATGCCCCAGATCCTCAGAGCCCGGTGGAGACCCTTTTGGCTTCCTAGGAGTTTTAGTCCCGGAGCCCTTGGACGGCATATTCCCAAGCCCAAAGCTGAGGTATTTAGCCGAATACACCACTTACTGATCTATAGTCTAGCGTATTTGCTGCTATGTATATCAGTTGATGCTCACTAATGTGCCTTTCTTAGGGGATGCCTGTATCAACCACCTGCTGTATGCCTTGCTTTTAGCTTGTCACCAGCCCTTGCTCTGTCCACTCCACAGCCAGTCTCACAGAAAAACTGCGCTTTTAAACAGGCTGGGACGTCCGCACATGCGCAGAAGCGCTCCGGCGAGCACAGAGACTCATCCGCCAAGCCCCGCCCCCTTCCGGTCTACTTCTCATATACTGAGTATGGATGCGTGCGTGCACGTGTGCGCCGTCGGCGCTACACACATGGAGAAGCATGTAGGGAAAAAACAGGGAGAGGAGCCAGGTTCACTGATTACAACAGAGCCTGGGGACGAAAGAGCACATGGCAAGCATGACAGAGGATATGCAGCTTCCCTCAGCGAGAGCTCATCATCTGCCTGGACTTACACACCAACGGAGGAATAGCCCAAAAGACATCCCACAGCGGCCTCTACTGGCTTAACACAGGTACCGCACAGATGTCTTAAATCCCATGTGAAATCAATTTCTAGGATTAGCAACTAGGCATATATAAAAACCAGTGGGAATACCGTCAGATAACAGGCAGAAATACACATTAGGATTGAAGGTCCCCATAGAACACAGTTCCTCAGGAACCTCCACTTACCTTTTCCACGCCGCAGGACTCTGTTTGGCACAGAAGCCCAAACTTCGCCTCTCACGGCGGGCAATGTCAGTAGACCTTCAGGGACCGGGGTCCCAAGGATCACCACTCCCCTGGACCTGTATAGCACCCTGCCAGATACCTCTTGGTTTTGGGTATGACCAGAGTACTGGATCCCAGGGTCCAGCCCTCCTAAGAGAGGCATTACAGGCAAAACCTTGTTCTTCTTTGCCGAAGCCCGGGTACCGACCGTTTGGCTATGAAGCACTTTGGACGGATCCGGAATAGCTTGCTTAGGCCCAAATGAACCTATATACACAAGCCCAGATGAATACATGTTTAACCGTGGCCAACACCTTAGACACTGGCAAAAAACTGAGGTACTCCCGGTATGGGAGGGGTTAATAAAGGGAGGGGACTTCCTGTCTTGGGTGTGCCAGTGTCCATCACCTAAAGGTAGCTCTATAACCCACATAGTAAATACTATGCCGCTCTGTGTCCCGTGATGTACGAGAAAGAAAATACTTTTCTACACATGCAGAAACTAAAAAAAAGGCTTGGACAGCCGCACTCCCAAAAATTTGTTGGTTCTTTATTTAAAAAAACAAGGTCACATCAACACATATGACAGCAAAAAACAGCAAGAGGAGCTGACATGTTTCGCACTGCAAATCAGTGCTTAATCATATGATTAAGCACTGATTTGCAGTGCGAAACATGTCAGCTCCTCTTGCTGTTTTTTGCTGTCATATGTGTTGATGTGACCTTGTTTTTTTAAATAAAGAACCAACAAATTTTTTGGAGTGCGGCTGTCCAAGCCTTTTTTTTAGTTTCTGCATTGTTATATGTAATCGCCTGCACCCACGGCTTCGGATCCAGTGAGCAGATCAACAGCCACGTCTGAGCGGTAACTTCTTTCTTCACTTTTCTACAAGTTTATACTTGAGTGCCTTTAGACCCGGTTCACACAGGGGCGGCACGACTTTGGGGGCGACTCGGCAAGGCGATCTCAAGACGACTTCAGAGGTGACTTGCAAAAGGACTTCTGTATTGAAGTCAATGCAAGTTGCCCCAAAGTAGTACAGGAACCTTTTTCTACGTCGGAGCGACTTGAGTCGCTCCTATTAGAACGGTTCCATTGAACAGAGCGGAGCGCGACTTGTCAGGCGGCTGAGTCGCCTGACGAGTCTCCCCTGTGTGAACCGGCTCTTAAAGTCCAGTCAGGGTATACAATTTCTTTCTGCAGCAGAAAAATAGGCACTTCAATGGAGCAGGGTGGGAAGGTAATGTATTGCAGCAGCTGAAAGTGGATGACCAGTTTCTATAAATCTCTTTATTGTTTTCCTTTTCTTTAAATCAACAACACTAACACAAATACAGTACACATTACAAAAACACTATATAAAAAAAAAAAAACACACACAATACACGTTAGTCAAAATATACATTCCTCATTGGGAGCCTCATCGGATCACAATAGCATCCCCCCCCCCCCTTTATCTCTCTCTTCTTATAAGTAGAAAAATTATTATCTAAAACATAAAACCCTTCCATTACCACAATATCCTTAGCAAAACATATCACAAATAAAACTTATAATCTATATAGCAATATATGAATCGGTATCATATCTGAAATGTAATATTAAAAATGTAAAATTCATATTGTTGGGGGATGCCGTACAGGGCTCCTCCAACCACTTAGCCCAAATTTTTTTTGTATTTACAAAAACAACCTCTGTTCACATAGGTATCTCTATATAATGGTACGCTGTTATTAACCAGTTGTTTCCAGTATACTAATGTGGGTGGAAAAGGTTTCTTCCAATACAGGGCAATAGCTTTTCTAGCATAAAACAAAGTAATATTAACAAATATCCAATCCGACTCTGTAGGAAGAATATCCTTAACCAGGCCCAACAAACACAGTGACATGGAAACTGGCATATGAACTGTGGCAGAGCGTTGCCCTGCCAGGGTCTAGAAGGAGGTTGTGACCCAGAATTCTCAACTGGACAGGTTAAGGGGCTCCAGGGAGCTTGTGACATGAAGAGGAAACTGGCTTTTCAGTTTCCTCAGTGTTTTCTTAAGTTTGTTTTGAGACCTGGGGCCTGGAGATTTCAAAGTGATCCGGGTGGGATGAAATCTCAGATTCTGGATCCAGGTATTCAGAACAGCCAGCATGCTGATTGGTCAGGTGTGTGCTCGGTTTTTAGTAGTAACCTGACCATGGTTCTGGGCTCCACCCCGACAGATAAGAAGTCTGAGTACTAGGAGTCAGGAGGGCTCCACGGGGGGAGCCAGTGCAGCAAGAGGCTGCTAGCTATATGCACCAAGGTGGTCGGTGAAAGTCTGTACCAGACAGACAAGGGCCTGGAGTGTAAGGCCAGAGCAGCAGTGCTGCAAGTGAGAGCCAAATAGGCTAAATGTCATTTTATTGATGGACAAAGGAATGCTGAAAACCCCTGCAAGGGAAACCTATGTTTGTTTGCTTAACTCGCTTTTAATAAAAATGGGCAAACAAAGCCCTTAAAAAGAACCAGCAAGTGGCCGTGTCCTTAAAGCCCTACATTTGATGCTAATCCTTTACAGAACATATAGAATAGAGTTTAACAAAGTCACCACCTCCATCCAAAACCCTGAAATATATGGACAAGTCCAGAAGATGTGTGTGGAATCTCCCAGAGCCGCACCAGGAGAGCATGTAGGGTTCACCTTGTGAAGTCGGTGTGGCGTAAAATAAGCTCTATGTACCAATTTAAATTTAATCAAACGGTCTCCTAATGAGACCAAAGATCAAAAAGGAGAATCCCACACTTCAACCCACTCATCATTGTCTAGATCAGGAATGTCCCGCAGCCATCTCACCATAAGTCCCTCTAACCCCAGAAGAGAGATTGTGATAAAATGAGAATACAATCTAGAAGTAGGTTTCTCCAAACAGTCAGACCGGAGTACCATTACCAAAATAGACTGTTCAATCATTGGATTCGTTTGTGGGAACTGGGCATTGAAGGCATGAGAAAGCTGATAATATCTAAACAAATGGGAACTAGGTACATTAAAATTTTATGTAAGTAATGAAAAAGAGGATAACTTCTGATTGCTTACAGCCTGAGAAACTAACTTAACATTATACTTGGTCCATACAATAGGTTCAGGTAGTTTATAGAACTGGGGCAGAGTAGGATTCAGACATAAAGGGGCATTTGGAGAGATTGCTGCTCTGGGATAGTGGTCACATCTCAGGCCAGCCCCCAAAGCTCGGATAGTGGCAAGTAAGCATTGAAGGGGTCAAATAGGGGACCCGAGAGCCTCTGAATAATAGAAACTTAAGAGCTTCTGTAGACTCCACCACCGCTGTTTCCAACCGAGTGGAAGGATTTGATAAATCTGTGGCCATCACCAGCTGAGTAGCTAAAAAATATTTATAAAGATCTGGAAAAGCTAGACCATTTGATTACATGGGCGCATCAAAGTTGTCAATTAATTATTTTCCTCTTTCTTATGGGGCCCAAAAAAACCTAGATATAAACTAAGTCTTACAAATAATGATCTAGGGATCCACTGAGGAGAATGGCTAAAAAAAATATGTGAATTTTGGAATAATTTCCATTTTTAGAAGATTGATGTGTCCCAATAAGGATAACGGTAAAGATTCCCATGCCTTTAGTTTTGGTCGCATATCCCTCAAGACTGGGGTTTAAATTCAGAGAAATTAACTCCGAAGCCTGTCTAGATATCACCACTCCAAGATAATTAAAATTCTCTACCCACTGTAATGAAATGTCAGAAGGAGCTGTATTTCGAGCTTCTATAGCTATTGGGATTAGCAATGATTTTGTCCAGTTAACCTTCAGCCCTGTAATGGACGAAAATAAATGTAATATCTGTAGAGCATCCTGTAGGGCAGGTCCAGCATAATTTAAAAACAATAGGTCATCCGCATAAAGGGCTACCCTCTCCTCCAGCCAACCAATTCTCAGTCCCTTAATATTCTGAGAAATTCGAAGAGCCTCCGCCAGGGGAGGGCTGGCAGCCTTAGGCCTGGGGGGCAAGTGGCACTTTGAACCACCGAATAAGCTCACCATCCCCAGTGCCCATCAGCGTAGCCTCACCAGTGCCCATCAATGCAGCCTCACCAGTGCCCATCAATGCAGTCTGTTCAGTGCATGGGGATTAGAGAGGAGAGCAGCGGAGATCTCCCGCTTACCCTGCGTGGCCGCTCCTATGATGGACGTCATTAGTGTGCTGTCTATCATAGGAGCCAGTCCAGGAGGTGGGATTTCGTATGACAGTGGCCGCCAGGTAAGCGGGAGATCCCCGCTCTGTGAAATCTGGTGGCGCTCCCCCTCCGAGGCAGCCCAATGGGCACAGACCCTGGGCGCCCTCCCACTGCCCCATCTCGCGGTGCACCCGCTCCCAGGGACAGACTTGGTCCAGGGACAGTGTCCTCGGTCTGGGGACTGTCCCCGGAAACCGGGGACGTCTGGTCACCCTAGGCTAGTGGCCAGCAGGACCCACAGGTCAGTGGCCAGCAGGACCCAGAAGGACCCACAGGTCTGTGGCAAGCTCCCAGCAGGACCCACAGGTCCGTGGCCAGCTGCCTGTGCACCTGGGGGTCCTGCTGGCTACGGACCTGTGGGTCCTGCTGGCCACTGGCCATGGCCTGTGGGTCCTGCTGGCCATGGCCAGCTCCCAGCAGGACCCAAAGTGTTGAGGGCTATTTTTAGGTTACTGGGTGGGCATTGGCCTAGGGCAGGGTAAATTTGGTGTATGGGGGGTAGATTGGATGTGGGGTTCAACTGCGGGTGTCAGGGTCTCTTACCTCAGTGATGGCAGCTGCCCTTGCCAGTGCCAGCTCAGCAGGTCCTTGCATGGCCTCCTCCGATGCTGGGGGTGTGAAGAGATGCTCCTGTCCTGGGGTCAAGTAAACTTGCAGCCCAAGCCAGTCACGTGGGTCCCAACTCCCTGGCGCGCCTTGCTGCCCAGTGGTAGACTAACACCCAGGGCCCCCAGATCAAATAAAGCAAGAGCCCCCCACTGCCCATGATCCATCCCTGGCCCTACCATGACCCACCCCTGGCCCCGACCCCTTCAATTTGCACAAAGTACAACCCTTAAAAAAACACTGTTTAACAACAGAATCTAATGGGACCTGGAGGGGGGTCTTTTTCCAACAGTGTCCCATGGACAGTTTGTTAGAAAGTGTCCCCTCCAGGCCCCATTAGAGACTACAACAGAGTCTAATGGGACCCCCTCTTTGTGCCATGACTCACACCCCTGCCCCAACCTCTCACAAAGTAGAAATAAAATTGGCACTGCGTAGTGCTACTGTTACCTTAACCACTTAACGACCGCCCACTGTAAATATACGTCGGCAGAATGGCACCGACAGGCACAATCACGTACATATACGTGATTGCCTTTGTATAGTTGGGGGGTCCGATCGGACCCCCCTTCTTTACAGTGAGCGGCCGTTATTCGTTTGGGAGCGATCAGGGATGAGGGGACAGCCGTTCGATTCCGGCCACCCCCTCTCGATCGCTCCCAGCGAATCAAATCCTTCCCCTGCCTGTGTAATGTTTACACAGGCAGAGGAAGTGATGTCATCTCTCCTGCGGCGCTCACATATACCAAGCGCCGCACAGGAGAAGATGCAGGTTAGTGCACAAAACACTACACTGACACCAGGACACATAGGCACATAAATCGCCCCCCCCAGGCCCCACCAGATCACCCCCCAGATCACCCCCAGCCCCCAGTCACAGTGTCACTGATTGCAGTGACCATTTATTTACTGATCACTGCAATCAGTGACATTTGTGACTGTAAAAGTGTCACTAAAGTTAGTTTTAGGTCCAGTGTAGCCCCCTAACCCCCCCCTAATAAAGGTTTAACCCCCTTGATCGCCCCCCAGATAACCCTTTCACCCCATAGCACCGCCGTCGCTAAGCGATCATTTTTCTGATCGCTGTCTTAGCGTTGGTGATGCCGATCGGTAGCCAATTATTTTTTTTAGGTTCGCCGCAGGTTTTTATAGCGTCGGGTACCCCCATATATTACCTAATAAAGGTTTAACCCCCTTGATCGCCCCCCAGGTAACCCTTTCACCCCCTATCACCACTGTCGCTAAGCGATCATTTTTCTGATCGCTGTCTTAGCGTCGGTGATGCACATCGGTAGACAGTTATTTTTTTTAGGTTCGCCGCAGGTTTTTATAGCGTCAGGTACCCCCATATATTACCTAATAAAGGTTTAACCCCCTTGATCGCCCCCCAGGTAACCCTTTCACCCCCTATCACCACTGTCGCTAAGCGATCGTTTTTCTGATCGCTGTCTTAGCGTTGGTGATGCCGATCGGTAGCCAGTAATTTTTTTTAGGTTCGCCGCAGGTTTTTATAGCGTTGGGTACCCCCATATATTACCTAATAAAGGTTTAACCCCCTTGATCGCCCCCCAGGTAACCCTTTCACCCCCTATCACCACTGTCGCTAAGCGATCATTTTTCTGATCGCTGTCTTAGTGTTGGTGATGCCGATCAGTAGCCAGTAATTTTTTTTAGGTTCGCCGCAGGTTTTTATAGCGTCAGGTACCCCCATATATTATCTAATAAAGGTTTAACCCCCTTGATCGCCCCCCAGGTAACCCTTTCACCCCCTATCACCACTGTCGCTAAGCGATCGTTTTTCTGATCGCTGTCTTAGTGTCGGTGATGCCGATAGGTAGCCAGTAATTTTTTTTTAGGTTCGCCGTCAGGTTTTTATATAGCGTCAGGTACCCCCATATATTACCTAATAAAGGTTTTAACCCCCTAATTGCCCCTAGTTAACCCTTTCACCAGTAATCACCATATAAGTGTTACGGGTGACGCTGGTTAGTTAGTTTGCTTTTTATAGTGTCAGGGCACCCGCCGTATATAACCCAATAAAGGTTTAACCCCCTGATCGCCCGGCGGGTGATATCAATTAGGTTTTAGCGTCAGAGAGGGTCTGCGTCACACCCCAGGCAGCGTCAGGTTAGTGCCAGTAACGCTAACACCCACGCGTGAAGCATACACCCCCCTTAGTGGTATAGTATCTGAACAGATCAATATCTGATCAGATCTATACTAGCGTCCCCAGCAGTTTAGGGTTCCCAAAAACGCAGTGTTAGCGGGATCAGCCCAGATACCTGCTAGCACCTGCGTTTTGCCCCTCCGTCCAGCCCAGGCCACCCAAGTGCAGTATCGATCGATCGCTGTCACTTGCAAAACACAACACACATAACTGCAGCGTTCGCAGAGACAGGCCTGATCCCACCACCACAGTTAAAAAAAAAAAGCATATATGCCGAAGCATTGGGGCAGCAGGGGCGGAGGAGCGGAGGAGCGATTTTGCTCCTAATGCCGCGTACATACGGTCGAAATTCCGACGGAGGCTTGCCCATGGAAAAGTCTGACCATGTGTACGCGGCATAACTTTTGCGGGAAGATGCCCTCATGCTTCGGCATATATATATGGTGCATGTATGCCCATCATTAGAAGTGGGTGGATGAAGGGCGGTATTTTAATGGTGGGCATACCCACCGATCAATCTTTTTTTTTCGTTCAGCCAACAGGCTGCATGAAAAAAAAAGATTACAATACATGTCCAACAAGGACCAGCAACGTACTGGTATGTTGCTGGACTTTGAATGTTTATACCAGAATGATGCCTGCGGGTTTAGGTATCATCTTGGTATCATTCTTTTCAGCCAGCGATCGGCTTTCATGTAAAAGCAATCCTAGTAGCTAATTAGCCTCTGGACTGCTTTTACAAGCAGTGGGAGGGAATGTCCCCCCCCCGGATATAAAAAGCGCCATTGGGAAATTGGGAAAGCATTTTATCACACCGATCTTGGTGTGGTCAGATGCTTTGAGGGCAGAGGAAAGATCTAGGGTCCAATAGACCCCAGTTTTTTAAAAAAAAGAATACCTGTCACTACCTATTGCTATCATAGGGGATATTTACATTCCCTGAGATAACAATAAAAATGATAAAAAATAAATAAATATGAAAGCAACAGTTTAAAAATAAAATAAAAAAGCAAAATTAATAATAAAAAAAAAAAAAAAGCACCCCTGTCCTGCCCTGCTCTTGCCCAATGGCGAACGCAAGCGTCGGTCTGGCGTCATATGTAAACAGCAATTGCACCATGCATGTGAGGTATCACCGTGAAGGTCAGATCGAGGGCAGTAATTTTAGCAGTAAACCTCCTCTGTAAATCTAACGGCGTAACCTGTAAAGGCTTTTAAAGGCTTTTAAAAATGTATGTAGTTTGTTGCCAATGCGCGTTTGTGCGAAATTTTAAAGCTTGTCGTGTTTGGTATCTATGTACTTGGCCTAAGATCATCTTTTTTATTTCATCAAACATTTGGGCAATATAGTGTGTTTTAGTGCATTAAAATTAAAAAAAGTGTATTTTTTCCCCAAAAAATGCATTTGAAAAATCACTGCGCAAATACTGTGTAGAAAAAAAAAATGCAACACCCACCATTTTAATCTGCAGGGCCTTTGCTTTAAAAATATATATAATGTTTGGGGGTTCAACATAATTTTCTTGCAAAAAAAAAAAATGTTTTCATGTAAACAAAAAGTGTCAAAAAGGGCTTTGTCTTCAAGTGGTTAGAAGAGTGGATGTAAGCTTCCTAATGTTGTGTATAAAATGCCAGAACAGTTCAAACCCCCCCCCCCAAATGACCCCATTTTGGAAAGTAGACACCCCAAGCTATATACTGAGAGGCATGTCGAGTCCATGGAATATTTTATATGTTGACACAAGTTGCGGAAAAAAGACAATTTTTTTTTGCACAAAGTTGTCACTAAATGATATATTGCTCAAACATGTCATGGGCATATGTGGAATTACACCCCAAAGTACATTCTGTTGCTTCTCCTGAGTACGGGGATACCACATGTGTGAGACTTTTTGGGAGCCTAGCCGCGTACAGGACCCCAAAACCAAGCACCGCCTTCAGGCTTTCTAAGGGTGTAAATTTTTGATTTCACTTCTCACTGCCTATCACAGTTTCGGAGGCAATGGAATGCCCAGATGGCACAAACCCCCCCAAATGACCCCATTTTGGAAAGTAGACACCCCAAGCTATTTGCTGAGAGGTATGGTGAGTATTTAGCAGATCTCGCTTTTTGTCACAAAGTTTTGAAAATTTAATTTTTTTTTTTAAAAATAATATATATTTTCTTTCTTCATTTTCAAAAACAAATGAGAGCTGTAAAATACTCACCATGCCTCTCAGCAAATAGCTTGGGGTGTCTACTTTCCAAAATGGGGTCATTTGGGGGGGTTTTGTGCTATTTTGGCATTTTATGGCCTTCGAAACTGTGATAGGTAGTGAGGAGTGAAATCAAAAATTTGTGCCTAGAAATCCTGAAGGCGGTGCTTGGTTTTCGGGGTCCCGTACGCGGCTAGGCTCCCAAAAAGTCCCACACATGTGGTATCCCCGTACTCAGAAGAAGCAGCAAAATGTATTTTGGGGTGTAATTCCATATATAACCATGGCATGTGTGAGCAATATATCATTTAGTGACAACTTTTTGTAATTTTTTATTTATTTTTTGTCATTATTTAATCACTTGGGACAAAAACAAATATTCAATGGGCTCAACAGGCCTCTCAGCAATTTCCTTGGGTTGTCTACTTTCTAAAATGGGGTCATTTGGGGGGGGGGGTTTGTGCTATTTTGGCATTTTATGGCCTTCGAAACTGTGATAGGTAGTGAGGAGTGAAATCAAAAATTTGCACCCTTAGAAATCCTGAAGGCGGTGCTTGGTTTTCGGGGGCCCGTACGCGGCTAGGCTCCCAAAAAGTCCCACACATGTGGTATCCCCGTACTCAGGAGAAGCAGCAAAATGTATTTTGGGGTGCAATTCCACATATAACCATGGCATGTGTGAGCAATATATCATTTAGTGCCAACTTTTTGTAATTTTTTTTTTTTTGTCATTATTCAATCACTTGAGACAACAAAAAAAAATATTCAATGGGCTCAACATGCCTCTCAGCAATTTCCTTGGGGTGTCTTCTTTCCAAAATGGGGTCATTTGGGGGGGTTTTGTACTGCCCTGCCATTTTAGCACCTCAAGAAATGAGATAGGCAGTCATAAATTAAAAGCTGTGTAAATTCCAGAAAATGTACCCTAGTTTGTAGACGCTATAACTTTTGCGCAAACCAATAAATATACGCTTATTGACATTTTTTTTACTAAAGACATGTGGCTGAATACATTTTGGCCTAAATGTATGACTAAAATTGAGTTTATTCGATTTTTCTTATAACAAAAAGTAGAAAATATCATTTTTTTTCAAAATTTTCGGTCTTTTTCCATTTATATCGCAAAAAATAAAAATCGTAGAGGCAATCAAATACCATTAAAAGAAAGCTCTATTTGTGGGAAGAAAAGGACGCAAATTTCGTTTCGGTACAACATTGCATGTCTGCACAGTTTACAGTTAAAGCAGCGCAGTGCAAAATTCTGAAAACAGCTCTGGTCCTTTAGCTACAAAATGGTCCGGGGCTTAAGTGGTTAACTATGGGTGCTGTAGCTGTGGCTGGCTCCCGCATCCTCTGTGGCTGGCTGGCTCCCGCGTCCTCTGTGGCTGGATCCTGTGGGTGGCTGACTGGCTCCTGCATCCTCTGTGGCTGGTTCCTGTGGGTGGCTAGCTGGCACCTGTTGGTGGCTGGCTGGCACCCTGCTGTGGCTGGCTGGATCCCTGGCGTGGGTGGGTCACCGTGGGTGGCTAGCTGGCATCCTGCTGTGGATAGTCACAGTGGCTGGTTGGCTGTGGGTGGCTGGCCTGGCTCCCTGCTGTGGGTAAGTGGGTGCATGGCTGGCTGGCACAGTGCAGCCTGCTGCAGGTGGCTGGCCTGGCTCCCTGCTCCCTGCTGTGGCTGACAGAGAGGGGTTGGGCTGACAGAGGGGGTGGGCTGACAAAGGGGGGTGGGCAGACAGGGGGGGGTGGGCAGACAGAGAGGGGGGGCAGACAGAGAGGGGGTGGGCTGACAGAGAAGGGGCTGGCGGAGGGGCGCTGACAGAGAGGGGTCTGGGGGAGGGGTGCTGACAGAGAGGGGGCTGGGGGAGGGGCGCTGACAGAGAGGGGGGTAGATGAGAGAGTCCAAAGAAACACACAGCTCCCCAGGCAGAGAGGCGGGACTCCAGCAAGTGGTCACGACCAGCCCCACACGTGACCAGCTCCGCCGATCCATTTGCAGGGCACTCGCATCATGACTACAAGTCCCAGAATGCCCCAGCGTGCGGCCACACATGACCCTGTTCAGCCAATCACAGTTTGTGTGGCCTACAAGTCCCAGGATGCCACAGCATGCGGCCGTGCATCTGGCCGACTTAATCACAGAAAAAAAAACGGCAGCGAGGGCCACGGCCGTTTTGCATATAAGTCGGGACGGCCTGGGGAAAAATGTCCACCCTGCCCCCCGGCCCAGCTCGCCCCTGGACTCCGCCACCGGCTCTATCACAATGGCATCGAGGGCCAGGGATAGACGGCGGCCTTGCCAAGTACTCCTATATAAAGAAAACTAAGATGACAGTCCTCCCCCAGTCTTACTGCAGCTGTAAAATGTCCATATAAGACCTGTATCCACTTGATAAATACCAGTGGAAAACCCATCCTACGAAGTACCTCCCACAGAAAAGGCCACTCAACAGTCTCGAACGCTTTCTCTATGTCTAAGGAGTAGGGATGAGCTGAACACCCCCCCGCCCCCCCCGTTATGTTCGCATCCAGAACATGCGAACGGACGGAAAGTTTGCGCGAACATTCGAACACCGTTAAAGTCTATGGGACTCGAACGTGAGAAATCAAAAGTGCAAATTTTAAAGGCTAATATGCAAGTTATTGTCCTAAAAAGGGTTTGGGGACCCGTGTCCTGCCCCAGGGGACATGTATCAATGCAAAAAAAAAAGTTTTAAAAACGGCCGTTTTTTCGGGAGCAGTCATTTTAACCACTTAAGGACCGTACCAATACGCATTAAAAAGGACCAGGCCCCTTTTTGCGATTCGGCACTGCGTCGCTTTAACTGACAATTGCGCGGTCGTGCGACGTGGCTCCCAAACATAATTGGCGTCCTTTTTTTCCCACAAATAGAGCTTTCTTTTGGTGGTATTTTTTACAGTTTTTATTTTTTGCGCTATAAACAAAAATAGAGCGACAATTTAAAAAAAGAAATTTTTTACTTTTTGATATAATAAATATCCCCAAAAAATATATAAAAAAACGTTTTTTTTCGTCAGTTAAGGCCGATACGTATTCTTCTACATATTTTTGGTAAAAAAAAAAAAAATCGCAATCGGCGTTTATTGATTGGTTTGCGCAAAAATTATAGCGTTTACAAAATAGGGGATTTTTATTATTTTATTTTTTTACTAGTAATGGCGGCGATCAGCGATTTTTTTCTAGACTGCGACATTATGGCGGACACATCAGACTCTTTTGACACATTTTTGGGACCAGTGCAATAAAAATGCACTGGTTACTGTGAAAATTACACTGGCAGTGAACGGGTTAACCATTAGGGGTGCTGGAGGGGTTAAGTGTGCCTAGGGGCGTGTTTCTAACTGAGGGGGCGTGGCTATGAGTGACACGTCACCGATCTCCACTGTGATTACACAGAGCGGAGATCGCTGACATTGTCAGTAGGCGAGCGGGGAGATGTTGTGTTTACACTAACATCTCCCGCTCCATGCCTCCGTGAGACGATCGCGGGGATCCCCTCAGTGATCGAGTCCGCGGGACCCGCGGTCCAACTCACAGGGAAGGCAGGGGGGTCAGGAGCACGCCGACCCCGACGTCGGTAGTCAAATGGGCCACATACAGGTACGTGATTGTGCCTGTACGAGCCATTCTTCCGATGTATATAAACAGTGAGGGGTCCTTAAGTGGTTAAGGATGCTTGAAGTGAAAAAATAAAAGTGAAATATTCCTTTAAATATCGTGCCTGGGGGGTGTCTATAGTATGCCTGTAAAGTGGCACGTGCTTCCCGTGTTTAGAACTGTTCCTGCACAAAATGACATTTCTAAAGGAATAAACGTCATTTAAAACTGCTTGCGGCTTTAATGTAATGTCTGGTCCCGGCAATATGGATGAAAATCGATGAGAAGAACGGCATGGTTCCACCCCCCCCTCAAGCCCATTACCAGCCCCTTTGGGTCTTGTATGGATATTAAGGGGAACCCCGCACCCAAATTAAAAAAAGGAAAGGCGTGGGGTCCCCAGGCCCTATATACTCTGAACAGCAGTATACAGATGGTGCCAGTGGCGGGACAAGGTCATCTAGAGCCCAGGGCAAACGTGCCCAACTGTGCCCCCCCTAGGATGTACGAGCATTATGTGTCAGCAAAAATCCACTCCCCCCCAAAAAATTTGCACTAATCTGCATCACTAAACATAAATGCACCCCTTCTCCCAGTACAAATACACCCCCCTGGCTAAAATCCCCCCTCCCAGTACAAATCTTTGCCCCCATCCCCCAATGCAAATCAAATGCGCCCCTCTTCAAAAATAAAATCACCTCTCCTAGCACAAATCTTCTACCCCTCATATTTCACCCCTCAGTACACCCCCCCTCCAAAGCCCCCCTCCCAGCACAAATCCTCTCACCATCCCTCCTATCAGGTATACCCCCCAATTATCCCTTTTACCATATCACCACTTCTAGCACAGACCCCCCAAATCCCACCTCCTAGCACAAATCCTCTTCCCCCAACCCCCTTTCAACACAAATCCCCCTAAATCATCACTCCTAGCATACCCTCCCCCAAATTTCCTCTCCTAGAACATTTATTATCCCCTGCTGCCCCCCAAATCCCCCCTCCAAACACAAATTCCCTCCCCCAAATCTCCTTGTAGTGCCCCCCCACCTCACATGATACCACAGTGCCAAGAGCAGCCGCACCTCGTGCCCACCCCTTGTCCCGGCTCTGGATGGTGCAAACAAGACAGGGACTGTAGGTCTGTACTTAAGTAGAATCTGTTTGTAATTTGGAACAGATACATTTTTTAAGTGTAGCTCCAGCCAAAAAATCTATTTTGTGCCCCTGTTCAGAAGATTTCACCTCACTTTCTGTCCCAATGGACAATTGAATTTTGAAAATTTGGGGTAATTAGGGAAACAAGGATTGGTGATAAAGCATCAGTGGAGACACCTTTTTCCCATATTAACTCTTACAGTAGAGAATTTCCCTTCCTAGGGGTAGATTTCCTCTCACTTTCTGTCTCCCTCCATTTGTAAGTAGGAGTCGTTTGTAAGTCGGATGTTTGAAAGTAGGGGCCTGCCCTATATACTCTGCAGAAATTTGGGCCTTAGGTGTTGCTGTTGCCACAACACTGTAAGCCCTCACAGTTACTCTTGGTGGGCGCAGGAATGGGCCCTGCTGTGAAATATTAGATCAAGAATTGTAATTACATGCCCCTGTTGAACAGGGGCCGAAAAATTGGGCCTTAGGCACTGGTGCTGGTGCCACAACACTGCAACCCCTCACAGATACTGTAGTTGGAGCGCAGGAATGAGCCCTGCTGCAAAGTATTACAGCAAAAATTGTAATTACGCGCCCCTGTTAAACAGGGGCAGAAAAATTGGGCCTTAGCCACTGGTGGCGGTGCCCAGAACCAAAAATGTTCTTACAAGCTATCAACATGAACATTGAGGAGGAAAAGGATAGTCACTCAGCATAACAGGATAGTCACTCAGGAACAGCATAGGCAGTCTTGAAGAGATCTCACATTTAAAAAAAAAAATTTGGTTACTTCAGCATCAGGTGCTTGGTAGCTGTTGATCCAAGACGGATTCATTTTTATGAAGGTCAGCCGATCGACCGAGTCGGTGGACAGGCGCACCCTGTGATCGGTTACAAAGCCTCCAGCAGCACTGAATGTGCGTTCCGAAGAACGCTGGATGCAGCACAGGCCAGTAGCTCAATTGCATACTGTGCAAGCTCTGGCCAGTGATCCATCCTAAAATCCCAGTAACCCAGAGGATTTTCGGTGGGAAAGGTGTCCAAGTCTGATCTTGCCCCTAGGTATTCCTGCACCATGTAAATCAGACGCTGGCGATGGTTGCTGGAACCGAACATACCTTGGGGCTGCGGACTAAAAAATTGAATAAACGCATCGGTCAGACGGCCACCTTCTCCACCGCTCCTTCTGTGACTGACCGAAGCCTCAGCAACACGTTGTCCAGGGCCAGGAATTTGTAACCTCCCAGTCTCTGGAAACCCGTTGCACAAACCTTTCTGCAAGGCCTCCCGAAGATGTTTTATCCTCTGCTCCCTCTGCGACGGCTGGATACGGTCCGCAACCTTACCCTTGTAACGTGGATCAAGGAGGGTTGCCAGCCAGGAATGATCCCTCTCCTTGATACCACGAATCCGAGGATCCTTTCGCAGGCTTTGCAGGATCAGGGAGGGCATGCAGCGTAGGTTTAATGAGGCATTCGGTCCGGAGTCCTCTGGGTCACTAAGGACGACATGATCCGCAGCCACCTCCTCCCAGCCACGTACAAGTCCATGGGTTTCTGGGGACTGTAAATTATCCCTTGAAGACTGCTGCTGATGCTGAGTTCTAGGCTTGACCTCCATGCTGACACAATCCTCCTGCTCGTCCTCTTCCTGTGTGATCGGCAGGCCCGCAGGAACACTGTCTGGATAAAGGGGGCCTTGAGAGGTAAGGAAGTCCTCCACTTCCTCCCTCTGTTCTGCCTCAAGTGCCCTGTCCATTATTCCACACAGCGTGTGCTCCAACAGGTAGACAAGAGGGACAGTATCACTGATGCATGCACTGTCACTGCTCACCATCCTCGTGACCTCCTCGAATGGTGACAGGACAGTGCATGCATCCCTGATCATGACCCACTGGCGTGGCAAAAAAAAAACAAGCTCCCCTGACCCTGTCCTGGTGCCATAGTTGCACAGGTACTCATTGATGGCCCTCGGCTGCGTGTGCAGCCACTGCAGCATGGCCAACGTTGAGTTCCACCTGGTGGGCATGTCACAGATTAGGCGGTTCTTGGGCAGGTTAAAATTCCTTTTGGAGGTCAGCCAGCCGAGCACTGGCATTATATGACCGGCGGAAATGCACACTGACTTTCCTGGCCTGCCTCAGGAGATTCTGTAAGCCTGGGTACCTGCCCAAGAACTACTGCACCACCAAGTTAAGGACGTGAGCCAAACAGGGCACATGGGTCAGGTGTCCCTGTCGGAGGACGGAGAGGAGGTTGGTGCCACTGTCGCAAACCACCATTCCTGGCTGAAGCTGGTGTGGCGTCAACCACCTCTGAGCCTGCCCCTGCAGAGCTGACAGAATCTCTGCCCCAGTGTGGCTCCTGTCCCCCAAGCACACCAGCTCAAGCACCGCATGGCATCTCTTTGCCTGAGTGCTTGCGTAACCCCTTGAACACCTACGGAGCACCGCTGGTTCCGAGGACAAATCAGCAGAGGAAGAGGCAATGGAGGAAGAAGAAGAGGAGGGGGCGAGGAGAGAGGTGTGGTAGAATCACCACTGGTACCATTTTGGAGGTGTGGTGGCGGAACAACCGCCAACACTACTGCACCCTGTCCTGCATCCTTCCCAGCTGCCAACAGAGTCACCCAGTGCGCCGTGAAAGATAGGCAACGTCCCTGTCCATGCCTGCTGGACCATGAGTCAGCGGTAATATGCACCTTACCGCTGACCGCCCTGTCCAGCGAGGCCAAGACATTGCCTTCCACATGCCGGTAGAGAGCCGGAATCGCCTTCCGTGAAAAAAAGTGGCGTTTGGGAACCTGCCACTGAGGTACCACACATTCCAGAAATTCGCGGAAGGGGGCAGAGTCTACCAACTGAAAAGGCAGCAGTTGAAGTGCTAGCAATTTAGCCAAGCTAGCATTCAAACGCTGGGCATGTGGATGGCTCTGAGCAAATTTTCTTTGCCGATGTAGCAACTGGGGCAGGGAAATTTGCCTGCTACAATCACACGTTGGTGTAGCGATAGCAGATTGCCTGCAAGTACTTGGCAGTGGCACACCTAATTCTACACCTTCATTACTCTCAGTGCAGGTTTCAGAGAGGACTGAAGGTATAGTGGGGTTGGAGATCTCAGCTGATGAGGAGCAAGGAGAGGTCCGCCTTTTTCTTTGGTGTGGGTCTTTTAAGTACGCTTGCCAACGGACTGTATGGAACTTCGACACATGTCTGGTCAAGCATGTGGTGCCCAAGCGGCTGCTGTTTTGGCCACACTTGATACGCTTCTGACATATGTTTCAAATAGCAACGGTGCAATCTGCTGCACGCGTATCAAAAAAGTCCCACACCAAAGAACTTTTGGAAAAACACGCAGAGTCAGCAGTGACCTGCACATGCGGAGCTCTGTGGTGTGATGCAGTCGTTTGGCTGCCCTTAAGCTGGCCCCTGGAGGGCATCTTGCCTCATTGGAGATGTGCCTCCTCCTCCTCCTCTCTCCCATCAGGCACCCACGTAGAGTCAGTGACCTCATCATCCCCTCCCTCCTCGTCACTGGAGCAAACCTGGCAGTATGCTGCAGCTGGGGGAACATGACTGCCAGTTTGCTGTCCTTCTTGGGCACCCCCTCTCTCTGGGCTCACGTTACTGCCTTCCTCAAGCTGGGTACCATCATCTGAGCCTTCAAAACGCTGCGCATCCTCCTGCAGCATGTACCCAACACTGTGGTCGAACAGTTCGGGGGACTCCTCCGTGCATGATGGTGGGGCTAGTGAAGGAGTAAGTGATGACCTTGAGCCGATGGAATAGGCCACTTTGGCACCTGCATTGGCAACCAAGGTACTCTGACTCTGAGCCTGGGTGACAGAGGATGAGGACGGCTTGGTCATCCACTCTACCAACTCTTCTGCATGTTGTGGCTCAACACGGCCAGCTGCCAGAAAAAAGAACAAGCGTGCCCCACGGCCACGTGCTGAGGATGCACCGTGTCCACGACCAGCACTGTTGCCTCTAGACACAGAGCCTGCTTGCCCTCTTTTACTGGCCTGTGAGTGGCTGCCTCTCCTTGTTGGCCTTCCAGACATACTGTATTTGATGTATTTCAATAGGTGCACAAGGAATGGCCTGCAGTGAGATGTAGCTGCACAAAGCTGGGATGTGTATATATACTGAATATACTGCAGCTAGCTGAATCAACTGCCTGCCTGTAGTATTATTAGTAAGAGAATAACAGGAACACTCTGCAGTGAGATCTAGCTAAAAACTGTATACAGTGTGTATATATATATATATATATATATATATATATATACACACTGTGAGGGTGCGACCTTCAAGAGGGTTGGTTTATGCCAGATTTGGTAAAGAAAGACACGCTGATGGAACAGCTGTGTCTTGGGCTATTTAGTTCAGAGGTGATTATGGCTCAGGGCTCCACCCAACAGAGAGGAAGTCTGTGTGCATGAGAGCCAGGTGGGCTCTCATCCTCTGAAGTGGAGTCAAAGGCGGTGCATGTCTGCAGGAGGCAGACACCGTTAGTGATACAGCAACAAAAGGTGCTGACCAGGAGAAGCTAGGAGAAATCTGAAACTCTTGGACACTGTTTGGGTCTGAGGAACAGACCGTCAGGCCCTGGCTAAAGGCCTGGATCGCTAGAAGGTAAAGCTATGAGGCTACTGTTAGTATGAAAGATACAGGAATGGTGGAACCCCCCTGTGAATACTACAGATGTGTTTGTGAACTTTCGTGCTTTTAAATAAAAATGGGCTACCATGCCCTTAAACAGAGTTGCTGACTGGCTTGCATCACTGGAAATACGCATCCACCACAAGAGCTAACAACCCCCAATCTTACAAGTGGTGGAGAATGCGGGCAGTTTTTGGAAGAGTTCCAGATCCTCGCATACCAAAAACAGTGAGTAAAAAGAAACTGTGTGTTTAACAGCAATACTGTGATGAACAGCCTATCTGAAGGAAAAGTTAAAGTTTTCTGCGGTGAACTGCTGCTAGCTGTGTGTGGCAGCCAGGCGAACTGCATTGACCAGGAGTTAAATTAATGGACTGTGTTGTATACAGGTGATGTGCCTGTTGAAGTGAGCTCAAGCAGAGAGTAAAGTCTACATGTGAAAGCGTGCTGTTTGCAAAGTCTTGGAGACAGTACTTCAAAATTTTCCTGTGTGAAAAGGAAGCAATGTTTGCTGAAATGAGAGACAGAGCGGGTGTTGGTCCTAGCAACCCTGGTGCAAGGAGTGCACAGGTGACTGCAAGTATGGAGAGTTCACCAGAGTCTGAGTCTGCAGTGGATTGGTGCAGGCGACACTTGGCTGCACTGAACCAAGTCAAAAGGGGACGGACATGTTGTTGCCCCTGGCAACGCTGGTGCAAGATGGCCAGCTATCAATGTGCAAAGGGTTAAGAACCAAGTGCGCTGTTTACGGTGCAGTGAGTGGGGGCATGAAGTTTCTAAATGCCCTTTGTCCCAGGCTTCACTAAAGCAAAGGTATGAGAAGCCTGATCTGAGTATAAAGAGTGAGCAGATGGGTGTTCTTGCCCATGGCAACAAAGCAGAAATCCGTACAGCGGCAACAAAGCAGAAATCCGTACAGCTGACTTCATACGGCCTATGTTGCCTTCTGAATGTGTTGAGGACTTTTTGGATGAGTTTGCGATGATTGCTTCCTACAGAAGATGGCCCAGAAATCGCTGGGTTGAGTTGGTGCAACCTTTTCTGATCAAGGAGTACCAGGAGGTGTACCGTGGGATGTATAGTAACCGAGTTGACTACGATAGTTTTCTAGGAGCAGTCCGGTCTAGAGAGCGATACAAGAGATCAGCGGGGAGAAGGTGGTCTTCAATAGCAACAGGAGAAAGTCACCAAGTGCCATGCCTGGAATGTGGTCAGCTGGGCCACGGGATCTTTTCTTGTCCAAGCTTGTGGAATACAGCTGCTAATCGTGTTGTTGGGCTTAATGCTTTGCCTGCAGGCAATGATGGAAAATCCAAGAGGGATGTAATGTTACCCTGTTTCCAGGAGGGGGCGTCATCTTGTGAGAGCATGGCAAAGAAGGGACAACGCCCTCAATTGAAGTCTTCAACCCATGCTAAAGAGAATGGTAAGACTGTCCCTGTTAAAATCATGGGAAAGGCTGACTGTGTGGTTGCTCACAATGAAGTGGAAGTGACCCCAGAGCGGAGATCCACTGAAGGTGAAAAAATGAACTTGCTGCAGTGTGCTACCCAGATCAGTGGGGAGACACAGGTTAAAACCCTGCTTGCAGCGAGGTCAAAAATTTAAAGGGACATATGGACTCTGGGTACAGCTAAGGTAATCCAGCGGAGTGCTGGAAAGGATGTGCTAGGGGTGACCAAAGCAGTTGGTATGCCATGATCCCTAGTGACAGGTGCTGTGCAGTTGCCAAGGGAAACCACCAAGGAGCCTGCAGTGGTGAGGCAAGTGGTTTCCCAGGACAACTGTGAAGACGCCCTAGTGGGCAAAATAATTCCTGTGGAGAGGAAGGGTGGTGTGCTGAGTGGCACGCAGGGTGCCATGCGTTTTGACAAAGGACAATTTGATAGAGTTTATAAAACTGCTATGTTCATGAATGCTGATGACACATGTGCTGATGGTAATGTGATGCTTAATGAGGTAGGGGTGATTACTAAGCAGGATATGCGATTCCCCTTGGCAACAGTATCTAAGGCTGCAGAGGTGTCCTTAGAAACCTCCAGGGAGCTCTGTGTGTTGGAGCCAGAGGTTGCCTGGGACAACTGTGGTGCCGCTCTGATAGATAAGAGGGTACTTGACCTTGGTGATGAGAAAAATGGGAAAACTCAAATGTTTAAAATTTCTTGTACTGATAATGAGTTGTTACGGTCTGTCACTGCCGACAGTCCTCATGGGTTTAGTGAAGCGCCACCCGAGCAAAGTGGTGAAGTTATGTTATTGCAGCCTGTTGTGTTTGAAAATGTTTTGCCACAAGTGCATTTAAACAAGGAAGGCTTAGTGGGTAACAGTGGAGTGGACACAATTTCTGCTATGCTAAATAGAGAGGCTGCAGGGCCGGTAGACACGGGTGCGTTGGCTTTTGCAGAAATTAACCCTCTCCAGTTGGAAGGATCTGAAAAGGGCGCATACATAGCAGAGGTTTTGTCCACAGCAAAAGAGATGAGTAATGTTGAATGTTAGATTGATGAGGTAGTGGATAGCGATTTGGAAGGGCTCAGTGTTGCTGAAGGTGAGAGGATGAGGGTGACACATGCGATTGGCAGTGCTCAACGGGAGTCGCAAATTTTGTTAGTTGCCTCTGAGGTAGAGGTCTTTTTAAGTGTCCCGGCCTCTCACGCCTTAGCAAATGAGTCCCTCCACATCGTTGGTAAAGGTCAAGTTCCTAGAGTTCTGTGTTTAGATACGGAATGTCTAGAAATTTCTGAGATGTTGTGGGAATTGGTGAGAATCTTTCCAATATACACCTGCGTGTATCCACAGCAGAAGGGCGACATGGTACTGCATAATACCAATCAGTGGACGCAGGTGATACATGCGTTAAGCAATGTTGATGAGAATTGGTTGCTACACTGTTGGTTGCTTTTGTGGAAAGTTGTCTCGCAGTTCTCCGCAAGAGTGCTTACAGCGGCGGTTATGTGCGGAAGGCGCTCAGGGGAATTGTTTGAGAAATTAGGGATATTAGACATAGTGGAAGTCTCTTCGTATGCGGGTGTGATGGGGTGTATTCCTGCTGGTGCGGTCTGAGGTGCGGCTGAGCAGTGGTAGGTACGTGGCGCGCGTACTGTCTCACCCGTTACACCTCATGTAAAGGAAGGGCCCGGAACAGACGTGGCGGTAGTGGGAATTCAGTCCATCACGCGCAGAGAGGTGCAGTTTGAGGTACACGGAGACACTTTGACAGGAAATAACAGTGATGGTAACTGTAACGGAAATATGTATGAGAAGCACTGTGGAGCACTGTCAGACAACTCTGAGCTATTAGTTGAGGTACCAATGGACACAGAAATGGTTAAAGAGATTGGTGTGGGAAAATGTGGTGGAACATGTGCGTTGGTAGGACAATTGTTATTGGAGTGTTGGACAACAGGGGGCGATGTGAAACTGTGGGACTGTCCCATAGGGAGTAACTGCTTGCCTGTAGATGGTCCCTCCATAGACACTGACCTAGCAAACAGGACAAGAGGTCCAAATGACAATATTGTGTTGAATAGCCCCTTGTGGAACATTGCTATTGAGGATATGGTATTAATCACAGATGGTTTGGTGGCCAAGAGTAACCACACAGGGGTTGGTGAACCTGAGAAACAAATGTTGATGGTTAATGTTGCGTCAGGTAGTGAGAGTGGCCAGTCCCTGACAGATGTCATGAAAGTGGGTCCCCAACAGTCCCGGGAGAGTAGGTCTGTGGGAGGAAAAAGAAGGGTCCTGAGGCCAAAAGGTAGAAGGGATAGAGAGATTAGGGGGAGCCCATGGTTCAGGAAGAAGGGCTGGTGGAAGTACACCCGGAAGAAGATGTGGGTGGAGTGCCCCTTTAGAGAAAAGGTTGGGCAGATTAGGACTACTGCTACGGATAGTTGGCACAGAGACGCCAAGGTGAAGTGCTGGTGGACACATACCCCGAAAAAGAAATGGGCCTACGCAGCCAATGGCTGGCACAGAGGTGTCCCGTTTATGGTGACGGGATCATGTGTTCCTCCCTCTGGTTCGAAACAAGGGGGGAGGGCATGTGAGGGTGCAACTTTGTGTGACCTTCAAGAGGGTTGGTTTATGCCAGATTTGGTAAAGAAAGACACGCTGATGGAACAGCTGTGTCTTGGGCTATTTAGTTCAGAGGTGATTATGGTTCAGGGCTCCACCCAACAGAGAGGAAGTCTGTGTGCATGAGAGCCAGGTGGGCTCTCATCCTCTGAAGTGGAGTCAGAGGTGATTATGGAACAGGGCTCCACCCAATAGAGAGGAAGTCTGTGTGCCTGAGAGTCAAGTGGGCTCTCATCCTCTGAAGTGGAGTCAAAGGCGGTGCATGTCTGCAGGAGGCAGACACCGTTAGTGATACAGCAACAAAGGTGCTGACCAGGAGAAGCTAGGAGAAAGCTGAAACTCTTGGACACTGTTTGGGTCTGAGGAACAGACCGTCAGGCCTAGGCTAAAGGCCTGGATCGCTAGAAGGTAAAGCTACGAGGCTACTGTTAGTATGAAAGATACAGGAATGGTGGAATCCCCCTGTGAATACTACAGATGTGTTTGTGAACTTTCGTTCTTTTAAATAAAAATGGGCTACCATGCCCTTAAACAGAGTTGCTGACTGGCTTGCATCACTGGAAATACGCATCCACCACAAGAGCTAACAACCCCCAATCTTACAACACATACACACATATATACATACATGCACACACACACACACACATTATATATATATATATATATATATATATATACACACACACACACACACACACAAAGCCTGCAATGTGTATGTGTGTGTGTATATATATATATATATATATATATATATATATATATACATATATATACACTAAATATACTGATCTAACTGAATCAACTGCCTGCTCAATCTAGCTAACTGAAATTACACTCTCTCTCTCTATCTCTCCGCGGCCGCAACACACTACACAAGGCCGACGCGCAGGCGGCCTTATATAGTGTGGGGCATGTACTTAGTCCCCCTGAGCCTTGATTGGCCAAAGGCACCCTACCTTTGGCCAATTATGGCTCTCTGTGCTGAAGGCACTGTGATTGGCCAAAGCATACGGGTCATAGTGCATGCTTGGCCAGTCATCAGCCAGCAATGCACTGCAATGACAGTGCATTATGGGCCGTGACGCGCCACTCGAATTTGGCACGAACGGCCCACAATGTTCGAAATTCGGTGAACGAGCGAACAGCCGATGTTCGAGTCGAATTCATGTTCGACTCAAACTCGAAGCTCATCCCTACTAAGGAGGCCACAACCCTAGTCCCCGTATTAAGATGTGAGGAATAGTTGTTAGTATATAACAGGGCTCGACAAACCCCAGGCGCCAGGTCGCATTGGCGACTGGAAATAGTGGCCTGGCGCCTGGGCTACACTGCGGCATGTGTCTTGTCCCCATGCGGCCCCCGCCCGCGGGTGCGCAGACTAAGATGCCGCGCCGGCCGGTAATTGAGGCCGTGGCTTTGCAGCCTGCTGGAGCAAGATGCTTACATCAGGGAACTGGCACCCTCTTGTGGTGGCCTGGGCTGCGACAAGCAGCCACTGACAGCGCTTAGGGTTTCCCCTGCCTGTTCTCACTGCTCTCCCATCTCCTTTCCAAGAGGAGAAGAGGTTAAAGGTGCTGTAGGCTTGATCTGGCACCCTGTTCTTAAAGGTGAGTGGCCTGAGAGTGTGGGGCAGCTGGTTGGAACGGCCTCAGTACCATTTACACCCCCACAAAGATGGAAACAGTTTTTTTTTTTTTTTCATTGAAATACATTTATTTTTATTTTTCATTCTCTCCCTGTCATGCCACAGCCGAAGGTCCCTTTCACACGGGCTGTCCAATCAGGTCCTCCTGTCAGTTTTTCAGGCAGACCTGATCGGACCCTCCAGTCTCCTTTATGTGTCCGCCGACACCAGCTGCCATCCGGTCCTGTCTGCCGAAAACAGATGGATGGTGGTCCTATTTTCCATCCGTCCGGAGGATCGGATGGAAGGGGATAGGTGGTCTGTTCACATCCGATCTCCCCATAGAGGAGAACAGGGTTGTGTCTGTGTTCTGCACCAAAGGCAGACAGGACCGGTCATCCACCTGCTTAGCGGGGATTAGCGGAGAAATCTCCGCTGAGCAAGTGGATTCTGCTTAGCGGAGGCGCCCGTGTGCAAGGGGCCTAGGGTAGCATGAGTTACTGGATCTCCTATCACCCCCACCTTGCTGCACTGTCCTTCCCTAGTGAGTCTCTGCCCATCACACCATCAGGCCTAGTACACATGGGTCGAATGCCGGGCAACATCGGCCATTTTAATAAAAACTGGCTGCCATTCGGCCCGTGTGTTTGGCAGCTGGTCCGACAGAAGTCAGCCATTGGGCATGCTGGAAAAAAACTGGCTCTTAACTTTTCCAGCTGGCTCCTAGATTCCAAGCAAATTTGTCAAGCCCTGGTATATAACCTACGTAAATTCACATCTGTGGACCTGCCTGCCATAAACCCAGTCTGGTCCGTATCGATAATTGTGGGCAAAATAGGCTGTAGTCATCGGGCAATAAGTTTTGTCAGTATCTTAAAGTCTGTATTCAGGAGAGCAATAGGTCTATAAGATGCGCAAGAGGATGGATCTTTTTGTAATTCATGAATGAAAACTATATGTGCGTGGCTCATTGAATACGGCAGCGCCCCCTCCTTCAGACAATGGGAATATAAAGAAGCAAGAAAAGGGACAAGAAGGTCTCCATGTGCCTTATAAAATTCTATAGGGAGACCATCCGGTCCCGGTGACTTCCCGATAGGGAAAGAACCAATAATTAGGAGAACCTCCTTTGGTGTTATAGGCCTTACCAAGGCCTCTCTCTCCATGTCTGACAACAGGATCCAACCAAACTGCCCATATCTTTGGGCAAAAAAATCTGGAGTCAGCTAAGATGTATACAATGTCTGATAATATTGGTAGAAGGCCTCTAGGATATTGGATTGTGAGGAAGCAGAATCCCCCGAAGAGGTACGTATTTCAGAAATTGAAGTAGTAGAATGCTCATGTTGGGCAATCATCACAAAAAAACTACCATTTCTGTCCCCCTGCTCAAAGGACCTCTGCTTATCTTTATGTAGCGGGGTCTCCTTTAAGGCCCCGGGACTACGTTACCCAGAACCCTGTTCGGCACCCAGAGTGCAGTTAGCCACCGCAGAGACTCATGGGAGGGGTTATTTAAGGAGGAGGCGAGGCGGAGCTCGGCCTCTTTGGACACCGCGCTGCAAGCAAGAGTTTCTTCCTGTGCGGATCTGCTGCAGTGCAAGGCCTGAAGCCTGGGCCTTGCGCAACTTCCAAAGAGCCTTCCACCCCACTGCGGAGCCTGGGTGGCATCTGACTTGTCGAGTGAGGACATCAGTTGGATCGGGGACCCGATCGTTGCAGACGCTGTGTGCGGAGACACAGCAGGTGGAAGTCCCGGGCTGGGATCGCGCCCGGAGTGGTGAGCGAGCACTTGCTCAATAAAATAGACTTTACAGATTCTAGGCCTATAGACTGCCGTGGCTCACCGATCGTTTGCTTGTTGTTCCATTGGGGGATCGGTAGCAAGACAGAGTTGAAGTGTCCCCCCCAGCATAGTGTTCTTAGTGATTGCCAGTTTGTGGATTACAAATACCATTCATCAAGTGCACCACCGAAAGTTTGCATGCAAAGAAATTCCTATAGGAAGGACTGAGATTTATTCTGGGTCAGGCCTGGCCAGGGTGGGGAGATAGGATATTGTTTAGTGCGCCACAGGGCGTGTATACCATAATAGCTACGCGTGGTGGATTACCGCGCAGCGCCATTATTGTGTGCTATATTGATTGCTGCAGGGCTCTGCAAGCCGGTTGTGTGTATTATATTCTGCTTAAGCCTTTTTACAACCAAAGTAAAGCTGTTATACTTAATCTTTAACATTTGTGTGTTGTCTTACTGTAAAGAGGGTGCCTTTACAATACCAATTGATTACGATAAAAATATAACCCCTAGACTAACTGTGCCAGGGTGGGTCGAGCAGATTGCCGGGGGTTGGTGGTGCTGTACACAGGGCCCGAAAACAAATCCAGCGGCTCTCTTAACTGGGGGTAGCGCTACATTTATAAAGATCCATCCTCGTAGTCTCTGTCATATAAAGATGTAGAGCTTGTTTTGCATGTAATAGACCATCAAAATTGATCTCTGACGCATCCATTGCATTTGTTCTTCCACTAAGGCCTGCAAAGTATCAGTCCTCACCCTCAGTCTTCCACTGAGCCCTATTAACAGCCTTGATGGTAGATCTATATTATCCTCGAGTGTATGCCTTAAAGGCATCCCCATACATTTGCCCGGAGTAGAGGATCCCTCATTGAAATCCCAGTATTCTGTAAGAAGGGGCGGAATTTTATTCATGACATTGGGATGTGATACCCAATGAGTTCCCAATCTCCACTGAGCCGTATCCCTAAAATGAGAGAGACGTAATATAAGTAGCAGTGGGGCATGATCAGATAACCCACTTGGCACATACTTAGCATCTAATATATCGGCAAGAATAACAGGGTTACCGAAAGCCAGGTCTATACGAGAGGCAGTCTTGTATGAAGTTGAAAAACATGAGTAAGATCTGTTTAAAGGATTCTTCCACCGCCAAACCTCTAACACCCCTGCCGCCTGGGCCCAAGCAGAGAGATCAACTGAAAAATGTTTAGGGGGAGTCGGCCTATCTAAAGTAGGATCAAGTATGGCATTAAAATCTCCCATAAAAACGGCAATTTAGTTGGACAATAGGGGGTAATTCTCTCCAACAAACTATATAGTAGGGCTCCAGAAAATGGAGGAGGAATATACACATTAATAACTATATATCTCTGCCCCCATAGCAAAAACACAATCAAAACATTGGGGGTCAGAGTAAACATGCTCTATTGTACAGGACAAAGATTTGCTAATTTAATATTGAAACCCCTCTAGAGAACGTAGAATAAGAGGCATGAAAGGTCTTCTGAACCCAAGGTTTCTTAAGCGCCAGCAGCCTACTACCCATAAGATGCGTTTCTTGCAGTAACACCATATGTGGAGAGTGAGTTTTTAAATAACGAAAAAGCAGTGCTCTTAATTTTAGAATTAAGGCCACGGACTTTCCATGACTGGATAGAAACATTTTCTTGATTACGTGACACCATTAACACACTGGAAGCTACAATACCGAGACATTAACCGCTTGTCGACCGCCTCACGCACATTTACGTTGGCAGAATGGCACGGGCAGGCAAAGCAACATATATATACACGTCGCTTTGAACCTTCCGCCTAGCCGGTGAGCGCCCGCCGCGGTCTCTGTGACCGCGCCCGCGGGACCCGCGCACTCGCTGTCCACCGGTGTCCGCGATCGGGTCATGGAATGGCAGAACGGGGAGATGCCTTTGTAAAAGAGGCATCTCCCTGTTCTGCCTAGTGACACTACACCGATCGTCTGCTCCCTCTCATCACAGTAAGCCACGCCCCCTAACAGTTATAATCACTCCCTAGGACGCACTTAACCCCTTCCTCTCCCCCTACTGGTTAACCCATTCACTGCTAGTCACATTTATACAGTAATCAGTGCATTTTTATAGCACTGATCGCTGTATAAATGTGAATGGCCCAAAATAGCGTCAAAAGTGTCTGATGTGTCCGCCATAATGTCGTAGTCACGATAAAAATCGCAGATCAACGCCATCAACGATAACTAGTAAAGAAAGATGTAATAATAAAAATGCCATAAAACTACTCCCTATTTTGTAGACACTATAACTTTTGGCGCAAACCAATTAATATACGCTTATTGCGATTTTTTTACCAAAAATATGTAGAATACGTATCGGCTTAAACTGAGAAAACATTTTTCTTTTTTAAAGCAAAAAGTACAAAATATTGCTTTTTTTTCAAAATTGTCTCTCTATTTTTGTTCATAGCGCAAAAAATTTAAACCGCAGAGGTGATCAAATACCACCAAAAGAAAGCTCTATTTGTGGGGGAAAATAGGATTTTTGTACTCACCGTAGAATCCTTTTCTCTGAGTTCATGGAGGGACACAGCTTCCTATTGACAAGTGGTTATTATCCTTCATTTAGGAGTGACTAGGCAGAAAACTTGTAGAAAGTGTTAACACACCACACCTTATACAGCACCGCCCAGGGGGCGGACCCTCTGGGTATAATCCCTCTCTCTGCACCTCGCAGATCAGTTCGTCAAAAAGAAGTACAAACTTAAAAATGAGGGGTGGGTGCTCTGTCCGTCCATGAACTCAGAGAAAAGGATTTTATGGTGAGTAAAAAAATCAGATTTACTCTGTCGTTCATGGAAGGACACAGCTTCCTATTGACAAGTGGGACGTCCCAAAGCAGTGTCAAAAACGAGGGGTGGGAACAGCATTAAAACAACTTCACCCCAAAACAAGACAGAGCTCCTCAACGGAGGAGTTGCAACTCTAAACAGCCGCCTGCAATACCTTGCAGCTGAAAGAAGCATCCGAAGATGCACACACATCAACTTGTAAAGTTTAGTCAAAGTGTGAACGGATGATCAGGTCGCCGCCGTACACACCTGGTGAAACAGATGCTTGATGCTCTCAGAGCTCGGGGAGCATCCAAGAAATACAATGTCGTCCCCTTAGGATACGACGGATGAGGACACAAGGATGGCAGTACAACGTCTTCCTTGAGATGGAAGGTCAAAAACTACCTTAGGAAGAAAAGAAGGCTGCGGATGCAGCACCACCTATCCTTGTGGAAGATCAGATAGGGAGCCTTGCATAACAAGGCTGCCCGCTCAGAAACCCATCTTAACCGACTTAACACCAAGAGGCACCTCTTGCCCTGGTCAAATGCGCCGGGAAAGGGAGGCGCCTGACCCTTCATGGCGTAAGCCTGATCACGATCTGTCGGATCCACCTAGAGATGGTGGCCGACGAGACCGCTGGGCCCTTCTTGGGACCAGCCACCGAAACAAACCGTGAGTCTGAACCCCGGAACGGAGCAGTATCAGACAAGCATACTCTCAGAGTTTGGCCAACATCCAAGGAATGCAACGTCGTCTCCTTAGGATACGATGGATGAGGACACAAAGATGGCAGTACAATGTCTTCCTTGAAATAGAAGGTCAAAACACGACCTTAGGAAGAAAAGAAGGCTGCGGACGCAGCACCACCTATCCTTGTGGTAGATCATATAGGGGGGCTGCATGACAAGGCTGCCCGCTCAGAAACCCGTCTTAACTGGCATAACAGCCACCAAAAGGACCACTTTCTGAGAAAGTGTCAACAAGGGAATCTCCCTGATGTTCTCAAACGGTGGTTTCTGAGGCACTTAGAGGCCATGCCGTTAAAGCCATTGACTGCAAGCAGGATGGCATATGGGACCCTGCGACAGCAGGTCCTCTTGTAGTGGTAGACGCCAAAAGGACGTCTACTACGCAAGCCCCACGGAGGTAGTGGAGGGTGGACCGGAGGGGCCGCCTGCCGAACCCACAGTACCAATGTTCTCACTAGAGAGTGAGTCACCAGGGGTCGTTGAAAAAGACAGCCAGGGCAGATACCTGCCCCCTAATTGTACGTAAAGTAAAATTTTTGGCCCGTTCCCTGCTGAAGAACAGCAGGACTCTGGAACCAAATAAGTACGCGGATGCCACCTCATTTCCTCACAAATGGATATGTAGGTCTTCCAAGTGTGATGATAAATCTTCCTAGGGGATGATTACCGAGCAATCCTCATGGTAGAGATCACCGAGTCTGACAGGCCCCGGTCTCTTAGCACCTGGCTCTCAAGCCATGCCGTTAAGCCAGTGACTGTAAAAAACAGGATGGCGTATGGGACCTTGCAACAGCAGGTCCTTCTTAGCGGTAGATGCCAAAAAGGCATTCTGCTACCAGACACACTAGATTGGCGTACCAAGGACGCCGAGGCCAATCCAGAGCAATTGTGACCATTGGAATCCTCTCTGCCTCCAGTCTGCGAAGCAGCTGAGGAAGGAGCTTCAGAGGAGGAAAGGCATAGATTAGCCGGTACTGACTCCATGGTGCCATCAACGCATCTGTCGTGTTTGCCCATGGGTCTCTTGACTTGGCCACAAACCTCAATACCTTCCGATTGAGACGAGAAGCCAGGAGATATACGACTGGTGTGCCTCCCCTCTGGTAAAGGAGCTGAAACGCCTCCGGGTGTAGAGACCATTCTCCTTGGTCCAGCATCTGGCAACTCAGGTAGTTCACCTGCCAGTTTCCCACACCCGGAATGTATACGGCCGACAGGCCTGGTATGCTCCTTTCTGCCCCCCTTAGGAGGTGAGCGACCTCCGATGCTGCAGCAGAGCTGCTTGTTCCTCCTTGATGATTGACATACGCCACCACTGTTGTGTTTGTCCGACTGGATTCTGACTGGACGCCCCTGTAGCCTCTGAGATGTGGAGAGGCAAAGCCAGGTCGCCCGGAGTTCCAGGACAATGATCGGCAAGTGGGATTCCTCCGGAGTCCAGCGACCCAGGTTGACTGAGCTCCCCAGACTCCTGTCCAACCGGGAAGACAGGCGTCTGCCGTGACCACCATCCAGTAAAAAGGAAGGAACGACTTCCCGGACAGAAGTGCCGGTGATGTCGGCCACCAACTAGGGAGGTCCTGACTAGGTGGCTCACCCGAATTTTGACAATGCAGGGATGAAGGGCACTTGACCCTCTGGACAGAATTACCTTCTGTAACACTTGCGTGTGAAATATTGCATATGGTACTGCCTCGAAGGAGACCACCATGAGGCCCAAGACTCGCCTGAAAAAGTGGCGTGACAACCCTCTTTGGGATGTCAACTGCCGCACCGCAGCCCGAAGGGTCTGCAACCTTCCCATAGGGAGAAAAAAAAACTTTCGCCAGAATCAACCCTAGATACACTAGGAGTTGAGACGGTACCAATACTGACTTCTGAGTATTCAGCATCCAACCAAGAAACGGAGGGTCTGACAGGTTATAGACACGCTCGCCTCCAATTTTGAGTTTGAGGTGGCCCTCAGAAGAACGTCCAAGTTGCCCATGATAGCGATGCTGTCTTAGTAGTAGGGCCAGAATCGGGGCAAGCACCTTGGTGAACACCCTTGGTGCCGATGCCAGGCCAAAGGGGAGAGCCACCATTGGTAGTTGTCTTCCCAGGCCGCCAAACGCAGACATCTCTGATGCCTGGTGCATATGGGAACATGCAAGCATGCGTCCTTGATGACCAAGGATGCCGGAAAATCCCCTGAATGGAGGGCAGCAACAACAGAGCGTCTTCAGCACTACGAACAGATTAGAGTAGAACCCCTGAATACTTTCCTGTACTGAGACAGGAAGGACCACCCTGCGTATCAGCAAGTCTTGAACCGCCCCATATAGGACCCCGACGAGTCGGCTGAAGCTGGCGGTTTAGAGGGAAAAAATCTGTTCGGTAGGCAAGCAAGGTTGGGCTTGTGAACCCAGGGACTTTTCTGTCCCTCAGCAGGCACTTTATCGGCCTGGGGTCGTTTACTTGCCGCACTAGGCGGACAAAAGACCACTTGTGCGCGGTGAAGGAGAGCCCTAGCCTATGGCTTGGCTCCTTACCCCTTTTTGGATTGCGGGAGCAGCAAGCTCTTTCCTCCTGTGGCATCTTTAATGATGTCATCCAGAGAGGCTCCAAAAAGACGGTCACCGCTAAAGGGCAGGTCCAATAAGATCCTCTTGGAAGTTTTTTGGTCCATAGACAAGCACTTAGCCAAACCAGGTGGCATAACACCACCGCATAACATGAGGCGCTAGACAGCAAGGGGATAGTATCCATGTCTGATAACTTAAGGCCATGTACCAACTGGTCGGCCAAAGCTACCTCATTTGGAGGAGCCTCCCGTGCCTTAAACCCCTGGAGTAGCATCTTTGCCCACTCAGCAAGTGTCTGAGACACCAAAGCTCCAGCCAATGCTGGACGCACCACTGAGCCCACCACAGTGTATAGGTAGCGAGCAAGTGCCTCAGCCTTCTTGTCCACAGGGTCCTTGAGGACAGAAGCCCCCTTGTTAAGTCTGGACACAGGGGGGTCCACTATCGGGGGAGAGGACCATTTTTCCAGGAAACTCTCCTCAAAGGGGTACCGGGGCTGCAAAAAACCTTCACTCCTTGTATTAAAGCTTATCAAGATAAGGCACACAAGGAAACACCTTAGCAGTGCGGGCCGGCTTACGGAACCCAAAGGGGACCGCCGTCTTTGCTGCTTCTGCAGCATTCTCCAATTTCAGCGTATCCCGCACTGCAGTGATAAGGTCAGATACCAAAGCCTTTTCGCGTGTTGACCCGGACCTGGAGTCATTCTCACTGTCCGACTGGTCACGGTCCGCAGTCTCTGATGCATCAGAATCAGGGCCATGAGCCGGGCCTGGTTCTGCATCAGAATTATCCCCAGAAGATGACGGGGAAGGGGGTGTTACCTACCCCCTGTGTTCCCATGCGCCGCTTCCACCTTGGCAACAAAGCCTTCAGGGTTGCTGACATAGCGCCCCTCAGGTGTTTCAGGGGAAAAGATGTCTGCTTCTGACGTCATGCTGACCCACGCGCCTGACACCCACAGGGACTCCAGGCAAGGTATCAATAGGCCACCCTCCTAGTTGCTACAGAGATGCAGAGGTCTCCCAGAGGACTCACCACCCTTAGAACGGTACCGCTACTGCTGCCGTCTGCTCCTGCCTGAGATGCTCTCCCACCGCTGCCTGTGTCGGTCTGATCTTGTCAGCGTGTGTCTGTATACCTTCGTGCCTGTAGAATGCACCCTAGAGGCCGAAGACTTCCACAAAATGGCTGCCGAGCGGCCGTGCTGAAGAACAGTGTGGACCATAAGAAAATGGCCGCCGAGCAGTCGACAGAGGCCAAAGCGGCCGCGAACCACAAGAAAATGGCTGCCGAGCTGCGGTAGATCCATACAGGCACGAACCACAAGAAATTGGCCGCCGAACAGTCGACAGAGGACAAAACAGGCATGGACCACAAGAAAATGGCCGCTGACAGCATAGAGGGAGAAAACACACACAGGTAAGCAGCACATTGACATATTAATGACAGTCTACAGTGCAGCCCCGCGCCAGATGGAGCCCCCCATGTGACCCCCCAGCACCCAGCAGCCAGCTATAGCTTCCGAGCCCAGGGAGGAGAGAAGGCAGGGAGAGAGGAAAGAAAGTGTAAAACCACTTACTTGATCTCTCCAGGAATGTCCAGCCAAGTCTTCCTGCCAAAGCAGGGGAGCTACTTACCTTTCCTGCGTGGATTTTGCTGAAAGACATTCCGGACAGATCATCATCTGCGCACGGTGGTGACTGTCGGCCCGGCATGCTGTGATTGTGCCATAGAGACCGATCATATGCATGCCCTGGAGCGCAAAGCTCACCGGCCACCTATGGAGCGACGGGCATGTCGTGGAAAACCCAGCGTGTAGCCAGGGTTGGCACACGCTCGATGGCCGAAACTGGGGAGACTACAAGGATCTGGGATCCAGCCTGTCACCCAGTGGGCAGTTGATCAACGGTCACAGGAACAAAAAACGTAGAAAAAAACCCCCGGGCCAATGGGCCCGAAGAGAGCCATGTCCTTCTCCTATGCTAGGCAGAAAAAAACTGATCTGCGAGGTGCAGAGAGTGGGATTATACCCATAGGGTCTGCCCCCTGGCGGTGCTGTATAAGGCGTAGTGTGTTAAAACTTTCTACAAGTTTTCTGCCTAGTCACTCCTAAATGAAGGATAATACCCACTTGTCAATAGGAAGCTGTGTCAGTCCATGAACGAAAGAGTAAAAAGGTTGTCAATTTTGTTTGGGAGCAACGGCGCAATTGTCAGTTAAAGCGACGCAGTGCTCAATCGCAAAAAAATGGCCCGGTCATTTGGCAGCCAAATGGTCCGGGGCTGAAGTGGTTAAACAGCAATGCAATATATAATGCAAAAGAAAAAAACATATCCAAAAAATACTAAATGGGCGTCGCAACTCTCACTCTGCCATTGTCCAACACCATCCAAAAAAGGCGGAAAGCGTAGATGAGGCCTGGTCCCATAACAAAAGAATTGAAAAATATTAGGCCATTTTATAGTACTTGTCCTATATTAGAGGAAAAAAACCTAATAAAATCCATAGAAAAAATAAAACAGGAACAATAAATGTAAATAGCAAGGGCGATGATTTTGAGCAGTCTTTAGAGCTCTTCCTGAAGCTCCCAAATATATGAAAATTTTGATGTGATATATGAATAAATGGGAAAAATAAATAAATAAGTAGATGAATAAATGGATAGAAGAGGGCCATCAGTAGCTCTTAACGGATATTAAGCCAAACAGAAGCAGCAGCAGCAGGAGTTTCAAAATAAGTATCTTGCCTCCATCCATGATGCGTAATCTGCTGGGATAAAGTAGGCTAAATCTGATACCCTTTTCTCGTAACCTCTTGCGCACCTCCATGTAAGATTTCCGATTATTTTGGACCTCTTCAGAAAAATCCAGAAAAAAAGAGTAGCTTGGTGTTTTCAAATGGTATCTCCGATTTAGCCTTTGCAGCCGCTAGTACAAGGTCCTGGTCGTGATAATTTAATAGTCTAGGAGGGGCCCTCGATTTAGGTGGTATTGGGGGTATCCTGTGTGCCCGCTCCACCACAAAGGTGGGCGGCACATTATCCAGACCTAACAAGGTGATCAAAAGATTTTGAGCAAACTTTTGGTTTGGACCCCTCAGCCCTTTCAGGTAAACCCAACACGCGAATATTATTGCGTCTCATGCGATTTTCTGTATCAATAGCACGATCTTGCAGCACTCTCACCTATAGCTGTATGGCCCGCAACTCTCTGGAATCCTAATGGCTTGTATCCTCTAGCATAGAAACCCTGTTTTCCACCTCAGACATCCTGGATCTGAAATTGTCCACATCCTGTCTGGATCAAGCTAATATCTGCAGCCACAAAGCCTATTTTTTCTGCCAAAGAGTCTTTGCATTCCCTTATCTCTGCCAGGATAGCAGCACCTGAGGGGGAATCCTCCATCGGTGGAGCAGAAGGATCATGTGGGGTGGCTGGTACAATTACCTTCACTTCTCTGCTGACAGAAACAGCTGTTGTGAGAGACGAGCAGGGAGCCGGTCTGCCAGATGTCGCGGACCAGGTCTAGGGCAGCGACATCAACCCTCAGCCCACACAGACACCGGGATACACGATATAGGCAGATACAGGGTAGATGGTAAGCCCACTCCCGGTCAAAAATGAGGGCTGAAAAGGGGGATCAGAAGAGACAGAATCAGAGAGACTCAGGATCAGGAGCTCCCGCACCTCGCACCTTGCGTCAGACGCAGCTCACATTACACGCATCACCCGCTCACCAGTTTACATGGATGTTTGTTTTTGAAGCTGAAATTCCCACACGAGAGATAAAAGTAGGAATCAATAGAGGGGGTGAGTTTCTACAATTTTATATACTGAACTTTGTATTATAATAGCTGAAGTGTCAGTTTAAAGACCATTTGAGAAGAAACAAACTGTTGTATAGCGCCATATGGTGATGTCTCCATTTAAAGACTGTCTTAATGAAGGCCCCTTGACTGCTGGATGCTTGACAACTAAGCGGGGCGTCAACATTAGTGATGAGCCGAACACCCCGGGTTCGGTTCGCACCAGAACCCGCGAACGGACCGAAAGTTCGCACGAACGTTAGAACCCTATTAAATACAATAAATGCGAACGTTCGAAATCTAAAGTGCTAATTATAACGACTATTATGCATGTTATTGTCCTAAAAAGGGTTTGGGAACCCGGGTTCTGCACCAGGGGACATGAATCAATGCAAAAATAAGTTTTAAAAACGGCCGTTTTTCGGGAGCAGTCATTTTAATGATGCATAAAGTGAAAAAAAAAAAAAGTCAAATATTCCTTTAAATATCGTACCTGGGGGGTGTCTAAAGTATACCTGTGAAGTGGCACGTGTTAACCGTGTTTAGAACTGTCCCTGCACAAAATGACATTTCTAAAGGAAGAAAAGCCATTTAAAACTGCTTGCGGCTTTAATGTAATGTCTGGTCCCGGTAATATGGATGAAAATCTTTAAGAAAAATGGCATAGCTACCCCATCACCCCCCCCCCCCCACCCCACCCCAGCCCATTACCAGCCCCTTTGGGACTTGTATGGATATTAAGGGGAACCCCGCACACAAAATAAAAAAGGCCCTATATACTCTGAACAGCCGTATACAGGCGGTGCATACAAGACAGGGACTGTAGGTTTGTTCTTATGTAGAATCTGTTTGTAATTTTTAACAGGTACATTGTTTAAGTGTAGCTCCAGCCAAAAAATAGGATTTTTATAACAGCTTACCTGTAAAATCCTTTTCTTGGAGTACATCACGGGACACAGAAAGACATAGTCATTACTAATGGGTTATATAGATACCTTCAGGTGCTGGCACTGGCAACTTCCAAAACCGGAAGTACCCTCCCCTATATAAGCCCCTCCCATCCGGGAGCACCTCAGTTTTGTAGCAAAGCAATAAGTGTCTCTAAAGAGGGGCGGGAGCTCTGTGTCCCGTGATGTACTCCAAGAAAAGGATTTTACAGGTAAGCTGTTATAAAAATCCTATTTTCTTTCTCGTACATCACGGGACACAGAGCGACATAGTCATTACTAATGGGATGTCCTAAAGCAATGCCCAACGAGGGGGGGGATACACCATACATAAGCTGAGCGCTATCAGACATGAGGATCTTTTGCGGCCTGCAACACACTGCGCCCAAAGGCGACATCCTCCTGACTTCTAACGTCCACCTGGTAGAACCTAGTAAACGTGTGTACTGAAGACCATGTTGCGGCCTTACAGATTTGAGCCAGGGAGGCCTGGTGATGCACTGTCCATGAAGTTCCAACTGCTCTCGTGGAGTGCGCCCTAACTTTGAACGGAGGCGGTCTCCTTCTCAAGCCATAGGCTTGCATAATGACCTGTCGAATCCACTTGGCTAAAGTAGATTTTGACGCTGCCTGACCCTTTCTGGGGCCTTCCGGCAGAATAAACAAAGTATCCGTTCTGCGAATCTGAGCAGTGGCTTTTAGATAAGCTTTAACTGCTCTTACTACATCCAAAGAATGCAATAACTTTTCCTCTACCGAAGTGGGTTTGGGGAAAAAAGAAGGAAGAACCACATCTTGGTTTAAATGAAACCTCGATACCACCTTAGGAAGAAAGGCTGGATGAGGACGTAACACTACTCTGTCCTTATGGATAACCAGATATGGCTCCCTACAGGACATAGCTGCTAATTCCGACACTCTTTTAGCCGAACAAATGGCTACTAGAAAAATCAATTTCCTGGTGAGAAGAACCAAAGAAATATGCTGTAATGGTTCAAATGGTTGTTTCTGTAGAACCGACAGAACCAAGTTTAGATCCCATGGACATATGGGAATATTAACCGGAGGACTAATACGCATCACTCCTTGTATAAAGGCTTTGACTAGTGAATGCGAAGCCAAGGGCCTTTGAAAAAATATTGACAAGGCCGAAATCTGACCCTTGATAGTACTCAAGGCAAGCTTCCTATCTACAGCCCATTGTAGGAAGTCCAGAATCCTACCTATTACGTCATTACGTGGATGCCATTTCTTGGCCTCACACCAGGCGATGTACGCCTTCCAGATTCTATAGTAGATCTGCCTGGATACCGGCTTCCTGGCATTGATCATGGTAGATACCACAGAATTAGAGAGCCCTCTCTTTTTTAGAATGTGGGCTTCAATAGCCAGGCCGTCAAACCTAGGGCTGGTAAGGAAGGGTGGTATATCGGTCCTTGCGAAAGCAGGTCCGGACGATGTGGGAGGGTCCAAGGACTCCCCACAGACATCTTTACAATCTCCGCGTACCATGCTCTTCGGGGCCACGCTGGAGCCACCAGAATCACTGGTTTCTTTTCTACCCTGATTCTGCGGAGTAATCGAGGTAACAATTGTGGCGGTGGGAATGCATATATCAGCTTGAACTGATCCCAAGGGAACACTAGGGCATCCGAGCCGCAAGCTAGGGGATCCCTTGTCCAAGAGACAAACCTGTCCACTTTTGCGTTGAATCTGGATGCTAGCAGATCTACATCCGGTGTTCCCCACCGCTGACATATTGTCCGGAAAACCTCGGGATGAAGGGACCATTCCCCTGGGCATAATTGTTGGCGACTTAGAAAGTCCGCCTTCCAATTCTCCACTCCTGGAATGAATACCGCAGATATGGCTGGGACATATCTTTCTGCCCATCTCAGGATGTAATTTACTTCCCTCTGGGCTGCACGACTCCTGGTGCCCCCCTGATGATTGATATATGCCACTGCTGTGGCATTGTCTGATTGAATTCTGACAGGGGACCCTTGGAGTTTGGATGTCCATGCTACTAGGGCATACCGGGCTGCTCGTATCTCTAAGAGATTGATGGGCAGGGCCTTTTCCGCATCCGACCATCTGCCCTGGAGAGACCATTGCTCCAGTACTGCTCCCCAGCCTATAAGGCTGGCATCTGTAGTGACCACCTTCCAAGAAATCGGACTGAAGGATTTCCCTCTTTCCAGATTCTGGGGAACCAACCACCAGCGGAGGCTCTTGCGAACGGAAGGGGACAAGGACATTGGTAAGTCCAGAGCCTGAACTTTTTTGTTCCAGGCTGACAGTATGGCCCTTTGCAAATTCCTTGAATGGAATTGACCGTAGGGTACTGCTTCGAATGATGCCACCATTTTTCCCAGCAGCCTCATGCACAGGCGTATGGATGGCTGTCTTTTTGAACCCACTAAGTGGATCAAATCTCTCAAAGACGACCCCTTTTCTTGAGGCAAGAAATTTTTTCTCTGGTCTGAATCCAGCCTTAGCCCCAAGTATTCCAGACTTTTGACTGGTTTTAGGGCTGACTTGTCTCGGTTGATAATCCAACCGTGATATTCCAGATACTTGATTGTCTCGTGAACAACCACTTCTAATTTTTCCACTGAGTGGTCTATCAGCAACAAGTCGTCTAGATATGCCATTATCGTTACACCTCGTGTTCTTAGATTGGCCAATAATGGGGCCAGAATTTTTGTGAACACTCGTGGTGCTGTGGCCAGACCGAAGGGTAAGGCTCTGAACTGAAAATGGCGCCCTTCTACCGCAAAGCGTAGAAATTTTTGGTGGGCTGGAAAGATGGGAATGTGCAAATAAGCATCTTTGATGTCGATCGAGGCTAACCATTCCTCCCCTTATAGGGCAGTGGCCACCGACCGGATCGACTCCATCCGGAAAGTCCTGATATGTAGGAATTTGTTTAGCCCTTTTAGATTTAATATGGGCCTCACGTCCCCGTTTGGCTTCGGGACTGTAAAGAGGTTTGAGTAAAACCCGAACCCCCATTCTTCCAGGGGAACCTCTATAATTACTGCTTGGAGCAATAATTGTTCTAGTGCCAACAGGAGGGATCCTCTCTTCTGGGGATCCCTTGGCACGTTTGACCTTATAAAGTGGGAAGGAGGGGAGTCTTTTAACTCCAATTTGTATCCCAGATTTACTGCGGAGAGCACCCATCTGTCTCTGATCGTGTCAGGTCTCTGTGAACAACTGAAGTCTTCCCCCCACCCGATTGAGTGGGGGCAACCCTTCATGCATTTGACTTTGGGGGAGGTTTTGTACCTCTCCTGCTCCAGGGCTTCTTGTTACCCTGCAATTGTCCCTGATTTTTACCTCCGGGATTTGACCGAGGAGGCCGTCGGAACTGTTTCACAGCCGATGTCCTAGGGACTGGAGAAGCAGGCCTCTTAAAAGAGGGACCTCTAACTCTGTTTTTAACCGGCAAAAGTGTACTTTTACCGCTGGAAATTCTCTGGATATATTTGTCCAGGTCTTCCCCGAATAAGCGTTCACCATGAAATGGGAAGCTGACCAGCAATTTTTTACAGGGAGCTTCAGCAGACCAGTTTTTGAGCCATAAAAGCCTGCGCATATGTACTACAGACAGCGTAAGGCGGGAGGCCTGATGGATTGAATCCTTTATAGCGTCCACCGCAAAGCATAAGGCTCTAGGTAGATCAGCTAGGGCAAGAGCCTGCTGATCTGGCAAGTCCCTTAAGACCTGTTTCAACTGATCCTTCACTGCTTGGCAGACCCCAATAGCTGCCACTGCTGGTTGTGTCACCAATCCTGCTGTAGAAAAAGCAGATTTTAATAAGGACTCTAATTTTTTATCTATTGGGTCCTTGAACATTTGGACATTATCCACTGGACATGTCAGTAAATTATTCACACAAGAGATGGCTGCGTCCACTGTAGGGACCCTCCATTTTTTGATGAACTTATCCTCCATGGGATAGACCACTTGAAATCTCTTGGGAGGAGTAAATATTTTATCAGGATGCTCCCAATCCTGGTAAATGAGCCCTTCCAGTAAAGGATGGATCGGAAAGGAACAAACAGTCTGGGGAGCTTTTAGCGACCCCAACGAGGAGACAGAAGTGGATGATGGCTCCGCACGGGGCATTTTAAATGCTGATCGGACCATATTAGTCAGGGACTGAACCCATAATCTTTCAGCATGTGATGCTGAGAATGGCTCTTCCACTGTTGATTCCTCTACAACAGAATCGACCTCATCCTGATCCCCTTCAGGCAGGTCGATCCCTGTATGGGACTGTTGCTCTGCTAACAGGCACTCTGAGGGAGGAGACGGAGATCGAGCGCTTTTTTCCTGTGACAGGGAAGCAGCGATCAATGCTGACAATCTCTCTTCCAGCCCTCCCAGAGCTGAGGAAAAAACCTCCTCTGTTACATACACAGGAGCAGGTGAACTGAGGACAGCCACAGTACCAGGTACTCCTGAGGGTGCTCTACGGTCACTAACCTCTGATTCTTCAGGGGAGACTGGTGCAGCCGAAGCATGCCCAAGATCCTCAGAGCCCGATGGAGACCCCCTATGCTTCCTGGGATTTTTAGTCCCGGAGTTTTTAGACGGCATTATTCCTAAGCCCAAAGCTGAGGTATTCCAGCCGAAATACACCACTTACTGACAATAGTCTAGCACAAATGCTGCTATAAAAACAGTTGGTGTCTACTAATGTGCCTTTCTATGGGGATGCCTGCATCAACCGCTTGCTGTATGCCTTTTTTTAAATGTTGCCAGCTCTGTCTCTGCACTCCATAGCCAGCTCACAACACATAATTGTGGTTTTTAACATGCTGGGACGCCCGCACATGCGCAGAAGCGCTGCGGCGCGCACAGAGCGTCATCCCCCAGGCTCCGCCCCCTTTCCCGGCCCACCCCTATATATAGAGGCGCGTGCACGCGCGCGGCCACGTGCGCCTTCGGCGCTAATTTTGAAAAGGGAAACTAGGAACAAGAGCCAGGGCCCCTTTTGCCGCAGGCCGGGGGATGGACGAGCATTGCAACATGGCAGAGGAAGCAGTTTCCCACAAGAGAACTCACCATCTGCCTGGACTTGCTCTGATAAAAAAGAAACTAGTCCACATGACAAGAAACGTTCCACAGCGGCCTCTAGTGGATTAACACAGGTACCGCAGTCTAGTATATTAAATATATATATATTTTTTTTTTTCTTGACCACTATTAAAATTATTACATTTTTTAGTAGTTACAGGCATGCATAATATTTAGTGGGAATACCGATAGGTAACAGGCAGAAAGACATATTAGGCTTGGGGGTCCCCTCAATAGAACCAAGTTCCTGAGGGGCCCCCACTTACCTTTTCCCCGCCGCAGGACTCTGTTTGGCCACAGAAGCCCAAACTTCACCTATCACGGCAGGCATTGTAATTAAACCTTCAGGGACCGGGTTCCCAAGGATTCCACTCCCCTGGACCTGTATAGCACCCTGCGCAGAAAACATCTTGGTCATGGGTATGACCAGAGCTCTGGATCCCAGGGTCCAGCTCTCCTAAGAGAAGCATTACAGGCAAAACCTTGCTCTTCTCTGCAAGGCCCGGGTACCGACCGTTTAGCTATGAAGCTTTTTTGGTCGGATCCGGAATAGCTTACTGAGGCCCAAAAGAACCTGTACGCAAGCTCAGTGAAAAACACATGTTTCTTCTTGGCCAACACCTTAGACACTGGCAAAAAACTGAGGTGCTCCCGGATGGGAGGGGCTTATATAGGGGAGGGTACTTCCGGTTTTGGAAGTTGCCAGTGCCAGCACCTGAAGGTATCTATATAACCCATTAGTAATGACTATGTCGCTCTGTGTCCCGTGATGTACGAGAAAGAAAATCTATTTTTAAGCTTTTTGGAAAACATAGGGAAGGGTTATCACCCCTGTAACATTTGTTTTGCTGTCTGTGCCCCTGTTCAGAACATTTCACCTCACTTTCCGTCCCAATGACAAATTTTTTGAAAAGTGGGGTTTTTATTGAAACAAGGATTGGTGATAAAGCATCATTAGAGAGGAGATACCTTTTTCCCATATTAACTCTTAAGCCCTGTACACACGATCGGATAACCTATGGTTTTTCGTCCGATGGATTTGTCCATCGGAAATCCGATGAAACTGTTTTTCATCAGTCTTGGCCACACACCATCAGTCAAAAAAACGACGGCAATAAAATGACGACACGTCCAAAACGTACGACGCGCTATAAAAGGGCCGAACAAATCTAATGGCGCCACCCCTTGGGCTGCTTTTGCTGATTTCGTGTCACTGCGTGTTAGTAAAAGTTTGGTGAGAGCCGATTCGCGCTTTTCAGTCTCCGTGCTTTGCAGATCGTTTCCTGGTGTTCAGTTTGTGCTTGTGGGTTTGTATTTGTGATTCAGTGTGTGCAGTCAGGTCGTTACTGCCTTGCAGTGCCTTCTTGGCCGTTCGTTTACTGTTTTTCAGGTCGTTCTTCTCAGGCCTTGCTGTTCCACGGTGCGTTCTGTTTGAGTGCGTTCTGACCAGCCGACCGGTTTAAAACCATGTTTGAAGTGCATTCTCGTTCTCGAGCTCGTGCTGGCTTTGGACTTGGTGTTGCAGTTAACACTGTAAACCGAGTTCAGTCTGTGAACAGGGTGAGGAGGAGTTCATGGACTAAGAATTGGTTGCTCCAGCGGGACCAATTCTCTCATATGCCTCTGCTGCGGGAAATCCATGAGAATAATCCTGATGATTTCAGGAATTATCTCAGAATGACGGACCCCGTATTTCACCGTCTGTTGGATTTGCTGTCCCCCTATATCACGAAGCAGGACACTGTGATGCGCCAGGCCATCACTGCCGAGCAGAGGCTTATTGCCACGTTGAGATACCTGGCGACTGGGAGAAGCTTGCAGGACCTCAAGTTCTCAACAGGCATCTCCCCCCAGGCTCTCGGGATCATTATCCCTGAGACGTGTTCGGCCATTATTCAGGTCCTGCAGAAGGACTATATGAAGGTAATTTTGCTCCTTTAACCTCACATTATATGTTTTTATTGTTTTAGAATTTTTTTTTTTCCTCCTAACACAAATTTGCCTGTTTGTAAGATCCTGGTAAGGTCCCCATTTTCCCCATGCATGTTTTTACCTGTAAAGGCCTTTTTTGGCCCTACATGCCTATTTCCCTTCACTAACCTCTCCAGCATGCTATCGTGGGTGCAAACCCAGCTAGCCTTCTATTTTCCTTTTCATATTTTTGGGGTCAGTGCCCTCGTAGTTTGACAAGCCTCCCTCCCCCCCCCCCTAAAGATGTGAAATTATTTTTAGTTCTCAATCAAGCTCAGCAGAGTGGTAGAGCCTTTTTTTGGATCCCCCACAATCACCTTAGGCCCCCCCCTTAGATTATTTGAGAATGTCCACTCAGCGGGGGTGAGGCATCTGCTAAGTGGGCCTTTGTTTATTGGTAGGAAAAACTCCCTTAAATAATAATGTTAGAATGATGTTGGTCAACAATGTTTTTGTGTGTAATCTGCTTGCACTGTAAACATAAACCGTACTAATGTCTTCTTTTTGTTTGACTCCACAGTTCCCTAGCACACCACAGGAATGGCTGACTGTGGCCTCCCAATTTGCCCAGCGGTGGAATTTCCCCAACTGCGGAGGGGCAATTGATGGGAAGCACGTCCACATAGTGCTGCCACCCCATTCGGGGTCATACTATTTTAACTATAAAGGTTTCAATAGTATTGTGTTAATGGCGGTGGTGTCGGCACGGTACGAGTTCCTGTATGTGGACGTGGGGAAGAACAGCCGGATGTCCGATGGCGGAGCATTCGCTGAGACGGAGTTCACTCACCGTCTGCAGGCTGGGGGTCTTGCACTGCCTCCAGATGCAGAGAACGTGGAAGGGCTACCGTTCGTTTTCATCGCGGATGAAGCTTTTGGACTAGGACCACACCTCATGCGGCCGTTTCCCCAACGCACCCTCACCCCGGAGAGGAGGGTTTTTAATTACCAGCTGGCCAGAGCCCGGAGAGTTGTGGAGAATGCATTCAGGATAATTGCCAGCCGGTTCCGCCTGTTTCAGACAGCTATCAATTTGGCGGAATATAAACTGAACAACATTGTCTACTGCTGCTGCTTATTGCACAACTTTTTGTGAAAATTTTCTGCTAATTATGTGTCATCAGTTGGGCCTGAGGCCGGTCTATCTGAACTGACAAATCTGACCGGCCTCAGCACTGCCCGTACTGGCTTGGCCCCCCAAAGTGCCCGTGAAGTACGTCAGAAATACGTAGAGTACTTCACGGGTAGGGGGGCCATCGCAATGCCAGACCACATCTGACCTTTTATTCTTACCTTTTTCAAATAAAAAAAAATTGGATTTACTACAAACTTGTGTTGTCATTCTTGTATTTGTGGTTTATGTGTCTCCCAGGTTCTAGTAGTGCCAAGTGTATTTGTCCTTAGTAAATACCCTCAAATCTCAGAGGTAAAAACACTGTTTTTGCATCTTCAGAACTGCTATTGAGCGTAGAAAGAACAAGGCACACCTTTTTTAGACTTCCCAAATTTTTTTATTAATTGCACAACTTTTTTGGTTGTTTTGCGAAATTCTAGTCTTTTTTTTGGAAGAAACATGCATGGGTCAAACGCCAATATTTTTTTTTCTGAAAAAGTTAAAAAATAACACAGTGAAAAATACAAACATGAGATGAGGTGATGTTACCCCTGATCCATCCCAAATGTGAAGAACCACACTTTCTTTTTGGGGCTCAAATGGGTATCTTCAACATGATCCCATGGCTAAGGTAAATATGTGCTATCTGCCATCATGGGGGATCAATGGCCCTGCTTTGGGGGTGAAAACCCTTCCTCTCACCTACTTGAGTAGGGAGGAAGAGGTTGCACCCCCAAAACAGGGACATAGATATCCTGTGACGGCAGATAGCACATGTTGAGTCAGTGTGTGCATCATCACTTTTGGGCTGGTGGAAATCCCATAGGAAATTTCGGACGCATAACAAAACACAAAAACAGGGGGGTTCACACTATTCTCCCCAAAATATTGTGAGGGGGTTAGCTCGGCAGCGGGTGTGTGTGACCCCCGGGATGGGCTCCCCACACAAAACAGGCCCAGCAAACGGAGGTTGTGGTTTTCAAAATCAAAAAAAGGTGCGGTTTATTTTCTATTTACAGTGACAAAACACAGCAAAGCAAAAGAAACATAACCAAAATAAATCCTGGTCAAGTTGACCTCTGACTAAACATACAGGTTTCCTAACTAACAACTGGGATCAGCCTAGTGCTGTCCTAGTCCCTAAGTCCCTGGTTTAGTAAAAGTCCAAACAAATAGCCACACAGGCTTTGCCTCACCGCACAGGGGTTCACTCTCCCTAGACAGTCCACACAGGTCTGGTTCCAGGCATGAGCTAACATCTAATGAAGCTGGGAGTTCTTATAGAGGCCTAAATGAGCTGACAAGCTTCAGCTGGCCTCATCAACTCCCTGTCTGTACGACGCCCAGCCCTCTCCCTAGAGGTATGAGTCATCCATGAGCCCACTAGCCTTATACAACTCTCCACCTAGTTGTATAAGTCGGCGTAAAGCCTGAATCTGGGCGAAATATATCTACCCCCCTGGATGCAACCAGGTGACTTTACCTTCCTGCTGTCACAATATCTATCATGTTTTTATATTTTTGCTCAATCACAATCATTCTCTTTCTCATAATGTCCATTTCGCTACTGCATTCCATGATTTCCTGAATGATTATTTTGGCGCTGGCACTCGAGAATGGAGGATTTGGACTTCCTGACACACCCCCACGTTCAGTCCCTAAAAACAAAAAAAAATGTTTAAACTATGCAGGCCTACATCTGTATTTACCTTGAAGTTGTGGTGACAGACACTGACCTGTTGTGCTGATAAGCTCCACCTCCCCTTCCTCCACCTCCCCTTCCTCCACCTCCGCTTTCTCCCCCTCCGCTTCCTGAACCTGCTGATCTTGGTCTGCTTTGTGATCTTCGGGGAGTTTCTGTGGTGTTTGGTTCCTCGTCTCCTGAGCATGGTGTCCTCCCAGTCTCCTCTCCCCTATGGGAATTTAAAAAATAATGTATCCTTTAGCACACAGACTTTTTAGGCCTGAAAATGGATTCTCATTGTTTTGAAGTGGGGTACAATTGATATTTGGCCCTGAGTTTCAAGATGAACATATGAGATCTTGCAAACTCAACAAAGCAACATGTTATTTTGGAGGACACTCACAAATACACTTGGATAACCACCAAGGTATCCACTGGACCACCTGTGTGTGACACCGTTAAGAAATTTGGTCATGTGGCCCAGAGTATAGTATCTTGATCAAGAACAAAAAAAAGTACACAACTGCTGGAGTGTCATCTCCTTTACCCAGAATACAGTTTATCCTTTCATTCACATTCTAATTTTCCTTACAACACATCATCTTGCCAACAATGTGTAGATAAACATTGTTGAAGTAAAATGAGGCATGCCCACATGTAGTTTACGTGGATATGTGCCAAACATGTTTGGGGGAAGAGCAGCAATTTATTTATAACACACATTTACCAAATAAGTGGACTCTCCACTTAACATAAAAGTTGACATTTTAAAATGTGAAACCAGTCAAGCCAAGCACATGTTGCAAAACATGGAAGAATACATATTACAATGTGAAAGAACACAGTAAAAAAAAACGTACTTTTTTCTCTTCTTTTTATAAGCTTCCTATACTGCTCCGGCTCCCTGAGCTTCAGGTCTGACCACCTTTTACGGAGTTGTTCCTTGGATCTCCTGACCCCATATTTTTTATAGAGAGTCTTCGCCACTTTGTCCATAATTTGTGACTTCCGGAGATTAGGTGTGTCAGATGGGCCATGCTTGCCGTCGTAATCCTTCCTCCGCAGAATGTCCACCATCTCCGCCATCTCAGAAAAAGACATATTAGTCGCCTTGTATATTTTTTTACAGGATCGGGACGTTTCAGCCTCCGGGCTTTCCTCGTCGGTAATTTCTAATAAAGAAGCCACCTGTGTCTGCGACATGTCGCCGTCTCACACTGTGCGCCGATCGTTAAGGGGTGGGGAAATGCAGAAAAAGTGCGTCATGGGCGGGCGACGAGGGCGGAGTTACACGCATGCGCAGGGTATAAAAAGGGGAAAGAAGTTATTAGGGATGCGCGGAGTAAGGACGACCGGAAGTGAACCAACGAACTGAACTAAGGTAAGAAGGGAACTCGGGCCTGCAGTGGCCTATAATGGTTCATGATTGTAATGGGCAATATTGTGATAAGTTGAGGAGAATCAAATCTGCATTTTTTTTTTGTATCCTTGATTTTTTACTTGCTGATTCAAAAAGATGCATAAACTACGTGAGCCGGAGGTGATGCTGACTTTTATTGAAAAATATAAGGAACAGCGCAACCTGTGGGAACTGAAACACCCTGCGTACCACAAGAGTGATGTACGTCTGGCAACTATTACCAAATTAGCAGAGGATATGAAGCGATGTGTCCCAGATGCAGACTACACTATGATCAATAATAAAATCAACAACCTGCGTAATTCCTATAAAAAAAAAATACAAGGAAGTGCGCCAGTCAAAGAGATCAGGAGCAGCAGCCAACGATGTAGTAAAGCCCAAGCTGTGGTACTACAGACATCTTCAATTTCTGGATGACCAGATCGAGGCCAGGGAATCTATTTCCAGCCTTCCCTCAACCCTTCCTTCCACCCTTCCCTCCAGCGTTCCTTCCACCCTTCCCTCCACCCCTGCAGAGGCGGAGGAGGAGCCTCCTGAACTTGAAGAGCCAGATCTTCGCATCTTCAGCCAGGAATAGTATTTTTGATGATAATTATTGTCCACTAAGTAATATTGTGTTGAACTGTTTTGGATTACCCATAAATGATATCATCCCCCATCCCCAAAAAAATATGCACCAGTAATGATATCCAAATTGTGGGTGATAGATTCCCCAAATAATACAATTTTTCTTTTAATTTTATAAACAGGATGAGGCAAGCCAGGAGAAATAAAGGGAAATTTGATTTCAGCCAACATACATGCCTGATGTGTTTTTTTTTGAAGTAGCAATAACATTTCATAAATACAATGTGTAATTAATAACAAGGGACACCAACCTCCATGAGGAAACGAAAAAAAAAAGTTGTTCTGAGAAATTGACACACCAAATAATGCACAACAAATTTAAAAAGCAAAAAAAAAAAAAAGGGGGAATTTGTGAGGTCGGCCTTGAAGAATTAAACTAATTATTCCTAAGATCACAAGAAAGAAGAAAGACATACGTTTGTCAGAACTCATGAGAAAGATCTGCTGCCAAAATGACATTTTAAACACTGTTCTAAAGCAACAAAACATGCGCTGCATTAAATGAAGCAATAACTTGCAGAATGACGAATGTGCTCTCTCCATTAGGAACGCTAGTTTTACCAGAACTAGCGCTCCCGTCTCCTAATTCAGTCTGAGCATAAGTGGGTTTTTTAACCGATGGACTTGCCCATAGACGATCGGAAATTACCATCGGTTTTTTATCCATCGGAAAATTTTAAAACAAGTTCTATTTTTTTCAACCGATGGAAAAAAGACCGATGGGTACCATACACGATCGGTTGGTCTGATGAAAACCATCCATCGGACGGTTTTCATCAGTCAAACCGATCGTGTGTACGGGGCTTTACAGGAGAGAATTTCCCTTCCTAGGGGTAGATTTCCTCTTACTTCCTGTTGTCTCCTTTCGTTTGCAAGTAGGAGTCGTTTGTAAGTTGGATGTTTGAAAGTAGGGGCCTGCCGTATATACTCTGCTGAAATTTGCCCCTTACATGTTGGTGTTGCCACAACACTGTAAGCCCTCACAGTTACCCTTGGTGGGCGCATGAATGGGCCCTGCTGTGAATTATTAGATCAAGAATTGTAATTGCATGCCCCTGTTAAACAGGGGCTGAAAAATTGGGCCTTTGGTGGTGGTGGTGGTGGTGACACAACACTGTAAGCCCTCACAGTTACTCTTGGTGGGCGCAGGAATGGGCCCTGCTGTGAATTATTAGATCAAGAATTGTAATTACATGCCCCTGTTAAACAGGGGCAGAAAAATTGGGCCTTAGGCACTGGTGCCACAACACTGCAACCCCTCACAGATACTGTACTTGGAGCACAGCAATGAGCCCTGTTGCAAAGTATTGCATCAAAAATTGTAATTACACGCCCCTGTTAAACAGGGGCTGAAAAATTGGGCCTTAGGCACTGGTGCTGGTGCCACGACACTGCAACCTCTCCCAGATACTCTAGTTGGAGTGCAGGAATGAGCCCTGCTGCAAAGCATTGCATAAAAAATTGTAATTACATGCCCCTGTTAAACAGGGGCTGAAAAATTGGGCCTTAGCCACTGGTGGCGGCACCCAGAAACAAAAATGTTCTTCCAAGCTATCATCATCAATCGGATCATTGAGGAGGAGGAGGATAGTCAGTCAACATAACAGGACAGTCTCTCAGCATCAGCATCAGTCTTGAAGGGATGTGACATTTGAAAATAAATTAGTCTGTTATATCAGCTTCAGGTGTTTGGTAGCTGGTGGTGATCCAAGACTGGTTCATCTTTATGAAGATCAGTCGATCAACCGAGTCGGTGGACAGGCGCACCCTGTGATCCGTGACAAATCCTCCAGCAGCACTGAATGTGAGTTCTGAAAGAACGCTGGATGCAGGACAGGCCAGTAGCTCAATTGAATACTGTGCAAGCTCTGGCCAGTGATCCATCCTCAAGACCCAGTAAGCCAGAGGATTTTCGGTGGGGAAGGTGTCCAAGTCTGACCTTGCCCCTAGGTATTCCTGCACCATGTATATCAGACGCTGGCGATGGTTGCTGGAACCGATCATACCTTGGGGCTGCGGACTAAAGAATTGTCTGAACGCATCGGTCAGACGGCCACCTTCCCCACCGCTCCTTCTTTGACTGACCGAAGCCTCAGCAACTCGTTGTCCAGGACCAGGAGTTTGTAACCTCCCAGTCTCTGGGAACGCGTTGCACAGACCTTTCTGCAAGGCCTCCCAGAGTTGTCTCATCCTCTGCTCCCTCTGCGACGGTAAGATAAGGTCCGCAACCCTACCCTTGTACCGTGGATCAAGGAGAGTGGCCAGCCAGTAATGGTCCCTCTCCTTGATCCGAAGAATACGAGGATCCTTCCGCAGACTTTGCCGGATCAGGGAGGCCATGCAGCGTAGGTTAACTGAGGCATTCGGTCCAGAGTCCTCTGGGTCACTAAGGACGACATGATCCGCAGCCACCTCCTCCCAGCCACGTACAAGTCCACGGGTTTCTTGGGACTGTAAATCATCCCTAAAAGACTGCTGCTGATGATGATGAGAGCCAGGCTCCACCTCCATGCTGACACAATCCTCCTCCTCCTCCTCCTCTTCCTGTGCGATGGGTGGGACAGAAGGAACACTGTCTGGGTAAAGGGGGCCTTGAGAGGCAAGGAAGTCCTCCTCTTCCTGCCTCTGTTCTGCCTCAAGTGCCCTGTCCATTATTCCACGCAGCGAATGTTCCAACAGGTGGACAAGAGGTACAGTGTCACTGATGCATGCACTGTCACTGCTCACCATCCTCGTGGCCTCCTCAAATGGTGCCAGGACAGTGCATGCATCCCTGATCATGCCCCACTGGCGTGGTGAAAAAAACCCGAGCTCCCCTGACCCTGTCCTGGTGCCGTAGTCGCACAGGTACTCATTGATGGCCCTCTGCTGCATGTGCAGCCGCTGCAGCATGGCCAACGTTGAGTTCCACCTGGTGGGCATGTCACATATAAGGCGGTTCTTGGGCAGGTTCAACTCCTTTTGCAGCTCAGCCAGGCGAGCACTAGCATTATAAGATCTGCGGAAATGCACACAGACTTTCCTGGCCTGCCTCAGGACATCCTGTAAGCCCGGGTACCTGCCCAAGAACCGCTGCACCACCAGGTTAAGGACGTGAGCCACACAGGGCACATGGGTCAGTTGTCCCTGTCGAAGGGCGGAGAGGAGGTTGGTGCCATTGTCGCAAACCACCATTCCTGGCTTAAGCTGGTGTGGCGTCAACCACCTCTCGGCCTGCCCCTGCAGAGCAGACAGAACCTCTGCCCCAGTGTGGCTCCTGTCCCCCAAACACACCAGCGCAAGCACGGCAAGGCATCTTTTTGCCTGCGTACTTGCGTAGCCCCTTGAACGCCTACGGAGCACCGCTGGTTCCGAGGACAAAGCACAGGAAGAGGCCATGGAGGAAGAAGAAGAGGAGGGGGTGGAGGAGAGAGGTGTGTCACAACCAGTAGTAGCATTTTGGAGGCGTGGCGGCGGAACAACCTCCAACACTACTGCACCTTGTCCTGCATCCTTCCCAGCTGCCAAAAGAGTGACCCAATGGGCCGTGAAAGAAAGGTAACATCCCTGTCCATGCCTGCTGGACCATGAGTCAGCGGTAATATGCACCTTACCGCTGACCGCCCTGTCCAGCGAGGCCAAGACATTGCCTTCCACATGCCGGTAGAGAGCCGGAATCGCCTTCCGTGAGAAAAAGTGGCGTTTGGGAACCTGCCACTGAGGAACCGCACATTGCACAAACTCACGGAAGGGGGCCGAGTCTACCAACTGAAAAGGCAGCAGTTGAAGCGCTAGCAATTTAGCCAAGCTAGCATTCAACCGCTGGGCATGTGGATGGCTGGGAGTGAACTTCTTTCGACGGTCCAGCAGCTGGGGCAGGGAAATTTGCCTGCTAGAATCGGACGTCGGTGTACTGCTAGCAGAGTGCCCGCAAGTACTTGGCTGTGACACACCTAATTCTACACCTTCATTCCTCTCAGTGCAGGTTTCAGAGAGGACTGAAGGTATAGTGGGGTTGGAGATCCCAGCTGATGCGGTGCAAGGAGAGGTCCGCTTTGTTCTTTGGTGTGGGTCTTTAAGGTAGGCTTGCCAACGAGCTGCATGGCAGGTCAACATATGTCTGGTCAAGCATGTGGTGCCCAAGCGGGTGATGTTTTGGCCACGCGATATACGCTTAAGACATATGTTGCAAACAGCAGCTGTGCGATCTGATGCACTTGACTCAAAAAAGGCCCACACCAAAGAACTTTTTGAATAACGGGCAGAGGCAGCGCCTGCACAGGCGGAGCTCTGCGGTGTGATTCCGTCGGTGTGCTGCCCTTACGCTGGCCCCCCGAGGGCATCCTGCCTCGTTGGAGATGTGCCTCCTCCTCATCCTCCTCCTCCTCCTCCTCTCTATTAGGCACTCACGTGGAGTCAGTGACCTCATCATCCCCTCCCTCCTCATCACTGGAGCCAATCTGGCAGTATGCTGCAGCTGCTGGAACCTGACTGCCAGATTGGTGTCCTTCTTGAGCATCCCCTCTCTCTGCTCTCACGCTACTGCCTTCCTCTAGCTGGGTATCATCATCAGACCCTTCGAAACGCTGGGCTTCCTCCTGGAGCATGTACCCAACACTGTGCTCAAACAGTTCGAGGGACTCCTCAGGAGGACATGGTTGGTCTAGGGAAGGAGTGACTGATGATGACATTGATACCAGGGAAGAGGACGCTTTGGCAGCTGCTTTGCCAGTACCCTGAGCCTGGGTGAGAGAGGATGAGGAGGATGAGGAGGGCTTGGTCATCCACTCTACCAAGTCTTCGGCATGATGTGGCTCAACACGTCCAGCTGCCGAAAAGAAGGACAAGCGTGTCCCATGGCCACGTGCTGATGGCGATGCACCGCGTCCACGACCAGCACTGTTGTCTCTAGACACAGAGCCTGCTTGCCCTCTTTTATTGGCTCCTGACTGTCTGCCTCTCCTTGTTTGCCTTCCAGACATTCTAATGGTCTGCAGGGAGATGGGTAAACCAGCAATAAGGCCTAGCTTCAGGAGTATAATGTGCAGGAGGCACACTCCGCCCGCTGTAAGTGCTGCAAATGCCTGTTAGTGTAACACACCAGGAAAACACAGCAATACGGGCTAGCTTCAGGTGTATACTGTGCAGGAGGCTTAGCAACAATGACACTGACACTGTCCCCTGCCTATCCTTCTCTCTCCCTGCACACAAGGTTTATCAAAGAATATGACACTGACACTCTCCCTGCCTATCCTTCTCTCTCCCTGCACACAAGGTTTAGAAAAGAATATGACACTGACACTGTCCCCTGCCTATCCTTCTCTCTCCCTGCACACAAGGTTTATCAAAGAATATGACACTGACACTCTCCCTGCCTATCCTTCTCTCTTCCTGCACACAAGGTTTAGCAAAGAATATGACACTGACACTGTCCCCTGCCTATCCTTCTCTCTCCCTGCACACAAGGTTTAGCAAAGAATATGACACTGACACTCTCCCTGCCTATCCTTCTCTCTCCCTGCACACAAGGTTTAGCAAAGAATATGACACTGACACTCTCCCTGCCTATCCTTCGCTCTCCCTGCACACAAGAATAGCACAAAGAATATCAACACTGTCCCTGCCTATCCTTCTCTTTCCCTGCGCCGGAACACACTACACAAGGCCGCCGCGCTGGCGGCCTTTTATAGTGTGGGGCGTGTGCTAAACCCCCTGAGCTATAATTGGCCACAGGCAACCTGCCTGTGGCCAATTATGGCTCTCCTAGCTGCCGGCGCTGTGATTGGCCAAGCATGCGGGGTCACAGTGCATGCTTGGCCAATCACAGCGCCGGGATTGCACTGCGAAAGCGCAGTGTATTGTGGGCCGTTCGCGTCACTCGAATTTGGCGCGAACGGCCCAAATCGTTCGATGTTCGCCGAACGGTCGAACAGCCGATGTTCGAGTCGAACGTAAGTTCGACTCGAACACCGAGCTCATCCCTAGTCAACATAATCAGTCAGAGTGGCTCCTTTGGGATTGGCTACAATGGCACGAGGTGACTGGGTGGAGCCAGAACTCTACAAAAGGCTACGCAGAGGCACGCCTCACTACTCTCGGGAGAATTTGACATCACACGAGTTGCTGTCCCCTGCGTTCCTGTCGGACTCGGCATGGATACCGATTGAGAGGGTCAGGGGTATGCTGGAAATTGGACAAGCGGACTGGCTCCTACCTTTGCTCACTGGTGAGACTGTTTTCCCGGCCCTCGCCCTTAACCCCCCTGTATGCTTCAGAGGCTGGCGGGCTGCCGGCCCGCCCTCCAGACCGAGTCCCAGTCCTCCTAGGGCTCCAATGCACGCCTCTAGGCAGGGCAGCAGAGCCACTGGCACTGATGGTGCTGGCTCCTCTTCTCACTCACAGACCCACGCTGTGCACGGCTCAGAGTCCGTTTCCAGCCGCGGCCGTGGCTCTCCTGGGCCTCCCCCTGCCTCTCGTCCACGTCTCCCCTGCTCTAGGAGCCCCAGGGCCCCACAGCGGGTCATCGGCGGGTGGCCACTCGGGCTCGCATTGTGCCCCCTCCTGATGCCATCCCTGGTGACCAGCTCTCAGCGCCCTGCTGGGCGGGAGCTACAGCAGATGCCTCTCTCCCCTCTCCCTGTGCTGCGCGCGGGTGCCGCTATGGATGGCGGGGCTTTCCCCTACACAGCGTGGGAGGCCTCCAGCTCCCTGGCAGGCCTCCGCCCGCTCCCTGGCTCTTCCCCCAGATTCACTCCCTCCCCCCCACCCTCGCATGGCGTTGGCTACGGTACCTGTGGAAGTGAAGTCACGGCTCGTCTGCGGGAGGCCTCTGGCTCCCGGGCCCGCCTTGGCCCTTCATCTGCTCCACAACTGTGGGGTGGTTTGGGGTAACAATTCTTTTGCAATGTCCTCGGGTGACCGCATCCTTACGGCGGTAAAATCAGCGTTGTTGCAGTTGGGCGTCTCGCCCAGCGTGGCGCCCTCATCTTCCCATGCGTCTGGTTTTCACCTGGGTGGCCCCCTATGGTCGGTGTCACCGGTGGGTTTGCACCTGTCGCAGGACGTCAAAGAAAAAATTTGGCATTGTGAGTTCATTGACGTTCTGACGCTGGTGCCTTTTGACAGGGAGACAGTGGATAGGTCTAGGAGACTCGAGGTTACTGTCCAGGCGGAAAAGGCTAAGCAGCTTCCTCGCACCTTTGGGAACTGGCTGCAGGGTTTCTGCGCCTATACAGGGGTGCTCTGTGAGAAGTTTCAGGAGCTGGGCCCTTCTCTCTTCGGGTACATGGATCTCATTTGGGGTGCTTACAAAACCTATGGCGGGCAGTGCTGGTTCAATTATGACACCCAGTTTCGCCAGAGGATGGCTGCCCGGAAGGACCTGCGCTTTGATTGCCAGGACGGTAGTCTTTGGCTGCTACTCATGTGCCCGCATAGACCCTACCTTTAAGTCCCCTGCCGGCGCTCTTGCCAGAGCGTCGGCAGCATCCAAAAAAGGCATCTGCTGGATTTTTAACGAAAGCCACTGTAAGTGGTAAACCTTGTGTCACTTTAAACACGAGTTTTCCACCTGCGGTGGAGCTCACCCGGCGGTCCGCTGTTTTCATAAGATGAAATGGCTCCCAACATCCAGACAGGGTTCCAGAGCTGACCTTCCTAAGCCGGAGGACGCCGGTGAACGTCATAAGGATGCTTCGCTGGCTCGACCAGTAACCCTTCAGTAGGGAGGCATCGATCCTTCAGGGCGGTTTCTCCCTGGAATGCCGTCGGACGAGCCCACCTTGTCCGATAATTTTAAATCTGCTGTGCAGTTCGGGTCCGTGGTGGCTGACAAAATTGAGGAAGAGCTACTAATGGGCCGCATGGTGGGTCCTTTTGACATCCCCCTTATCCCAACTTGCGGGTTTCCCCGCTTGGCGTGGTGCCCAAAAAAGTTACTGGTAAATTCCAGCTGATTCATCACCTTTCCTTTCCGTTGGGTTCTTCTGTTAAGGACGGTATTGACAAAGAGGAGTCCCGGGTGCAATATGCCTCTTTCGACATGGCACTTGGTTTGCTTAGGACTGCAGGTAGAGCTGGTCGTATTTCTTCCAAAAAATAATCTGCAATTTAAAAAAAAAATAATTGATTCACGATTTGAATCGAGTTTTTTTTTTTTGATGGACACTGCCGGTCCTGAGGAGCTGTGGGCAGGAGTTTTTAGGTGAGGCCGTGGCTTCGGCCTAGTCCATGGCGTCCAGCTTCGCAGACTAGGCCAAAGCCGCGGCCTCACCTAAAAACTCCTGCCCGCAGCTCCTCAGGACCGGCGCGGTGTCCTGACCTGGGGAGATGCAGGCAGGAGTTTTTAGGCAAGGCCGTAGCTTCAGACCTAGTCCGCGGCGTCCGGCCTCGCGGACTAGGCCGAAGCCGCAGCCTTGCCTTTAAAACTTCTGCCCGCAGCTCCTCAGGACCGGCGCGGTGTCAGCGCCAGTCCTGGTGAAAAAAATAAAATCTAAAAAATCGATTTGCTGAAAATTTGAATCGATTTGACCTCTCAACTCGATTCAAGATTCAATTCGTTTTTTTCCCCAGCCCTATCTGCAGGTGCTTCTGCTCTCTTGGCGAAGGCAGACATAGAATCCGCCTTTCGTCTCCTTCCTGTCCACCCAGATTGTTTTCATCTCCTGGGTTGTTTTTTCCGGGGCAGTTTTTACTTTGATATGTGCCTCCCCATGGGTTGTGCCATATCGTGCTACTATTTCGAACTTTTCAGCTGCTTTCTGGAGTGGGTTTTGATTAAGTTCTCTGGCTCGGTTTTGCACTACCTGGACGACTTTTTGTTTTTTTGTTTATAGGTCCAGTGGGTAGCGACGTTTGCGTTCGCATGTTGTCAGCTTTTCAGGAGATTTGTGGTGACCTGGGCGTCCCACTATCGATTGCGAAGACCGAAGGCCCTGCCCATGTTTTGTCCTTTTTGGGGTATTGAAATCGATTCGGTGGAGATGGTCTTCCGGCTCCTAGCAGATAAATTGGCCAAGCTTCGGGCATTGGTGCGATTTTCCAGGGACGCCAGGAAGCTCCGGCTCCAGAAGCTTCAATATCTGTTGGGTCATCGTGTCTTTGCTTGCCGGGTACTTCCGATGGGTAGGGCCTTCTGTTTGAGGCTATCGTGGGCCACGAAGGGCATAGAGGCTCATTACGTACACGTGACTAAACATATGCATGATGATTTGGAGGTGTGGCTTTCCTTCATGCAGACCTATAATGGTTGTTCCTGCTGACAGTTGGAGGAAGTGCCCAACTCGCAGTTGGAATTCTACTCGGACGCATCGGGCACCTGGGGTTTCGGTGCCGTTTTCAAGGTGCCTGGTCCGCTGAACCCTGGCCGGCCTCATGGTCCCAAATCGATTTGTTGCGGAACATGACCTTTTTGGAACTCTTTCCCATCATGGTTGCAGTGGAATTGTGGAGGGAGGAATTGCGGAACAGGCGGGTGATTTTTATGACGGATATTATGAGTGTGGTGCAGGTTGTCAATCGCCAACTTGTGTGTTCTCCCACAGTAATCTCACTGCGTTTTTTGGTTCTTCGATGCTTACAAATAAATGTGTGATTTAGGGCTAAGCATGTCCCTGGTGTTTCTAATGCTATCGCTGATTCCCTTTCTCGTTCACAGTTCGACCGCCTTCCACGTGTTGGTTCGGAATGCTTCTCCGGTGGGCCTCCCTTGCCCGAAGTTCTTGTGGACCCTCGTTTCCGAAGCCTGTTAGACCACGTCGGTGCATCACTCTCTCGTAATACTTGGGTGGCCTATCGGCGGATCTGGACTAAAAGGGTGTCTGTACTTGTTTTTCTGCCTACGAGGCTCTCCTTTTCCAGCTTGCCATTTCCTGGGCGTTCTTTGGCGCCTTTCCGGATCAGCGAGCTGGTTTCCAAGGATAGACGTTCCATTGGTGGTATTTTGTCCGAGAATGTACTTACCTCAGATTCCTTTGTCTCTATTCTTTTGCTCACTTCTGAAACTGACTGTTCTTAAAGAGGTAGGCGCGTGGTTCTCAAGGCCTTCGGGGGCCCCTTTTGCCCAGTTTGCCTATCTTCTTCCTTTTCTGCTGTCCGCCCTCCTGCTTCCATTTATCTGGTTCATGCTGATTCCTCCAATCTCAGTAGGTTTCCGTTCCTTCGGGTTTTCCGCCTTTGCCTTTCTGAGTTGGGCCTTCCTCCTGCGGAATTCTCCACGCACTCCTTTCGCATTGGCGCAGCCACCGCTGCTCATGGGATGGGTTTTTTCGGACTTGTATGTTCGTCCTCATCTGTTGTATTGATTTCAGGTTCCCCTCCGGTTCAGGTATGGATCATCGGCAATTCCTTTGTGTATTGGGCTGCCCGACGTGCCTCCAACAGACGCTATGGGAGGACCCTTGGACTTCCTTTCGGGGTTGCCAGGATACGCTGGTGTGGCTTCCGCGGGCTCCATTGGGCGTGAATGTTGCCTGAGCTGTTGAACCTCAGGAAATTTGTCCATGGTCCAATTGTCCTTATCATCCACGCTGGGGGGAATGATGTAGGCCTGTCTCATTCAGTGGACCTCATTTCATCGATTAAACGTAACATCGCTCATTGCTGTGCCACGTTCACCAACCTGACTGTTGTCTGGTCTGAAATTGTTCCCCGCCTGGTCTGGGCTCATTGCACCCCGGGTTCAAGCCTGGAGCGTTTTTGGCGCAAGGTGAATGCGCAAGTTTCCAAATTCATCCGCCATATTGGTGGTATTGTGGTACGCCACAGGGATCTTGAAGGGGACAACGGAGATTTGCTAAGACCGGATGGGGTCCATTTGAAGGAGATTGGCCTTGACATTTTTAACCTGGACCTCGTCGGAGGTGTCGAGCAAGTGCTGGCTGCGGTGGGGAGCTAGTCAGTGTTCCACTGACTTGCGTGTGGCAGGTTTACCTTGCCAGCAGTTGGCATTACTTTATGGGCTATGCCCTCAAGTTTAATTACGTGTCAGTTTAATGCCTGCCTCGCACTAATGGTGGAGACAGGCCTCTTAGGCTATACGGTTTGTTGTATATGCTCACGGTATAACCGTGACTGGCATGGTTTCTGGTATTTTGAAGGTTATTATACTTATGTTCAATAAAGCTGTGGCCTTGCCCTACTTTCAACTTAAAGTGGTCTATGTGTCTTCTTGGGGGGCAAGGTTTTGTTGTGGTTTAAATAAAGGGTGTTAAGACAAGCCTAAGCTTCTCAGCAGTCAAGGAAACATATTGCCGTATAATATCGCACAGTGCAGTCCATACCTAAAAATCGCACAGTGCAGTTCACAGTTAAAAGTTAACTCAAGGGAAACACACAACTGCACAGTGTCCCACACGGTGCAGTCCATAACTAACAGCTGACTCAGAGGAAACACACAGCCGTACAGTGTTGTAGGGTGCAGTCTACACCTAAAAACTGAATCAGATGAAACGCACAGCTGCACAGTGTCGCGTGGTGCAGTCCATACCTAAAAGCTGACTCCGTTCAGTTCATTGCTCTAACTAGCTACTGACCACCAATGCTGCGGGGAGTAATTTAATTTTCCCATCCAGACACTGATAACCAGTACTGGGGGATGAGGGTTATCATTTCAGCCAGCCACTATCCCCACAAACCACCCATTTCAGGAGGGAGTTTTTGTTCCAACCTGCCCCTAACTACCAATGTTGGGGGGGCTTATTGTTCCTGCCAGCTACAGACACAAATGTTTATTATTACAGCTAGCCAATGACCATCAATGCTGGGAGGGGAAAAATCATTGCTCTAACTACTGACCACCAATGCTGCAGGGGGGTAATTTAATTTTCCCATACAGAAACTGACAACCAGTACTGGGGTGTGACAGGGGGGTCACTTTGGACACAGGGTGGATGGAAAAACCCCAATATGGTCTATGATAGCCATATTCAATCCTGCAGATAAATTGTATCTACATTGGATGTGTACTGTGAAGGGGGGGGGGTGTAATCATTGCTGTGAGGAGTTAAGGTGATTTGCATTCTATTGTCTATTGTGGCTTGTGGAAATTAAGCCTATAATTATTATAGTTCCACAACTAGCAGCAGACAGGTTAATCACCTGCCTGTTTGTGTTGTAAATGAGTCTAGGAGGGCCTGGAGATCTTTTTGGTGTGAATAGGGAGTTAACTCTATGCCTGTGTGCATTGTACTCGGCAGACGGACCGTCTACAAACCCTTTCATTATAAGATGTGTATTGGAGATCATTATGTTCTATTGTGTAAAGTCTTTTGAAGCCTAACAGATGTCAAAATAATGTGTTGAGTCTTGTAATGTGTGGGTGGAGCTGGGCCATTGTTCATGTTAAACTAAGGTGTATTGGATGTATATAAAAGTTACAATGTTTCTCAATAAAGATGTCATTCGATGCTAGGAAGATACAGAGTGCGTCTCGTTCTTCCAGAAGGATTAATTCCTATGGGAAGTGGTCGTCTGGCTGTGGAGGATTGACAGGGAATTTGTGTCCAGGAGAGGGAAGGGATCTAAACGGCGTTACCCCTTTTCATATTTGGGGTGCCGTTACATGGGGGTTATCATTTCAGCCAGCCACTAACCCCGCTAACAACCCTGCTCCCAAATACCAATGTTGGGGGGAGGGGTGAACCCTGGATTCTGACCATAACGCACTTCTGATCCCTGCATTCTGAGGGCATCGCACTCCTGATCACCTTCTGAAGAAGCCACGTGGGAGAGTGGTGTAATGCAAAAAAGGGGGAGGCAGGTGCCATGTATCATTCCTGATTGAAGAACCTCTTTTAGAAAAAAAAGTTTTTATTGAACAATTTACATTTGGAACATAATTCTGCAAGTTACAAGGCAATACTGGAGAAATGCATAAAACAAAGAAATGTGGCTTATACATATATAGGCACAGTAGAACAAAAAACTTGTTCAGATTGAACACTGGATTTAGTGACTATCAATAAGTGGAAAACCCTATGTCCACGCTATTCATGGAATTGCACGCTAGAAGGATGTATAATATTACGGACCATCAGTGCATGTGTCTGCGGACTCAAGCCATCGATCCCAGATTTTGTAGTACTTATCTGGACAACCTCTGTTGATGTATATGAACTTTTTGTAGGGAAGAGTGTTATTTATATCTAGTTTCCAATCGTTGAAGCTGGGGGGAGTGGGTCTCATCCACTGTCTGGCTATAATTTTTCTAGCATTAAACAATGTTTCATGCAAGAATGTTTTAGTGAATTTGTCCATCCCAGAGTCGGGGAATATCCCCAGTAAGCATTGTTTGGGGTCCAAGGTCAATGGGGATCCCATGTCATCATGGAGGAAGTCAACAATCTGCTTCCACAGACCCTGAAGGACCGGGCACGCCCAGAGTAGATGGAAGAATGTGCCCGTCGCTTGGTTACACATTGTGCACAAGGTAGAAAACTGTCGTCTAAAGCGGGCGATTCTTAGGGGGGTGAGATACGCTCGGTGCACCACGTATAACTGGGTCAGCCTGTCAGAGAGCTTGGGGGATACAGTCTTGCACGAGTCTAGTGCTTCACTCCACTCCTCATCCTCCAGTGGGCCCACCTCTCTTTCCCATCTTGGTTTAAGGCTGTAAGCTAGCGTGGTAGATGATGGGGTGAGAAGCATGACATAAAAATCAGAGATCAGCTTTCGCGGGTCCACACCCTTAATCACTGCCATAATAACATTGGGCGTAGATTGTGGCAAAGGCTGGGGAAACTGAGCTTGGGCTGCGTGACGCACCTGGAAGAATCTAAAAAGCATAGAATTGGGCAGCAGGAACTCATTTTGGAGGTCCTCAAAGTTTTTAAGTGTGCCATCGGAAATTATGTGGTGCAAATAATATATTCCATATTCGCACCATATCTCTGTGTCAGGGATCAAGAGAAACTCTGAGAGTAGTCTATTGTGCCATAAGGGGGTATAATTGTTGTGTTTAGGGGTCATTAATATTTTAGTGGTGATGTCCCATACGCGCCTATATTGGTACAATAGGGACCCACGGTCTCTATTGGAGTTATTCCCACTATGTCCCACTGCAATTGCAGTGAGTGGGTCAGTGGTCAGTTGTGCCCACCGTGGACAGAGAAGGGTGAGGAATCTGAGTCTGTCGGTTTTATCTATGTGGTATAGTTGAGACAGTTGGGACGCAAGGTAATAAAGATTTAAGTCAGGGAGGGCTGTTCCACCTAGGTCAGTAGGGTTCTTAAGGACTCTCCAGGCCAGCTTGTGTCTGTTGGTACCCCAAATAAATGTCTTGAGTATGGCCTCCATTGACTTGAAAAATTTCAAGGGTAAGTATACGGGTGTGTGCCAGAGTATATACAATATTTTAGGAAATAATATCATTTTAACAATGTTAATGCGGCCCCACACGCCGAGCGGTAGTCTCGCCCATACCTGGGTTCTAGACTTGATGAGATCAAAAAGGGGTTCTATGTTCAGGGATATATAGTCAGCCGGTGTTCTATTCACCAATACTCCAAGATATTTGATAGTGTTCACTAGGTGCCATGTATCATTACTTGATTTGGATGCTGTGAGACCCTGTTACATAATATTGTTAGTTTTTAACTGAATAAATGTAAGTGTGTTTCCTTATGCTTTGCTGGTATTCTCTTATGCATTTTAAATACGATACTGCACTATTGGACATTGTTTCCTTTATCCTGAGTGTTCTGTGGAGTCATCCCAGGTGGGAAAGTTTCATTATTAGAGGAGGAAGTGAGCAGAGGACCCACTATCTGGTGTACAGGATAAATTACCATTATGCCACGTGTACACGATCGGACATTCCGACAACAAAACCATGGATTTTTTTCCCAACGGATGTTCGCTCAAACCTGGCTTGCATACACACGGTCACAAAAATGTTGTCGGACATTCCGATCGCCAAGAACTTGATGACGTACAACACTACAACGAGCCGAGAAAAATTAAGTTCAATGATTCTGAACATGCGTAGGATTTTTGTGCGTCGGAATTGGATACACATGATCGGAATTTTCGACAAGAACTTTTGTTGTCGGAAAAATTGAGAACCAGCCCTCAAGCATTTGTTGTCGGAAATTCCGACAGCAAATGTCCGATGGAGCCTACACACGGTCGGAATATCCGACCAAAAGCTCACATCGAACATTTGTTGTCGGAAATTCCAGTCGTGTGTACGCAGCATTATGCTGTGTTGGCCCTTTTGAGGGTCTTGTCCTGAGGTGAACGAGTATTTTACCTGGTGATGGAGCACATATTGAAATATATGAAGACTAGAGCACTTTATGTGTGGACTGTTGGGACTTTATTTACCTAATATGTGTTTATGTATTTTTCAATGTATCAATACTAATAGCAATTTTATAGCACAGGAGTTTTCATTTATTGAATGATTGATTGTTCGCTATTGGGCAGCGCTATCACAACATTTTTTTTCTTTACTCCTGATCCCTGCATCCTGAGCGCAACGCACCCCTTGACGCTGCATTCTGAGCGCAACACACTCATTGAAGCTGCATTATCTGCATAAAGCATTCCTAAACCATGCACTGTCTTTTGATGCTTATTTTATTTTTGTTCTATTTTGTCAAGAAAAAAAAGTTGGTCTTACTGGGTTTTTTTTTGTGGGGGGGGGGGGGGGTGTATGGAGCTTTGGAATTCTCTGCCTATAGGCTCCTGAGATGTAAATATGGAAATATGGCCCTGGCTGCAAATTACATCAAACTGCACATAAAAGTAGTGCATGCACTATTTTCAAAACTGCACTGTGCCAAATTGCATAATCCTGCAAAACCATGCGATCTTGTGTCCACAAACACACTACATTTGGGGTTAACAATGTCATATTACCCGCAGTAGATAAAACGGCCCCACACCATGATGTTCCCACCTCCAAACTTCTTTGTTAGTATAGTATTTTTGGGGTGATCTGCAGTGCCATTTGACCTCCAAACATGGTGTGTATTATGAATTCCAAAGAGTTCCATTTTGGTCTCCCAGTATTTCACAAGCTTGTCTAAATGTTGTGCAGCAAACTTTAAACATGCTTTTTCTTCAATAATGCAAAATGAAGGGGAATGTCTGGACAGCCACACTCCAAAAAATGTTGCTTTTATTGTAAAAAATAAAATCACAGGATACATGCCACAGCAAACAGGATACATGCTTTTTTTCAGCAATGGATCCTTGCATGGTGAGCGTGCATACAGGCCATGGTGGTTGAGTGCATTCCTTATTGTTTTCTTTGGAACTATTGTACCTGCTAATTCCAGGTGATTCTGAAGCTCTCCACAAGTGGTCCTTCACTCTTGGACAACTCTTCTGACAATTATTTTCACTCCTCTGTTCGAAATGTTGCAAAGAGCATCTGGTCGTGGCCAGTTTATGGTGAAATTATGTTCTTTCCACTTTTGGATTATGGCCAAACAGTGCTCACTGGAGCATTTAGACGTTTAGAATTCCGTCAGTAACCAATTCCATCAGTATTGTTTTGCAACAAGTTTTTTTTTTTTTTTACCCATCATGGGATGTTTCTTGTGCGACACCTTGGTAATGAGACCCCTTTTAATAGGCCATCAGTTGAGACTGAACCAGCTGATATTAATTTGCACTGACAAGGGGCAGGATTTCTTTCTAATTACTGACAGATTTCCATGCCTATTTGCACCTCCCTTTCTTCAGGTGTTCAATCATTTTTTCCTGTGTCATTCCATTTTATTACACATAACTTAATTTCTGAACTTATTTGTTTTAGTTTCATTGCATGGGATGTTACTAACATGTCCTTTTCATGTCAACCTTTTAGAAATATATTTACCTTGAAAAATGGTAACGTGTTCAATACTTATTTTACCTGCTGTATACCCCATATGAGGATAAGAAACAGAGACTCTTTAAATAAATTACATGAATAGGGCCGATAACTAATCGATTATGAAATTAATCGATTACTATTTTCATAATCGATTAATCGGCCAGTAACATAATTGGGTTAAATTTAAAAAAAAAATTATCCATTTATAGTACAAAAAGAGCAAATCGCTACTGTAAATATTACTTTCACTGTCCCACAGTAAAAAAATGTAACCCCTTACAGTAGCGATTTGCTCTTTTTGTACAATTTTTTTTTTTTTAACCCCATTATGTTACTAAACATCTCAGGTCTGGGTCACACCTTTTTTGGTGCTTTTTGCAGAAACACACTACAGTTCATTTACATGGTTTCCTATGGTACACGTTCACATCCATGCTTTTTTCAGCCGCTGCGTATTTGGAAAGGGCAAGGACTTTTTTTAACGCAAAATGGTGGCGTTTTGTTTTTTTGGTTCAATATACTCCAATGGAGACGCTGCAGAAATTAGTTTTTTTAATCTGACCAACAACAAATTGGCCAAAAAAATGTAAAAATGCAAATCACATCAAAATTACCTATTTTTTTAAGGTTATTAACCGATCGATTAATCGAAACAATAATCGGTCAACTAATCAATTAGATGGTCTTTCTTTACTACCTACTCGGTGCAATCCAGACAGGTAAAAGAGATTTTGAAAAAACATTGGGGTGTCCTTCAAAATGATAGACTCCTGGGACCTGTCCTTCCTGAAAGGGCGGGTGTGATTTTCAGGGGAGCGAGATCCATCCAGGGACAGATAGCCCCTAATGTGATGGATTCCCCAGCAAGCCCTCATTCTTTCCGGAATGTAAAGGCTTCTTCCCTTGCCGTAAATGCAAGGTGTGTTTACACAATACCAATGGGAAACGTAAGAGCGTAACCTTTCAATCATCTGTCACCTTGCGTATCTACCAGATGAAGCGTTTCACCACTTGCGCCAGTCAATATATTGTGTATCTTCTAACATGTCCTTGCAAACAACAATATGTAGGACGCACGATTAGAACTTTCTCCATTCGTGTGAACGAACATATTGCGAAGATTAAGAAAGGAAAAATTAATCACAGTGTCCCCAGACATTATTTGCAATATCACAATCGTGATCCTGCAGGGACACAATTCCTGGTTATAGATCAGTTCGTGCCGCACTGGAGAGGAGAATCCCGATTACGGGGTGTCTCCCGTTTGGAGACCTATTGGATTTTTGAGTTGCGTACCTACACGCCGTTCGGAATGAACGTAGAGTGGGACGTCAACTCGTTCATTAATTCAGCTTAAATGCTTGACTCGCTTTTCTAATATTCTCTCTCTTTTATTACTGCATTTGTTCTATTTTTGGCGTCATTTTGTGGTTTTTAGAGGATGCATTATACATACTGTTCAGTATTGCAACTTAACATGTCTGTGTGTTTCATATTTCCTCTCCTTGAGGATATTGTGTGGCTTTTACTGCAATTCACATTGCCATCGCTAGATGGCGATGTGTGTTTCAGATTCCCAGTCCTATTTATACTGACCCAGTTTATTCATTAGATCAATGGGATCCTATACCCGCGGCCTTTGGGATGTCCCCTCGCAGCCCTTTATGACTGGGGGTGACTCCCAGACCGTTTGGGAACATAGGTGTTTCCCCTCTGATAGATTTGTTGCCGTGGGAGTGACGCCGGCGTGGCCTTCCTTCATGTCTTATTGACATGATGGATGTGATGCCCAGTCACATGATCGCCGGGCTCACTGCGCCACTCCCACTGCAGTATTGGTATGGTTTCTGTTCCCTCCCCCTCCTCTCATTGGCCTGCTCGCGGTGAGGGCGACGCCAGTGCAGCCTTCTTCCATGTCATTCAGACATGATGGGCGTGACGCTGGGTCACATGATCGCCGCGCTGATGGCGCCGCCCCCATTACGTGATCGCACATATTACAGGCTGCGCGTCGTCTGTTTCCTTGACGACACGCTCCTGTGTATATCATATGATATCCCTCTATTTATTCAAATGACCTTCTGGGTCATGTGATGGTCTGAAGGAGAATGTGATTGGGCGCATTTTCGGTGTGCTCCCGGTCACATGAGCCGGATGTTAGTCACAATCTCCTGCTCTAAGATCTATCTGGCTTTTGTTACTGGTTATTTCCAGCTTCCTGGACATAATGATTGGGTAATATCTTCATTTATTCCCCAGTCCAATCGTGTGTCCCTTTGCATTTTTATGTAATGTTAGTTTCCATTGGCTAGAGATCTCATTGTGTGTTTGTTGAGGCATTGATTGGACTGACACCATCGCACAGCTGATTGGTTGGAATTTGGCTGACTTTTTGATGGTATTTTTGCCATGTGCTACTACCTGCCACTTCCTGGTTTTATTGATTTGAACCAGGAAGGGCTTGTTCCCTGTGCTAGGATTGGTCCCCCACGGGGAAGCACTATCATGATTTGGTCATGTGATTGTTGTTTGTCCAATCAGAATGCCCGCCTTTATGAAATGTTGTTCCATTGGTGGGTCATTGATTATGACTCCCATAACTTTTACTATATATATATCAAAATTTGGGGGAGCAGGTTAATGCCCCTGTAGACGTCCTGTTAGGAATGAAACGCGTCGGGCTATGCATTTTGCTTCCCATGTTGTCTTTTAATATATGAACTGTGATCACTTTTTATCTTTGTATGTTGGTGTTTTTCTGATTAAAAACACAATTTTTTTTGACCTACACCATTGGAGCCCCCTATTTTTTTCTTCTCTTTGCATGAAATCGGTGAGGAAAAGTTTTTTCAGTTTTCTCCAGTTGGTCCTTCTACAATACCCTTGTCGGGGTATTTTCCATTTAAGTTTGATTGTATCCCATCGTCCGGTTGAATACCGGGATCCAGAGTGCCAGTCTTCTGGTGGGATCTCCAGCCTTGGGGGTATTGGAGACCCGAGAAGTACTGCATCCATCAGTTCCAACCAGGATTGAAGACATCCGATCGTCTAGCCGGTATACCTCTACATCCATCAGAGATCCGGGGACGTTCCTGTGGAGCAGCCGTTGGAGATACTCTCAAGCTCGATTGATCCGCTGTCGTATGACATTCGGGTCCAATGTTTCTGGTAAGCACACATGAATGTCACCATCCACGTGAAGAATCGCGCCAGAAGTTTTACATCCATTCCTTTTATTTACCCACTGTTTTGGACACTCTTCATTTTTTTTGTTTTTGTTTATTATTGTGGACATTTTATATATATTGGGTAGGGCGTTCAGCCTGCCCCTTCTGACTTTTTTGTGTGTTTCCATTTATGGTCACATTTGAGTTACAGTCCAGTTTTTACTGGCCTATATGTAGCGCTGTACTATTACCTTCCAATCGATTATGAAAATACATGAATTTGATCCAAACAATAATGTGATATGATTGTCCTATTCCGGAAGGTGATAAAACATTTATTTATGTAATATTTACCATAGATAAAGGACAGTACTCTGGTGCTCTCTGTAGTAAATGTTTCTGTTGAGACTCACTTTTTGAAGCCAATATCTATAACAAAACAAAGACACTAGTTTATTTATGCACAAAACGTAATTGAGACTTATGACTTTTAACAGACCAAGTTCAATATCAACTTAAACATTAGCTTATTACATAGTAGGTGACAGGACTTTTAAAACCATAATGCCGTAAACACACTGTTGGAAGTTCCGACAACAAATGTTCGATGGGAGCATGTTGTCGGAAATTCCGACCGTGTGTAGGCTCCATCGGACATTTGCTGTCGGAATTTCCGACAACAAAAATTTGAGAGCTGGTTCTCAAATTTTCCGACATCAAAACTTGTTGTCGGAAATTCCGAGCGTGTGTACACAATTCCGACGCACAAAATTCCACGCATCCTCGGAATCAAGCAGAAGAACCGCACTGGCTATTGAACTTCATTTTTCTCGGCTCGTCGTATGTGTTGTACGTCACCGCGTTCTTGACATTCGCAATTTCTGACAACATTTGTGTGACCGTGTATATGCAAGAAAAGTTTGAGCCAACATCTGTCGGAAAAAAATCCACGGTTTTGTTGTCGGAATGTCCGATCGTCTGTATGCGGCAGAAGTGAGATTTGTATACCTGCATTTTTTTCACTTAGGGCTCTTTCACACGGAGGTCTGTTCAGGTCCGCCTGTCAGTTTTTTAGGCGGACCTGAAATGGATCCTCCATGTAGCCCTATGGAAGCACGGATGTCAGCGGAGACATGTCCGCTGACATCCGCTCCGCCAAAGTGTGACGGAGGAAAACCCTATTTTTCCTTCTGTCGGCGGAGCAGGTCGGATGACAACAGACTCTACGGTCCGTCGTCATCCGATCCCCTATAGGGGAGAGCGGCGCTCTGACAGGGCGGTCCCTGCACAGTGTGCGGGGACCGCCCAGTCATCCGTCGGCTCAGCGGGGATCAACGGAGCGATCCCCGCTGAGCAAGCGGAGCTTCACGGGGCGGATCTGCACGGATCCGCCCCGTGTGAAAGGACCCTTAGGGCTCTTTCACACGGAGGTCCGTTCAGGTCCGCCTGTCAGTTTTTTAGGCGGACCTGAAACGGATCCTCCATGTACCCCTATGGAGGCACGGATGTCAGCGGAGACATGTCCGCTGACATCCGCTCCGCTCCGCCAAAGTGTGACGGAGGAAAACCCTATTTTTCCTTCCGTCGGTGGAGCGGATCGGATGACAACGGACTCTACGGTCCGTCGTCATCCGATTCCCCATAGGGGAGAGCGGCGCTCTGACAGGGCGGTCCCTGCACAGTGTGTGGGGAGCGCCCAGTCATCCGTCGGCTCAGCAGGGATCAACGGAGCAATCCCCGCTGAGCAAGCGGAGCTTCACGGGGCGGATCTGCACGGATCCGCCCCGTGTGAAAGGACCCTAAGGGCTCTTTCACACGGAGGTCCGTTCAGGTCCGCCTGTCAGTTTTTTAGGCGGACCTGAAACGGATCCTCCATGTAGCCCTATGGAAGCACGGATGTCAGCGGAGACATGTCCGCTGACATCCGCTCCGTTCCGCTCCGCCAAAGTGTGACGGAGGAAAACCCTATTTTTCCTTCCGTCGGCGGAGCGGATCGGATGACAACGGACTCTACGGTCCGTCGTCATCCGATTCCCCATAGGGGAGAGCGGCGCTCTGACAGGGCGGTCCCTGCACAGTGTGCGGGGACCGCCCAGTCATCCGTCGGCTCAGCAGGGATCAACGGAGCGATCCCCGCTGAGCAAGCGGAGCTTCACGGGACGGATCTGCACGGATCCGCCCCGTGTGAAAGGACACTAAGGTTACAAAACTGCTCACAATGAAAGTATTATAATGTCTTTAGTAGAGATTATGCATTCTTGCAATTCCACTTGTAGTTATGATAACATACCAAAAAAAGTCCACCAAGTATTTCCCTATTTGTTTTGTAAGACAGTACACATTCACTTCACAGTTGCCAAAGGTAAATTGAGATATAAAAGGAATACAGTAATGTAGACATTATATTATTGTATATAAAACATTAGTGTTGTAGCCTTTTTAGATATGCTTTACCAAAAGGTACTAATGTTTAGGGTCGTATGCGCTCAGGGACGAGTGCCCAGATTGCAGACAACTTCTTGTATTCCGGGCATCTATTCCTGAGCATATATGGCCTTAAACATCCAGCCGCAGCAGTTTTTAGCCTGTCAGACTTTTACGGACTGCTGGCAGTTGGGCTGGATGTTGCAGCTGTGCCTTCTGCTAGCACGAAAACACCAGGATTGGTCACTCACAGGAAAAACACAAATGCTGAGTACACAGGGTCGGAATTTCCAACAACAAATGTTCGATGTGAGCTTGTTGTCGGAAAATCCGACCGTGTATGCCCCATCGGACATTTGCTGTCTGAATTTCCGACAACAAATGTTTAAGAGGTGGTTCTCAAATTTTCCGACAACAAAAAACTTGTCAGAAATTCCGAGCGTGTGTACACAATCCGATGCACAAAATTCCACGCATGCTCGGAATCAAGCAGAAGAGCCTCACTGGCTATTGAACTTCATTTTTCATTTTTCCCGTGGCACAAGTTAAAAAACCCGACTGACCTTGCCGGAACGGCGCTTCCAGATTTTAATGCATACTACCTTGCAGCCCAACTGTCGCAAATCTTTCATATTGATAAAGTTCACAGAGACAGATTTCTCTGCTTTTTGTGCCCAAAATTGATACAGCCAACCCTGGATCCTCTAGTGACGATAGCAGGAGGAGTAGGAGGTGAGGAACTACTGACAGACCGCCGGTCTCTATTATACCAGTATAAAAAGGTGTGGGGTATGGCCTCCCATAGGTTGCACATCGCATCACCACATAGCTTTACCTCTCTATGGCATAACGCAGCCCTACCTGAATTCAGCCTTATCCAGAATAGTGGAGTGTGGCGCTCTAAGGGTATATTCTACTTGTCTCGCATCACCCACAATGGGAAACTGAAGTCTTTTGATAGTCTTAAAACTGAATTTGTTCCGCCGAATCAAATGTTCTTCAGGTAAATTCAACTCTGCCATGCTTTCCGCACCCAGTTGCCCTTGGATGATCTCTCCTTAAATGATAACCCTTTAATGGCGGCATTAAAATACCCTGATCCTAAAAAATTGATTTCTCAATTCTACACTATGTTAACACTCCCACAGGCAACCACGTCGGCTTATGCCCTAAAGTCCAGATGGGAGGGGGAGGTGGCCCCTATAGAAGATGACGAATGGAGCGATGCCCTAGACACGTGTAAATTAGTGTCTCCTAAACTGTCAGATCGTCTAACACAAATCTTCATAATGCACAGGGCATACCTCACGCCGCTCAGAGTCTCTAGATACAAGAGTAATCAATCTGCCACTTGCCCAATGTGCGGTCAAGCTGTGGGCACATTTTTCCATTTACTGTGGCAATGTCCCAAAATCCAGACATTCTGGGCGCAGGTGGTAAGGTTCTTGCATGACACAATGGGCTCTCCTATAATGCTTCAGCCAAAACTGTGTCTCCTGGGAATCTTCCCGGACCCAGAGTTCGATAAATTTACCAAAATATTCCTGCACGAAACACTTTTTCGGCACGAAAAGTCATAGCTAGGGCCTAGATGAGACCCAATCCACCAGAGTTTTCACATTGGATAGTGGAGGTCAATAATGTGCTGCCCTACAAGAAACGTATCTACTCTCATAGAGGGTGCCCCTCCAAGTACGATAAGAAATGGGACAGATGGCTCAAAGCATCTGAAACCTGCACTTGACCAGGATGGGACACAACATGATCTCCAGGCCTTCCTTTTCCCCCTTTTTTTTTCTTTTTCTCTTTTTTTATTATTATTTTATTTTTAATTGTTTTTTTCTTGTATCCCCACGGAATGTATATACTGGGTGGGGGAGGTGTTTGTCACACCACAACATGTATATTGCATGGATATGGCCAAGTGTAAATGGTACCGGCAACTACGTCTCGTATTAATACATACAATATGCTTGCATATTAGAAATGCTGTAAGAAGAATTTTAACAAAAAAAATGTAAATTTGTAACTTCGACTACAGTACAGGACACAGGAATCAATTTATAGACCATGTGTTATATGCCGCTATCTTAAGGTGATTGGACATTGGCATAAAGATCAAGGGATCATGCCTAGAAGAAGGCCTCATAAAAACATTTTTATTTTTTTAAAGCGGAGTTCCACCCAAAGATGGAACTTCCGCTTTTCGGAGCCCTCCCTTCACCTCCGGTGTCACATTTGGCACCTTTCAGGGGGGAGGGGGGTGCAGATACCTGTCTAAGACAGGTATTTGCACCCACTTCCGGGCATAGACTCCACATGGTTTGAGAACATTGCCAATAATTTAACACCCCATGGACAGTCATTCACATAAGTAAGCAAAGGTTTTACAGGGAAAGGTGGAGTGATATTGACATGCAAAACGCCATGGGTAGAAGGGAAGAATTTTTCTGGTATCAGATATTTTTACAGATGTACAGTAACTACAGATTAAATAAATGGTTGTGTCAGGGGGCACCTCGTGGAAGCCTGAGTACCAAAATATTTATACCAACGTTGTGCAAGGTGGTATTTATACCTTTTTAAGAACAGGTGTTCCTATGTAGCTGTTGGTAAACTCTGAAATCCTTTCCTGAATGGGAAAAGGTGATAAACACACATGAACGGTAAAGATTTTTTATTTTTTTTATTTCTATTTACAGTCGGTGTAAAATGTCTGTAGACCACCCTATCACCTCCACAAGAGGCTGTGACCCAGTGGCATAACTACTGGGGTTGCAAAGGTCGCACTGATCTTTCTGCTGCTGGACTTCACCAGTGTTGTAACTAACGCCGTTTAAATAAACGGCGTTAGGTAACGTAGCCACTTTTTGGGGTAACGAGTAATCTAACTGATTACTCTTACCCTCATGGCACCGCCGTTCCCAATACTTGGGCGGCGTTACCCCAATTACATCTACTCGCCGCAGCCGCCGCGAGTAGATGTAATGTAAGTCTAACTGCAAGCCGCCGTCTGCCTACCTGATCAGCGTGTCATGCAGACAGACGGCGGCCATTGCAGTCTTCAAAAGCCGCGCCTCCCGAGTCCTCGTCGCCTGTGATAGGCGGAACACTCAATTTCCCAGCAGGCAGTGTTCCGCCTATCACGGACATCCTCTCATCCCCGTCTGTGTTATGAGGATGAGAGGATGTCCGTGATAGGCGGAACACTGCCTGCTGGGAAATTGAGTGTTCCTCCTATCACAAACGAGGAGGACTGGAGGAGGCGCGGCTTTTGAATAATAGAATGGCCGCCGGGAGTCGGGAGTCTCGGGACGCCGCTGATCTGAGGTACCGTAACACACAGGCACAGTGAGGTATGGGGCACAGTGAGGCATGGGGCACAGTGAGGCATGGGGCACGGGCACAGTGAGGCATGGGGCACGGGCACAGTGAGGCATGGGCACAGTGAGGCATTGGGCACAGTGAGGCTGCGGCACGGGCACAGTGAAGCATGGGGCACAGTGAGGCATTGGGCACAGTGAGGCATGGGCACAGTGAGGCATGGGCACAGTACCAATATTATTTGTTATCCCTCCTATTATTTTTATACACTGAAAAAATTACATATATATCATCCTTCTACCGCCCCGCCCCGTGTATATATAATATAACCAATATAGTTACTTACTTTGCTGAGTAACTAGTTACTTTTCCTATGTAGTAACTGAGTTACTAACTCACTTACTTTTTGGGAGAAGTAATTTGTAACTAACTAATTACTTTTTTAGAGCAAGATGAACAACACTGGGCTTCACACATCTCCTAATGCGCACACACAGGAGGAAAGGGGCGGCAGGAGAAGGAGCAAATTGTCTCTCTCCTCTCCCATCCATGCGAGGGAGGGAGGGGGAACTGTCAGTGCAGGCTCTGGGTTGTATGAGAGAGACGCTCTCGGCTCAGAGACCTGCTAAAGTGGCACGGATAGGCTTCACTGATGGGCACTGATAGGTGGCATTGATGAGCACTGATAGACGGCACTGATGGGCACTAATAGGGGGCATTGAGCACTGATAGGTGGCATGGCTAGGCAGCACTGATTGGCGGCATTGGTGAGCACTGATGGGGGGCACTAAATGGCACTGATAGGCAGCATTGAGCACTGATGGGCACATTGATGAGCACTGATAAGCGGCACTAATTGGCAGCATTAATGAGCACTGATAGGTGGCACTGATGGGCAGCACTAATAGGCTTCACTGACGGACACTGATAGATGGCATTGATGAACATTGACAGGTAGCACTGTTCTGATAGACAGCAATGATAGGTGGTAATGATGGGCTGCACTGATAATCAGGGCGCTGATGATCACTGCCCTGATTGTTTACACTGATAATGTACTGACAGTCTTGCCGGTTAAAGGCTCTCCTTTCCTCACGCAGACACATGCCCTTGTCATGGAGGGGGTAAAACCTTCTAGAGGTCAAGTGGTTAAAGTGGAACTTTACCCATAACAACTTGATGAAAATGTTCTTTAGCAAGGAACATACATTTCACAATTATTATTATGCTACCAAAATCAGTGTGTGTTGTAAATTGTCTCCAGCATTGTTCCGGTTTCTTCTTGCTGGAGGCTGCCATTTTTCTGAAGCCCAGAGCTCCTGAACATCAGTAAATCATAAAGCAGAAGTAAAACCATCAATTTATTGGTTTAAAAAAACAGGGGGGAGGCAGCCAGTCCACTTGCCCCGGGCGTAACATTTTAAGGGGCGCAGAAATGAGTTCCTGCGCCCTGGAAAACCCATCCACCTGCTCCTCTCCTCCACCTCCCTCCTCCCATGGTCGCTCTGATCATCTTTGGTTTCAGTGTCTGTCACTGTGCGGGCAGCTAGCCTGGAAGGAGGGGATCCATTCATAGATAGTCAGTCTCTCTCTCTCTCTCCCCCTCTCTCCCTCATGAGTTGGGCCCCTCTCACAAGGGCGTTCAGTCTAGATTCATCTGTCAGTTTTTCAGACATATCCAGACTGAACCACAATGTATGTCTGATTGTGAAGAAAACTCCGTACGCTGCCCAAATAAACTTTTGTTCTATATGTAGATCAAAAGTAGCAATGATTGGGCGGAGCAATGATTTGTATGAAGATTATTACGACTATTTATGGATATATGTTTTTGTTTCATTTTTGAATTCACCGTATATATTGAAGCCATCATTTTTTTTTTTTTTTTTTTTGTTATCTATGTACAGTGAACCCAAAAAGTATTCACAGCGCTTCACATTTTGTTATGTTACAGCCTTATACCAAAATGGATTAAATGCATTATTTTCCTCCAAAACTCTACAAACAATACCCCTTAATGACAACATGAAAGAAGTTTGTTTGAAATCTTTGAAAATGTTATTAAAAAATAAAAAATCCCAAATACGTAAGTATTCACAGCCTATGCTCCATATTTTCTTGAAGCACGCTTAGCACACCTATTGATGGGCAGTTTGTCCCATTCTTCTTTGCAGGACCAAGCTCCATCAGGTTGGTTGGGGATCATCGGTGCACAGCCATTTTCAGATCTCTCCAGAGATGTTGAATCGAGTTCAAGTCTGGGCCCAGTCTGAGGTCCAGAGCACTCTGGAGCAGGTTCTCATCAAGGATGTTTCTGTACATTGCTGCATTCATCTTTCCCTTGATCCTGACTAGTCTCCCACATCCCCAGAGCATGATGCCACCACCACCATGCTTCACTGTAGGAATGGTATTGGCCAGGTATTGAGTGGTGCCCGGTTTCCTCCAGAAATGATGCTTGCTATTCAGACCAAAGAGTTAAATCTTTGTTTTCATCAGATCTGAGAATTTTTTTTCTCATAGTTTGAGTCCTTCAGGTGCCTTTTTGGCAAACTCCAGGTGGGCTGTCATGTGCCTTACTGGGTGGCTTCCGTCTGGCCACTCTACCATCCTGAATAAAGGAAAAAAATCTTGCGCCTAATATAACAACATGAATAAATTAAAGCTGCTCTCCAAAAATTCCAAGGTGTGGAACCAAATAGCAGTGAAAGTGAATATATAGATGAATTATATACTTGTGGAGGCGCTAAATATAATTACTCGTGATAAATTAAAAAAATACCAAGTGTAAATAAAAAATAAATATAATGAACCAAACACCAGCCTACCTAAACACACTATATTAAACAGTGTTAACTGAATCAAAATTGTGCAAAATTTGCCCAAATCTTGCATAGATGTGTATAGAATGGAGTCCTGTAGAACGATACAGAACAATTGAACACCTTTGTACAAAATTACATTTGTTGAAAACTGTACATGATGAATTTATATATCAAGTGCCATCAAGTCCTTGAAATCAATAAATAACAAAAAAAGTCAAGTGTGAGATCTGAAGTGCTGCGAGCAAATCAAAAAATCCAAAGAAAGTGACAGCTGTGAGAAGTCCACCTTCACCGACTGTAAACCAATCACCCAAATGTGCTCAAATAAGGATGGCAGCTTACCAAATGAAGTTGACCCTTTTAATTAAAAAAGAGGTCAAATACGCTTGCAGCAAATCTTTGCTTAGGTTAAATGGAGAAGATGATACCGGACCGGAACCACTGCCCCATGGAGGCTCAGATAAGGATATGGAATGAAAGGTAAAGCAACAATAGCGTAATTCCGTTTATTGAGCCAAACTTGTGCAAAAGTTAAAAAGCCAAATGCCTGCTTACTTGAATAAGTGCCACAGACCCGGCACTGAGGCTGGATGGCGTAACGAGGAGAGAGAAAAGATGTCCCATCTGTGAGTATCTGGCGTGCGTTCCACCTGTGATGATAGAGAAGCCAGAGGGACCGGAAGTGGTGTCTGTACGTGACCTAGTACCGCCTCGACGTACGTTTCGTTTGACACGTCATCAGGAAGCGTACTAGGTCACTGCTAGGGGAAGACTTTTAAATGACTGCCAATCAGCCGCCCCAAGGAGGAGTCTAAGTTTGCATCCAGCGTCCATCCCGGGTCTCTAGGCTACATGATGCCAACGTGACCGACATGTCACGTGCAATAACAAAACAAACTATAACATTGATCGGCATATGACTTACATAGCATACATAAAATCAATATTACATAATCTAACACAATGGTATGCGCATTACATGTTGTAAACCTGGCTCATTATACCATATTAAAATTATAAAAAAACTTTATATAAAAACTTTAAAACTTAATAAAAACTTAATAAAAACAAAAAAACTATCTGCTCAATCGAATAAGAACTAAACCAATGCAATCAGTATTAGAACCTAATGAAGCAAAATGAAATTATTCATTAGTTAGAAAGCAGTTTAGGTCCAAATCAATATTTAACCCTTGTGGCTGCATCGTGCCCAATCGATACAGCCAATGGGTCTCATTTTGGGAAATGGCCTTTTTGAGGTCTGTTCCTCGCCAGTTATAAATAGCTCTATCTATCCCATAGAACTTAAGTTGACGGGGATCTTTTGCATGAAACTGTAGAAAATGTCTTGACACACTGTGATTAGGGAAACCCTTAGCAATGTTTGCCACATGTTCATTTATTCTTACTCTAAGTTCACGTGTGGTGCGCCCCACGTATTGGAGAAAGCATGGGCACTCCAAAACATATGTGACATTTTTCGAATAACATGTTATCAGAGGTTTAATTTTGAACTCTTGCTTAGTTACAAAAGATTGGAATTTGGTGATCTTCTTTGTGTGTCTAATAGTAGTACGACAGGATTTGCACCTAGTGCAGTAATGGAATCCTGACCCATCAAGAAAAGTAGGTGGTTTTCTAGGGGGGTCCGGGACATTTGGTGCGATCATGTTCCTCAATCCCGGTGCCCTCCTATAAATTTGGGTCTATTTGGCAAGACTTTCTCCAAATCCCTGTCTTTTAGTAGTATAGGCCAAAATTTCTTAAAGACCTGTTCTACATTTTTATATTGCCTATGGAACCCTGAAATAAACGCCAATTCCCCTGTAACAGTTTTTTTCTTTTTGGAAGTTAACAGAGAATCCCTACTCATGGTAGAAACTTCATTTTTGGCTTTAAGGAGCATATGCTGAGAATACCCCTTATCATTAAACTTATCGGTAAGGATTGCAGCCTGCATGTCAAACTCGGTCAACTTAAGTTCTATGGGATAGATAGAGCTATTTATAACTGGCGAGGAACAGACCTCAAAAAGGCCATTTCCCAAAATGAGACCCATTGGCTGTATCGATTGGGCACGATGCAGCCACAAGGGTTAAATATTGATTTGGACCTAAATTGCTTTCTAACTAATGAATAATTTCGTTTTGCTTCATTAGGTTCTAATACTGATTGCATTGGTTTAGTTCTCATTCGATTGAGCAGACTATATGTATGTTTTTTTTTTGTTTTTATTAAGTTTTTATTAAGTTTTAAAGTTTTTATATAAAGTTTTTTTATAATTTTAATATGGTATAATGAGCCAGGTTTACAACATGTAATGCGCATACCATTGTGTTAGATTATGTAATATTGATTTTATGTATGCTATGTAAGTCATATGCCGATCAATGTTATAGTTTGTTTTGTTATTGCACGTGACATGTCGGTCACGTTGGCATCATGTAGCCTAGAGACCCGGGATGGACGCTGGATGCAAACTTTGACTCCTCCTTGGGGCGGCTGATTGGCAGTCATTTAAAAGTCTTCCCCTAGCAGTGACCTAGTACGCTTCCTGATGACGTGTCTAACGAAACGTACGTCGAGGCGGTACTAGGTCACGTACAGACACCACTTCCGGTCCCTCTGGCTTCTCTATCATCGCAGGTGGAACGCACGCCAGATACTCACAGATGGGACATCTTTTCTCTCTCCTCGTTACGCCATCCAGCCTCAGTGCCGGGTCTGTGGCACTTATTCAAGTAAGCAGGCATTTGGCTTTTTAACTTTTGCACAAGTTTGGCTCAATAAACGGAATTACGCTATTGTTGCTTTACCTTTCATTCCATATCCTTATCTGAGCCTCCATGGGGCAGTGGTTCCGGTCCGGTATCATCTTCTCCATTTAACCTAAGCAAAGATTTGCTGCAAGCGTATTTGACCTCTTTTTTAATTAAAAGGGTCAACTTCATTTGGTAAGCTGCCATCCTTATTTGAGCACATTTGGGTGATTGGTTTACAGGCGGTGAAGGTGGATTTCTGACAGCTGTCACTTTCTTTGGATTTTTTGATTTGCTCGCAGCACTTCAGATCTCACACTTGACTTTTTTTGTTATTTATTGATTTCAAGGACTTGATGGCACTTGATATATAAATTCATCATGTACAGTTTTCAACAAATGTAATTTTGTACAAAGGTGTTCAATTGTTCTGTATCGTTCTACAGGACTCCATTCTATACATATCTATGCAAGATTTGGGCAAATTTTGCAAAATTTTGATTCAGTTAACACTGTTTAATATAGTGTGTTTAGGTAGGCTGGTGTTTGGTTCATTATATTTATTTTTTATTTACACTTGGTATTTTATTAATTTATCACGAGTAATTATATTTAGCGCCTCCACAAGTATATAATTCATCTATATATTCATTTTCAACTCTACCATCCTGGCCTGATTACTGGAGTGCTGTAGAGATGGTTGTTCTTCTGGAAGGTTCTTCTCTCTCCACAGAGAAACACTGGAGCTCTGTCAGAGTGACCATTGGGTTCTTGGTTACCTCCCTGACTAAGGCCCCTCTCTCCCAATTGCTCCGTTTCGCCGGGCAGCCCACTCTAGTAGTCCTGGTGGTTCCAAACTTCTTCCATTTACGGATGATAGAGGCCACTGTGCTCATTGATTCCTTCAATGCTGCAGAAATGGTTCTGTACCATTCCCCAGATCTGTACCCTTCCCCAGATACAATCCTGTCTGGGAGGTCTACAGATAATTCCTTGGACTTCTTGGCTTGGTTTTTGCTCTTACATGGACCGTTAACTGTGGGACCTTATATAGACAGGTGTGTGCCTTTCCAAATCACGTCCAATCAACTGAATTTACCACAGGTGGGCTCCAATCAAGTCGTAGAAACATCTCAAGGATGATTAGTGGAAACAGGATGCACCTGAGCTCAATTTTAAGTGTCATGGCAAAAACTGTAAATACTTATGCACATGAGTTGCAGCCCCAGGGCTAAAGGTGCCTGGGACTGATCCGCCAGGAGCCCCACCCCAGGGCTAAAGGTGCCTGGGGTGGCCCACGAACAGAACAACACACTCCCCGTTGTCGGACCCCCGGAAACACACAGCCTACAGACAGGGTCTGTCCCTTTTATATCCTCTACCAGCATGCACAGCAGGCCAACACGCCCACCACACCACCGCCGAGAGGGGACATCCAAGGCACAGCACTGTACCAGCGGTTCAACCCTAGCCCCCGATGGCAGCGCCACCAACACGCCACAGGAAAGTACACACCAGCATCCCACCTGTAGTATAAAATGGTTCAACAGAACCCTATCAAATAGCTACACATACACTATAATTTATATATATATATATATATATATATATATATATATAATATAGCTGTATCCACATCAGCACTCCCATACTCCCCCCCCCCCCGGTGTTATCAGACCATCCCAGGGTGGGCAGCTCAGCCACTATACCTGTATATAATATAGCTGATAACCAGTGGGGGGGGGGGTGCTGCTGGACACAGCTATATTTTATTTACATATATATTAATGTAGCGCTACCCCCAGTTAAGAGAGCCGCTGGGTTTTGTTTCGGGCCCTGTATACAGCCCCACCAACCCCCCGGCAATCTATTCAACCCACACTGGCACAGTTAGTCTAGGGGATGTTACCTCGTAACGGTCTATACCTGATTTTACACAATCTGGCAGTATTGATAGACAACTACTATCTGCAAGGATAACACTGATACCAAGGTAATAAAATATAACTGGATTTACTGTGGTATAAAGGTTCAAAGTTAAACACATCACATAGCATACATGCAGAGCCCTGCAGCAATAAACATATTTATCAGTGATAGTGCAGAGTGATCACCCGCCACGTGCAACTATCTTCTTTCCTTATGCGCAATATGGCGCAGCAACAAAGTTTTAACCCCCACCCTGGTCAGGCCTGACTCAGATTAAAACTCAGTCCCTTATGAGAACAATTCTTCGCATGCAACTTGAACGGTGGTGCACTTTCAGGAAACAATATTTGTAATCCAATGGTAGTAAATAAACAAGGTGGGCCAAGGCAGTCACTAGGCCCAACAAAGTAACAGGCTAATGAAGTGAGCAAGTGCTCGCTCACCACTCCGGACGCGATCCCAGTCCGGGCGCTTCCACCACTGTGTATCCGCACACAGTGTCTCCAACGGCCGGGTCTCCGGTCCAGCCGATGTCAGCAACTCGAGCAGGAACAGGTGCCACCCAGGCTCTGCAGTGGGGTGGAAGGCTCTTTGGTCGGTATGCAAGGCCCAGGCTTCAGGCCTTACACAGCAGCAGATCCGCACAGGGAGTCCTATTGCTTGCAGCGCGGTGTCCAAAGAGGCCGAGCTTCGCCTCGCCCCCTCCTCTTATAGTCCCACCCATGAGTCTCTGCGGTAGCCCTAAGCACCCTGGGTGCCGAACGGGGTTCTGGGCAATGTAGTCCAGGGGCCTTAAAGGAGACCCCGCTATATATATATATATATATATATATATATATATATATATATATATATATATATATATATATATACACACACATACACACACATATACATACATATATAAAATATATGATATAGCTATGTCCAGCAGTAAAAACAACCACCCCCCTCTTAGCACCCCTCCTTCTTACCACAGCAGCTCTGGTCAGCTCAGGTGTGACTGGGTGAGGGGCACCATGACACCCCCTCCCCCCCATTGTAAGAGCTCATCTCGGGCTACGGCGGCGGAGGACACCCCCAGCTCGGGGCCAGGCTCAGATTGATACACAATACACCCGGTGGCAGCTGGTTAGGACACACACACAGTGTGCAGCCACGCTGCCCGGGGAAGAAAAGTAGTGACAGGCTCAGCTCAGCAGAGCAGTAGTGAGAGGGGACTCGGAGGAGAAAAAGTGGTTGTAACATCGCTTAACAAAGCATCACTTTTAGTATTAGCTATGTTAATGGCTCTATTTAAAACAGATTCTGGGTATCCCCTTTTTCTGAAGCGTTCCTTCATGTTTAAAGATTCTACTTGAAAAATGTGATCATTACTGCATATTCGTCTTATTCTGAGAAACTGCCCTACAGGTATTCCCTTGATGGTGTGCTTGGGGTGGCTGGAGTCAGCCCTCAACAGTGTGTTACCTGCAAGAGGTTTTCTATAGAGCTTTGACTCAATTCCACCATCAATACCCATCAATGTGACATCAAGAAAGTCAATAGAAGTGGAATCCATATGCAGGACTGATGAAAGGATTTTTGACACCCTAGGCGAAACCTAAATTTTGCCGCCCCAATGGCTCCACCCTTGACTCCACTCCCTTTGCCCTGCCCATGTGACAGGAGGCGGCGCTATACAGGAAGCATCGGCTCTGTTTCCTCTCTAGTTCTGGCTCCAATGCTGCGCTGTGCCTTCAATTACGCTACCGGTCGGACGGAGCAGCTGCCTGAGACTGAGTTAGTTACATGCTGCAGCCTGCAGAGCATACAGACACGGAGGGAAACCAGTGGCCGAGCGCCCCTAGGCAGCAGTGCATCCTAGGCGGCTGCGTAGTTTGCCTTGGCCTTGTCCATATGACCGCTGAAGCGTAGATTAAGGTCATTGTCATTCAAATAAGTCAGCCATTCATCCAACCCTCCTATTTCTTTGGTACATATGAATAACAGTTCATCAATATAAAGGCGAAAAAACTTTATATGGGAACGATGGGGACACCCAGCTCCAAAGATGCGGGACCTCCTCCACCAACCCATGTGGACATGGAATGTTTTTCTGTTTGGCGTTTTGTATTTTGCTTTGTTTTGTTTCGTTCTACTCCATTCCATAGACCATGACCATTGCACCGCACTGTACTATATAAAAATAATGTTAGCAATAAATGAAAATGAAAATAAAAGTGCAATTTATGGTGGGGGTGGATTGGTAGGGATTAATAATGAGATGATATGAAATAGAATAAGGTGGAGTGGAGTAGAATGAGATATAAGCAAAATGGAATATAATCTAATTCTAGGTCGAATGACATGAATGTTCACCAAAGCTTACTACAAAAAGTTCTTACCCCTGCTATCGGATTCGATGTGCAGTTATTTTAATTCTATAGCAAATGGGAATGCGATCCCTAGTGAGGCCCTTCTGGCCCACATCACTGTCATTCCCAAGGAGGGGAAGGACCCCACCGTGCCCCAGAGCTACAGGCCCATATCCCTTCTTAATGTAGACATAAAAATCCTTGCTAAAATCCTTGCGTCTAGGCTGAAACACCTACTCCCACTCATTGTACACCCGGACCAGACGGGGTTTGTCACGGGCCGAGAGGCTAGAGACAACTCCATCAGGGCCATACACCTTATTCACTGGGCTCGTGCGGCTCCTGATACCCCCCCCCCTACCTGATCCTGTCCACCGATGCAGAGAAAGCTTTCGATCGGGTGGACTGGACTTACTTGCGCACTGTACTGGAGGCTCTGGGCTTGCGCAAGCATATGTTGACATGGATCATGGCCTTGTACTCGGACCCGAGTGCTCAGGTCAAGGTCAATGGCTTTCTCTCTCCTAGATTCTCGATCAGAAATGGCACGAGACAGGGGTGTCCTCTTTCGCCTCTTCTGTTTGCCCTGGTGCTGGAACCGTTTCTACGCACTGTACGGGCGAACACTGATATCAAAGGACTGACGGTGGGTCGTACAGAACACAAACTTTCGGCATACGCCGATGATGTGCTCTTCCACCTGACAAACCCCCTGATCTCTTTACCTAATCTGATGCGGGAACTTCAACACTTCGGGTCAATCTCAAATTTCAAGATCAATTACGCCAAGTCAGAAATACTGCCCATCCAGTTGCCGCCCTCTCTGGTGAGCAGGCTACAAACTGCCTTTCCTTTCACTTGGGCTAAATCGTCCTTGAAATATTTGGGTATACGGCTGACGGATAGGTTTGACACTCTTTACGCGACTAACTTTCCTTCCTTGATGACAACTGTGAAGGCTGACCTGGCCCTATGGACCAGGACGGCTTTCACCTGGATGGGGCGACTTAGTATCATAAAAATGAACATTCTCCCACGCATACTGTTCTACCTGCAAATGATACCCATGTCCTTGCCTAGGCGGTTTTTCACACAGATGTCCAGCTTGATCTCGACTTTTGTGTGGAATAATAGGAGGCCGAGAGTTGCGATCCGACTGTTGAATCGACCGAGGGATGTAGGGGGTCTGGGCCTTCCGGATATTCAGCGGTATTATAGGGCTATCGTCCTCCAGAGGATTCTTGACTGGCGCTTTCATAATAAATCCAAACTTTGGGTCTCCCTGGAAAAATACTTGGCGGGCAGGAATTTATCCTATGCCCCGTGGTTGGCCCGGGAGCACAGGGGACTGTCTGATTTTGTTTCTCCGCTGACGGTCCAGGCCCTTCGGTCCTGGGACCGCCTCAATGCCACTCTACCGATGGCGCCCCCTGTCTCCCCGTTGGCCCCCCTGGGAGGCTACCTTTGGTTCCCACCTGGGGAACAGACGGCCTTTTTTGGCCCTTGGGTAGACGATGGTAGCGCCAGTTGTGGAAAACTTATGCAGGATGGTAAGCTACTCTCTTTGGCGGCCCTTAGAGACCGTGTAGGGGGGTTTCCCTATGGACTTTTGGCGCCATAGACAACTCCAGCATTTTTTTAAGGCTCAGGGGAACTCCATCCGAGATATCTCCAACCTCACGCCCTTTGAACGTCTCTTTGTGGCAGAAGAACCGGTCCCACACATGATTTCTGAGCTCTACCGCCTGCTCGGGTCCACTGCCTCAGTAATGAAACCTGCATACATCAGGGCCTGGAAAAGGGACCTGGAGCTGGTCTTTTCGACTAACCAATTATCTTCTCTTTACCAACTGACTCGGTCTAGCTCGATTGACTCCAAGACGCAGGAAACAAATTACAAACTACTGCTACGCTGGTACCGTGTACCGGCAGATCTCGCCAGGATTTACCCATCCATGTCAGATCGATGCTGGAGGGGTTGCGGATATAGGGGCACCCTTCTGCACATATGGTGGGACTGCCCAGTGATTAGACCCTTCTGGGAGGAAGTTAGGGCCCAAATCAAAGAGATAGTGGGTATTGACATCCCTCTCTCCCCGGTCCACTTCCTGCTTCACGTTCCTCCCATGCCGGTGAGCCGATACAAGAAAAGTGTACTGCCTCACTTATTGAACGCGGCTAATCGGTTGCTCCCTATATACTGGAAGCGTTCTCAAATTCCAGGCAGGGAGGAATGGCGCCGTAAGGTGGGTGACATCAGGGAGGCGGAGGATTGGATTTCCACCTGCAGGGGTACCCGGGATCGCTTCTCTGCTACCTGGTCGACCTGGGACGCACATGTCCTAGATCCCGGCCACGTATCCTCCAGCTTGGATGTGGCCCTGTTGGAGCTTGCGGATCCGTCCCTCAAAGGGCGGCCTCGAGGTTCTCAGGCGGGAGCAGTGGGCTGAAACGTTTTGGGAATGTGACATAGTTGTCTAGCTGAAGGTGGGAGTTAGGCCGAGTGGTTCTCCCCCCCCCTTTTTTTTTCTCTCCCTTTCTAGCTACAAAATAAGTGCTGGGAGACTGGCGGGGCCTGGGGCGGAGACGGAGCTGGATGCGGGATTCCAGGTATGCTCTATACTATCTTGTCCTCTTTCTTTTCTTAGTCTGTACCTTCCCCCCTCCCTTATCTTTATTTTTTTATTTTTTATTTTTCTTGGTTCACTTTGGCTTCAGTCTGTACGGACCGTCTGTTGGTGGGCGGTCCGCTTGATATGCATTAGGCGATGGGTGCGGAGCTGGAGGACCGGTTGGCTTGACGGACTGAGGCACCTTATCATCACGAGGCCCCCTCCGCGGGATCCCCTGGACAGTTTGGGGGTCCGACACTTTTGTGTCACCGTGGTAAGGGGGCCTCGAATCAGGGGGGGCCCGGGCGTAGGTGTGTTGTGGGGGGAGGTTAGTTGGAGGTGTTTTGTCGCCCCCTCCTCCCGTGCGCGCTCGCCTGACCCTCCCTTCTACATTTGCTGGGCCCTGCACTATTGGTCCGGTCCGGGGAGCTGGCCGGCCTAGCCGCATGATTGTTCACATCTCTTCGGAGGGTGAAATTTTGTCTTATATTCTGCACCCTGGCGATTGGGGACTCGGCTCGCTCGTTGGGTGGTTGGAGTCCTCGCCGCTGAAATATCACTTGAATTTCTACTTTCATTTCTTGCATTCCTTATGCTTATGGCTGATTTGACTGTTTTTCTCTTGTAAATTTTTTTGTCATTTATGTCCTTAGTGTCTCTGTACCTCTGTTGTGCTATAACTTTAAAAACAGAAAAAAGGGAAGGGCTGGTATATTACTTGATGTTTCTGCCTTTAGATCTTGTAACCTGTGCTGTAATGTCCTGCCTTCCATAAATAAAGATTATACAAAAAAAAAAAAAAAAAAAAAAGTTTTAAGGGTAAGTATATGGGCATATGCCAGAGTATATACAATATTTTGGGAAGTAGTATCATTTTAACCACTTCACGCCCGGGCTATAAGAAAAAGACGTCCGCAAGGCGGTCGTCAATTGCTGATAGGACGTCTATGGACGTCCTCTTATTTACTTCCGCGATGCGCGCCACCGCGGGCGCGCATCGGGGAAAAACTGTGCCCGCCGTGTCAGGCGAGTGCCGATGTGCGTGCCTGGCGGCCGCGATGTCCGCCAGGTACGAGTGATCGGCTGTCACAGAGCCAGGGACGTGGATCTCTGTGTGTAAACACAGAGATCCACGTCCTGTGAGGGAGAGGAGACGGATGGTGTGTCCCTTGTACATAGGGACAACCATCAGTCACCTCCTCCAGTCAGTCCCCTCCCCCCCACAGTAAGAACATCTAGCAGGGAACATATTAACCCCTTGATCGCCCCCTAGTGGTTAACCCCTTCCCTGCCAGTCACATTTATACAGTAATCAGTGCATATTTTTAGCACTGTTCGCTGTATAAATGTGAATGGTCCCAAAAATGTGTCAAAAGTGTCCGATGTGTCCGCCGTAATGTCACAGTCACAAAAAAAAAAAATCGCAGATCGACGCCATTACTAGTAAAAAAATAAATAAAAAAATAATAAAAAAAAAATAATAATAATTCTATTCCCTATTTTGTAGGCGCTATAACTTTTGCGCAAACCAATCACTATACGCTTATTGCGATTTTTTTTTTTACCTAAAATATGTAGAATACGTATCGGCCTAAACTGAGGGAAAAAATTGTTTTTTTTTAAAAAAAAATGGGATATTAATTATAGCAAAAATGAAAAAATATTGTGTTTTTTTCAAAATTGTCGCTCTATTTTTGTTTATAGCGCAAAAAATAAAAACCGCAGAAATGATCAAAGACCACCAAAAGAAAGCTCTATTTGTGGGAAAAAAATGACGTCAATTTTGTTTGGGAGCCACGTCGCACGACCGCGCAATTGTCATTCAAAGCGTGACGGCGCTGAAACCTGAAATTTCGCCTGGGCAGGAAGGGGGTTATGTGCCCAGTTGTCAAGTGGTTAATGATATTAATGCGTCCCCATTAGGGCTGAAACGATTATTCGATAAAATCGATAATAATCGATAATCAAAATCGTTGTCAACGATTTTGATTATCGATTAGTTGGTATAACACACCTTCTTCCCTGCCAGTCCCGCCTCTGACCGTCTTAGTGTAAGTGAATCCTGTGTACAAGCCGGCGGCGGCGCCGTATTCTCACAAGAATACAGTGGTGCTCATGTGACCAGGCACGTCGGCCTCTCTCCTCCTCCCCTCTCTGCTGACGTACATCAGCACGGTATTCTCAGCCCCGCTCGCTTTGCTGCCTCGAGGGAGAAGAGAGAGAGAGAGAGAGAGAGAGAGCGTTGCGCGCAAGAGAAGCAGCCTGTCATGTGAGTGCCGAGCTGCGATAAGGTAGCAGCTTTCTTTTAAAATATAGTGAACTTGGCAAAGCATTCATCTTGATATTTATGGGAGGACAAGTGCCCTATCATTGGTGTTCCTGGGGGGGGAGGAATAGTGCTCCATCATTGGTGTTCCTGGGGGGGAGGGGGGAATAGTGCCCTATCATTGGTGTTCCTGGGCGGGGAGGGGGGAATAGTGCCCCATCATTGGTGTTCCTGGGGGGGGAATAGTGCCCCATCATTGGTGTTCCTGGGAAGGGGGGGAATAGTGCCCCATCATTGGTGTTCCTGGGGGGGGGGATAGTGCCCCATCATTGGTGTTCCTGGGGGGGGAATAGTGCCCCATCATTGGTGTTCCTGGGGGGGGAATAGTGCCCCATCATTGGTGTTCCTGGGGGGGGAATAGTGCCCCATCATTGGTGTTCCTGGGGGGGAATAGTGCCCCATCATTGGTGTTCCTGGGGGGGAATAGTGCCCCATCATTGGTGTTCCTGGGGGGGGGGATACTGCCCCTTCATTGGTGTTCCTGGGGGGGGGGATAGTGCCCCTTCATTGGTGTTCCTGGGGGGGGAATAGTGCCCCATCATTGGTGTTCCTGGGGGGGGGGGAATAGTGCCCCATCATTGGTGTTCCTGGGGGGGGGAATAGTGCCCCATTATTGGTGTTCCTGGGGGGGGGAATAGTGCCCCATCATTGGTGTTACTGGGGGGGATAGTGCCCCATCATTGGTGTTACTGGGGGGGATAGTGCCCCATCATTGGTGTCAGTTTGAGGCATACAGACCTCTCCCACCCACACTCCCGTCCGGAGCTGCCACCTCTCCTTCCCACACTCTCTTCCGGTTCCTCCAGCCCGCTTTGGTCCGGTCCCTTGCCCCAGCTCACTCCCCCCCTTTTGGGTCTGGTTCTTTGTCCAACCAAACTCACTTTCTATCACAACCCCCTCTGGTCCGGTTCCTCTCCCACATGCCTCTTCCAAACTCCCTCCCTCCCAACCTACTCCCTCTAATGCCTGGTCTCCAAACTAGCCAACTCTCTCCCACCCTCTAGTACAGTCCCCTCTCCCATTCATGACCAGCCCCCTCACTGCATTGTCAGTAATGAATGAGGAATTTACTAATAGTTATGTTGTGATGCAGTTTGAGTGTAACACTGTTTTTTCATTATTATTTTAAATAAACAAAAAAATTTTTTTTTTTTTTAAAAATGATTTTATCCGATTAATCGATTAATCGAAAAAATAATCGGCCAACTAATCGATTATGAAAATAATCGTTAGTTGCAGCCCTAGTCCCCATACACCGAGGGGCAGTCTCTCCCACACCTGAGTTTTAGACTTGATGAGATTTAAAAGGGGCTCTATGTTCAGGAATATATAGTCAGCCGGTGTCCTATTCACCAATACTCCAAGATATTAACCACTTAAGCCCCGGACCATTTTGCGGGTCAAAGACTGGGCCACTTTTTGCGATTCGGCACTGCGTCGCTTTAACTGACAAATGCGCGGTCGTGCAACGTGGCTCTCAAACAAAATTGACGTCCTTATTTTCCCACAAATAGAGCTTTCTTTTGGTGGTATTTGATCACCTCTGCGGTTTTTACTTTTTGCACTATAAACAAACATAGAGCGACAATTTTGAAAAAAAATTCAATATTTTTTACTTTTTGCTATAAATATCCCCCAAAAATATATAAAAAAAAGCATTTTTTTCCTCAGTTTAGGCCGATACGTATTCTTCTACATATTTTTGGTAAAGAAAAAAAAAAAAAGAAAAAAAATCGCAATAATCGTTTATTGATCGGGTTGCGCAAAAGTTATAGCGTCTACAAAATAGGGGATAGTTTTATGGCATTTTTATTAATAATTTAAGTAATGGCAGCGATCAGCGACTTTTATCGTGACTGCGACATTATGGCGGACATATTGGACACTTTTGACACATTTTTGGGACTATTGTCATTTTTACAGTGATCAGTGCTATAAAAATGCACTGATTACTGTTAAAATGACATTGGCAGTGAAGGGGTTAACCAGTAGGTGGCGCTGTAGGGGTTAAGTGTGCCCTAGGGAGTGATTATTACTGTAGGGGGGGATGGGCTGTGTGTGACAAGACAGTGATCACCGCTTCCGATTACAGGAAGCGGTGATCACTGTCATTGTCACTAGGCAGAGTGGGGAGATGCTTGTTTACATCAGCATCTCCCCGTTCTTCCTCACCGTGAGACGATTGCGGGTATCCCCGCGGACATTGAGTCTGTGGGACCCACGGTCGGAGTCACGGAGCTCGCCGCTTCTTAAAGAGGATGTATATATACACACACACGTCCTTCTGCCTGTCCGTGCCATGTGTCGACATATATAGTCGTGTGCTGGTCGGCAAGCGGTTAATAGTGTTTACTTGTTGGAGTGGTAACTGTTCCTGTAGCTTGGGAGAGGGGAAGCGGTCCATGGTCAGTATTTGGGATTTATCCCAATTAATTTTGAGGCCAGAGAACTGACCAAAGTGTTAGATCGTATGTAGTGCCTCCTGAAGGGATGCGGCAGAGTCGGCTAGATATAGTAGTGTGTCGTCTGCGTATAGACTAATTTTTTTCAGTCAGGGATCCAAGGCAAAGACCTTGGATCTCAGGGTCGTCTCTAATGGAGTTTGCAAGAGGCTCCGCTGCCAGGGCATAAAGGAGCGGAGACAGTGGACAGCCCTGTCTCGTGCCCCTGGACAGGTCAAACGTCTGGGAAGCCCTCCCGTTGGCCACTACTTTACCCTTGGGCACTAGATATAGCAATTGCTCCCACTTAATAAAATTGGATCCAAAACCAAAGTTACGTAAGCATCACCCAAAGGTATCTCCACTCCACCAAATCAAAGGCCTTGGCAGTGTCCAAAGCTACCACCACCCGGGACCCAACATTAGTGTGTGTCGCTTGTAAGTTAATATATAATTTTCTGAGGTTGAAGGAGGTGTTACGCCCCGGCATAAATCCAGCTTGGTCTGCATGTATCAGGGTTAGTATCACTTGGTTAAGGCGGAGGGCAAGTACTTTGGCCAAAATCTTTATTTCTACCTGGAGGAGTGATATGGGTCTATAGGTTTCCGGGAGGCCCGTGTCCTTGCCTGGTTTGGGTATGAGGATAATAACCGCCTCGCTCATCAATGGGGTAGGGTGAAGTTGTCGAACAAGTGGTTATAGAGAGACAATAACTTGGGAGTAAGTATCTCGCTGTATTGAGTGTAGAATTCTATGGATAACCCGTCTGAACCCGGGGCCTTGGATCTAGTGAAGCTCGCAATCGCTGTGGTTATTTCATCTTGTGTAAGAGGCACGTCTAGCATAGCCATTTTGGTATCATTTAACTGTGGGAAGGGAATTCCCGCCAGTAGATCCTCCAATTGGGCTTCGGTGGTGGAGACCTGGGTCGTGTAAAGCTGTGTGTAGAAGTCCCTAAATTTGGTGGCTACAGCCTGGGGCTCCGTGATCTTTTCCCAGTTAGGGCCAGTAAGTGAAATGACAGTGGGGGGGGGGGTCTATCCTCGCTATGTGCTAGATAGGCCAACAGTTTACCTGCTCTTTCCCCATGTTAAAATAATTTGTCTGGCAAAGAAAAGTTTTATCTTGGCCAATGCTGTAGCTGGTTGACCACCCTGGTTTGTAACTTGAGTTGGGCAGCCCCAGCAGGAGAGGGGTCTGACATATAGTTTTGTTCAGAGGACAGATCCCGCATTGCCCCGTCCAGTGTGGCTGCCGAGTTTGACCTCCTGTATCAACAGGCTGAAGGCTGAGTCAGGCATGCGTGCAGTTTAAAAGGTTTTCCATACTATATCTGGGGATGCGGATAAGTCATTCTCTAGAAAGTAGGTCCTCCAAATGTTACCAAGCTCATCATCCTCCGACAGCAGGGTGAGCCAGAACGGATTCAGGCGCCACGTACGAGGTGGTTTGTCTAGCGGGACAGAAAGGCTAATCTAATATGGGCTATGGTCTGAAAGTAACTTAGGGGAAAACTCAGCTCTCAGCAACCTTGGGGTAAGGGTGTTGGAGATTAGTATGAAGTCTATGCTGGACATAGTATTATGAGTGGTTGAGAAACAGGAGTAACCTCGGTCGAGCGGGAATTTAAAGCGCCAGGTATCAGTGAGATTAAAGGAGGTGATAAGTCGGGAGAATCTAGTGTGGGTTGGAGCTGTAGTAGGTAATGGTGAGGGTGAGAGTTTGTCTAGTGCCGGGTTCAGCATAATATTAAAATCCCCTAGCCACACTGCCTGATTCGAAGGATGATGAGTCATATACAGCAAGCCCTCTAACTATAGCAGAGCAAAATGGGGGAGGTACATAGAATGCCATCAATAGAAAAGGTTCACCATTAAATTTAACAGAAAGAAAAGCCTATCGCCCCTGCGGGTCAGACTGGACATCACATAGCTCAAAATGTACCATCTTAGCCACCAAGATTGAGACTCCACGTGCATGGGAGGAGTGGGATGAATGATAGGCCCACCCGATCCATGGCCAGCGGAGTGCCATCTCGAGCCGACCCTCCACGTGCGTCTCTACCAACACCACAATGTCGGCACATTGTTTTTTGAGAAATTAGAAAACTGCAGAACTCTTTACCTTGTCCCCAAGCCCACATACATTCCAAGTGAGCAATTTTATTGAGGCCATAGGTCAGACATCAAGACATATCGTGGGGCAGTAGTGGCCCGCCCCTCCCCTAATTGAACATATGGTCCACATTTCTGGTCTAGTATAAAGACATTGTGCATATCACATGAACAAAAGGTTTGCCATCTATGCAGTATCAGCTCGAATTCCGTTGTAATGCATTCCATCAAATAAAAACGAACCTCCCCCTCTCCACCCTGCATCTTCCCCAACTGATGCGGGTATGTGCCCAAAACCAAAAGTAAGTGACAACTGGGAGCAGGTAAAAATAAAATGTCCTGCTGCTATGTAAAAAGTCTGCAGCGATCAGTCCACATGAATGGTGCGGGTGACATAAGGCCCACAAATAAAGAGCAACAGGCTCTTCTTGTACTGTTCAGGTTGCTGGGGGGGGGGGGGGAATTCGCTGTTTTCGGCATATGGGGTGTAGGACCGATTGTGCTCCGCAATTATAGTCTCCAGGGTATGTCTAGGGATTGACCGTTTAATAGGAGGTCCTGAGTGTAGTATACTCTCCTTGCAAGTTACAGTGAGGTAGGATAAAAACCAAGGGAAGGCAAAGAGGGGTCTCAGGAGATCTCAGGGGTGAGAAGCGGGGGGGGGCATTGGCCGCAGGCAGCCAAGGGGGGACAACTGAAAGGTAACGTACCAGGATTCGATGCATTTGCAGACTCCTATGGCGGTGCGATATATGTGAGTGATGGTGACAGACGATCAGTAGTGCCGAAGGACATGTTCGGTAAAGTCACTCCGCTGCCCTTCTGGAGGGCTCTGGGCGCTCCAACCAAGTAAGGACTTCCTCAGGATTCACCCAATCTCCATCTTTACATACAAATTCCAACATCTGGACCTTTCTTACCCAGACCACAATGGAAATTGAGCTCTCTATCCCTCAAACTGGGCAGTTATAATCTTAGTCGTGCACATAGGACCGCACTTGACAACCTCAGTAACAACTCTCATTTGGTGACCAAGCCCTCAGATAAGGGCAAGAATGTGGTAGTGATGGATGAGCTGCAATATAGAAACATGTGCTGGGATATATTGAAAAACAGATCTTGGTACAAACCAATTTCGGCTGACACTACTGTCAAATAGTGATGAGCCGAACACCCCCGGGTTCGGTTCGCACCAGAACCCGCGAACGGACCGAAAGTTCGCGCGAACATTAGAACCCTATTAAATACAATGGATGCGAACGTTCGGATTCTAAAGTGCTAATTATAACGACTATTATCCATGTTATTGTCCGAAACAGAGTTTGGGAACCCGGGTTCTGCACCAGGGGACATGTATCAATGCAAAAAGAAGTTTTAAAAACGGACGTTTTCCGGGAGCAGTCATTTTAATGATGCATAAAGTGAAAAAAAAAAAGTCAAATATTCCTTTAAATATTGTACCTGGGGGGTGTCTAAAGTATGCCTGTGAAGTGCCACGTGTTTCCCGTGTTTAGAACTGTCCTTGCACAAAATAACATTTCTAAAGGAAAAAAAGCCATTTAAAACTGCTTGCGGCTTTAATGCAATGTCCCGGTAATATGGATGAAAATCTTTAGGAAAAATGGCATAGCTACCCCATCAACCCCCCCCCCCCCTACCCCAGCCCATTACCAGCCCCTTTGGGTCTTGTATGGATATTAAGGGGAACCCCGCACACAAAATAAAAAAGCCCCTATATACTCTGAACAGCCGTATACAGGCGGTGCATACAAGACAGGGACTGTAGGTTTGTTCTTATGTAGAATCTGTTTGTAATTTTGAACAGCTGCATTGTTTAAGTGTAGCTCCATGCCAAATTCCTTTTTTTTAGCTTTTTGGAAAACATAGGGAACGGTTATCACCCCTGTCACATTTTTTTTGCTGTCTGTGCCCCTGTTCAGAACATTTCACCTCACTTTGCGTCCCAATGACAACTGTTTTTGAAATGTGGTGTTTGTATTGAAACAAGGATTGGTGATAAAGCATCAGTAGAGAGGAGACACCTTTCTCCCATATTAATTCTTACAGGAGAGAATTTTCCTTCCAAGGGGTAGATTTCCTCTCACTTCCTGTTGTCTTCTTCCATTTGCAAGTAGTAGTAGTTTGTAAGTTGGATGTTTGAAAGTAGGGACCTTCCGTATATACTCTGCAGAAATTGGCCCCTTAGGTGTTGGTGTTGGCACAACACTGAAAGCACTCACAGTTATTCTTGGTGGGTGCTGGAACGCCCTGCTGTCAAGTATAATATCAGGAATTGTAATAACATATAATTGTTGATCAGTGGTAGTAAAAATTGGGCCTTTGATGGTGGTGCTGGTGCCACAACACTGTAAGGCCTGACAGTTACTCTTGGTGGGCGCAGCAATGGTCCCTGCTGTGAATTATTAGATCAATAATTATAATTGCATGCCCCTGTTGAACAGGGGCTGAGAAATTGGGCCTTTGGTGGTGGTGGTGGTGGTGATGGTGGTGCTGGTGCCACAACACTGTAAGGCCTGACAGTTACTCTTGGTGGGCGCAGCAATGGGCCCTGCTGTGAATTATTAGATCAATAATTATAATTGCATGCCCCTGTTGAACAGGGGCTGAAAAATTGGGCCTTTGGTGGTGGTGGTGGTGGTGATGGTGTTGCTGGTGCCACAACACTGTAAGGCCTGACAGTTACTCTTGGTGGGCGCAGCAATGGGCCCTGCTGTGAATTATTAGATCAATAATTATAATTGCATGCCCCTGTTGAACAGGGGCTGAAAAATTGGGCCTTAGGCACTGGTGGCACAACACTGCAACCCCTCACAGATACTGTACTTGGAGCACAGCAATGAGGCCTGTTGCAAAGTATTGCATCAAAAATTTTAATTACACGCCCCTGTTAAACAGGGGCTGAAAAATTGGGCCTTAGCCACTGGTGGCGTCACCCATAAACCAAAATGATCTTCCAAGCTATCATCGTTAATCGTACCATTGAGGAGGAGGAGGAGGATAGCCAGACAACATAACAGCACAGGCACTCAGCATCAGCATCAGTCTTGAAGGGATGTGACATTTTAAAATCAATTAGTCTGTTATATCAGCATCTGGTGTGTGGTAGCTGGTGGTGATCCAAGACTGGTTCATCTTGATGAAAGTCAGTCGATCAACCGAGTCGGTGGACAGGCGCACCCTGTGATCCGTGACAAATCCTCCAGCAGCACTGAATGTGCGTTCTGAAAGAACGCTGGATGCAGGACAGGCCAGTAGCTCAATTGCATACTGTGCAAGCTCTGGCCAGTGATCCATCCTCAAGACCCAGTAAGCCAGAGGATTTTCGGTGGGGAAGGTGTCCAAGTCTGACCTTGCCCCTAGGTATTCCTGCACCATGTATATCAGACGCTGGCGATGGTTGCTGGAACCGATCATACTTTGGGGCTGCGGACTAAAGAATTGTCTGAACGCATCGGTCAGACGGCCACCTTCCCCACCGCTCCTTCTTTGACTGCCCGAAGCCTCAGCAACTCGTTGTCCAGGACCAGGAGTTTGTAACCTCCCAGTCTCTGGGAACGCGTTGCACAGACCTTTCTGCAAGGCCTCCCGGAGTTGTCTCATCCTCTGCTCCCTCTGCGACGGTACGATAAGGTCCGCAACCTTACCCTTGTACCGTGGATCAAGGAGAGTGGCCAGCCAGTAATGGTCCCTCTCCTTGATCCGAAGAATACGAGGATCCTTCCGCAGACTTTGCAGGATCAGGGAGGCCATGCAGCGTAGGTTAGCTGAGGCATTCAGTCCGGAGTCCTCTGGGTCACTAAGGACGACATGATCCGCAGCCACCTCCTCCCAGCCACGTACAAGTCCACTGGTTTCTTGGGACTGTAAATCATCCCTAAAAGACTGCTGCTGATGATGCTGAGTGCCAGCCTCCACCTCCATGCTGACACAATCCTCCTCCTCCTCCTCCTCCTCCTCCTCCTCCTCTTCCTGTGCGATGGGTGGGACAGAAGGAACACTGTCTGGGTAAAGGGGGCCTTGAGAGGCAAGGAAGTCCTCCTCTTCCTGCCTCTGTTCTGCCTCAAGTGCCCTGTCCATTATTCCACGCAGCGTGTGCTCCTACAGGTGGACAAGAGGTACAGTGTCACTGATGCATGCACTGTCACTGCTCACCATCCTCGTGGCCTCCTCAAATGGTGCCAGGACAGTGCATGCATCCCTGATCATGCCCCACTGGCGTGGTGAAAAAAACCCGAGCTCCCCTGACCCTGTCCTGGTGCCGTAGTCGCACAGGTACTCATTGATGGCCCTCTGCTGCGTGTGCAGCCGCTGCAGCATGGCCAACGTTGAGTTCCACCTGGTGGGCATGTCACATATAAGGCGGTTCTTGGGCAGGTTCAACTCCTTTTGAAGCTCAGCCAGGCGAACACTGGCATTATAAGATCTGCGGAAATGCACACAGACTTTCCTGGCCTGCCTCAGGACATCCTGTAAGCCCGGGTACCTGCCCAAGAACCGCTGCACCACCAGGTTAAGGACGTGAGCCATACAGGGCACATGGGTCAGTTGTCCCTGTCGGAGGGCGGAGAGGAGGTTGGTGCCATTGTCGCAAACCACCATTCCTGGCTTAAGCTGGCATGGCGTCAACCACCTCTCGGCCTGCCCCTGCAGAGCAGACAGGACCTCTGCCCCAGTGTGGCTCCTGTCCCCCAAACACACCAGCGCAAGCACGGCATGGCATCTTTTTGCCTGCGTACTTGCGTAGCCCCTTGAACGCCTACGGAGCACCGCTGGTTCCGAGGACAAACCACAGGAAGAGGCCATGGAGGAAGAAGAAGAGGAGGGGGTGGAGGAGAGAGGTGTGTCACAACCAGTAGTAGCATTTTGGAGGCGTGGGGTTGGAACAACCTCCAACACTACTGCACCTTGTCCTGCATCCTTCCCAGCTGCCAAAAGAGTGACCCAATGGGCCGTGAAAGAAAGGTAACGTCCCTGTCCATGCCTGCTGGACCATGAGTCAGCGGTAATATGCACCTTACCACTGACCGCCCTGTCCAGCGAGGCCAAGACATTGCCTTCCACATGCCTGTAGAGAGCCGGAATAGCCTTCCGTGTGAAAAAGTGTCGTTTGGGAACCTGCCACTGAGGAACCGCACATTGCACAAACTAACGGAAGGGGGCCGAGTCTACCAACTGAAAAGGCAGCAGTTGAAGCGCTAGCAATTTAGCCAAGCTAGCATTCAACCGCTGGGCATGTGGATGGCTGGGAGTGAACTTCTTTCGACGGTCCAGCAGCTGGGGCAGGGAAATTTGCCTGCTAGAATCGGACGTTGGTGTACTGCTAGCAGAGTGCCCGCAAGTACTTGCCTGTGACACACCTAATTCTACACCTTCATTCCTCTCAGAGCAGGTTTCAGAGAGGAGTGAAGGTATAGTGGGGTTGGAGATCCCAGCTGATGCGGTGCAAGAAGAGGTCAGCTTTGTTCTTTGGTGTGGGTCTTTAAGGTAGGCTTGCCAACGAGCTGCATGGCAGGTCAACATATGTCTGATCAAGCATGTGGTGCCCAAGCGGCTGATGTTTTGGCCACGCGATATACGCTTGAGACATATGTTGCAAACAGCAGCTGTGCGATCTGATGCACTCGCCTCAAAAAAGGCCCACACCAAAGAACTTTTTGAATGACGGGCAGAGGCAGCGCCCTGCACAGGCGGAGCTCTGCGGTGTGATTCCGTCGGTGTGCTGCCCATACGCTGGCCACTCAAGGGCATCCTGCCTCGTTGGAGATGTGCCTCCTCCTCATCCTCCTCCTCCTCCTCTCTCCTATTAGGCACCCACGTGGAGTCAGTGACCTCATCATCCCCTCCCTCCTCATCACTGGAGCCAATCTGGCAGTATGCTGCAGCTGCTGGAACATGACTGCCAGATTGGTGTCCTTCTTGAGCATCCCCTCTCTCTGCTCTCACACTGCTGCCTTCCTCTAGCTGGGTATCATCATCAGATCCTTCCAAACGCTGGGCATCCTCCTGGAGCATGTACCCAACACTGTGCTCAAACAGTTCGGGGGACTCCTCAGGAGGAGGGCATGGTGGGTCTAGGGAAGGATTGACTAATGAAGATAATGATACCAGAGAAGAGGACGCTTTGGCAGCTGCTTTGCCACTACCCTGAGCCTGGGTGAGAGAGGATGAGGAGGATGAGGTGGGCTTGGTCATCCACTCTACCAAGTCTTCGGCATGATGTGGCTCAACATGTCCAGCTGCCGAAAACAAGGACAAGCGTGTCCCATGGCCATGTGCTGATGACAATGCACCGCGTACACGACCAGCACTGTTGCCCCCAGACACAGAGCCTGCTTGCCCTCTTTTTTTGCCTCCTGACTGTCTGCCTCTCCTTGATTGCCTTCCAGACATTTTAATGGATGGCCTGCAGGGAGATGGGAAAAACAGCAATAAGGGCTACCTTCAGGTGTATATTGTGCAGGAGGCTTAGCAACAATGACACTGACACTGTCCCCTGCCTATCCTTCTCTGTCCCTAAACACAAGGATTGAAAATATGGTTCAGCAAAAAAGTTTTAGAACAGAATAGCACACTGACACTTTCCCTCACTGTCCTACTCTGTCCCTCCCTACAAACAAGATTTAGCACAGAATAGCACACTGATAATTTCTACGAGTGTCCTTCTCTGTCCCTCAACTCAAGGATTGAAAATATGGAACAGCAAAATTGATTTAGAACAGAATAGCACACTGTCAGTTTCACTCACTGTACCTCTCTGTCCCTCAACTCAAGGATTGAAAATATGGTTCAGCAAAATAGTTTTAGAACACAATAGCACACTGACACTTTCCCTCACTGTAGCTCTCTGTCCCTCAACTCAAGGATTGAAAATATGGTTCAGCAAAATAGTTTTAGAACACAATAGCACACTGACACTTTCCCTCACTGTAGCTCTCTGTCCCTCAACTCAAGGATTGAAAATATGGTTCAGCAAAATAGTTTTAGAACACAATAGCACACTGACACTTTCCCTCACTGTAGCTCTCTGTCCCTCAACTCAAGGATTGAAAATATGGAACAGCAAAATAGTTTTAGAACAGAATAGCACACTGTCAGTTTCACTCACTGTACCTCTCTGTCCCTCAACTCAAAGATTGAAAATATGGAACAGCAAAATAGTTTTAGAACAGAATAGCACACTGTCAGTTTCCCTCACTGTACCTCTCTGTCCCTCAACTCAAGGATTGAAAATATGGAACAGCAAAATTGATTTAGAACAGAATAGCACACTGTCAGTTTCACTCACTGTACCTCTCTGTCCCTCAACTCAAGGATTGGAAATATGGTTCAGCAAAATAGTTTTAGAACAGAATAGCACACTGTCAGTTTCCCTCACTGTACCTCTCTGTCCCTCAACTCAAGGATTGAAAATATGGAACAGCAAAATTGATTTAGAACAGAATAGCACACTGTCAGTTTCCCTCACTGTAGCTCTCTGTCCCTCAACTCAAGGATTGAAAATATGGTTCAGCAAAATAGTTTTAGAACACAATAGCACACTGACACTTTCCCTCACTGTAGCTCTCTGTCCCTCAACTCAAGGATTGAAAATATGGAACAGCAAAATAGTTTTAGAACAGAATAGCACACTGTCAGTTTCACTCACTGTACCTCTCTGTCCCTCAACTCAAGGATTGAAAATATGGTTCAGCAAAATAGTTTTAGAACAGAATAGCACACTGTCAGTTTCCCTCACTGTACCTCTCTGTCCCTCAACTCAAGGATTGAAAATATGGAACAGCAAAATTGATTTAGAACAGAATAGCACACTGTCAGTTTCACTCACTGTACCTCTCTGTCCCTCAACTCAAGGATTGAAAATATGGTTCAGCAAAATAGTTTTAGAACACAATAGCACACTGACACTTTCCCTCACTGTAGCTCTCTGTCCCTCAACTCAAGGATTGAAAATATGGTTCAGCAAAATAGTTTTAGAACACAATAGCACATTGACACTTTCCCTCACTGTAGCTCTCTGTCCCTCAACTCAAGGATTGAAAATATGGAACAGCAAAATTGATTTAGAACAGAATAGCACACTGTCAGTTTCACTCACTGTACCTCTCTGTCCCTCAACTCAAGGATTGAAAATATGGTTCAGCAAAATAGTTTTAGAATACAATAGCACACTGACACTTTCCCTCACTGTAGCTCTCTGTCCCTCAACTCAAGGATTGAAAATATGGTTCAGCAAAATAGTTTTAGAACACAATAGCACACTGACACTTTCCCTCACTGTAGCTCTCTGTCCCTCAACTCAAGGATTGAAAATATGGTTCAGCAAAATAGTTTTAGAACACAATAGCACACTGACACTTTCCCTCACTGTAGCTCTCTGTCCCTCAACTCAAGGATTGAAAATATGGAACAGCAAAATAGTTTTAAAACAGAATAGCACACTGTCAGTTTCACTCACTGTACCTCTCTGTCCCTCAACTCAAGGATTGAAAATATGGTTCAGCAAAATAGTTTTAGAACAGAATAGCACACTGTCAGTTTCCCTCACTGTACCTCTCTGTCCCTCAACTCAAGGATTGAAAATATGGAACAGAAAAATTGATTTAGAACAGAATAGCACACTGTCAGTTTCACTCACTGTACCTCTCTGTCCCTCAACTCAAGGATTGAAAATATGGTTCAGCAAAATAGTTTTAGAACACAATAGCACACTGACACTTTCCCTCACTGTAGCTCTCTGTCCCTCAACTCAAGGATTGAAAATATGGAACAGCAAAATAGTTTTAGAACAGAATAGCACACTGTCAGTTTCACTCACTGTACCTCTCTGTCCCTCAACTCAAGGATTGAAAATATGGAACAGCAAAATTGATTTAGAACAGAATAGCACACTGTCAGTTTCACTCACTGTAGCTCTCTGTCCCTCAACTCAAGGATTGAAAATATGGTTCAGCAAAATAGTTTTAGAACACAATAGCACACTGACACTTTCCCTCACTGTAGCTCTCTGTCCCTCAACTCAAGGATTGAAAATATGGTTCAGCAAAATAGTTTTAGAACACAATAGCACATTGACACTTTCCCTCACTGTAGCTCTCTGTCCCTCAACTCAAGGATTGAAAATATGGAACAGCAAAATTGATTTAGAACAGAATAGCACACTGTCAGTTTCACTCACTGTACCTCTCTGTCCCTCAACTCAAGGATTGAAAATATGGTTCAGCAAAATAGTTTTAGAACACAATAGCACACTGACACTTTCCCTCACTGTAGCTCTCTGTCCCTCAACTCAAGGATTGAAAATATGGTTCAGCAAAATAGTTTTAGAACACAATAGCACACTGACACTTTCCCTCACTGTAGCTCTCTGTCCCTCAACTCAAGGATTGAAAATATGGTTCAGCAAAATAGTTTTAGAACACAATAGCACACTGACACTTTCCCTCACTGTAGCTCTCTGTCCCTCAACTCAAGGATTGAAAATATGGAACAGCAAAATAGTTTTAAAACAGAATAGCACACTGTCAGTTTCACTCACTGTACCTCTCTGTCCCTCAACTCAAGGATTGAAAATATGGTTCAGCAAAATAGTTTTAGAACAGAATAGCACACTGTCAGTTTCCCTCACTGTAGCTCTCTGTCCCTCAACTCAAGGATTGAAAATATGGAACAGCAAAATAGTTTTAGAACAGAATAGCACACTGTCAGTTTCACTCACTGTACCTCTCTGTCCCTCAACTCAAGGATTGAAAATATGGTTCAGCAAAATAGTTTTAGAACAGAATAGCACACTGTCAGTTTCCCTCACTGTACCTCTCTGTCCCTCAACTCAAGGATTGAAAATATGGAACAGCAAAATTGATTTAGAACAGAATAGCACACTGTCAGTTTCACTCACTGTACCTCTCTGTCCCTCAACTCAAGGATTGAAAATATGGTTCAGCAAAATAGTTTTAGAACACAATAGCACACTGACACTTTCCCTCACTGTAGCTCTCTGTCCCTCAACTCAAGGATTGAAAATATGGAACAGCAAAATAGTTTTAGAACAGAATAGCACACTGTCAGTTTCACTCACTGTACCTCTCTGTCCCTCAACTCAAGGATTGAAAATATGGTTCAGCAAAATAGTTTTAGAACACAATAGCACACTGACACTTTCCCTCACTGTAGCTCTCTGTCCCTCAACTCAAGGATTGAAAATATGGTTCAGCAAAATAGTTTTAGAACACAATAGCACACTGACACTTTCCCTCACTGTAGCTCTCTGTCCCTCAACTCAAGGATTGAAAATATGGTTCAGCAAAATGGTTTTAGAACAGAATAGCACACTGTCAGTTTCCCTCACTGTACCTCTCTGTCCCTACAAACAAGGATTAGCACAGAATAGCACACTGTCACTGACACTCTCCCTACCTATCCTTATTTGTCCCTAAACACAAGGAATCCAGGATTAGTAAAGGAAAAAAAATGACACTGTCCCTGCCTATGCTTCTCTTTCCCTGCTCCGGAACACACTACACAAGGCCGCCGCGCTGGCGGCCTTTTATAGTGTGGGGCGTGTACTAAACCCCATCAGCAATAATTGGCCACAGGCATCCTGCCTGTGGCCAATCATTGCTCTCCTCGCTGCCGGCGCTGTGATTGGCCAAGCATGCGGGGTCACAGTGCATGCTTGGCCAATCACAGCGCCTGGATGACACTGCGATGGCGTAGTGCATTGTGGGCCGTTCGCGTCACTCGAATTTGGCGCGAACGGCCCAAATCGTTCGATCTTCGTCGAACGATCTAACAGCTGATGTTCGAGTCGAACGTATGTTCGACTCGAACACGAAGCTCATCCCTACTGTCAAATTTAATCAAGAGTATAATGACACCATACAGTTCGCTAACGCCGATGGCTTGATTACCAAAGAGATCTTCAAGGGTATACAAATTCCTTACCCTAGAACACCCACTTTTTATGCGCTTCCGAAAACTCATAAAAAACTAAAAAATCTCCCAGGACGTCCCATTGTCTCAGGTGTAGGATCCAAGACCGAACGTGCCAGTAAATTTGTAGACGAATATCTTCGTCCTCACGTAACTACACTACCTTCATATATCAAGGACACGTCAGACCTCCTTAAAAACTATTTACATTAAGGCTTTGTATTCGTCTATTCCGCACAGTTATGGGATGGATATAATTTCCAGATTCCTAGGAGAAAGAGGCCCGAAGTCGTCTGGTCTCAATCAGTTTGTACTGCAACTCTTGTCCCACATCCTCACCAAAAACGTTTTTCTTTTCATGAGTCCCACTTCCTCCAGGTACAGGGTGTCACTATGGGTATGTGCTGCGCACCCTCATATGCAAACCTGTACCTGGGGGGGGGGGGTGGGAACGAGACCTTTTTTCAAACTAGGACCATTTGGACCTCCTTTTCGAATGTCCTACGATGGTTTCGCTATATAGACAACGTTTTGATGTTGTGGGCAGGATTTAAGGAAACATTGCAGTCATTTATGAAAATGTTGAGCAGGAATAATTATAATTTAAAATTTACAATGGAAGCAAGTGAGAGCAAAATCACATCGATGTGGTGAGCTCCGACCCGAGACTATCCATGCCCACATTACAGTTATCCCAAAGCCTGAAAAGGACCCTAGTTTATGTGGTAGCTACCGCCCCATTTCCCTGTTGAATATCGACGCGAAAATTTATGCGAAAGCCATTGCGAACAGACTTCTCCCCCTGATCCCGAAGTGGATATCCAGAGACCAGACGGGCTTTATCCCCGGTAGAGAGGCGAGGGATAACTCCCTTCGCACCCTCTCTCTGATCGCGCACGCACAAGGAATCTCCCAGCCCACCCTTCTGCTGTCCACGGATGCTGAGAAGGCGTTTGATAGGGTGGACTGGGAGTTTCTAATGGCAACTTTGGCCTATTTGGGTATTAACACTCCCCTTTTGTCTCAAATTTTGACGCTGTACAACAACCCCACGGCTCAACTACGCATTAATGGCACATTGGGCGACCCTTTCACCTTACACAATGGCACACACCAGGGCTGCCCCCTTTCTCCTATTCTATTTGCCCTTTCCTTGGAGCCATTCCTCTCTATTGTAAGACATAACCCGAACATACATGGAATAGTCACAGGTCCCGTAGAACATAAATATGCTGCTTATGCGGATGATATCTTATTTTATATTCAGCAACCCCTGATTTCCCTCCCGAACCTTTTGTCGGAGTTCTCCCAATATAGTGTCATCTCCAATTTCAAGATTAACATGACAAAGTCTGAAATACTGAATATATCCGTCCCGACACATACAGCCTCGCACCTCTCACAAGCGTTCCCCTTTAATTGGCAACCGAAGAAAATGAAATATTTAGGTATCTATCTAACGCCAAATCTGACAGCCTTATTCAGAGCAAACTACATCCCATTGCTAAACACCATTAGAACTGACATACAGAGATGGTCACAACTCGCTCATTCCTGGCTGGGGAGAATAGGGGTGATCAAGATGAATATACTGCCCAGGGTGCTATTCATGTTTCAGATGATTCCATTTGGCATTCCGGTCGGCTTCTTTGCTAAACTTACCTCCATTGTCGGTAGATATGTGTGGAACAGGAGGCGGCCCAGACTTGCTAGATCTCTTATGGTTAGGCAAAAGGGAAGGGGTGGTTTAGCCCTACCAGACTTCAGATTATATTTTCGTGCAATAATCCTGACCAGGCTCTCGGATCTGAAATACCACAAATCTACTAAACTTTGGGCAGCCCTGGAGACAGAGCTCAGTGGCTCGGATATCTCCTCACAAATGTGGATCCCGAGGAAGTTTAGAAGCCTCTCAGCTACTACATCTCCACTGACTCACTCTTCTCTAATGGCTTGGGACTATATATGTAAAGCTCACAAATGGGAATACAACTCACCCTTACTCCCTTTGAGCGGACACAATTATTTTCCCCCTGGAAACATTACACCGGGGGTTTACCCCTGGAACCTAGGAATTTGGACTCTCCTACACCAGGTCACTTTCTCCGGGAACATCTTACCCTTGTCTACACTTCTCCCTAATACACTCGTAACCAACATGGATCATTGGAGGTATCGGCAACTAACAGCATTTGTTCATTCTCTACCGAAGCCCCTGAGATCATTTACTGAGCTGACCCCTCTGGAATTAGCATTCTCCGAGGACCGGCCGGTGGAGAAACCTACTTCCTACTTTTACCGTACTCTAGTGGATCTGTCCTCCACCAAAGACCCTTCGTTTATCCATAACTGGGAGCTAGACCTACAAAAAGACTTAACCAGCTCCCAAAAGAGCGACATCCTATCACTAGCCCACATCTCCTCTGGAGCTTCACATATGGCAGAGGTGAATTACAAGCTCCTTACGAGATGGCATTACTCACCCGTAATTTTACACAAGACCTTCTCTCACAAGTCCTCCCTGTGTTGGAGGGACTGCAGGGAGAGGGCGACTCATGCCCATATCTGGTGGCTATGCCTTCGCATACGCCCATTCTGGTTAGCGGTACTTCACTGGTTTGGAGAGATCCAGGGATGGGAGATCCCTAATGATCCTTGGGTTGTTTTGTTCCACTGTACAGGCGGGCCAGTAGGACCATATAAAAGATCAATAACGCCACACCTTCTTAACGCTGCAAAGGCTCTTATTCCACGCTTTTGGAAGAAAAAAAACATCCCTTCACTACGCCATTGGCTGGTGAAAGTAGACGAAATCTATCACATGGAGGACATGACCCTCTCTCTCAGGGGTAAATCTGACCTCGCAAAAAAGATATGGTCCTGCTGGATTGCTTTTAAATATACCGCCGCATATGCGGAAATTATGTCTCAACCGGTATAATGGCGCTTTGTACATTGTACTAACTATATCAGATACTATATTTGTTCGGATGTGTTTGGACCGGGGCAGGTCCCCCTATCCCCACCCCTCCCTCTTTTCCTTCCACACCTTTCATATCTTTTACCCCCCTGTGTTCTTTATTTCTCTGTTCTTCCTTTATCCTATAATGTTATATTGTTAAGGGGGTACGCTTTGATCGTTGACTTTTATGATGAAGAAGCCACTCTCTTCCACTCCGCGATGAAGCATCCCTACACAGGAATGTGGAGGTTTGTGATTTGTTTGTATGTTAATGCCCAACGATGTTACTGGAGGCGATTGGCTGTATTGTATAAAGATGTACCGCCTTTTCTCAATAAAAACGAATTAAACAAAAAAAAAATCACATCGATGTCACCATCAATATTGAGACGGATGGTACCATCAATACCTCATTATATCGTAAACTCACTGCTGGGAAGACGATCTTACACGCGTTGAGTGCGCACCCAAACGCACTGGTTCAAAGTATCCCCTTTGGCCAGTATTTGCGTCTGAAAATAAATTGTTCCAATGATACCAGCTTTAAACACGAAGCCGACTTGATTTATGAACGCTTACTGGCCAGGGGTTACAGTAGAACCTGCCTCAAGCAGGCTTTTAAAAAAGCCCAAGGCAGACCGAGGTCTGCGATTTTTTTCTCAGGAGCGAAAAAAAAAGACTCACAGTACACAGTAAGACTTATTACAACGTACTCTGACCAACATCATACAATACGCTCTGTCATTCAAAAACATTGGCATATCCTAGTAGCTGACCCCGTACTGTCTAAATATTTAGGACCACGACTCGAAATAACATAGACGCTCCGGATCAATCAGAGATCGTATGGTGTGAAGCCAATATTCAAAATCGTAAAACAACGGGACCAACCCGGTCTATTCTGCCGTGGTAACTGTGACTTTTGTTATTTGCTCCTAGAAGGACCTTCCATTATTCTTCCTAACGGCTGGACTCAGTCTGGGGCATCATATATCTTGCCCGACCAAGGAGGTCATTTACATTATCTTTTGCAGATGTGGAGCATTCTACATCGGCAAAACGATTAGACCCCTGTGGAAAAGGATTAAGAACCATATGTATTACGCCACTAACGGCCTACTTAATACGGCGATTGGCCATCATGTGGCGTTTAAACATAAATATGACCCTTTTGTTTTCAAGGTTGCTGCCCTTGATCGTATGAGGATCCTCGGGGGGGGGCAACTTTGATCAAAGGGTCTTACAAAGAGAGACCCAATGGGTATATCATTTTCAAGCCACATCATACCCTGGTCTGAATGACATGCTCAGCTTCAGACCCTTTTTGTAGATATCAAACAATATAGATATTTGCATGTCTCCCCTCTTCCTTTCATTAAGTAGGCCTGCAGCTTCTGTTTGATTTCATTAATGTTCTAACCCTCCCCACAAAACTTTCCTTGAAATACTGTTATAACTAAATACAGTTAAATTAGCCCCCAATATAGTGGTGTTAAAAATTAAGACATTATTCCCTGAATAGTGTTATATAAAGATACTACAAAATAATATCACATTATGGGAGTAAATATAAAATGCATCAATGTTTGGATGTTATCAATCGATTATACCTTGTAAACAATATATTTTTCTTATATGTTTGTATTTTTTGAAACTACACAGCTTATGGTTAGGGATGAGCTTCATGTTCGAGTCGAACATACGTTCGACTCGAAAATCGGCTGTTCGATCGTTCGACGAAGATCGAACGATTTGGGCCGTTTGCGCCAAATTCGAGTGACGCGAACGGCCCACAATGCACTACGCCATCGCAGTGTCATCCAGGCGCTGCGATTGGCCAAGCATGCACTGTGACCCCGCATGCTTGGCCAATCACAGCGCCGGCAGCGAGGAGAGCAATGATTGGCCACAGGCAGGATGCCTGTGGCCAATTATTGCTGAGGGTGTTTAGTACACGCCCCACACTATAAAAGGCCGCCAGCACGGCGGCCTAGTGTAGTGTGTTCCGGAGCAGGGAAAGAGAAGCATAGGCAGGGACAGTGACATTTTTTTTTCTTGCTTAACCTGGATTCCTTTAGTTTAGGGAAAGAGAAGGATAGGTAGGGAGAGTGTCAGTCTGTTTTACTGTGCTAAACCTTGTTTGTAGGGACAGGGAAGGACAGTGAGGGAAATTCTCCTTGTGCTATACTGTGCTAAAGCATTGATCATCAACCATCTTTAAAAAAACATTTTTTATAGGGACAGAAAACTATAGGTAGGGAGAGTGTCAGTGTGTTTTACTGTGCTAATCCTTGTTTGTAGGGACAGGGAAGGACAGTGAGGGAAATTCTCCTTGTGCTATACTGTGCTAAAGCATTGATCATCAACCATCTTTAAAAAAACATTTTTTATAGGGACAGAAAACTATAGGTAGGGAGAGTGTCAGTGTGTTTTACTGTGCTAATCCTTGTTTGTAGGGACAGGGAAGGACAGTGAGGGAAATTCTCCTTGTGCTATACTGTGCTAAAGCATTGATCATCAACCATCTTTAAAAAAACATTTTTTATAGGGACAGAAAACTATAGGTAGTGTGAGGGGGTTAACTCGGTAGCGGGTGTGTGTGACCCCCTGGTTGGGCTCCCCACACAAAAACAGGGCCAGCAGACGGAGGTTGTGGTTTTCAAAATCAAAAGGTGCGGTTTATTTCTCTATGTACAGAGACAAAAACACAGCAAAGCCAAAAAGAAACAAACAAAATAAATCCTGGTCAGTTTGACCTCTGACTAAACATGCAGGTTTCCTAAACTAACAACTGGGATCAGCCTGGTGCTGTCCTAGTCCCTAAGTCCCTGGTTTAGTAAAAGTCCAATCAAATAGCCACACAGGCTTTGCCTCACCGCACAGGGGTTCACTCTCCCTAGACAGTCCACACAGGTCTGGTTCCAGGCATGAGCTAACATCTAATGAAGCTGGGAGTTCTTATAGAGGCCTAAATGAGCTGACAAGGTTCAGCTGGTCTCATCAACTCCCTGTCTCACGACGCCCAGCACTCTCCCTAGAGGTATGAGTCATTCATGAGCCCACTAGCCTCAGCTGGGCTTCATCAACTCCCTAGTTGTATAAGTCGGCATAAAGCCTGAATCTGGGAGAAATATATCTACCCCCCTGGATGCACCCAGGTGACTTTACCTTCCTGCTGTCACATACCCCCCCTCTTGTTTTAACCTCGGGGTTGGAACACCAGCAATCAGGCATTCATGTACTCGAGACAAAGCATCCACATTCCCCATTTGAACGCCAGGGCGATGCTTTACTGTGAAGTTGAATTCCTGTAGGGCCAGGAACCACCTATTCACTCTTCTATTTGTCTCCTTGTTTTGAGCCATCCACTTTAACGGAGCGTGATCCGTAACCATGTCAAAGTGCCTACCTAGCAGATAGTACCGAAGGGAATCTAGAGCCCACTTCACCGCTAAACACTCCTTTTCAACCGTGGCGTAATTTACCTCATGGGACTTCAACTTCCTGCTGAGGTAAATGACTGGGTGCTCTTCCCCGTTCCAGACCTGGGACAATACTGCTCCTAACCCCACATCTGACGCATCACTTTGTACGACAAAGTCTTTAGAGAAGTCGGGTGAGTACAACACTGGCTGGCTACATAAGGCTTGTTTCAAGAATTGGAATGCTGCCTCAGCCTCGGGGGTCCATTTAATCATGACCGACCCTTTCCCTTTCGTCAGGTTGGTTAGGGGCACAGCCTTAGAAGCAAAGTGGGGAATGAAGCGCCGATAATAACCCGCGATTCCCAGAAAGGCTCGTACCTGCTTCTTGCTGTTGGGACGTGGCCAACTCTGGATGGCCTCGACTTTGTTGAGTTGGGGTTTTATTACTCCCCTGCCAATGGTGTACCCAAGATATTTGGCCTCCTCCTGCCCAATGGTACACTTCTTGGGGTTAGCCGTAAACCCCGCTTCCCGGATAGAGTCTAGGACTGCTTGCACTTTTGGCAGATGTGAGGCCCAATCTGTGCTATGGACAATTACGTCATCCAGGTAAGCCGCAGCATACTTCCGATGGGGCCTCAGTATCTGGTCCATTTTCCGCTGGAATGTGGCCGGCGCATTCTGTAACCCGAACGGCATTCTCTTATATTGGAACGCCCCGTCTGGGGTTACAAATGTGGTTTTCTCTTTGGCCGACTTGGCCAGGGGAATTTGCCAATACCCTTTTGTGAGGTCAAGAGTCGTCATGTATCGGGCTGTTCCCAGCCGGTCGATCAACTCATCTATACGTGGCATGGGGTAGGTGTCAAATTTTGTAACTTTGTTCAACTGACGAAAATCGTTACAAAATCGCCAGCTCCCATCCGGTTTAGGCACCAACACAATGGGACTAGACCAATCACTTTGGGACTCCTCTATCACCCCTAAGTTCAGCATTTTCTGTACTTCCTCCCGTATTGCCTCCCGTCGGGCCTCTGGGATCCGATAGGGTTTTAACTTCACCCTTTCACCGGGCGGGGTAATAATATCATGCTCTATCCCAGATGTTTGTCCCGGCAGCTCAGAGAACACCTCCTTGTTGCGAAGCACAAACTCCTTAACCTCCTGTTGTTGGGGTTGTGACAAGGTGGCTGCTATTCCAACCTCCGGAATCACGCAACCAGTTTGAGCTGGTGACCAAGTTTCTGCGACTAGGGACTCTCTATCCCTCCAGGCTTTCAACAGATTAACGTGATATATCTGTTCGGGCTTTCGCCTTCCTGGTTGTCTGACCTTGTAATTCACTTCGCTCACTTTTTCCATTATCTCGTAGGGGCCTTGCCATTTGGCAAGGAATTTACTTTCAACCGTAGGGACAAGTACCAATATCCTATCCCCCGGGGAAAAGGTACGGGTCTTTGCTCCACGGTTGTACACTCTCTGCTGTGCCAACTGCGCTTGGGCCAAATGTTCCTTCACGATGGGCATTACCTGTGCAATTCGATCTTGCATCAGGGCGACATGCTCAATCACACTCCTGTGGGGAGAACTCTCACTTTCCCAAGTTTCCTTGGCAATATCCAACAGCCCTCTTGGGTGTCTCCCATACAGTAACTCAAAGGGGGAGAATCCCGTAGAGGATTGGGGCACCTCCCTAATAGCAAACATCAAATAAGGAAGTAGACAGTCCCAATCCTTTCCATCTCTATCCACCACTTTCTTCAACATTTGTTTTAGGGTTTTGTTGAATCTTTCAACCAGCCCATCGGTTTGGGGGTGATACACAGATGTACGCAATTGCGTCACTTTGAGCAATTTACACAGCTCTTTCATAACCCGGGACATAAAGGGTGTACCTTGGTCCGTAAGCAGTTCTTTACAAATACCCACCCGGCTAAAAACAAGAGATAGCTCTTTGGCTATGGTTTTGGCCGAGGTATTTCTGAGAGGGATCGCTTCTGGATAACGGGTGGCATAGTCCATTATAACCAATATGTACTGGTGCCCCCTAGCGGACTTGATTATAGGACCTACCAAATCCATTGCGATTCTCTCAAACGGGACCTCAATGATGGGTAGAGGGACCAGCGGGCTACGGAAATGTGGCATCGGGGCCGACCTCTGACACACAGGGCAGGAGGAACAATAATTTTCTATGTCCTTCATCACCCCAGGCCAATAGAATCTCTGTAATACCCTCTCTCGGGTTTTCTCTGTCCCCAGATGACCTCCAAGAATGTGCCCATGGGCCAACTCCAACACCAACTTCCTGTAAGGTTTGGGCACCACCAGCTGCTCAACGGTTTCTTCTGCCCTTTTTGCCACCCGATACAGTAGGTCCTTCTCTACGCTGAAGTATGGGTAAGTGCAGGTATTATCTGGGTTCACTAACTCGCCATCTATTTCCACTACGTTTTCCCGTGCCTTTATTAGGGCGGGGTCTTTTAACTGTTCTGTGGCAAAATTTTCCCTGTGAACCTCCAGATCAGAAAACTCCACAGACGGTAGGTTTTCGTCTGAGGAGGTGGGCTCCTCTCCAGTTTCTTGAGTCTCCCCTGCAAATACTGACAAGGGAAATTCTGGAGAGTCCTCACCACTCTCAGAGGAGTTCTGGCTATCACATTCCTGGTACATAGGGGCACCAGTGGGGGGCTCAGGATCATCCCACAGTTCCCAGAACTTCGGAAAATCCCTTCCCACAATGGCGTCATGCGGTAACTGAGATACTAAGCCCACTGGATGAGAGAGGGTACCTTTGGGGGTCTCGAAACACACTGTAGTCACTGGATACTCTCGGGTGTCCCCATGCACACAAATAACAGCTACCTTGCTATTCCCAGAGACCTCTGTTTTAACTAATTCTGCCTTTATCAGGGTCACAAGGCTACCTGAATCCAGTAATACCACAACATTTCTACCATTAATACACATTTTGCATAAATGTTTCTCAGTTCCTCGAATGGCAGTGCATGCGACTGTCGCACACAGCGACTGACGTCTGCCCGTCAGAAAGTCACACTGCATGGGTTCCTCCACAACCGGGCAATTGGCTGCAATATGTCCCGCTTGCCGGCAGCGGTAGCAAACGATCCTTCTTGCGGCCTCTTGAGCCGCTGATTTCCCAGGCTGTTCTCGCCAAACTTGGGGTAGAGCTCCCACCCTCTCACTCTCTCCACCCTCACCCCTTGGAATCCTCTTATCCGCCCCTGGGGATGGTCTGGTCTTAGGGTGGAAAGTCCGAGTGTCTCTGGAAGAGGCCGTCAGGTTCTCTGTAGCCAAGTATTTCTCTACACGATCCACAAGACCACCGGCCGTCTCTGGGTCTCCATGGCTTACCCACTTTTGGATGGCAGTAGGAAGAGCTCTCAAAAACCGATCCATTACAACACGTTCCACAATCTTTGGTGCGGACAAAGTCTCTGGCTGTAGCCACTTCCTGCTCAGGTGAATGAGATCATACATTTGAGACCTGGGGGGTTTTCCAAGCTGGAAAGTCCAGTTATGCACACGCTGAGCCCGGACAGCCAGGGTGACACCCAGCCTTGCCAATATTTCAGCTTTTAGCATCACATAGTCTTTTGCTTGGTCAGGCTCTAGGTCATAGTAAGCCTTCTGCGATTCACCAGTTAACAGAGGAGCCACCAGTCCAGCCCACTGCTCCTCAGGCCACTTTTCTCTTTCAGCAGTCCTTTCAAATGTGGTCAAAAATACCTCTGGATCATCCTCTCCAGTCATTTTTGTCAATAAACGACTCACCCCAAAGGACGCGGTATTAGTGGGACGGCTTTCCTCACTGGTCTGCGGACGTTGCTGCATTACTGTTTCCATTTGTTGTAGTCTCTGCTCTTGCTTCTGTAACAGGTCTATGAAGCGGGCCTCAGATTGCTGCTGGGCTTGTTGATGAGCTTGCTGCTGGGCTGCAAGGCTCCTTTGCAAACCTGCATTTGTCTGCTGTTGATTGGCATTTGCTAGAGCAAGCTGTTTCAGTATCTCCTCCATGCTGGCTTAAAAAAAACTGCCACTGGTTCTCCACCAACTGTGAGGGGGTTAACTCGGTAGCGGGTGTGTGTGACCCCCTGGTTGGGCTCCCCACACAAAAACAGGGCCAGCAGACGGAGGTTGTGGTTTTCAAAATCAAAAGGTGCGGTTTATTTCTCTATGTACAGAGACAAAAACACAGCAAAGCCAAAAAGAAACAAACAAAATAAATCCTGGTCAGTTTGACCTCTGACTAAACATGCAGGTTTCCTAAACTAACAACTGGGATCAGCCTGGTGCTGTCCTAGTCCCTAAGTCCCTGGTTTAGTAAAAGTCCAATCAAATAGCCACACAGGCTTTGCCTCACCGCACAGGGGTTCACTCTCCCTAGACAGTCCACACAGGTCTGGTTCCAGGCATGAGCTAACATCTAATGAAGCTGGGAGTTCTTATAGAGGCCTAAATGAGCTGACAAGGTTCAGCTGGTCTCATCAACTCCCTGTCTCACGACGCCTAGCACTCTCCCTAGAGGTATGAGTCATTCATGAGCCCACTAGCCTCAGCTGGGCTTCATCAACTCCCTAGTTGTATAAGTCGGCATAAAGCCTGAATCTGGGAGAAATATATCTACCCCCCTGGATGCACCCAGGTGACTTTACCTTCCTGCTGTCACAGTAGGGAGAGTGTCAGTGTGTTTTACTGTGCTAATCCTTGTTTCTAGGGACAGGGAAGGACAGTGAGGGAAATTCTCCTTGTGCTATACTGTGCTAAAGCATTGATCATCAACCATCTTTAAAAAAACATTTTTTATAGGGACAGAAAACTATAGGTAGGGAGAGTGTCAGTGTGTTTTACTGTGCTAATCCTTGTTTGTAGGGACAGGGAAGGACAGTGAGGGAAATTCTCCTTGTGCTATACTGTGCTAAAGCATTGATCATCAACCATCTTTAAAAAAACATTTTTTATAGGGACAGAAAACTATAGGTAGGGAGAGTGTCAGTGTGTTTTACTGTGCTAATCCTTGTTTGTAGGGACAGGGAAGGACAGTGAGGGAAATTCTCCTTGTGCTATACTGTGCTAAAGCATTGATCATCAACCATCTTTAAAAAAACATTTTTTATAGGGACAGAAAACTATAGGTAGGGAGAGTGTCAGTGTGTTTTACTGTGCTAATCCTTGTTTGTAGGGACAGGGAAGGACAGTGAGGGAAATTCTCCTTGTGCTATACTGTGCTAAAGCATTGATCATCAACCATCTTTAAAAAAACATTTTTTATAGGGACAGAAAACTATAGGTAGGGAGAGTGTCAGTGTGTTTTACTGTGCTAATCCTTGTTTGTAGGGACAGGGAAGGACAGTGAGGGAAATTCTCCTTGTGCTATACTGTGCTAAAGCATTGATCATCAACCATCTTTAAAAAAACATTTTTTATAGGGACAGAAATCTATAGGTAGGGAGAGTGTCAGTGTGTTTTACTGTGCTAATCCTTGTTTGTAGGGACAGGGAAGGACAGTGAGGGAAATTCTCCTTGTGCTATACTGTGCTAAAGCATTGATCATCAACCATCTTTAAAAAAACATTTTTTATAGGGACAGAAAACTATAGGTAGGGAGAGTGTCAGTGTGTTTTACTGTGCTAATCCTTGTTTGTAGGGACAAGGAAGGACTGTGAGGGAAATTCTCCTTGTGCTATACTGTGCTAAAGCATTGATCATCAACCATCTTTAAAAAAACATTTTTTATAGGGACAGAAAACTATAGGTAGGGAGAGTGTCAGTGTGTTTTACTGTGCTAATCCTTGTTTGTAGGGACAGGGAAGGACAGTGAGGGAAATTCTCATTGTGCTATACTGCGCTAAAGCATTCCTCATCAACCATCTTTGAAATCCTTGTTTTTTGGACAGTCAGGGAAATTGTCATTGTGCTATTCTGTGCGAAAGCAATCATCCTCAACCATATTTAGAAATCCTTAAGTAAAGGGACAGAGAAGGACACCTGAAGGTAGCCCTTATTGCTTTTTTCCCATCTCCCTGCAGGCCATCCATTAGAATGTCTGGAAGGCAAACAAGGAGAGGCAGACAGTCAGGAGGCAATAAAAGAGGGCAAGCAGGCTCTGTGTCTGGGGGCAACAGTGCTGGTCGTGGACGCGGTGCATTGTCATCAGCACATGGCCATGGGACACGCTTGTCCTTCTTTTCGGCAGCTGGACATGTTGAGCCACATCATGCCGAAGACTTGGTAGAGTGGATGACCAAGCCCTCTTCCTCCTCCTCATCCTCTCTCACCCAGGCTCAGGGTACTGGCAAAGCAGCTGCCAAAGCGTCCTCTTCCCTGGTATCAATGTCAGACTCATCATCAGTCACTCCTTCCCTAGACCCACCATGTCCTCCTCCTGAGGAGTCCCCCGAACTGTTTGAGCACAGTGTTGGGTACATGCTCCAGGAGGATGCCCAGCGTTTCGAAGGGTCTGATGATGAAACCCAGCTACAGGAATGCAGTAGCGTGAGAGCAGACAGAGGGGATGCTCAAGAAGGACACCAATCTGGCAGTCATGTTCCAGCAGCTGCAGCATACTGCCAGATTGGCTCCAGTGATGAGGAGGGAGGGGATGATGAGGTCACTGACTCCACGTGGGTGCCTAATAGGAGAGAGGAGGAGGAGGAGGATGAGGAAGAGGCACATCTCCAACGAGGCAGGATGCCCTTTGGTGGCCAGCGTAAGGGCAGTACACCGACGGAATCACACCGCAGAGCTCCGCCTGTGCAGGGCGCTGCCTCTGCCCGTCATTCAAAAAGTTCTTTGGTGTGGGCCTTTTTTGAGGCTAGTGCATCAGATCGCACAGCTGCTGTTTGCAACATATGTCTCAAGCGTATATCGCGTGGCCAAAACATCAGCCGATTGGGTACCACATGCCTGACCAGACATATGTTGACCTGCCATGCAGCTCGTTGGCAAGCCTACCTCAAAGACCCACACCAAAGAACAAAGCGGACCTCTCCTTGCACCGCATCAGCTTTGATCTCCAACCCCACTATAACTTCAGTCCTCTCTGAAACATGCACTGAGAGGAATGAAGGTGTAGAATTATGTGTGTCACAGCCAAGTACTTGCGGCCACTCTGCTAGCAGTACACCGACGTCCGATTCTAGCAGGCAAATTTCCCTGCCCCAGCTGCTGGACCGTCAAAAGAAGTTCACTCCCAGCCATCCACATGCCCAGCGGTTGAATGCTAGCTTGGCTAAATTGCTAGCGCTTCAACTGCTGCCTTTTCAGTTGGTAGACTCGGCCCCCTTCCATGAGTTTGTGCAATGTGCGGTTCCTCAGTGGCAGGTTCCCAAACGCCACTTTTTCTCACGGAAGGCTATTCCGGCTCTCTACCGGCATGTGGAAGGCAATGTCTTGGCCTCGCTGGACAGGGCGGTCAGCGGTAAGGTGCATATTACCGCTGACTCATGGTCCAGCAGGCATGGACAGGGACGTTACCTTTCTTTCACGGCCCATTGGGTCACTCTTTTGGCAGCTGGGAAGGATGCAGGACAAGGTGCAGTAGTGTTGGAGGTTGTTCCACCGCCACGCCTCCAAAATGCTACTACTGGTTGTGACACACCTCTCTCCTCCACCCCCTCCTCTTCTTCTTCCTCCATGGCCTCTTCCTGTGCTTTGTCCTCTGAACCAGCGGTGCTCCGTAGCCGTTCAAGGGGCTACGCAAGTACGCAGGCAAAGAGATGCCATGCCGTGCTTGCGCTGGTGTGTTTGGGGGACAGAAGCCACACTGGGGCAGAGGTCCTGTCTGCTCTGCAGGGCCAGGCCGAGAGGTTGACGCCACGCCAGCTTAAGCCAGGAATGGTGGTTTGCGACAATGGCACCAACCTCCTCTCCGCCCTCCGACAGGGACAACTGACCCATGTGCCCTGTGTGGCTCACGTCCTTAACCTGGTGGTGCAGCGGTTCTTGGGCAGGTACCCGGGCTTACAGGATGTCCTGAGGCAGGCCAGGAAAGTCTGTGTGCATTTCCGCAGATCTTATAATGCCAGTGCTCGCCTGGCTGAGCTGCAAAAGGAGTTGAACCTGCCCAAGAACCGCCTTATATGTGACATGCCCACCAGGTGGAACTCAACGTTGGCCATGCTGCAGCGGCTGCACACGCAGCAGAGGGCCATCAATGAGTACCTGTGCGACTACGGCACCAGGACAGGGTCAGGGGAGCTTGGTTTTTTTTCTCCACGCCAGTGGGGCATGATCAGGGATGCATGCACTGTCCTGGCACCATTTGAGGAGGCCACGAGGATGGTGAGCAGTGACAGTGCATGCATCAGTGACACTGTACCTCTTGTCCACCTGTTGGAGCACACGCTGCGTGGAATAATGGACAGGGCACTTGAGGCAGAACAGAGGCAGGAAGAGGAGGACTTCCTTGCCTCTCAAGGCCCCCTTTACCCAGACAGTGTTCCTTCTGTCCCACCCATCGCACAGGAAGAGGAGGAGGAGGAGGAGGAGGAGGATTGTGTCAGCATGGAGGTGGAGGCTGGCACTCAGCATCATCAGCAGCAGTCTTTTAGGGATGATTTACAGTCCCAAGAAACTAGTGGACTTGTACGTGGCTGGGAGGAGGTGGCTGCGGATCATGTCGTCCTTAGTGACCCAGAGGACTCCAGACCGAATGCCTCAGCTAACCTACGCTGCATGGCCTCCCTGATCCTGCAAAGTCTGCGGAAGGATCCTCGTATTCTTCGGATCAAGGAGAGGGACCATTACTGGCTGGCAACTCTCCTTGATCCACGGTACAAGGGTAAGGTTGCGGACCTTATGTTACCGTCGCAGAGGGAGTAGAGGATGAGACAACTCCGGGAGGCCTTGCAGAAAGGTCTGTGCAACGCGTTCCCAGAGACTGGGAGGTTACAAACTCCTGGTCCTGGACAACGAGTTGCTGAGGCTTCGGCCAGTCAAAGAAGGAGCGGTGGGGAAGGTGGCCGTCTGACCGATGCGTTCAGACAATTCTTTAGTCCGCAGCCCCAAAGTATGATCGGTTCCAGCAACCATCGCCAGCGTCTGATAAACATGGTGCAGGAATATCTAGGGGCAAGGTCAGACTTGGACACCTTCCCCACCGAAAATCCTCTGGCTTACTGGGTCTTGAGGATGGATCACTGGCCAGAGCTTGCACAGTATGCAATTGAGCTACTGGCCTGTCCTGCATCCAGCGTTCTTTCGGAACGCACATTCAGTGCTGCTGGAGGATTTGTCACGGATCACAGGGTGCGCCTGTCCACCGACTCGGTTGATCGACTGACTTTCATCAAGATGAACCAGTCTTGGATCACCACCAGCTACCACACACCTGATGCTGATATAACAGACTAATTGATTTTAACATGTCACATCCCTTCAAGACTGATGCTGATGCTGAGTGCCTGTGCTGTTATGTTGACTGGCTATCCTCCTCCTCCGAGTCCTCAATGATACGATTGATGATGATAGCTTGGAAGATCATTTTTGTTTATGGGTGCCGCCACCAGTGCCTAACGCCCAATTTTTCAGCCCCTGTTTAACAGGGGCGTGTAATTACAATTTTTGAAGCAATACTTTGCAACAGGGCTCATTGCTGTGCTCCAAGTACAGTATCTGTGAGGGGTTGCAGTGTTGTGCCACCAGTGCCTAAGGCCCAATTTTTCAGCCCCTGTTTAACAGGGGCGTGTAATTACAATTTTTGAAGCAATACTTTGCAACAGGGCTCATTGCTGTGCTCCAAGTACAGTATCTGTGAGGGGTTGCAGTGTTGTGCCACCAGTGCCTAAGGCCCAATTTTTCAGCCCCTGTTCAACAGGGGCATGTAATTACAATTCTTGATCTAATAATTCACAGCAGGGCCCATTGCTGCACCCACCAAGAGTAACTCTGAGGGCTTACAGTGTTGTGGCAACGCCACCACCACCACCACCACGAAAGGCCCAATTTTTCAGCCCCTGTTCAAAAGGGGCATGTAATTACAATTCTTGATCTAATAATTCACAGCAGGGCCCATTCCTGCACCCACCAAGAGTAACTCTGAGGGCTTACAGTGTTGTGGCAACACCACCACCACGAAAGGCCCAATTTTTCAGCCACTGTTCAACAGGGGCATGCAATTACAATTCTTGATCTAATAATTCACAGCAGGGCCCATTGCTGCACCCACCAAGAGTAACTGTCAGGGCTTACAGTGTTGTGGCACCAGCACCACCATCAAAGGCCCAATTTTTACTACCACTGTTCAACAATTATATGTAATTACAATTCCTGATATAATAGTTGACAGCAGGGCGTTCCAGCACCCACCAAGAGTAACTGTGAGTGCTTACAGTGTTGTGCCAACACCAACAACTAAGGGGCCTATTTCTGCAGAGTATATACGGCAGGTCCCTACTTTCAAACATCCAACTTACAAACGACTCCTACTTGCAAACGCAAGAAGACAACAGGAAGTGAGAGGAAATCTACCCCTAGGAAGGAAAATTCTCTCCTGTAAGAATTAATATGGGAGAAAGGTGTCTCCTCTGTACTGATGCTTTATCAGCAATCCTTGTTTCAAGAAAAACACCACATTTCAAAAACAGTTGTCATTGGGACGGAAAGTGAGGTGAAATGTTCTGAACAGGGGCACAGACAGCAAAACAAATGTTACAGGGGTGATAACCCTTACCTATGTTTTCCAAAAAGTTTAAAAATAGATTTTTGGGCTGGAGCTACACTTAAACAATGTACCTGTTCAAAATTACAAACAGATTCTACATAAGAACAAACCTACAGTCCCTGTCTTGTATGCACCGCCTGTATACGGCTGTTCAGAGTATATAGGGCCTTTTTTATTTTATGTGCGGGGTTCCCCTTAATATCCATACAAGACCCAAAGGGGCTGGTAATGGGCTGGGGTAGGGGGGGGGTCATGGGGTAGCTATGCCATTTTTCTTAAAGATTTTCATCCATATTACCGGGACCAGACATTACATTAAAGCCGCAAGCAGTTTTAAATGGCTTTTTTTTCCTTTAGAAGTGTCATTTTGTGCAGGGACAGTTCTAAACACGGGAAACACGTGGCACTTCACAGGCATACTTTAGACACCCCCCAGGTACGATATTTAAAGGAATATTTGACTTTTTTTTTTTCACTTTATGCATCATTAAAATGACTGCTCCCGAAAAACGACCGTTTTTAAAACTTCTTTTTGCATTGATACATGTCCCCTGGTGCAGAACCCGGGTTCCCAAACCCTTTTTAGGACAATAACATGCATAATAGTCGTTATAATTAGCACTTTAGAATTCGAACGTTCGCATCCATTGTATTTAATAGGGTTCTAATGTTCGTACGAACTTTCGGTCCGTTCGCGGGTTCTGGTGCGAACCGAACCCGGGGGTGTTCGGCTCATCACTACTTATGGTATTGGGGCATCCAATTTTGTGAAGCACTGTATGTCTTAGTGACTATCTTTGACATGTGTGGCAGTAAGAGAGAGTTCCTTGCAGAAACTGACAAAGTATTTATGTGCACTGTTCGGTGTTTGATCCCTTTTTGAATGGGTTTTTCTGGCTTTGTCCATCTAGCGATGTCAGCGCTGTATTCTATGTGCGCTCGATTTGGTAAATTGACTGTATAGTGTTAACATGCTCTTTGGCTTTTTTTATGTACGTCCCCGCCGTTTTAGGATGGGCTCACGTGCATGGTTTTGCATGTGCTGCGCCCTTGTGGGCGGGTTCCTGTGCCAGCTTGCGCATTGTGTGTTCTTTGGGGCATCGCCCATGTTGTGACTTCGTGATGCCGCTGGCACAAGTCCAGTGTTGTCTCTTCGGGAATCTGCCATGACGTCATGGCGTCGCGGACGCAAGACCGGAACTTCTATGCTGGGAGTCTGTTTACAAGAGGCGCCTCCTGATGACGTAATCGGCAATAGACTGGCTCTCTCCTTGGCACAATTTTTTTTATGAATAGTCTTCACTTTTCCCTCAATAGTGTACAGAGCATTTCGCTCTCTCCCAGGGGTTACTTTGATATTTCCATACCACCAGTAAGTACACCTTCTTCCATGTCTATATTCCATCTATTTTCCTCTTTTATAATATGGAGGGTCTTCACCAATATGTTTTATTTTTGTGCCCTTTTTCTTTAGATTTATTGTGAGAACAATAGCATGGGTCTGAGTATAATATACTCCTATGTTTGGGTATAGCCGATCTTTCTTGTTTATTGGATATCTCGGATTGGAAGATTATATCTACCTACATTCTGACAAAATCTATAGGATTACCTTCTGTTCCTTGTGGTTATCCATATGTACCACCCCCTGCTTGATTGAGGCTATAATACGAGGATACTCTAATCTATGAGCCAGTATGTATATATTTTTTGTTTGACATATATCTCCATATATCTCCATATATGCTCTGTCTGTATATGCTCTGTTTTTTGTATTATAATGAGTGGTGTTGTATAATCTGAGTCATGGCTTTAAATCAATTCCAGCTGGTTCCTATGACTTCTTGTTACGAGAATTGCTCTCTTTCTATGAGCCAACTCATTTCCTACACTGGACAAAATTTCTTATTTAACTATATGTTGATCAAGACTGATTCTCTTGGGCTCACATCATATACTATGTATTTCTATGTATATGGTTTTTAACCTTTTGCATGTCCCTTTTTATACCATGTATGTGTCTATGTCTTAATAAATATTACTTTTTCCATATCCTTATTGTTTACTGTGCTGTTAAAGTCCGACCTGTGGTGACCCTTTGGGTCCCTTCTTTTTGTATTTTCATAACTATTCACGGATGAGGCAATGTGAGTGCTCTTTTTATTCTCAGAGTTAGTGGGATAACGTCTACAAAAAAAGTCAGTGCTCTGAAAAAGTATTTGCCCCCTTCCTGATTTTTTATGTTTTTGCATATTTCTCACACTTAAATGATTCAGATCATTAGATAATTAACCGTTTGATGCCCGCGGGCCATCAAATTACGGCTGGGCGGTGCTGCTCTTGTTCTGGCTGGGTGTCATATGACGTCCTCGGCTTCTCGGCCCTCTAGGGGGCGCACGTGCCCCCGCCGCGTCACTCGTGTACAGGTGCCCGCGATTGCCCGTTAACACAGCAGGACCGTGGATCTGTGTGTAAACACACAGATCCACGTCCTGTCAGAGGAGAGGGGACTGATGGTGTGTTCCCAGTACAGAGGAACACCGATCGGTCTCCTCCCCGTGAGTCCCCTCCCCGTACAGTTAGAATCACTCCCTAGGTAACACATTTAACCCCTTAATCGCCCCTAGTGTTAACCCCTTCCCTGCCAGTCACATTTACACAGTAATCAGTGCATTTTTATAGCACTGATCGCTGTATAAATGTGAATGGTCCCAAAATAGTGTCAAAAGTGTCCGATATGTCCGCCGCAATATCGCCGCAATATCGCCGTCACAATAAAAATAACAGATCGCCGCCATTACTAGTAAAAAAATAAATAAAAAAGCCATTCTATCCCCTATTTTGTAGACGCTATAACTTTTGCGCAAACCAATCAATATACGCTTATTGCGATTTTTTTTTTTTTTTACCAAAAATATGTAGAAGAACATATAAATCGGCCTAAACTGAGATTTTTTTTTTAAAATAAATAAAATTTGGATATTTATTATAGCAAAAAGTAAAAAAAGTGTTTTATTTTTTTCACTCGTTTGTTTATAGCGCAAAAATAAAAACCACAGAGGCGATCAAATACCACCAAAAGAAAGCTCAATTTGTGGGAAAAAAATTATAACAATTTAATTTGGGTACACTATCGCAGGACCGCGCAATTGTCATTAACCACTTCAGGCCCAGGCCAATTCTGACACTTCGCGCCTACATGTAAAAATCATACATTTTTTGCTAGAAACTTACTTAGAACCCCCAAACACTATATATGTTTTTTTAGCAAAGACCCTAGAGAATACAATGGCGGTCATTGCAACTTTTTATCTCACACGGTATTTGCGCAGCAATTTTTCAAACGCGTTTTTTTGGGGAAAAAAATGTTTCATGCTTTAAATAAAAAAAAAAAAAAGGAAAGTTGGCCCAATTTTTTTTGCATAATGTGAAAGATGAAGTTACATTGAGTAAATAGATACCTAACATGTCACGCTTCAAATTTGCACACGCTCGTGGAATGGCGCCAAACTTTGGTACTTAAAAATCCCCATAGGCGACGCTTTAAAAATTTATACTGGTTACATTTTTTGAGTTATAGAGGAGGTCTATGGCTAGAATTATTGCTCTCGCTCTAACGTTCGCGGCGACACCTCACATGTGTGGTTTAAACACAGTTTTCATATGTGGGCAGGACTTGCGTATGCGTTTGCTTCTGCATGCGAGCACACGGGGACAGGGGCACCGTAAAAACAAAAAAAAAATGTATTGTTAATTTTACTTATTGTTTTTTATTTTGACACTTTAAAAAAAAAATTGATCACTTTTATTCCTATTACAAGGAATGTAAACATCCCTTGTAATAGGAATATGACATGACAGGTCCTCTTTACAGTGAGATATGGGGTCAATAAGACCCCACATCTCACCTCTAGGCTTGGAAGCCTAAAAAACAAACAAAAAAAAAAACGATCACCGCGTCAAAGCCGAAGCGGCGCAGTTTTTTTGAATGCAGAGGCCGGGCGTGATGTCATAACATCGCACCCAGCCTCCGACTATCATAGAGACTCCGGCAACCATCTGGTCCACCGGAAATCTCTGTGATCAACATCCGGGGCCGGCGGATCCTGTCACAGACTCACCGATCGCACAGGTGAGTCGGTAGAAGCACCGGAGGGCGGCGGGAGGGGGGGTGTCCCCTTCCGCTGCCCGTAAGAACGATCAAGCGGTGGAACAGCTGCTATGATCATTCTCATGGTGTAGGGAATCGCTGGCTGAAACCGGCAATATCTGAATGATGCCTGTAGCTGCAGGCATCATTCAGATATACCCCCACAAACCCGAGGTCATCATATGACGGCCTGTGGGCCTGAAGTAGTTAAAAAAGTGACATCGCTGAAAGCTGAAAAATGGCTTGGGCAGGAAGGGGGTTTAAGTGCCCTGTATTGAGGTGGTTAAACTAATTTTAATATTACACAAAGATAACCTGAGTAAATCCAAGATGCAGTTTTTAAATTATTATTTTATTTATTAAGGGAAAAAAGCTGTTTAAACCTGCCTGGCCCTATGTAAAAAAGTAATTTCCCCCTCCCATGCTGAATCATGAACAAACTGTGATTAACCACAATTTTTTGGAAAGCCGAGTAAAATTTCACTTGCCACACCCAGCCCTAATTACTGCAAGACCTATAAATCAAGAAATCACATAAATAGAAGCTGACAAAGTGAAGCACGCTAACAGATCACAAAGCCACACATCATGCCACAATCTAAAAAAAAATTGAGAACACATTAGAAACGAAAGTAATGTACATGTATAGGTCTGGGAAGGGTTTCAGATCCATTTCTAAGGCTTTGGAACTCGAGTGAACCATGGGGAGAGCCATTATCCACAAATGGAGATAACTTGGAATAGTGGTGAACCATCATAAAAGAACCCAAAACATCTAAAGAACTACAAGCCTCACTTGCCTCACGTAAGATCAGCGTTCATGATTCAATAATAAGAAAGAGACTGGGCAAAAATGGCATCTCACATTTACCAAAAAACATCTTGATTATCCCCAAGACTTTTAGGCAAATATTCTGTGGACTGATGAGACAAAATTCTTACTTTTTGGAAAGTGTGCGTCCCGTTATATCTGGCATAAAACGAAAACAGCATTTCATAACAAGAACATCATACCAACAGTCAGACATGATGGTGGTAGCGTGATGGTCTGGGGCTGCTTTGCAGCTTTAAGACCTGGATAACTTACCATAATTGATGGAACCATGAATTCTGAGCTCTACCAGAAAATCCCAAATGAGAATGTCCGGCCATCAGTTTGTGACCTCAAGTGCACTTGGGTTATGCAGCGGGACAATGATCCGAAACACAACAGAAAGTCGACCTTCAAATGGTTCAAACAAAGCAAAAATTTAGGTTTTGGAGTGGCCTAATCAAAGCCCGGACTTAAATCCAATTGAGATGCTGTATCATGACCTTACACAGGCCGTTCATGCTGGAAAACCCCCCAATGTGGATGAATTAAAACAATTCTGCAAAGAGTGGGCCAAAATTGTTTCACACAGGTTTAGGGGGCAATTACTTCTCACAGCATTGTGTAATTTATATATATATATATATATATATATATATATATATATATACACACATACACACACACATACATATATACACACACACACACACATATACATACAGTGGGTACGGCAAGTATTCAGACCCCCTTAAATTTTTCACTCTTTGTTATATTGCAGCCATTTGCTAAAATCATTTAAGTTCATTCTTTTCCCTCATTAATGTACACACAGCACCCCATATTGACAGAAAAATACAGAATTGTTGACATTTTTGCAGATTTATTACAAAAAAACTGAAATATCACATGGTCCCAAGTATTCAGACCCTTTGCTCAGTATTTAGTAGAAACACCCTTTTGATCTAATAGAGGCATGAGTCTTTTTGGGAAAGATGCAACAAGTTTTTCACACCTGGATTTGGGGATCCTCTGCCATTCCTCCTTGCAGATCCTCTCCAGTTCTGTCAGGTTGGATGGTAAACATTGGTGGACAGCCATTTTTAGGTCTCTTCAGAGATGCTCAATTGGGTTTAAGTCAGGGCTCTGGCTGGGCCATTCAAGAACAGTCACGGAGTTGTTGTGAAGCCACTCCTTCGTTATTTTAGCTGCGTGCTTAGGGTCATTGTCTTGTTGGAAGGTAAACCTTCAGCCCAGTCTGAGGTCCTGAGCACTCTGGAAAAGGTTTTCGTCCAGGATATTCCTGTACTTGGCCACATTCATCTTTCCCTCGATTGCAAACAGTCGTCCTGTCCCTGCAGCTGAAAAACACCCCCACAGCATGATGCTGCCACCAACATGCTTCACTGTTGGGACTGTATTAGACAGGTGATGAGAAGTGCCTGGTTTTCTCCACACATACCGCTTAGAATTAAGGCCAAAAAGTTCTATCTTGGTCTCATCGGACCAGAGAATCTTATTTCTCACCATCTTGGAGTCCTTCGGGTGTTTATTAGCAAACTCCATGCGGGCTTTCATGTGTCTTGCACTTAGGGGAAAGGCTTCAGTCGGGCCACTCTGCCATAAAGCCCCGACTGGTGAAGGGCTGCAGTGATGGTTGACTTTCTACAACATCTCCCGACTGCATCTCTGGAGCTCATCCACAGTGATCTTTGGGTTCTTCTTTACCTCTCTCACCAAGGCTCTTCTCCCCCGATAGCTCAGTTTGGCCGGACGGCCAGCTCTAGGAAGGGTTCTGGTCGTCCCAAACGTCTTCCATTTAAATGATTATGGAGGCCACTGTGCTCTTAGGAACCTTAAGTGCAGCAGAAATTTTTTTTGTAACCTTGGCCAGATCTGTGCCTTGCCACATTTCTGTCTCTGAGCTCTTCAGGCATTTCCTTTGACCTCATGATTCTCATTTGCTCTGACATGCACTGTGAGCTGTAAGGTCTTATATATACAGGCGTGGGGCTTTCCTAATCAAGTCCAATCAGTATAATCAAACACAGCTGGACTCAAATGAAGGTGTAGAACCATCTCCAGGATGATCAGAAAAAATGGACAGCACCTGAGTTAAATATATGAGTGTCACAGCAAAGGGTCTTAATACTTAGACCATGTGATATTTCAGTTTTTCTTTTTTAATAAATCTGCAAAAATGTCAACAATTCTGTGTTTTTCTGTCAATATGGGGTGCTGTGTGTATAATAATGAGGAAAACAATGAACTTAAATGATTTTAGCAAATGGCTGCAATATAACAAAGAGTGAAAAATTTAAGGGGGTCTGAATATATATATATATATATATATATATATATATATATATATTGTGACAGCAGGAAGGTAAAGTCACCTGGTTGCATCCAGGGGGGTAGATATATTTCGCCCAGATTCAGGCTTTACGCCGACTTATACAACTAGGTGGAGAGTTGTATAAGCCCAGCTGAGGCTAGTGGGCTCATGGATGACTCATACCTCTAGGGAGAGTGTGGGGCGTCGTGCAGACAGGGAGTTGATGAGACCAGCTGAAGCTTGTCAGCTCATTTAGGCCTCTATAAGAACTCCCAGCTTCATTAGGTGTTAGCTCATGCCTGGACCCAGACCTGTGTGGACTGTCTAGGGAGAGTGAACCCCTGTGCGGTGAGACAAAGCCTGTGTGGCTATTTGCTTGGACATTTAAAACCAGGGACTTAGGGACTAGGACAGCACTAGGCTGATCCCAGTTGTTAGTTAGGAAACCTGTATGTTTAGTCAGAGGTCAAGTTGACCAGGATTTATTTTGTTTATGTTTCTTTTGCTTTGCTGTGTTTTGTCACTGTAAATAGAAAATAAACCGCACCTTTTTGATTTTGAAAACCACAACCTCCGTTTGCTGGGCCTGTTTTTGTGTGGGGAGCCCATCCCGGGGGTCACACACACCCGCTGCCGAGCTAACCCCCTCACAGTTGGTGGAGAATGCGGGCAGTTTTTTTTTAAGCCAGCATGGAGGAGATACTGAAGCAGCTGGCTCTAGCAAATGCCAATCAACAGCAGACAAATGCAGGTTTGCAAAAGAGCCTTGCAGCTCATCAACAGAGCCTTGCAGCTCAACAACAGAACTTCGCAGCCCAGCAGCAAGCTCATCAACAGAGCCTTGCAGCCCAGCAGCAGACAAACGCAACTTTGCAACAGAGTCTGGAGGCTCAGCAACAAGCCCAGCAGCAATCTGAGGCCCGCTTCATAGACCTGTTGCAGAAGCAAGAGCAGAGACTACAACAACAGATGGAAGCAGTAATGCAGCAACGTCCGCAGACCAGTGAGGAAAGCCGTCCCACTAATACCGCGTCCTTTGGGGTGAGTCGTTTATTGACAAAAATGACTGGAGAGGATGATCCAGAGGTATTTTTGACCACATTTGAAAGGACCGCTGAAAGAGCAAAGTGGCCTGAGGAGCAGTGGGCTGGACTGGTGGCTCCTCTGTTAACTGGTGAATCGCAGAAAGCTTACTATGACCTAGAGCCTAACCAAGCAAAAGACTATGTGATGCTAAAAGCTGAAATATTGGCAAGGCTGGGTGTCACCCAGGCTGTCCGGGCTCAGCGTGTGCATAACTGGACTTTCCAGCTTGGAAAACCCCCCAGGTCTCAAATGTATGATCTCATTCACCTGAGCAGAAAGTGGCTACAGCCAGAGACTTTGTCCGCACCAAAGATTGTGGAACGTGTTGTAATGGATCGGTTTTTGAGAGCTCTTCCTACTGCCATCCAAAAGTGGGTAAGCCATGGAGACCCAGAGACGGCCGATGGTCTTGTGGATCGTGTGGAGAAATACTTGGCTACAGAGAACCTGACGGCCTCTTCCAGAGACACTCGGACTTTCCACCCTAAGACCAGACCATCCCCAGGGGCGGATAAGAGGATTCCAAGGGGTGAGGGTGGAGAGAGTGAGAGGGTGGGAGCTCTACCCCAAGTTTGGCGAGAACAGCCTGGGAAATCAGCGGCTCAAGAGGCGGCAAGAAGGATCGTTTGCTACCGCTGCCGGCAAGCGGGACATATTGCAGCCAATTGCCCGGTTGTGGAGGAACCCATGCAGTGTGACTTTCTGACGGGCAGACGTCAGTCGCTGTGTGCGACAGTCGCATGCACTGCCATTCGAGGAACTGAGAAACATTTATGCAAAATGTGTGTTAATGGTAGAAATGTTGTGGTATTGCTGGATTCAGGTAGCCTTGTGACCCTGATAAAGGCTGAGTTAGTTAAAACAGAGGTCTCTGGGAATAGCAAGGTAGCTGTTATTTGTGTGCATGGGGACACCCGAGAGTATCCCGTGACTACAGTGTGTTTCGAGACCCCCAAAGGTACCCTCTCTCATCCAGTGGGCTTAGTATCTCAGTTACCGCATGACGCCATTGTGGGAAGGGATTTTCCATAGTTCTGGGAACTGTGGGATGATCCTGAGCCCCCCACTGGTGCCCCTAGGTACCAGGAATGTGATAGCCAGAACTCCCCTGAGAGTGGTGAGGACTCTCCGGAATTTCCCTTATCAGTATTGGCAGGGGAGACCCAAGAAACTGGAGAGGAGCTCACCTCCTCAGACGAAAACCTACCATCTGTGGAGTTTTCTGATCTTGAGGTTCACAGGGAAAACTTTGCCACAGAACAGTTGAAAGACCCCGCCCTAATAAAGGCACGGGAAAACGTAGTGAAAATAGATGGCGAGTTAGTGAACCCAGATAATACCTGCACTTACCCATACTTCAGCGTAGAGAAGGACCTACTGTATCGGGTGGCAAAAAGGGCAGAAGAAACCGTTGAGCAGCTTGTGGTGCCCAAACCTTACAGGAAGTTGGTGTTGGAGTTGGCCCATGGGCACATTCTTGGAGGTCATCTGGGGACAGAGAAAACCCGAGAGAGGGTATTACAGAGATTCTATTGGCCGGGGGTGATGAAGGACATAGAAAATTATTGTTCCTCCTGCCCTGTGTGTCAGAGGTCGGCCCCGATGCCACATTTCCGTAGCCCGCTGGTCCCTCTACCCATCATTGAGGTCCCGTTTGAGAGGATCGCCATGGATTTGGTAGGTCCTATAATCAAGTCCGCTAGGGGGCACCAGTACATATTAGTTATAATGGACTATGCCACCCGTTATCCAGAAGCGATCCCTCTCCGAAATACCTCGGCCAAAACCATAGCCAAAGAGCTATCTCTTGTGTTTAGCCGGGTGGGTATTTGTAAAGAACTGCTTACGGACCAAGGTACACCCTTTATGTCCCGGGTTATGAAGGAGCTGTGTAAATTGTTCAAAGTGACGCAATTACGTACATCTGTGTATCACCCCCAAACCGATGGGCTGGTTGAAAGATTCAACAAAACCCTAAAACAAATGTTGAAGAAAGTGGTGGATAGAGATGGAAAGGATTGGGACTGTCTACTTCCTTATCTGATGTTTGCTATTAGGGAGGTGCCCCAATCCTCTACGGGATTCTCCCCCTTTGAGTTACTGTATGGGAGACACCCAAGAGGGCTGTTGGATATTGCCAAGGAAACTTGGGAAAGTGAGAGTTCTCCCCACAGGAGTGTGATTGAGCATGTCGCCCTGATGCAAGACCGAATTGCACAGGTAATGCCCATCGTGAAGGAACATTTGGCCCAAGCGCAGTTAGCACAGCAGAGAGTGTACAACCGTGGAGCCAAGACCCGTACCTTTTCCCCGGGGGATAGGATACTGGTACTTGTCCCTACGGTTGAAAGTAAATTCCTTGCCAAATGGCAAGGCCCCTACGAGATAATGGAAAAAGTGAGCGAAGTGAATTACAAGGTCAGACAACCAGGAAGGCGAAAGCCCGAACAGATCTATCACGTTAATCTGTTGAAAGCCTGGAGGGATAGAGAGTCCCTAGTCGCAGACACTGGGTCACCAGCTCAAACTGGTTGCGTGATTCCTGAGGTTGGAATAGCAGCCACCTTGTCACAACCCCAACAGGAGGTTAAGGAGTTTGTGCTTCGCAACAAGGAGGTATTCTCTGAGCTGCCGGGACAAACATCTGGGGTAGAGCATGACATCATTACCCCGCCCGGTGAAAGGGTGAAGTTAAAACCCTATCGGATCCCAGAGGCCCGACGGGAGGCAATACGGGAGGAAGTACAGAAAATGCTGAACTTAGGGGTGATAGAGGAGTCCCAAAGTGATTGGTCTAGTCCCATTGTGTTGGTGCCTAAACCGGATGGGAGCTGGCGATTTTGTAACGATTTTCGTCAGTTGAACAAAGTTACAAAATTTGACACCTACCCCATGCCACGTATAGATGAGTTGATCGACCGGCTGGGAACAGCCCGATACATGACGACTCTTGACCTCACAAAAGGGTATTGGCAAATCCCCCTGGCCAAGTCGGCCAAAGAGAAAACCGCATTTGTAACCCCAGACGGGGCGTTCCAATATAAAAGAATGCCGTTCGGGTTACAGAATGCGCCGGCCACATTCCAGCGGAAAATGGACCAGATGCTGAGGCCCCATCGGAAGTATGCTGCGGCTTACCTGGATGACGTAATTGTCCATAGCACAGATTGGGCCTCACATCTGCCAAAAGTGCAAGTAGTCCTGGACTCTGTTCGGGAAGCGGGGTTTACGGCTAACCCCAAGAAGTGTACCATTGGGCAGGAGGAGGCCAAATATCTTGGGTACACCATTGGGAGGGGAGTAATAAAACCCCAACTCAACAAAGTCGAGGCCATCCAGAGTTGGCCACGTCCCAACAGCAAGAAGCAGGTACGAGCCTTTCTGGGAATCGCTGGGTATTATCGGCGATTCATTCCCCACTTTGCTTCTAAGGCTGTGCCCCTAACCAACCTGACGAAGGGGAAAGGGTCGGTCATGATTACATGGACCCCCGAGGCTGAGGCAGCATTCCAATTCTTGAAACAAGCCTTATGTAGCCAGCCAGTGTTGTACTCACCCGACTTCTCTAAAGACTTTGTCGTACAAAGTGATGCGTCAGATGTGGGGTTAGGAGCAGTATTGTCCCAGGTCTGGAACGGGGAAGAGCACCCAGTCATTTACCTCAGCAGGAAGTTGAAGTCCCATGAGGTAAATTACGCCACCGTTGAAAAGGAGTGTTTAGCGGTGAAGTGGGCTCTAGATTCCCTTCGGTACTACCTGCTAGGTAGGCACTTTGACATGGTTACGGATCACGCTCCGTTAAAGTGGATGGCTCAAAACAAGGAAACAAATAGAAGAGTGAATAGGTGGTTCCTGGCCCTCCAGGAATTCAACTTCACAGTAAAGCATCGCCCTGGCGTTCAAATGGGGAATGTGGATGCTTTGTCTCGAGTACATGAATGCCTGATTGCTGGTGTTCCAACCCCGAGGTTAAAACAAGAGGGGGGGGGTATGTGACAGCAGGAAGGTAAAGTCACCTGGTTGCATCCAGGGGGGTAGATATATTTCGCCCAGATTCAGGCTTTACGCCGACTTATACAACTAGGTGGAGAGTTGTATAAGCCCAGCTGAGGCTAGTGGGCTCATGGATGACTCATACCTCTAGGGAGAGTGTGGGGCGTCGTGCAGACAGGGAGTTGATGAGACCAGCTGAAGCTTGTCAGCTCATTTAGGCCTCTATAAGAACTCCCAGCTTCATTAGGTGTTAGCTCATGCCTGGACCCAGACCTGTGTGGACTGTCTAGGGAGAGTGAACCCCTGTGCGGTGAGACAAAGCCTGTGTGGCTATTTGCTTGGACATTTAAAACCAGGGACTTAGGGACTAGGACAGCACTAGGCTGATCCCAGTTGTTAGTTAGGAAACCTGTAGGTTTAGTCAGAGGTCAAGTTGACCAGGATTTATTTTGTTTATGTTTCTTTTGCTTTGCTGTGTTTTGTCACTGTAAATAGAAAATAAACCGCACCTTTTTGATTTTGAAAACCACAACCTCCGTTTGCTGGGCCTGTTTTTGTGTGGGGAACCCATCCCGGGGGTCACACACACCCGCTGCCGAGCTAACCCCCTCACAATATGTAAATAAATATAAATACACACAAACACACACGCACACTTAGGTCCATATATATTTTGGACACAGGCACAGTTTTAGTTTTTTTCAGGTAGTTACCAAAACATGTTCAGGCTATAGTTATATAATGTATATGGGCTGAAAGTGCACAGGTTTAATTTGAGGGTATGTACATCCAAATGGGAGGAAGGGTTTAGGAATTACAGCTATTAAGAATAGCCACCCCCCCCCCCTTTTTCAAGGGGCCAAAAGTAATTGGACAATTCAAATCAAAAGCGGTCTTATGGCCAGGTGTGGGCTACTCCTTAATTATTTCTTCATCAATTAAGCAGGTAAAAGATCTGGAGTTGATTCTAAGTGTGCATTTGGAATCTATTGCTGTGGACCTACATCATGCGTTCCATGATAGTGAAACAGACCATTGTAAGGCTTCAAAAACTAAACAAATCCATCAGAGAGATAGCAGCAACATTAGTAGTGGCCAAATCCACAGTTTGGTACATTCTGAAGAAAGAGGAATGCACTGGTGAGCTCAGCAACATAAAAAGGCCTGGACGTCTACAGAAGACAAAGTGGTTGATGATAGCAGGATCCTCTCTATGGTAAAGAAAAACCCATTCACAACATCCAGACAAGTGATGGACACTCTCCGGGAGGTGGGCGTATCATTGTCAAAGTCTACAATCAATAGAAGACTTCACGAGAGCAAACACAGAGGGTTCTCCACAAGGTGCAATCCATTTATAAATGTGCAATCCATTCATAAATGTGAAGAATAGAAAAGCCACATTAGACTTTGCCAAAAAACATCTAAAAAAGCCAGACCAGTTCTAGAAAAGCATTTCTTGGATGGATGAAACTAAGATTCATCTGTATGAATTAAGAATGACAGGAAGAAAAAAAAGTGCGGAGAAGGCTTGGGACAGCTCATAATCCAAAGCACAAAGTAAAACATGGTGGAGGCAGTGTGATGGCATGGGCATGCATGGCTTCCTGTCATGATCAGTGTCATTGCCTGGGTCACCTGCTGGTGGTGCTATTGCTTTCAGCACCAAAGGGTGCAGTTCTGGTGGCCACCAGCGGGTGTCTCCCATTTGTCTGGAGCCGAAATCATCTCCTGCAATCAGGCGTCACCTGAGACTGATTGCAGGAGGTGTGTATAAATACCCAGCAGACACTAAAGCATTTGCTCTGGTATTGTCTTGGAACCCAGACCTGTATGCCTGAACCTGAACCTGAACCTGAACCTGAACCTGAACCTGAACCTTGTGACCTGTTATCTGTTACCTTGTATCCTGTGTTCCTGAACCCTGCATCCATCCCTGGACCCCTGCCTCTGTACCTTGTATCCTGTGTTCCTGAACCCTGCATCCATCCCTGGACCCCTGCCTCTGTACCTTGTATCCTGTGTTCCTGAACCCTGCATCCATCCCTGGACCCCTGTCTTGCAGACTCATCCCTTCCTCCTGTTGTCCCTTCCGGCTCCCTGTTCAATCGGACTGATCTCTCGTGTATGACCCTGGCTTGATTACATTTACGCTTTAATCTCTAAACTGTATTCACGTTGGTGTAGGGAGTTGTTTTGTGTGTCACTGTGGTTGTTTGCTGGTTGCCTTTATTGTTTTAGGAATTATCCTTTCAATAAACTCATATATATATTTACTTACCTTGTGCCTAGTTCCTTTAGTGCAGCCCACTGATCTGCGTACCCTGTGCTGGATGCCGTGTTAGGCATCCGTGACAGAATACCAGAGCCATTCAAGCAGATCGGCTGCACTTGGGAATTGGGTCTGGGCACTGCTATTGCTTTAAAAATGCAGCTTGACGATATTCTGTATTTTTCGCTACTAGCAACAGAGGACAGGGAGTTTTGTTCTCAAACATTAAGTGAACACACTAGAGAGCAGTTGTTGGAATGCATCCGCATAGCCCATGTTTTTGTGGATCTGGGCAGTTTTGTGTTTGAGGATGTGCAAGATCTGATCTGTATCTGTACAGAGTTGGCCCTGTCTGATGCCTCCAGTGGAGACGATGACTATACACCCCCTTTTAGTGCAGCTCAGGTAGAGTCCTTGGTGTGGCTGTTGGAAGATGACTCAGTCTTTTTCCTTGAGCAGTACTCAACTTGTCCTACACAGGTGCTTGCAGCATGTATTGAGTCAGTGCAGTCTCTGGTCAGACAAGCAGTATGCAAACCTAACTTTGTGCAATCATTACTACAGGCCTGGTCAAGTTTATTGTACTCAGCCCCTGTCGGTTCCCTGCCACCCATTCCTGTGTCTAGACACCAGCCTGCTGGGATGTCTGCGTCTCCTTTACTCCCAACTACCACAGTGGCCAACCAATACACCCTCCTACCAATGAAGTACCAGTACCCTGTTTCCCCCTGCTGCACTTACCCTGCCTTTAACCCTCCTGCTTTGTCTCGGCTGCCTCCATCAGTTCCCCTAAGACCCCCTTCAAAATCCGCAACCCTCTGCTTCACCATCCTTCCGCTCTTCGCCTCTACCAGCTGCATCCACCACCTACAGCCCTGTATACATATACAAATCTTCGGGGGCTAAACCAAAGAAAAAACGGAAGTTCTTTCCAACTCACACGATCCTGCCAGTAACCCAGCCTGTTTCCACACCAGCCGACCTGTTGCAGCCTGTCTCCGCACCAGCCGACCTGTTGCAGCCTGTCTCCGCACCAGCCGACCTGTTGCAGCCTGTCTCCGCACCAGCCGACCTGTTGCAGCCTGTCTCCGCACCAGCCGACCCGTTGCAGTCTGTCTCCGCACCAGCCGACCCGTTGCAGCCTGTCTCCGCACCAGCCGACCCGTTGCAGCCTGTCTCCGCACCAGCCGACCCGTTGCAGCCTGTCTCCGCACCAGCCGACCCGTTGCAGCCTGTCTCCGCACCAGCCGACCCGTTGCAGCCTGTCTCCGCACCAGCCGACCTGTTGCAGCCTGTCTCCGCACCAGCCGACCTGTTGCAGCCTGTCTCCGCACCAGCCGACCTGTTGCAGCCTGTCTCTGCACCAGCCGACCTGTTGCAGCCTGTCTCCGCACCAGCCGACCTGTTGCAACCTGTCTCCGCACCAGGCGACCTGTTGCAGCCTGTCTCCGCACCAGCCGACCTGTTGCAGCCTGTCTCCGCACCAGCCGACCTGTTGCAACCTGTCTCCGCACCAGCCGACCTGTTGCAACCTGTCTCCGCACCAGCCGACCTGTTGCAGCCTGTCTCCGCACCAAGCGACCTGTTGCAGCCTGTTTCCAAATCAAGCGACCTGTTGCAGCCTGTTTCCAAACCAAGCGACCTGTTGCAGCCTGTTTCCAAACCAAGCGACCTGTTGCAGCCTGTTTCCAAACCAAGCGACCTGTTGCAGCCTGTTTCCAAACCAAGCGACCTGTTGCAGCCTGTTTCCAAACCAAGCGACCTGTTGCAGCCTGTTTCCAAACCAAGCGACCTGTTCCAGCCTGTTTCCACACCAGCCGATCCGCTCCAGCCTGTTTCCACACCAGCCAATCCGCTCCAGCCTGCTTCTACACCAGCCGATCCGCTCCAGCCTGCTTCCACACCAGCCGATCTGCTCCAGCCTGCTTCCACACCAGCCGATTCGCTCCAGCCTGCTTCCACACCAGCCGATTCGCTCCAGCCTGTTTCCACACCAGCCAACCTGTTCCAGCCTGTTTCCACACCAGCCAACCTGTTCCAGCCTGTTTCCACACCAACCAACCTGTTCCAGCCTGTTTCAACACCAGCCAACCTGTTCCAGCCTGTTTCCACACCAGCCAACCTGTTCCAGCCTGTTTCCACACCAGCCAACCTGTTCCAGCCTGTTTCCACACCAGCCAACCTGTTCCAGCCTGTTTCCACACCAACCAACCTGTTCCAGCCTGTTTCCACACCAGCCAACCTGTTCCAGCCTGTTTCCACACCAGCCAACCTGTTCCAGCCTGTTTCCACACCAGCCAACCTGTTCCAGCCTGTTTCCACACCAGCCAACCTGTTCCAGCCTGTTTCCACACCAGCCAACCTGTTCCAGCCTGTTTCCACACCAGCCAACCTGTTCCAGCCTGTTTCCACACCAGCCAACCTGTTCCAGCCTGTTTCCACACCAGCCAACCTGTTCCAGCCTGTTTCCACACCAGCCAACCTGTTCCAGCCTGGATTTTCGGTGCCCGTCACCCAGCCTGACGTTTTGGTGCCCGTCTTTCAGCCCGCTGAACCAGTGCCTGCCATCTGGCTTGCCGAACCTCTGCCCGGTGGCCAGTTTGAAGTGCCTCTGCCCGGTGGCCAGCTTGAAGACCCAGCGCCATTTGCCAAGCCCGCTGACATGGTGCCTGCTAAACCAGTTCTCGATGCCCGGCTTGCCGCTGATTTTGCCCTGCTTGATTCCCAGCCTGACTGTGATGCCCTTGTGTTGTTCGTCTCTGTTAGGTTCATGCACATTGCCCTGCCTGTTTTCATTTCCAGATCCCAACTTCCAGACCCTGGTGGTGGGGTGTGTGTTCCATTGCCGGACTCAGGTGCCACGCCTCCCAGTAAGTTTAAGGACTCTGGCCGGAGGAGCACAAGTAGTCCGCAGACACAGGGGAGACTTTTTGGGACCTTTCCGCACCTACCAGCACTGCCAGATCAAGGGCAGAATGGAGCGTCCGGAGGCCACTCCTTGGGAGGGGGAACTGTCATGATCAGTGTCATTGCCTGGGTCACCTGCTGGTGGTGCTATTGCTTTCAGCACCAAAGGGTGCAGTTCTGGTGGCCACCAGCGGGTGTCTCCCATTTGTCTGGAGCCAAAATCATCTCCTGCAATCAGGCGTCACCTGAGACTGATTGCAGGAGGTGTGTATAAATACCCAGCAGACACTAAAGCATTTGCTCTGGTATTGTCTTGGAACCCAGACCTGTATGCCTGAACCTGAACCTGAACCTGAACCTGAACCTTGTGACCTGTTATCTGTTACCTTGTATCCTGTGTTCCTGAACCCTGCATCCATCCCTGGACCCCTGCCTCTGTACCTTGTATCCTGTGTTCCTGAACCCTGCATCCATCCCTGGACCCCTGCCTCTGTACCTTGTATCCTGTGTTCCTGAACCCTGCATCCATCCCTGGACCCCTGTCTTGCAGACTCATCCCTTCCTCCTGTTGTCCCTTCCGGCTCCCTGTTCAATCGGACTGATCTCTCGTGTATGACCCTGGCTTGATTACATTTACGCTTTAATCTCTAAACTGTATTCACGTTGGTGTAGGGAGTTGTTTTGTGTGTCACTGTGGTTGTTTGCTGGTTGCCTTTATTGTTTTAGGAATTATCCTTTCAATAAACTCATATATATATTTACTTACCTTGTGCCTAGTTCCTTTAGTGCAGCCCACTGATCTGCGTACCCTGTGCTGGATGCCGTGTTAGGCATCCGTGACACTTCCAGTGGCACCCCATTGGTGTTTATTGATGTGACAGAAGCCAGAAGCAGCCGGATGAATTCTGCAGTGTTTAGAGATATACTATCAGCCCAGATTCAGCCGAATGCAGCAAAGTTGATTGGACGTCGCTTCACAGTACAGATGGACAATGATCCAAAACACACTGCAAAAGCAAACCAAGAGCTTTTGAAGGAAAATAAGTGGAATATTCTGCAATGGCCGTGTCAATCACCTGATCTCAACCCAATTGAGCATGCATTTCACTTGCGGAAGGCAAAACTAAAGGCAGAAAGACCCACAAACAAAGAACAACTGAAGACAGCTTCAGTTAGAGCCTGGCAAAGCACCAGAAAGGAGTAAACCCAGTCTTTGGTAATGTCCATGGGTTTCAGACTTCAGGCAGTCATTGCCAGTAAAGGATTCTCAACAAAATATTAAAAATGAACTTTTTATTTATGATTATATTAATTTGTCCAATTACATTTGAGCCCCTGAAAATGAAGGGACTGTGTATAAAAATGGTTGCAGTTCCTAAAATTTGTACTTAATATTTATGTTCAACCCCTTGAATTAAAGCTGAAAGTCAGAACTTCAGCTTTATTTGAATTGTTTAATTTAAATTTTATTCTGGTGGCATACAGAGCCAAAAGTATGAAAACTGTGCCTGTGTCCAAATACATATGGACCTAACTGTATATATTGCATAATATACACACACATACAATTTTTTTGCCTAGCATTTATATTTTAAAGTAAATAGGTTGTTTTATAAGGTAATGGTTCACATATACTTTAATGCTGAATGCTAGTAGGTTGTCTTGTAATCAACTTTCCAACCGTTTTCTAAGGGCTCATGCACACAGGACGTTTTTACAGCTGCTGTTAGGGGCATTTGACATTGTTTTTTTGTTTGTTTTTTAACTGCCTCTAAAAGCCCCTCCATGTTAGCCTGTGTGTCCTTGCACACATAAGCTGTCAGAGGCGTTTGGAGGCATAAGCGTTTAGTGGCAGTAAAAAATAAAAAAAAGCCAGCCTGTGCTTCCAGGAGCAGTTAAAACAAGCTGTAAAAACAAAAAACTGCAAAAAACGCGTCAAGTTGCGTTTAACATTTTTATTTATTTATTTATTTAGGAGTTTAATAAAAAAACACCCAAAAACCACCAACGCAGAAAAACGCTAATATAAAAAACGCGGCTAAACGCGAAAAAAAGGTTTTAGCGCTGCTGTAGCGCTGGCGTTTTTAAAACTTCATGTGTGCGTGAGCCCTTACTGTGAGATGTGTGGACAACATAGACAAAACAATCTTACCTTGCTAGGTCTTGTTTACACTGGACCCACACCTGTATGCACCCTGGACACACTACCTGTCCGTGCAGCCACTATGTCCCTGTAGGTTTCAATGGGACTGCCTGCACGGGGATGCATAGAATACCTGTGGATCCCCGTGCGACTAAAACACAGTCCTGCAGGGGCATACAGTATTGTACGCCCTGTGTGAACCAGGCCTTACCAGTCTTAAGTAATCTCCATCTGTATCAGAGCCTAATGTTAAAATATTTATTGAGCAACATGTAACTGCTGCAATTTGTTTATCGGCAATAAACAATTTCATTATTCCGTAAAATGAAATAAAAATATTCTCCACCTTGTTTGTCTACCTCATTTACGAAGTAATTGTGGGAGCTTAAGACACCACTATGTTATTACAAGGATACATTTCAGACAAAATGTTCAAAATTGTTCTTGAAAATTCTCTTAAAATTAAAGAAATACCAACAGCACTCTATATTTTCTAACATAATTGTACAATATTTGACTATTTCAAGAAATAAGGAACAGTTTATGGCTCCATTCACACTTGTGCGATTTGTCATACTGGACATCAAAGTCGCAATGGCAAGTTACACCCTATTCTTTTCAATGGCACCGGTTCAAATTGGTACGACTTAAAGTTTGAAAAAGGTGCCTGCACTACTTTGGTATGACTTTTGATGCAACTTTGATCCACAGAATGTTAAGTTGGATCAAAATAGCACTGGAAATCATATGACTTTGAATGAAGCCTTACAGCGATACAACAAATTCATACATATCATACAAAACAAGCAATCTGCTCTTCCTGTGACTTTATAAAATCATATATTTACAAGTACTTACCTGTGTACACATTTCTCGACACATTGAGTTGTCCTTTGCCTGATAGCAGCAAGAAGAATCTATAAAACACATAAAGCTATACTTAGATCCCACATAAATTACTGTGATATGCATAGATAAAAAGTAAAATAAATCTTAAAATTGTATATGTTTAACATACAGGTTTTATGTTGAATATTTCCAGCTACCACCTGAATTGAAAGTCATTTTGGATTAATTTTTTTTTTTTTTTTTTTTGGAATCATACAAACCAACTGTTGCCATATAAAGTAAAAAATTATTTAAAAAAAGGCTTACCTGCAAAAGAAAAAAAAAAAAAAAAAAAGAAGGTTAAAACTTACCCTTGCTACCATGTGCTGTCGATCTTTACTGCTGAACCACACTGGTTGTAAAACCAACACCTGAACATTTTATTCTCCCTACGCTCTGTGGTTCCTTTTGCTGATTCCTAAAGTAGAGTCTAGCAGAGCAGGGAATCAGACATCTCACACTACCAGAAACATATTCCAACCAATACCCAGTGTAGCACTTGAAGACATTGTGGCATGGTAGGGGTAGATCAATACTTTTCTTTGCAATGAAGCATTCTGAAAAGTTTGTTAGACAGCGACAGAGTCAGAACTGACATGTCTTTGAAGTATGTGTGAAAAATGCGTGTTAGATTCTACTCTGCAATAAAGCAAGTGCCTGCTGCCTCTTTGCTGAAAGTGAACTCAACAAAAACACCAACTTTATCATTTAAACCACTAATATATATTTTGATATATATTTATATACATGTGTAGCGGGGGTATCGTTTTACCCACAGGACTACATTTCCCGGCATGCTTTGCGGCACCCAGGGTGCCATTCCCCGTGCAGGGACTGCTGGGGTGGACTTTAAAAGTGAGAGGCGGGGCTTGGGTCTTTCTCTTGGAACGCCGCCCTCCTTGCAAGAGGATCTCCTGCACTCACCTGCTGCGCACGATAGGCCTGAAGCCTGGGTCTTGCGTTCCTGTTCCAGAGAGCTTCTGTTCCGCTGGGGAGTCGGCAGAGCATCCGATCCACCTGAGGTGCCATCATCTTCTGAAGGACCAAAGACTTGGTGCATCGCGGACCACTGTGACACCACTCACAGTAGCGGAGGAACCGGACAGGAGTCGGTCCGGTTTGGGTGAGAGAGCGCCAGCTCTGAACCTTAAATCAATAACTTTGCCTAGGCCTTCTATTGAATAGTTATACTTTGGGGAGACTGTTGTCCTGAACTGAGTTTGCCAGTCTCTCCAGTTTGCCAAGTTAGCGGTTATCTACAACCCCATTTTGGGTTACAATTTGTTTCTCTATGTGCACCACCGACAGTTGCTAGCGAAGATTCCTCACCAAACTATACCCACAGTTATAGTCAGGCCTGACTGGCTAGTTAGGACATTGCTGGGCGCCATTTCTTTGCTCACGAGGGAGGATAGCTGCAGCGGGGTTAATACCATTGTTATTGCCTAACTGAATGTCATATGCATATAATGTGTACACCTTTATTGCAGGGATCTGCATAAGATATTGTACTCAAATTACTTTTTTATATCGTTGCTTACAGTAAACCGTTATAGTTAAGTAACTTGGTTGTGAGTGTCAATTATTGTGCTGGTATACAAAGGGAGTTGTACTGTGTAATATATATATAGAGATAGTACAGTTATACCACTACTCTCTTCTAACTGTGTCACGAGAGAAGTCAGAGCCGATTGCCAGGGGTTGGTAGCGGTGCATTACAGGGCCCAAACAAACAAGCAGCCCTCTTAATCTGAGGGTATCGCCACACACACACACACACACACACACACATACATAGACACATCTCAACACAGCTATGTTCTCATCTCAGCATCCCAGCAAACACTGGTCACCCAGAGCCTCACGACTCCTTTTTATTAAAAACCCAGCCGGAAGTGATGTCACAGCATGTGACCACCTCCATAGGAAGTGAGCTCACAGGGTGTGAGCTCCACCCAGCAGATGACCATATAAGGATATGTTAAATACAGCTAATACAACAACAAAAGAACCAAATCACAGACATGTATACATTCAAATAGACTAGCAGTGACATGCACTGCTTCCAATGACAGGAACCATATGAAAATTATGGCTCAATGAACCACAACGGTCATATAGTTATGCTATAGTTCTCGTGGATGCAGATCTGTCCGCTCGGAGTCATTGAATGCCAACGCCAAGAAGTGGCCAGTCCCCTGGCGAGGCATAAAACAAACATCGCTAAAAGAGCAAACATCGATGTGTCAACAGGAAGATTTTCGCGCCACCGGTCTTCCACCAACGTCTGTATGTGCGAATACACTCACACGAGCGCATTACAGCAAAACCGACATTGGGGGACATCTAACATACATTAATAACATTTTCCACAACACTGCTCAGGCTCCCGCTTGGAGCCCTCCTGACTCCTGTCAGCAACCTCAGACTCCGGTCTCTGGGTTTCATAGTGCAGCCTGCACTCTCTAGCTACTCCAGCTTCTCTAGCTACTCCAGTGCACACCTGCACACTCTGGGTTCTCCCTTGCAAGCCTGGACTCCTCTGGAGGGTGGAGCCCAGAATCCTGGTCCTGACTCTCCCATCAGGTCCACCATTGCATACAGAAGTTCCTACAGAAGTTCCTCTGCAGGTCCTTCATCTGGCACTGCAGAAATCAGGTCTGCTCCACTCTTACCAACAGAGGCCTTTTCCAACAAAACCAAAAGGCTTTTTGCCCATCTGTCCCAGTCTGTTATCTCTGCGCTACCAGAGGGACAGAGTGGCAGCAGCAACCTTTATTTAAACCAGACTGTGTTAATACATTTTTTAACCAGAGCAGGCTGCAATACCACACCCTCACCACCTTGCTCTGATGACGCTTCATCAAACCTGTCACTGCCAGACAGCAATAACCCATTTCCATCATGTGTTTTCAAACATATCAGTTTTAGCATTAACCATTTTGTTATCACCATGTTCAGGTACCTTCTTATCCCTTAGAGCGGCACCAAAGCTGTCCCAGGCAACCTCCATCTCCAAAACCCAGAGCTCCCTGGGGGTTTCTAGGGACACCTCTGTGGCCTTCGTTACAGTTGATAGGGGAGATAGCACATTTTTAACCGCATTCATAGCAATGTTTTTACCTCTAGTGAGCTGCACTAGCCCATTAGCAACTGGACCATCAACTTTAGACAACATAATATTAGTAGGTTTTACCCATCACATTGTCATAATCAAGTTTACCACTTGTCTCCCCACTGGACAGGGCACTGCAGCGAGGCCAGTGCTTTTCCACACAGACAGTGGAATTCCCATTTGGGGTCACTTCCACTCCAAAGTGCACAGTCACATAGTCAGTCTCTTGAATGCATTTACCAGCAACAGTCTTACCCATCACTGTAACAGGGGTTGCCATGTTCAATTGAGTACGTTGTCTATCCTTTATCGCACTTAGCAGAACAGGGAATCGGGCATCTCACACCACCAGAAACATATTCCAAGCAATACCCAGTGTAGCACTCAGTGGCGGAATTATCAGGGTCGCACCAGTCGCACTTGCGACCGGGCCCCTGAGTTCCTCCACTGTAGGGGGGCCCGCCGCCGCTCGGTGTTAAACTCCATTATAAACTGCTTCTAACCTCTAGAGCCTAGGCTGGACCTGGGTGTATGGAGTCTCTCTGATCGATCGGGTAATTTAAGACACACACAGAGAATATGGTGAATCCCAATTACACTGGTTTATTGCATACAAGCTTATTTTGTAAAATCCAAGACGAGAGGAACCGCCCCTGGTTAAACCCACCAAGGAACAGTTCCTTTATTATACAAATTGCATATTAACAGGTTACACAAAGCTAAACTGCCCAGAGATGGCAGAAGGCAAGTTTATCTGAATAGAACTCACTGCAAAATCCGGCCGTTGAGCCAGATCCTGAAACATGGGACACTTCTTTAAGGAAGTAGCCTAACCACACAGCATACATATCCTGTCATTCTGACTCAACTGTGTAAGTGACATATAGCAAGAAAAACATTCTATATACCTTTCTACAATAACAAGTCTTAAAGAATAACTCTAAAGGTGAAATAACAAGTCTTAAAGAATAACTCTAAAGGTGAAATACACTAGGGATAACCTTACAATCCCTCCTTTGATCATGCATACAGAATGTTTGTATTGATCAATCACTAATATACCATCTTTGCTTTAGGGCAATCATTGACATTCCAAGTGCAGGGTCTCTTCTTTTTGCTCTTAAGCTAGTTATTTTCCCAAGTGCACAAACCACTAATTTAAAAACTAAATACAAAACAAGGATAAAAACCAGTATCATTACGATGGTCATTACGATATCTTTCAACCAGGAAGAAATTCCATTGAGGCCAAAACCTCCTTCTCCAAAAGGGCTCCATGTCTTAGCAATGTCCCTTGCTTCTTGTTGTAATTTATTTACCTCTTTCCTATGTTGGGAAATTACATCATAGTAATCGGGCACCTCAATAGATGTGTTGTGGACCCAAGTGCAGCACTCATAGTCCTCCGTAACCTCACATAGGCCTGTGCGTGCAGCACTCATACTTTCAATGGCAAGGTCATGGAGTTCTGATTGTTTCCTGATTGCTCTAGTTTCTATATTTAATTTGGTAATATCCTCAGAATTCTTTTCCATTACCTCATCAATAATACCCGTGTAATTATTGAGCCTTTTCATTAAATCTATTCCCCAACCTGTACTGGAAGGGAACCAGGCCCAGATCATATCCTTTTCAAGGAATAACTCTTTTGGTACGATGTTTAAGGGGATACCTAGGGTGAGGGCTAGCTTCTAGAATGTGTCCTCCCCCCTTGTCTCCCAGTATTCCCATTACAGGGACTAGGGCCGCTAGATAACACCATCCCTGGGATTCTAAAGGGATCCAGGGTGGAGCTTGCTACATATCCAGCATTTGTCATATCCTGATCTCTGGGCATAAGCATACTTAAATTTTAGCAACAACATTTTGTCAGAAAAGCTTTCATCAGTTTCTCGTTTTGGTCTAATATGACTGAATAACCATGTTGGATCCCTGCTTACTTCGCATGAGTCTGACCAATACTATCCTATAATGATTAAGGAAAAAATCAATATTGAAAGCAAAAATGAGTATAAGAAAAGTTTGCCTGAGGAAACTCCTTCTTTCAAATTTTCAGTCTCTATTGGGGCAGTGGGGTTGAGTCCTGGGGGTTCAATGTTGGCTCCTGGGTCGCCGAAGGGGGTGGATCCGGAGTCTGGGGCTTCGTTGGAGCCTTCTTTATTCTTGATGCATGAATCCAATGATGGCTGTAGGAAGTGAGGATTGCAGTTCTTGAAGTCTTCTCTACTTCATATGGTCCTATGTAGACCGGTCCTATGTGCTTCCGGACAGCCAGCTGTTTGATCAGCACCTGATCTCCCTAACAAGGATTATGACCATGTTTTTGTGGATGGCAGCTGTTCACGACCTGAACGACCTGTTCCTCTGCACAGGCAGCTGACCTAATTGCTTTAATTCGTGCATGCCAACTTTTCAAGGACAAGTCAGTTAATATTTACACAGATAGTAGATATGCTTTTGGGGTGGCACACGCACAAGCCACCCCAACTGACATAACGTCATGGGCACAAGCAGGGTTGACCAAAGACCACACGGGCCTTTGGACAACCAAGGAGGGAATTATAGGGATACCTGCAGCAACGGTACCTTTGCTTTTGTCATACCTACATGGTCCAGGCCATATCAGATCAAAACCGATGCTTTTACTGTACAAACAAACATTTCACACAGCAGGCATAACTAAATTAGCAGAAACTCTGGTCCAATCATGTTTGACTTGTGCACAAAACAATGTCCAAGGTAAAAGACAAGGTCTTCATGGCCACTTACCGCCCCCTAGCGGGCCGTTTTCAGACCTACAGATTGATTTTACACACATGCCCAGACAAAAAGTTAATTTGAAATATCTTTTAGTGATAGTGGATAAATTCTCTGGGTGGGTGGAAGCAGTACCCACAACGGGAGAGACAGCCAAAATCACAGCTAGGGTATTAGTTAACCAATGGATATGCAGGTTTGGAATCCCTACCACAATATGGTCGGATCAAGGCCCCGCTTTTACCTCAGCTTTGACAAAAGAAGTTGCAAAATTACTGGGAATACAGTGGAAACTCCACATTCCCTACCATCCACAGAGTGCAGGAATAGTAGAAAGAATGAATAGGACTATTAAAAAGGCAACAGAAGGTACTCTAACTAATTGGCTGGACTTCTTGCCAGCTGTCCTATTCCAAATAAGGAGCACCCCCCATTCTAGAACAGGTTATTCCCCTTATGAGGTATTAATGGGGCGACCAATGGCTAAGGTGAAATGGGGAACAGGTGAACCTGATATTTATTCTTTACAGGAAGAGCACGTGCAACATCTGGTAAGTAGCCTTAGCGAAGTCTATGACAATGTGGCTGTCACGTTTCCTCCTCTTCCAACAGATCCGACACACGGATTCATCCCGGGAGATCAGGTGCTGATCAAACAGCTGGCTGTCCGGAAGCACATAGGACCGGTCTACATAGGACCATATGAAGTAGAGAAGACTTCAAGAACTGCAATCCTCACTTCCTACAGCCCGCTCCGCCCACCCTCTCCGCCCGCTCCGCCCATCCTCTCCTTCCGCACTCACGGCACTGTCCCCGCCCACTCCGCCCATCCTCTCCTCCCACACTCACGGCACATTACCCGCCGGCTCCGCCCATCCTCTGCCCGCTCCGCCCATCCTCTCCGCCTGCACTCACGGGCACAGTATCCGCCCACTCCGCCCACCTTCTCAGACTCCGCCTGCACAAACTGGTACTCACAGGCCCCGCCCATCCTCTCTGCTTGCCCAAGGGAGACCTAGCAAGGAGGGGGAACCAAGAGATCTGCAAGTGAGTGGCACCCATCCCTCTAAATCAACACTGCCACCAATTACTCCCCCCACATCACCACCATTACTGTCACTGAGCCCCCCCCCCCACATCACCACCACTACTGTCACTGATACCCCCACATCACCACCACTACTGTCACTGATCCCCCCCACATCACCACCACTACCCCACATCACCACCACTACTGCCTCTAAACCTCCCCACATCACCACCGCTACTGCCACTGATACCCCAAATCACCACCACTACTGTCACCGATACCCCCACATCACCACCACTACTGCCACTGATACCCCCACATCACCACCACTACTGCCACCGATACCCCCGCATCAACACCACTACTGCCACTGATACCCCCGCATCACCACCACTACTGCCACCGATACCCCCGCATCACCACCACTACTGCCACTGATACCCCCGCATCACCACCACTACTGCCACTGATACCACCACATCACCACCACTACTGCCACTGATACCCCCGCATCACCACCACTACTGCCACTGATACCCCCACATCACCACCACTACTGCCTCTGATCCCCCCCCACATCACCACCACTACTGCCACTGATACTCCCACCACCATTACTGCCTCTGATCCCCCACATCACCACTACTACTGCCAATGATCCCCCCCACATCACCACCACTACTGTCACTGATACCCCCCTCCACCAGTACTGCCTCTGATCCCCCCCACATCACCACCACTACTGCCTCTGATCCCTCCCACATCACCACCACTACTGCCACTGATCCCCCCACATCACCACCACTACTGCCACTGATGCCCCCCACATCACCACCACTACTGCCACTGATGCCCCCCACATCACCACCACTACTGCCACTGATCCCATCCCCACCCAACCACCACTGCTGCCACTGATCCCCCCCCACTGCTGCCACTCATCCCATCCCCCACCACCAACGATGCCGCTGATCCTATCCCTCCCCAACCACCACTGATCCCACCCCCCACCACCACCACTCATCCCCAGGGGCGTAACTACAGGGGTCACAATTGCAATAGCGCACATGTTGCCCCTAAACACCTGGATGGCATCCCCTCCATTTTTCTCCTGCCGCCACCAAAAGTCTGCTTCTCCTCCTCTCCCTCCGATAGACATTCAGTGGCAGCAGGAGGAAAATAAAGAGGATTTGTTCCCCCCCCTATCCAGGTCCTGCTGCCCCCGGGATCAGTGGGAAGGGCCCTGGCCGGAGGTCAGGTGGGCCCTCCGTGGTTTCTTGCACCGGGGCCCTGAAGGTTCTAGTTACGCCTCTGGTAGCACTTGAATACGTTGTGGCATGGTAGGGGTAGATATCAATACTTTTCTTTGCAATGAAGCATTCTGAAAAGTTTTTTAGACAGGAACAGAGTCATAACTGACATGTCTTTGAAGTATGTGTGAAAAAATGCTTGTTAGATTCTACTCTGCAATAAAGCAAGCTTCTGCTGCCTCTGCTGAAAGTGAACTCAATAACAAAACACCAACTTTATTATTTAAACCACTAGGTTATGTTATTTCAATTTCCCGGGGAATTTATCTAACAAATCTATAGCACAGCCGCGGGAGTCACTCTTGTTCCCTCATACAGCAATTTAGTGAGGGGCTATTTATAGGCCAATGGCTTTCTGGATCAATAACTCCTTTCCCTCCAGTATGATATTTTATTACTACTATATAGACATAACTATCTGGGATAATTCACTACATACAGACTTCAAATTTTTCTGACCCTCCAACTTTCAAATATTTAACTGGAAAAATAACATCTAAACCACAATTTTAACAGCAAGACAATCATATGTCCATCACAGGATTACCACTACCCAAAATGTTAAATAAATAATTTTAACCAGTTGTGCTGTCAAAATTACCACACAATGATTGCCCAGCTTAAAGTGGTTGTTAACCCAATTGCCCCCAATTAATCAGGCACACAGTACATGGTTCCTTAAGCATTGCAGTATCTTTTTATTTTTTATTTTTTTGTGTAAATGCCTTTTATTAGCATTTTTAGCTCTGTCAATTGTCCTATTTCATCTCCATATCTGAGCCGAGGGAGCCGAGTAGGAGGGACACAGATTCCCGGCGCTCACGTGACTCCTTGGCTCTCTCCTCTGTCAGGGGAGGAGAGAGCCGAGGAGTCACTTGAGCGTCGGGAGACGCTCTGATATAGGCACAGCTCGGCAGCTTTTTTATATAAAACAGGCACAGGGACACATAACATTATGGTAAAGAGGGGATGGGAGGTTTTTATACTGTTGGCTTAAAGCGGAAGTAATCCCATCGATTTAACAGTTTCAAAAAGCAGTTACATTCCCGGCATGCCGGGAATGCCATCTGTCACATTGGTTGTGCTCTCGACCAAACTGTCGAACCATCCAATCGCTGGGGTCATAACTGATCACATGTGCAGCATCATGACAGTTGAAGATTAAACAGAAGCCAAAATGGCAGCTTCCTTGCCTGAAAATGATAGGAGGGTTTACTTCCACTTTAACAGCTACTTTAAGAGTTAAAGGCTAACTCCACATTTAGCAACTTGTAACATGTTACACCTATATTTCGAGTGTAACATGTAACACGTTGCTGATTAAAATATACGCTAAACTTAAAGAATTTATAAAATTGTTTCTGTGCCATTTTTTTGGGGAAGGTTAGCATGACTAATATGCTGAATGTATATGATAATCAGCGTTAATCAAAGTTCTTCTCTACACAACATTTTTTTTTCAGTGACCTGTAACTACATTATACAGTTTTCTTATTTCAATTTCCTTTGAATGTATCTTCACTGATGTAGCAAGCACCCTGGTAGTAGGCAGGGTTGCTAACAAATTTAGCTTGCTAGGTGGTAACTAGCCTGGCTGATTGATAGGGTATTCCCTGACTTTTCCCTAACTCTGGATTTAATGCACCTCTCTCTTCTGTCACTAGGTAGCATTGTTGCCTTTGGCATTAGGTTGACCAAGGCATAGTGAATTCAGACTAGGAGTGGATGGGTTGTTTCAGTCAATTGGCAGGGGTTTCTTTAGTCCCTTGGCTTGCTGGAAGAGCCTATTTATTCGGGAGGAGTCAGGTGATCAGGGTTCTGTGCCATCTGGACGGCTGTCTGGGTGGACGTGTGTCACAAGGCTCTGGGTTGCTAGGCCAGACACCTGAGGCCTATCCTGGGAGCACCTGGCTGCTAGGCTGTCTGAGTCCTATCCAGGTTTTAGAGAAGCAGCGCGGGGTTGGGGCTTTCGGCCGGAAGCCAGCGGTGAAGTAGAAGGAGTTGCCACAAGGGACAACCACTCCTGTCTCCAGGGGCAAGTGTATGGAAGTCTGAAGAAGTACCAGAGCAGCCTTTTCACCATTCGGGGACGGTGAAGAAGTGGGAAAGCTTCAGCAGAGTGCCAAGCCAGGGACCCAGCGGGTTAATAGGGGGTGACGCTTGAGGACAATACAGCAGGTTAGCTGTGGAAGAGCTCGAGGGATCCAGTGATGACTGACATCTTGAAGTCTAGTGTGAGACCGGGAGCTCAGAGAGTGAAGATTTATGGTGGGTAAGATGTGAGAGAAGATCTATAACCGGTTACTATGAGTTACGTGTATGGATCTCTATTGACTGTTCAAAGTTCAATTGCCATAGGAAACAGCAGTTCTACAAATACAGTTTCTGCATCCAGCTTAAAGGCCCTCCACCTGTATAGCTGTCTGCCTATTTTTGTCTTGGAGTCTGTCAATTACTATTGCATCTGCCTAAGGGTGTTCTGGCCCTAACCCTCTCTTCCCCCAGTTCTGTTTAAGAGACAATAAATATATTTTCTGATATTCCAAAAAGTGATTGGCGCCCATGTTTCCAGCTTGCAATACGCCGTGTCTGCGCCCCCCACCCCAAAGCACCCTGCCCCCATGTTGATGGGGACAAGGGCCTCTTCCCGACAACCCTGGCTGTTGGTTGTTGGGGTTTGCGGGCGGCAGGCTTTTCGGAATCCGGGAGCCCCCTTTAATAAGGGGGCCCCCAGATCCCGGACCCCCCACCCTATGTGAATGAGTATGGGGTACATCGTACCCCTACCCATTCACCTGGTGGAAAAAAAATCAATAAAAAACACAACACAGGTTTTTAAAGTAATTTATTAGGCAGCTCCGGGGGTCTTCTTCCGACTTCGAGGGTCTTTCTGCCGGGCGCCCCGCTATCTCCTTACAGCTCTTTTGCTAGCGGGGTCCCGGTCTTCATCGTCTTCTTCTGACTTCGGGGGGTCTTTTGTTCTGTTCTCCGATGTTATCTACGCGCTCTCCGGTTCTTCTCCCGCTCTCCGGTGCCTTCTCCACGATCTACGGTTCTTTCTGCCTTCTGCCGGGCGCCCCGCTATCTTCCAGCTCTTTTGCTAGCGGGGTCCCGGTCTTCATCGTCGTCTTCATTCCCCGGGACTGTGACGTCATACGGGAGCGGGGTCAGCGGGTGGCATCACCCGGTGACCACGCCCCATGCCAATATAAGTGGGTGCGCTCCGCGGACAGAGCATTGTAGCGGCGGACAGCGACAAGGCAACTTCGGACGGAGAGAAGAGGGAAGAAGACGACGAAGACCGGGACCCCGCTAGCAAAAGAGCGGGAAGAAGATAGCGGGGCGCCCGGCAGAAAGACCCCCGGAGCTGCCTAATTACTTTAAAAACCTGTTGTGTTTTTTATTGACTTTTTTTTCCACCAGGTAAATGGGTAGGGGTACGATGTACCCCATACTCATTCACATAGGGTGGGGGGCCGGTATCTTGGGTCCCCCTTATTATAGGGGGCTCCCAGATTCCGATAAGCCCCCTGCCCGCAGACCAACAACCAACGGCCAGGGTTGTCGGGAAGAGGCCCTTGTCCCCATCAACATTGGGACATCCTCCCCATGTTGAGGGCATGTGGCCTGGTACGGTTCAGGAGGGAGGGGGGCCACTCTCTCGTCCCCCCCTCTTTTCCTACAGCCTGCCAGGTTGCGTGCTCGGATAAAGCGTCTGGTGTGGATTTTTAGGGGGAACCCCACGCTATTTTTTTGGGGGTTCCCCTTAAAATCCATACCAGACCTGAAGGGCCTGGTATGGGTTTTTAGGGGGACCCCCACGCTATTTTTTTAAGTTTGGCGCGGGGTTCCCCTTAAAATCCATACCAGACCTGAAGGGCCTGGTATGGATTTTGGGGGGACCCCCACGCCATTTTTTTTTATTTTGTTGGGGTGGTCCCCTTTGAATCCATACTAGACCCAAGGGCCTGGTATGGACCTGGGGGGGGACCCCACGCTGTTTTTTTTCAAGATTTTTTTTTTTGAACCGGCAATGTTAATTTTTTTTTACATTTCCTTTAACAACCAGCTATACACAGGTTAAAAAATAAAAATGCACTTGCGTTTTGGATGTGGGTCCATTGAATTCTATTACATCCAAAACACTGTTTTTTGCCTGGAAAAAAAATCTGCAGTTGCGTTTAACCTCGTTTTTCACAAAGCCTAAAAATGCCTTCAGACGCCAAAGATTTCCACGTTTCAGACGCGGTACCGGCGTTTAGCCGCATTTTAGTTTAGAAGCGTTTTTAAAGGTGACCTCTCTTTTTTTACATTGATAAACTCAAAAATTATGGCAAATGAGGAAAAACTATTAAAAATATATATATATAAAAAAAATAAGAAATTGCTTCCATTGCATTGTGGACAATCCACAACTTGGGGCAGGTGACGTGGCAAGTGGACAATCCACAACTTGTGGCAAGTGATGTGGCAAGTGACACGCTATATACAACTACACTGCTGCTCTCTCAGCTGCTGATACTCACTCTGGTCTCACAAAATACCTGAAATGGTTAATACTGTTTTTGGAGCTTAGGGCGGCTCCTTATGATGTTTCCTAACTAAACGCATATAGACGCAAATGTGGTAAAACGCGGCATGCAAACGCCACAAAGCACGCCTTTCTAAACGCCGCTTTCAACCTTAGTTCTGAAGACTTTGCACCAGCGTCCTGTGTACATGGGGCCTAAAACCGCCTATGCCATTTACAGCTCAAAAACGCCATGGTGGCCAGAGGCTAATATGAAGAGACATTTTTAAGCTGCAAAAAACGCTCAAACAAGCGGCTTGAAAAACGTCCGTGTGCATGTAGCCTTATATTAACCACTTGCGCACTGGCCACTTAAACCCTCTTCCTGCCCAGACCAATTTTCACATTTCAGCGCTGATGCACTTTGAATGACAATTGCGCGCTCATACAACACTGTAACCCAATGAAAATGTATTATTTTTTGGCACACAAATAGAGCTTTCTTTTGGTGCCATTTGATCACCTCTGTGTTTTTTTTTTTTTTCTATAAATACAAAAAAATAAAAATAAAATAGGATATTTTAACCACTTCAGCACTGGGCCTATTCTGGCACTTCTCTCCTTCATGTAAAAATCATAAATTTATGGCTATAAAATTACTTCAAAACCCCAAACATTATCTATGTTTTTTTTAGCAGACACCCTAGGGAATAAAATGGCGGTCATTGCAAATTTTTATCTCGCTCTGTATTTGCGCAATACATTTTCAAACGCCTTTTTTTGGAAAAAAATGGTTTCATGAATTAAAAAAAAATTACAAAAAACAGTAAAGTTAATCCAATTGTTTTGGTATAATGTGAAAGATGTTGTTATGCTGAGTAAATAGATACCTAACATGTCATGCTTTAAAATTGCGCACACTCATGGAATGACACCAAACTTCAGTACATAAAAATCTCCCTAGGCGATGCTTTAAATTTTTTTACACGTTACCATTTTCGCATTACAGAGGAGGTCTAGTGCTAGAATTGTTGCACTCGTTCTAACGCACGCAGCAATATCTCACATGTGTGGTTTGAACAGCGTTTACATATGTGGGCGGGACTTACGTTTGTGTTCGCTTCTGAGCGGGAGCTACCGGGGACATGGGCGTTTTTTATTTTGATTAAAAAAAAAATAGTTTTTTACTTTTTTGTATTTCTTACTCTTTTTTTAACTTTTGTTTTTTTTATCACTTTTATTCCTATTACAAGGAATGTAAACATCCCTTGTAATATGAATCTATTGTGACAGGTCCTCTTTATGGAGAGATGCAGGGTCAATAAGACCCCACATCTCTCCTCCAGGCTGGAAAGCATGAGATCGGTCAAAATAATTCACCGATCTCATGCTGACAGCCGAGATCACGGATTTGTTTACATACGAGAACCCGGCGTGATGTCATAACGTCGCGCCCGGGCCTCCGATGGTCATAGAGATGACTGGTGACCATCTGGTCACCAGTCATCTCTATGCTTCCCATCTGGCGCCGGCCAATTCGTTCTCCGAGCCCCAGATGGCCCCCTCCCGCCGCCTATAAGAACGATCAAGCGGTGGAACTGCCGCTATGATCATTTTTATTGTGCACAGAATCGCCGGCTGAAAAGAATAATATCTGAATGATGCCTGCAACTGCCACCTAGCAGTGCCACTTCTCAATGCCCACCAGTGCCATCTAGCAATGCCACCTCTCAGTGCCCACCCTTGCCACCGATAAGGTGGCAAGGGTGGGCACTGAGAGGTGGCATTGCTAGTTGGCACTGGTGGGCATTGAGAAGTGCCACTGCTAGGTGGCAATGATAGTTGGCAGTGATGGGCACTGATTGGCATTGATAGGTGGCATTGGCAGGGGCTACTGATTGTCACAGATGGCGCAGAATTGCCTCTTCCTCTTCGGGCCCAATGTCCCTTGCACATAAGCCTGTGATTGCCTTTTTTTTATGCTCACGCTGTCAGCACAAGGAGAAAACAAAACCCATTACCCAGCTTTTGTTTACATCACGTGATCAGCTGTCATTGGCCAACAGCTGATCACATGGTAAAGGGCAGGGATCAGCCCCTTACTCGGATCTGTCATCACCCGAGTCTCAGTGACTCGGTGACCACAGCACGCGCGCGAAGGGGAGGACGTCTATTGACAGACTCCCGGCAATTGAAGACCGTGCTGTGGCCGTCGATCAGTTATAGCGCTGATGTCAAGTGATTAAAGAGGGTCTAAATGGGCCATTGACATGCATCATAATTCAACTTAGGAATGTGTCTTTGCAAAGTTAAACTAAATTAAATCCTCTCTTATTTTTGCTTGGGGATAGAGTGCAGAGGGATTACAAGTTTAGACAGTTTTTGGGGATGTCTGCACCCCTGATAGGGTGAAGACAACTCCCAAATTTGGCCACTTTATCCTTCCAAATAATTCACTTCCTGTCACATAGCCACACAGGAAGTGAGGGTAAATCCCTACCAATGTCTTTCCTTGGGGACACACCGGTCAATCTAAATATTTTCCCCATTATGTACATTGCACTCCAGCATTTTGCGGGGTACACCCCAAATTATTAGTTATTTTGGACTTTGGGGTTTATTTACTAAAGGCAAATCTACTTTGTACTACAAGTGCACTTGATGGATATCCGAGGGTGACATGCAAGCAAACAAAAAAAACACCATCTTTGCTTTTACATGATTGGATGTTACAATCACCAGTGATCACTCATATTTTCAGCAGCTACACTTTTACTGCAGAGTGGATTTGTCTTTACTAAACCCCAAACTACCCAATGATTTGGGGTGTACACAACAAAGTGCTAGAGTGCAATTTGCTTAATGGGGACACTAGTTACCGTATTTTTCGGACTATAAGACGCACTTTTTTCCCCCAGAAATATGGGGGAAAATGTCCCTGCGTCTTATAGTCTGAATACATGACAGGCCCCGCCCCCCGCCGTCGCTGGCACCGCCCCTGCCATCTGCTGTCATTGCTCCTGTAGCCGCTGGAATCCCCTGACCACCGCCACTTACTCCGCCCCCCCCGCCGCCGCTGGCACCGCCCGTCATCCGCTCTCATTGCTCCCGTAGCCGCTGGAATCCCCTGACCACCGCCACTGGCTCCGCCCCCCCGCTGCCGGTGGCACCGCCCCTTACACATTGCTTGCATTGCGGCGAATCCAATTAGAGCCTCTCTCTGTCAGGGTCACCTGTGGCCAGGTGACAGATGCACACCGTAGGGGGACAGGAGTGCACCGCGAGGTAGTGAACCCTATGGCTGGCTTCTGTGGATAGGAAACTGGGTGGTTGTGGAAAGCGGGACCAGAGGAGCACAACCGGGATCCCAACGGAAGCGAGAGCCAAGATTCCCCAGGGCGCGGAGTCTAAGACCCAGCTGGTCTTCTCCAGGGCCTCTAGTGGTGAGGATGTTACGCTGCAGGCTGGGGCCAGGTCGCGGCCCCTGGAGTTTCCTAGCTCACGCCCCGTAGGATAAGGGGAAGCAGCAGCACACGATAGAGAGAACCGAATAACAAGCCGAAGGTCAGGGGCCACAAGCAGACAAGGATAACGAAGAACGAGCCGAAGGTCAAGGGTCACGAGCAGACAGGGATGGTCGGGGACAAGCCAATAACGTAACAGAGAGACAGACGTAGCACATGGCAGGCAGGAACCCAAACACACAATGCCTAACAAACACGTTGATCAGCAAAGCAGGCTTGCAGTGCACAGGTTAATATAGTGTTCAGTGATAGGGCCTGGGGTGGAGTCAGGCTGGGAGGAGATTATAAAGGAAGCCAGGTGAAGGAGGTCTGGTCTCTAGATGAACACATGAGGAGGAAGGTAAGATGGCAGACAGACATTAATGCATATCCATGACAGTACCCTCCCTCTTACGAGGCCTCCCCCTTCCCCGCCTGGGCCCAGGTTTAGAGGGAAACTTCAGATGAAACTCCTTTAACAGACGAGGTGCAAAGACCTCAGATGCAGTGATCCAAGACCTCTCCTCAGGACCAAACCCTTTCCAATGAACGAGGTACTGAAGAACGCCTTTACAGAGTCGGGAGTCCAGAATTTGACTGATCTCGTACTCCTGATTATCCTCCGAGACAGGCGCCACGGTAGGAAGAGGACGAGAGAATTTATTGAGGACTAAAGGCTTTAGAAGAGCAACATGAAAGGAGTTAGTGATTTTAAGGCTCTTAGGAATCTGGAGTTTGAAACAAACCGGATTCAGTTTAGCAGTTACCGTGTATGGACCGATGAATCGTGGAGCAAACTTCAGAGAAGGAACTCGGAGCTTGATGTTCCTGGTAGAGAGCCAGACTTTGTCCCCTGGCTGAAGAGAAGGCGGTTTACGCCTGCGGCGGTCGGCAAAGCCTTTGAATTTTTCAGCAGCTGCCCGGAGGGAATCATGAACGTGACCCCAAACGGAATTGAGAGACTCCTGAACCGAAGCCAAAGCTGGAATGTCTGGAGAACAGATCATAGGAAGAGGAAGTTGAGGGTGTTTTCCATAAACTGTGAAAAAGGGTGTCTTCTGCGAACTGGTATTCACATGATTGTTATGGGAGAATTCTGCCCACGGGAGTAGAGAGGACCAATCGTCATGGTGAGAAGACACAAAGGTGCGAAGAAAGACCTCTAACTCCTGATTAACCCTCTCAGTCTGTCCATTGGATTGGGGATGGTAAGAAGAAGAAAAATCCAAGACAATATTGAGGGATTTGCAAAAGGCTCTCCAAAAACGAGACGTGAATTGGACTCCCCTGTCGGAAACAATATGAGAAGGGACCCCATGTAGGCAGAGAATTTCTCGAATGAAAATGGGAACCAAGGCAGGGGCAGAAGGAAGACCAGGAAGAGGAACAAAATGAGCCATCTTGGAGAATCGATCGATTACCACCCAAATGACTGTATTATTCTCAGACAGTGGGAGATCGGTGATAAAATCCATGGCAATATGGGCCCAGGGTTCCTTAGGAATAGGCAAGGGCATGAGGAGACCAGCAGGAGCTTGTGTGGAGGATTTGGACTGAGCACAGACATGACAAGCTTTAACGTAGTCTTTGACGTCTGAGCGGAGATTAGGCCACCAGTAGTGACGACTGATGAGTAGGAAGGATCGGAGGAATCCAGAATGCCCTGCCACCTTGGAATCATGTCCCCAACGAAGGATCTTAGCTCTTAGCTCAGTGGGGACAAAGGTCTTACCAGGCGGAATTTTAGACTTCAGGGTGGTAGAGTGGGCAACAATGCATGAGGTGGGAATGATCGGCTCAGGTTCAGGGGCGGACTCCTCGTCCAAAGTGTCAAATGACCTAGAGAGCGCATCAGCCCGACCGTTGCAGGAACCAGGTTTGTAGGTAATCGTGAAATTAAAACGGGCAAAGAAGAGACTCCACCTGGCCTGTCTAGGATTCAGACGTTTAGCATTCTGTAGATACTGTAAATTCTTGTGATCGGTAAAGATCGTTATGGAGTGAGGGGAACCCTCCAAGAGATGACGCCACTCCTCTAACGCCAATTTAATTGCGAGAAGTTCCCGATCACCGATGGCATAATTCCTCTCTGCCTGAGAATTTTTTTTGGAGAAGAACGCACATGGTTGGCGTCTCTTCTCAAAGATTTGAAGAAGCACAGCTCCCACCCCCATTGAGGAAGCGTCCACTTCAATAAAAAATGCATTCCCAGGATTTGGTCTCCTCAAGAGGGGGCCAGAAACAAAGGCCTGTTTCAGGTTGTGAAATGCAGAGACAGCTTCGGGAGGCCAGTCTCTGGCATTCACACCCTTCTTGGTCAAAGCGATAATAGGCGCGGCAATGGAAGAGTAATTCCTTATGAACTGCCTATAATAATTAGTGAAGCCAAGAAAGCGCTGTGTGGCCTTGAGGCTAGCAGGAAGAGGCCAGTTGGTGATAGCCAAGACCTTCCCAGGGTCCATACGAAGCCCCGAACATGAGACAAAGCACCCCAAAAACAGGACCTCAGAACATTCAAAGGAACATTTCTCCAGCTTGGCATAGAGATTGTTCTCTCTAAGACGTTGAAGTACAGTGCGGACATGGTTTCTGTGGACGAGCAGATTTTCAGAAAAGATCAGAATGTCATCCAGATAGATGACAACAAACTGGTACAGCAGATCTCTGAAGATTTCATTGACAAAGTTTTGAAACACGGCTGGAGCATTACACAGACCAAAAGGCATCACCAGATATTCGTAATGCCCGTCTCTAGTGTTAAATGCAGTCTTCCATTCGTCACCCTCCCGTATTCGAATGAGATTGTACGCGCCTCTGAGATCCAACTTGGTAAAAATGGAGGCACCCTTCAACCTATCGAATAGCTCAGATATTAAGGGTAAGGGGTATCGATTTTTAATAGTAACCGCATTTAAACCCCGATAATCGATGCAGGGTCTTAAGGTACCATCCTTTTTGGCAACAAAAAAGAACCCTGCCCCTGCAGGCGATGAGGATTTCCGGATGAACCCTCTCTCCAGATTCTCTGCTACATACTCCGACATGGCCTGGGTCTCTGGGATGGACAGAGGGTAGGTACGACCCCTGGGTAGAGTTGCTCCGGGGACAAGATCAATAGCACAGTCAAAAGACCTGTGGGGAGGAAGCACCTCAGCTGATTTTTTACAGAACACATCCCGGTAATCGCTGTATGCGGCGGGAAGATCAGAAGAAACAGAAGTGGCAGCAACCGGAAGACTCTCCTTGGGGGTCACCTTGAGAAGACACGACGAGAAACATGAGGAACCCCAGGCCAGGATCTGCCCAGAGACCCAGTCCACATGTGGAGAGTGGAGCTGTAGCCAAGGGAGGCCCAATACAACTGGGGTAGAGGCCTTGGGTAGAATAAGAAAGGATATCCACTCCTGGTGGAGAATCCCTACCGACATCCTAATGGGTAGCGTCTGGAAGCGAATAGGGCCCCCTGGGAGAACAGTGCCATCAATTGCCGAGACTACCAATGGGGTAGTGAGAGGTGAAAGGGTAAGCTTCATAGAAGAAGCAGTTCTCCAATCCATGAAATTGCCGGCAGCCCCGGAATCCAGGTATGCAAGGGTTGACTGAGGAGAAGTGCCTACATGAAGGGACACCGGCAAGAGCAGGCGAGAAGGTGATGTTTCTGGGTCCAATACTCCACCTTCCAAATGTATTAGACCCGAGCGTTTCCCGGACGAAGCGAGCAGGAGTCACGAAAATGACCCCTGCCCCCACAATAGAGGCACAAGCCCAGAGTTCTGCGCCTAGCACGTTCTTCGGGGGTTAGTCTGGTCCGGCCCAGCTGCATAGGTTCTTCAGCAGGTAGAGGATGCTCCACGGAATGAAGGGAGGGGAGCTCAGACTGGCTAGGACCCAGAGAGTGCTGGCGTCTTTTTTCTAAGGACCTCTCTTGAAAACGAATGTCGATCTGGTGGCATAATGAAATTACATCGTCCAGACCGACGGGAATGGCTCTTCCCGCTAATTCGTCTTTCACTCGGTCAGAGAGGCCATGTAAAAAGGTAGCGACCAGGGCCTCATTATTCCAGCTCAATTCAGCTGTGTGGATACGGAACTGAAGAGCATATTGCCCCACTGAACTAGATTCTTGGCGAAGACGTAAGACAGCACTAGCCGCTGAAGAAGCCCGAGCCGGCTCTTCGAAGATATTACGAAAGAGCTTCAAGAATTCGGACAGACTGGAAACCACCGGATCGTTCCTCTCCCACAGGGGGGCAGCCCAGGCCAAAGCTTCACCGGAGAGGAGGGAAATGATATAGGCTACCTTAGCCCGGTCAGATAGGAAGCTTTGAGGCTGAAGCTCAAAATGAATAGTGCATTGGCTGAGAAACCCCCTGCAGGCCTTGGAGTCCCCAGAGAAACGGAACGGAGCTGGCAATCTTAGTGAGTGTGAGGCTGCGACTGGTGCGATAGGTACAGCCGCTGGTTGTACTTGGGGTTGCGGATTCGGGGTTCCCAAGGAGACCTGAAGCTGCTCGAATCGAGAAGCCAGATCCTGGAGGAATCGCATCACCTGGGTCTGATTTGATTCCTGGGTCTCAAGTCTGCGAACTATGCCCTGCAATGGATCATCCGCGGGAAGCGGGATGTCAGCCGGGTTCATGGCTGATCAAACTGTCAGGGTCACCTGTGGCCAGGTGACAGATGCACACCGTAGGGGGACAGGAGTGCACCGCGAGGTAGTGAACCCTATGGCTGGCTTCTGTGGATAGGAAACTGGGTGGTTGTGGAAAGCGGGACCAGAGGAGCACAACCGGGATCCCAACGGAAGCGAGAGCCAAGATTCCCCAGGGCGCGGAGTCTAAGACCCAGCTGGTCTTCTCCAGGGCCTCTAGTGGTGAGGATGTTACGCTGCAGGCTGGGGCCAGGTCGCGGCCCCTGGAGTTTCCTAGCTCACGCCCCGTAGGATAAGGGGAAGCAGCAGCACACGATAGAGAGAACCGAATAACAAGCCGAAGGTCAGGGGCCACAAGCAGACAAGGATAACGAAGAACGAGCCGAAGGTCAAGGGTCACGAGCAGACAGGGATGGTCGGGGACAAGCCAATAACGTAACAGAGAGACAGACGTAGCACACGGCAGGCAGGAACCCAAACACACAATGCCTAACAAACACGTTGATCAGCAAAGCAGGCTTGCAGTGCACAGGTTAATATAGTGTTCAGTGATAGGGCCTGGGGTGGAGTCAGGCTGGGAGGAGATTATAAAGGAAGCCAGGTGAAGGAGGTCTGGTCTCTAGATGAACACATGAGGAGGAAGGTAAGATGGCAGACAGACATTAATGCATATCCATGACACTCTCTCTTTCTTTTCTCCCTTCGGCTTACAGAAAGGGAAGGGGGGCGGCGGGGGATGTACAGACAGCCCGCAGCTCTCCTCTCCCTGTCACAGCGCCGCTGCCAAGTTCTCTGGCAAATAGAGCAGCGGCGCTGTGACAGGGAGAGGAGAGCTGCGGGCTGTCTGTACATCCCCCGCCGCCCCCCTTCCCTTTCTGTAAGCCGAAGAGAAAGAGTGAGCCGCTCTAATTGGATTTGCTGGCCGCCACCCAGCTTACTGCCCACTGTTTCCCTCCCCATGATTGGCCACAGCAGAGGGCCAATCAGAAGACACTGGGGACATCATGGGAAATAAAGTCCCTGCAGAGTTCTGGCACCAGTTCCTCCAGCATGCAAACACTCTGCTGGAGGGGGGGAGGGGGTGTTAGAAGAGGAGCAAAAGAGTATACTCTGCTGGGGGACACGCTGTACCCCGCACCACCAGAGAGCCACGCTGTACCCCGCACCACCAGAGAGCCATGCTGTACCCCGCACCGCCAGAGAGCCATGCTGTACCCGCACCACCAGAGAGGGAGCCACACTGTTCCCGCACCACCAGAGAGGGAGCCACACTGTAACCGCTGTACCCGCACCACCAGAGAGGGAGCCACATTGTACCCGCATCACCAGAGAGGGAGAAAGACCAAGCCGCTGCCAGGATACAGACATGCTACACTACTGACTAGAGTCACCCCGGGCAACCCAGAGTGAGCGAACGTCCAGCCAGAGGGATCACTGTTGCGATTTCGCTGGGTCTGGTAAGAGGGCCTGTTGGCCATTATCCATTACTATTCTCAGGGTCTGAGCCATTAGGAAGTGCCTAACCCGATATCCTCTAGGCCTTATTGACTGCCACAACGTCCCTCTCTGTCCTCTTCCCACGGCGTCCCCTCTGTCCTCTTCCCACGGCGTCCCCTCTCTCCTCTTCCCACGGCGTCCCCTCTCTCCTCTTCCCACGGCGTCCCCTCTCTCCTCTTCCCACGGCATCCCCTCTCTCCTCTTCCCACGGCGTCCCCTCTCTCCTCTTCCCAGGGTGTCCCACCACTGATGGCATGGTCACTCTACGTTTACTATGACAATGGTCACTCTGCGTTTACTATGGCAATGGTCAGGCTGCATTTCATGGGCACTGGAAAATATTTTAGTACACCATTTGGTTCAGAATATTTTTTTTCTTGTTTTCCTCCTCTAAAACCTAGGTGCGTCTTATGGTCAGGTGCGTCTTATGGTGCGAAAAATACGGTAGATTGATCTGTGTGTCCCCAAGAAAAGACATTGGTAGGGTTTTACCTTCACTTCCCATTTAGCTGTGTGTCAGGAAAAAGGGGACACAAAGCCCAGCCAAAAAAAAAAAAAACAAGCAGGGGTTCTAACACTTACTTTGTTGCCCTCAAAATGCCCACAATTAGAATCGTATTTCCTTGAGCTATTTTTAAGTGCAATGCTCTAAATCCGTGCTTCTCAAGTACCCCGAACAGGCCATGTTTGCAGGTTTTCCTTCATCTTGCACATGTGCTTTAAATCACAGTCAATGGTTTTGAATTTGAGAGCAATTCTCGATAAGATAAATTCACAAAACATGTCCTGTTGGGGGTACTTGAGGACTGAGACTGAGAACCACTGCAGTAAAAAGGAAAAAATGAATACTTACCGCTCTGTATTTTTAATTTCCTGGTGACCATCCATGGAAGCACACAATACATGCATATGCTAGCATGAAAGCACCAGGGTAGACAAATCACACCTGTTTTGTTTTGACATGCCAATCAGCTGTCACATTTGTTGCAAAGAAAAACGCAAAACAAACCTCAAAACTTTGCATCAAATTTTATTGGTCAACAAAACAAAGGGAAGACAAAATAAAAAAAAGGGTCAATTTGAAACAGTCACAGACTCACAACATCTTGAAAGATTTGGCAAAATAATGCAGCACAGACAATTAAATCAAAGTAAACAAACGACACACATTAACAACATCAAAATTATTTCTGGGGCACATTTCCCCCACACTAAAAAATACAATCAACAAAATTAAAACAAACACCTGTTTTGCAAAGACATAACAAATAAAATACATGTGTTACAAACTCGATAAGGACACCAAAATGTACTTTTTGCCGGACACACACACACTTGCCTCTTTTCAGGGCAAGGAAGAGGATGCTATCTGCAAGCTTTATATAACATAGGTTTGTGTGCTAATGAGGCAATTGAAAACACATGCACAGTCCATGAAACACCCAAAATGCAAGTTCACCCAATGTAGAGACTGAACTTCAAAGTGGGTACACCTGTTAAGGATGTCCTTCAATTTACTAACCCATAAAAACACTCTGAGCATGCCCAGAAATATCCAGGTGCTGTTCACACACAAAAAGCACCAAAAAAAATATCTAACTTGCCTGGGCATGCTCAGAACACCACAAATGCAGCTAGCAGAAAATAACCCCCCCCCCCCCCCCTGTCCAAAATTAAGCACATCATCTAGCATGCTTCAAAATTAGAGATGGGACAATCACCCCCCCCCCACCAACAAATACCATTGCAGTCTATGGGAACTGACTTGTTAATTTTGCTAGTCCCCACTTGGTTGGCTTATCTTCTAGTTATTGGCCTTAAAATGGGGGCCCAGGTCCCACCCTAAGGGACATATATCAAAGTCACCAATTTGGACAACACCAAAAACAAAAGAAGGTGCCTTTAAATATGCCAAATTGCTTAAGGGCCATTTCACACCACATGCAGTCCATTGCGTTTTTTATGCATCAAAAATGCATGGAAAGTTGGTTATATGGTTCTAAATGGCAGTGTTTGTTCCAGTGTGTTCCAGTTCCACAAAAAAAGTAGAACATGCTGCATTTTACCTGCACTGGACTGTACTGGAATGCAGCAAAACGCATCATAAAACGCACTGGAACGCACAGGAACACACCTAAATGCACCAAAAACACACTGGAACACACTTGTGCTCATCTATGGTTAATAAAAAAGAGGGGTGAAAAAAAAGCACTGGACTGCATCAAAAACTTACCAAAAATGCACTGAAACGCATCAAAAACGTGCATGCAAAAAAGCACCTGGAACGCATCCAGATTGCATTTCTATGGTGTGAACTGGCCCTAGTTCACACCATAGAAACGCAGCCTGGATGCGTTCCAGGTGCTTTTCTGCATGTGCGTTTTTGACACGTTCCAGTGCATTTTTGATGCGTTTTTTAATGCAGTCCAGTGTTTTTTCCCCCTCTTTTTTCCCCCTCTTTTCACTTAGGACCAGAACCTGCGAACGGACCGAAAGTTCACGCAAACTTTAGAACCCTATTAAATACAATGGACGCGAACGTTCGAAATCAAAAGTGCTAATAACGGCTAATATGCAAGTTATTGGCCTAAAAAGGGTTTGGGGACCCGGGTCCTGCCCCAGGGGACATGTATCAATGCAAAAATAGGATTTTTTACTCATGGTAAAATCCTTTTCTCTGAGTTCATGGACCGACACAGCTTCCTATTGACATAGTGGGTATTATCCGTTATTTAGGAGTGACTAGGCAGAAAAACTTGTAAAAAGTTTTGCATCACACCTTCTACAGTACCGCCCAGGGGGCGGACCCTCTGGGTATATCCCCTCTCTGCATCTCGCAGATCAGTTTTTCAAAAGCAGTACAAACTTAAACAAAAAAGGAGGGGTGGGTGCTGTGTCAGTCCATGAACTCAGAGAAAAGGATTTTACGGTGAGTAAAAAATCCTATTTACTCTTTCGTTCATGGATCGACACAGCTTCCTATTGACATAGTGGGACGTCCCAAAGCAGTGTCAAAAAACAAACAAGGGGTGGTAACAGCATAAAAGTAAACTTCACCCCAAAAACAAAACAGCGCTCCTCCAACGGAGGAGTTGCAACTCTAAACAGCCGAAAGAAGCATCTGAAGATGCACCTACATCAACTTTGTAGAATTTAGTGAAAGTGTGAGCAGACGACCAAGTCGTCGCTTTACATAATTGGGAAACAGACGCTTGATGTCGGAAAGCCCAAAAGACACCTATTGCTCTGGTCGAATGTGCCGTGACAGGAAAGGGGGGCGCTTGACCCCTTAAGGCGTAAGCCTGGATTACTATCTTTCGGATCCACCTAGAGATGGTGGCTGGCGAGACTGCTAGGCCCTTTTTGGGACCAGCCACCGAAAAGAAAAAAAAAAGAGTGAGTCTGACTTCTGGAACAAGGAAGTAGCAGACAGGTATACTCTCAAAGCTCGGACCAGGTCCAAGGAATGCAACGCCGACTCCTTAGGATTCGACGGATGAGGACACAAGGATGGAAGTACAATCTCTTCATTGAGATGAAAAGCCAAAACGACTTTCGGAAGAAAAGAGGGCTGCGGTCGCAGCACCACCTTATCCTTGTGGAAGATCAGATAGGGAGCCTTGCATGACAAGGCTGCCAGCTCAGAAACTCGTCTAACTGACGTAACAGCCACCAAAAAGACCACTTTCTGAGAAAGTGTCAACAAGGGAATATCCCTAATATTCTCAAACGGTGCCTTCTGAAGCACCGAAAGGACCAGGTTCAAGTCCCACGGAGGTAGCGGGGGATGGACGGGAGGAGCCACATGTCGAACTCCCTGCACAAATGTACTCACAAGAGAGTGAGATGCCAGGGGTCGCTGAAAAAAAGACAGCCAGAGCAGATATCTGTCCCTTAACCGTACTTAGGGAAAGCCTTTGGTCCACCCCACGTTGTAGAAACCGTAGGATTCTGGAGACCAAATAAGTACGCGGATGCCATTTCATTTCCTCACACATGGAAATGTAGGCCTTCCAAGTGCGATGATAAACCCTCCTAGGGGACGGCTTCCACTTCTCATAGTAGAGATTACTGAATCTGACAGGCCCCGGTCTCTCAGTACCTGGTTATCTATAGCCATGCCGTTAAAGCCAGTGACTGTAAAGCAGGATGGAGTATGGGACCTTGTGATAGCAAGTCCTTCCGTAGTGGTAGGTGCCAGGGGACGTCTGCTACCAGACGTACTAGATCGGCGTACCAAGGACACTGAGGCCAACCTGATCGATCGATCAGAATCATTGGAATTCCCTCTGCCTCCACTCTGCGAAGCAGATGAGGAAGGAGCCTCATGGGAGGGAAGGCATAGATTAGCCAATACTGACCCCACAATGTTACCAACGCGTCCGTTGCGTCTGCCCATGGGTCCTTTGACCGGGTCACAAACCTCAATACCTTCCGATTGAGTCGGGACGCCAGAAGATCTACGTCTGGCGTGCCCCATCTTTGGGAGAGGAGCTGGAACACATCGGGGTGTAAGGACCATTCTCCCTGGTCCAGCATTTGGTGACTCAGGTAGTCCGCCTGCCAGTTCTCCACACCCGGAATGTACACGGCCGACAGTGCCGGTACGCTCCTTTCTGCCCACCTCAGGATGCGAGCGACCGCCGATGCTGCAGCTGAGCTTCTTGTTCCTCCTTGATGATTGACATATGCCACTGCCGTGGTGTTGTCTGACTGGATCCTGACTGGACGCCCTTGCAGCCTCTGAGACCATCTGAAGAGGCACAGCCTGATTGGCCGGAGTACCAGGACATTATCAGCAGGCGGGATTCCTCCGGGGTCCAGCAACCTTGCGTCGACTGAACACCCCAGACTCCCCCCCCCCCAACCTGTAAGGCTGGCGTCCGTCGTGATTACTATCCAATGAACAGGAAGGAATGACTTCCCGGCCAGCAGAGCCGGTGATGTCAGCCACCATACCAGGGATCTCCTGACTAGGTGGTGTAACGGGAGGGCCTGTGGAACCCAGAAGTTCTTAGAAAGTATGAGCCAGAAAATAATGGACATTGAGAATATGTCTTGGATTGCTTTGAAATGGGTCTGTAATATTAATCCACGGTATTTCCCAGGATATCTGTAAAGGACTATTTACTGGTTGTTTGATTCTGAACTCAACAGGTTCATTGAGAGATGCTGATGTGTTCAACTCTAACCACCTGGCTGCCTGTGTAATGTAGATTAGCTTCCAAACACCTTTTCATTGTTGTTTGTGGTGATGTGGATTGGAGCTGGTAGACAGTCTGGCTGCCTATTATGGGATGTTTAAGTGTCTTGCTGTGAGGAAAGGGGGGGGGGGAATCATTCCAGCAACCCCTCCTGCTAAGACTGTTTACTGAAGGAGAAGTTTGAACACACCTGACCTGTATCACCATTGTCATTGGACAGTTTAACCCGACCTGTTCCCCAAGGATGGGAGGGAAGTGTTTTGAAGGGAAGTGTGTTACCATGTGCGTGTAATAAAGATTCATTCCCTGTTTTTGGAACTTCAACACAGAGCGTTGTCTCGTTTGTGCGGGGAGAAATATTTGTATGTGGTCTTATTCGGCTGGTTGGAGTGTCTGGTAGCTGCTGTGTGTTCGGGAATGGAATATAATTAAACGACGTTAACCCCTGTCGTTACAGGTGGCTTACCCAGATTTGATAATCCAGAGATGGGCATCTGTTTCATCTGGACAGAACTTCCTTCTGTAAAACCCGAGTGTGATATTGAGCATATGGGACCGCCTCGGAGGCCCAAAACTTGCATGAAAAAACAGAGTGACGACCAACTCTTGGATGTCAGCTGCCGCACTGCAGCCCAAAGGGTGTGCAACTTTTCCACAGGGAGGAATACTCTTGCCTCTGAGGAATCCAAAATCAACCCCAGATACACTAGGCGTTGAGTCTGCACCAAAACTGACTTTTGCGCGTTTAGTACCCAACCACAGTCTCGGAGAGTCTGACAGGTTATGGACACGCTTATCTCTAATTCTGAGCTTGAAGAGGCCTTCAGAAGAAGGTTCGTCCAAGTAGCCCACAATAGCGATGCTCCGCTGTCTTAGGAGGGCCAGAATCGGGGCAAGCACCTTGGTGAACGTCCTGGGTGATGAAGCCAGGCCAAATGGGAGGGCCACAAACTGATAGTGGTTGTCCCCGATTGCGAATCGCAGAAACCTTTGGTGTCTGGAGTATATGGGGACCTGCAGGTATGCGTCCTTGATGTCCAAGGATGCCAGAAAGTCCCCTGGATGGAGAGCAGTGACTACAGATCGAATCGACTCAATCCGGAATCTTTGTACTTTCACAAAACAATTGAGGGCCCGGAGATCCAGGATAGGACGAACCCCATCCTTCTTTGGCACTATGAACAGATTTGAGTAAAAACCCTGAAATTGTTCCTGCTCTGGAACTGGAATGACCACCCCGCGTTACAGCAGACCCTGGACCGCCCCGTACAGGGCCTCCCGACGGGTCATATGTAGCTGGAGGTTGGAGGGAACGAATCTGTCCGGTGGACAAGAGAGAAATTCTATCTTGTAGCCTGAGTATATCACTTCGCAAACCCACTGTTCACTGAGTCGCGAATTTGCGAAGACGTCCCCCCACCCGAGAGATGGGTGGGGGCAGACCTTCATGCGGACACAGATTTGTCCGCAGGCTTGTTGGATTTGCGGGGCCAAGGACGCTTCTGTCCTTGAGCAGGCGCTTTGTTGGTCTGGGGTCTTTTCTCTGTCGCCCTGGGCGGACGAAAAAAAACGCTTGCGTGCAGTAAAGGAGGGACCTTGCCCCTGGCGTGGCCCCTTACCCTTCTTGGTTTGAGGAAGCAAAGTGCTCTTACCTCCTGTGGCATCCTTGATATCATCCAGAGAGGCCCCAAAAAGTCTGTCGCCCTTAAAGGGCAGATCCAACAGTGCTTTCTTGGAAGCCTGGTCCGCAGATCAGCCTTTTAGCCAGATGAGGCAGCGTATTGCTACCGCATAAACCAAAGCTTTAGACAGCAAGGGAATAGTATCCATGTCTGACTCGCAGACAAACTTAAGGCCCTCTGCCAACTGGTCGGCCAAAGTTATTTCATCAGGGGGAGCCTCTCACTCCTTTAACCCCTGGAGTAGCAATTTTGCCCATTCAGTAAGTGTCTGAGACACTAAGGCCCCGGCCAATGCCGGGCGCACCGCTGAGCCTACCACTGAGTATAGGTAGCGAGCGCTTCAGCTTACTTATCCGCAGGGTCCTTGAAAACAGGAGCCCCTTCCACTGGAATTGTGGTAGCTCTATTAAGTCTGGAGACCGGAGGGTCCACTATCGGGGGAGAGGTCCATCTTTTCAGAAAACTCTCCTCAAAGGGGTACCGTACTGCAAAATTCTTTGGGGATGTAAAAACCCTTAGTGGGTTTTCCCACTCCTTGTATAAGAGCAGGCAGGTTTACGGAACCCAAAGGGGACTGGTGTCTCTGCTGCTTCTGCAGCATTCTCCAATTTTAGCGTATCCCGCACTGCCGTAATAAGGTCAGATACCAAAGCCTTATCGCGTACTGACCCTGGACTTGGAGTCATTCTCACTGTCTGATCGGTGACGGTCTGCAGTCCCTGATGAATCAGAATCCGGACCATGAGCCCTAGCTGGGCCTGGTTCTGCATCAGAATTATCCCTGGAAGATTGCAGGGAACGGGGGCGTTTACTACCCCCCCCCCGTGTTCCTGTGTGCTGCTTCCACCCTGGCAACAAAGGCCTCTAGGATTGCCGACATAGCGTCCACAGATACATTAGGGGCACCAGCTGCCAAATCAGGTGTTTCAGGAAAAAAAAAAAAAGGTCTGCTTCAGACGCCATGCTGACCCACTTGCTGAGACCCACAGGGCTCCAAGCAAGGTATCAATAGGCCACCCTCCTAGCTGATACAGAGATGCAGGGTTTTTCCCAGAGGACTCACCACCCTTGGAACGGTACCGCTACTGCTGCCGTGTGTTCCGCCTGCAATGCTATCCCACCGCTGCTGTGTCAGCCTGATTCCCATCAGCATTTCCTGTGTGAATTTGCGCCAGTGAAAATAAACCCTAGAGGCAGGAGACTACCGCAAAATGGTCGCCAAGCGGCTGTATTGAAACAATGTGGGCTGTAAGAAAATGGCCGCCAAGCCGAATAGAGGCAAAAGTGGCCGCAGGCCACAAAAAGATGGCCGCCGAGCGGCGGTATATACATGCAGTTGTGAACCCCAAGAAACATGGCCGTCGAACAGTCGATAGAGGCCAAAGCGGGTGCGAACCACAAAGATGGCCGCCGAGCGGCGATCTATGCATATAGGCGCGAAACCACAAGAAAATGGCCGCCAGACAGTCACTAGAGGCCAAAACAGGCATGGACCACAGCAAAATGGCCGCCGACAGCATGGAGGGAGAGAGGCACACACACACACGTAAGCAAAATGAAATCTTTTAAAATGACAAACACAGCGCAGCCCCGCTCCAGATGGGGCCTCCCAGGTGACCCCCAGCACCCTTAGCTCAGAGCCCAGGGAGGAGGGAAGGTAGGGAGAGAGGAAAGAAAAGGGGCCACAACCACTTACTTGATCTCTCCAGGAATGTCCAGCCAAGTCACCCTGCCAAAGCAGGGGAGCTACTTACCTTTCCTGCATGGATCATGCTGGAAGACATTCCGGACAGATCATCATCCAAGCACGGAGGTGACTGTCGGCCAGGCATGATGTGATTGAACCCTAGGGAACGATTGTATGCATGCCCTGGAGCGCTAGCTCACCGGACAGGCTACTGCGATTCGGCCGTAAGGTCAGCCGAAGCTGAGCGGTCCGATGCAAACCTTGGAGCGTAGGCTCACCGGCCACCCGTAGAGCGACAGGCATGTCGTGGAAAACCCAGCATGTAGCTAGGGTCAGCACACGCTCGATGGCCGGAACTGGGGGGGACTACAAGGATCGAGGACCCAGCCTGTCACCCAGTCGGCAGTTGATCGAAGATCGCAGGAACCAAAAAATATATATATATTTTTCCCCCGGACCAATGGGCCCGGGGACGTACTAAACTGCATATTGGGATGATGGGATGATTGGATTATTGGCTGCAATACTAAGAACTCTCACTAGATGTCAGTGTACTACATACATACATACATACATACATACATACGGTAATGACTCTGTTTCTCAAAATATGTTATTCTTTCCTGCAGTGCTTGATACAATGTTGCAATAAGCAGTTGCTAATATTTAACTGTTCCCTTGCTGATATTTATATGCAGCTGTACAACAGGATCATAATAAATTATACAGAGGTAATTCAAAAATTACTTTTGACCTGATTTTGATGGGAATATGGGTAGAATTATTATTTCTCATGGGGTTTATGGGAGGAATATCATGTTAACTCCTGACAATGAACATAATTAACCCATTACTGATAATAATATGCATATAATTATTTTTCTACATGTGGATTATGGGTGGAATATTGTTTATAAATATACATAGAAATATATTAAACACATTTCTGATATGAATATGCATATAATTTTTTGTTTACATGGGGATTATGGTTGGAATATTGTTTACAAATATACATAATAACCTATTTAACCCATTTCTGATATGAATATGCATATAATTATTATTCTACATGGGGATGATGGGTGGAATATTGTTTATAAATATACATAGGAATGTATTAAACCTTTTTCTGATAGGAATATGCATATAATTTTTTTACATGGTGCTTATGGGTGGAATATTGGTTCTAAATATACATAGGAACCAATTTCCCCCCATTTCTGATAAGAATATGCATATGATTATTTTTCTACATGAGGATTATGGGTGGAATATTGGTTCTAAATATACATAGGAACCTATTTCACCCATTTCTGATAAGAATATGCATATAATTATTTTTTATATGGGGATTATGGGTGGAATATTGGTTCTAAATATACATAGGAACCAATGTCTGATAAGAATATACATATAATTATTTTTCTTCATGGGGATTATGGGTGGAATATTGGTTATAAATATACATAGGGAACGCTTTAAATTCCTTTACAGGTTACCACTTTAGGTTTACACAGGATGTCTGGTGCTAGAATTACTGTCTGTGATCAGACGTTTGTAGTGATACCTCAGATGTGTTAGTCGATCGTTGCTTGTGTGTACAGGGCCGACGCGTGCATTTGCCTTTGCGCATGAGCATGGGGTGCTTTAAAAATGTTATTCATTATTTGTTTTTCTTTTACACTGTCGCTTTAAATTTCATTTCAATTTTTTTATCACTTTTATTGCTGTCACAAAGAATGTAAACATACCATGTGACAATAATATGCAGTGACAGATACTCTTTTTGGAGACCCCAGAACTCTCCTCTGCCCTTTAAAAGCATTTGATCCCACCAAAATGTGTGTGATCAAATTCTTTCCATTTTTAAAATGGGCTCCAGGGAAACCGGAAGTAATGTGTTATTAGCTTCATGTTTCCCAAATCATAGAGGCGGACAGAGTTGTTCCGATCTTTGTGATCAGCCTTTGGAAGCGCTGGCTGGTCGATCGAGTTTCAGGACAGCCCCCAAAGGCAACGGAAGGGGAGGCATGTCCCCTCCTGCTGTTTGTAAAAGCAATCAAGTGGCTAGTTATCCGCTTGGATTGCTTTTAAAAGAGATTTGACCGTTGGCTCTAAACCTTGCTGCTTGCCCGCAGCAGGCTAACTGTAAAAATAAAAATGATTTCCGGGCGCCCAGAACTGCATGTCCTGTGTGTCGGTGATAGAAATTGAAGTTCCCTGCAAACAATACATTTGACTGGACTTTGATATGAATATGGGTACATATACTTTTATATATGGGGATTATGGATGGAAATCTCATGCTTAAAGGGGTTGTAAACCCTCGAGCTTTGCCTTCTATGCATTAAGGTGAAAAACATTCTGTGGTGCAGCTGCCCCAGAGCCCCCCTTTTACTTACCTGGACCCGGTCTTTTCAGCGACAGGGACAATCACACCAGCTCCAGCCGGTGTCAGTCATGAATGGATAGATTGATAGCAGTGCAGCCATTGGCTCCCACTGTTAATCAAATCCAATGACGCTAGAGCCAGGGGGCGTTGTCGAGTCCTGCTGTCTGACAATGGATGCAGCATCAGGAAATGGGAGCGCGCCCACACGAGTGTGCCGAGAGGAGAGCGCTTCTCCAACGGGGCACTCGAGACGAGGGGGAGCCAGGAGCGCCACTGAAGGACCAAAGAAGAGGAGGATCGGGACCACTCTTTGCAAAACTAACTGCATATAGGAGGTAAGTATGACATGTGTGTTTTTTTCTTTTAAACAAATCTTTAGACATCCTTTAAACTCAACAAACAATATAGTTAACCTGTTTCTGAAAAGATTATGTGTATAACTGTTTTTCTGCATTGGGATTATGGGTGGAATATCGGGGTTGCACTTGACAAGAAACATATATATTTTTTTTTAAAATCTTTAGTTAAAGGTAAGCAAATTGTACAAAATAGTTTGGCATCACAAATGTCAACCTACATCATATAAATGTTTTAACTTGTCAAAAAGGTCTACGTACATTAATGAGACAACCGGTAAGGTTCCTTTACAGTGTTATGAGAGAGAAGGAGACTAGTCCAAAGACTCCACAACAGCACATCCTGCATTTCATCCTGAATTATGGGGGGACCCTCCAAACCAGGAAGATGGTTAGTTTTATAGGACATATTTATACCATTAAATGAGATTGAGAGAGAAAAAGTAACATAACCTAACGGGTAAAGCAAACTGAATCTCTATTGGCAGGTACCGAGCCATTGTAATTCAGCGGACTATGCCTAAACAGTGTGTCCCTAGTAGGGTGTGGCTCTCCGTCCGGGTTTCCCAGGAACGGTACCAAAGGATTATGCAAGCTGAGGGAATTTTATCTGTAATGGGAGAAAGGGAAGGAGTGGGCGACACCAATGGTGTCGGTGGGGAATATAAGGGTAAAGGGTAAAGGGTGAACAGTAGAGGGGAAATGAGAGTGGAGGGGGGGGGGGTGAGAAGCTGTGGCGAGGTCGACGGCCCTAGGTATCAAATTTTCCAGAGACGAGTTACTCAGATATAGAACTTATATTCGTCCGAGAATCGGAGCAGATCCCAATGTGTCCAGCGAGTGTTGTCTTCCTCCTCCCTTTCCCCTAAGGCAGCTGTAAGATGTTCCATCCACTGTATATCGCACACCCTCGCAAACCACTGCGACACCACTGGTGGGTATTGTTGCTTCTACATACTGGGAACACACGCCCTAGCTGCATTCAAGGTGTTTCCATAGGGATTTGTGATATCGCTTACAAGACATGGGAGTCAGATTTAGGAGTATTGCTGTAGGTTTATCCTGGAGGGAGACCTCAGTAATCTTGTGGATGATCTGCAGGACTTTTCTCCAGAAAAGGGACAGCTCTGAACATTCCCAGAAAATGTGAAGTAATGTGCCAGTCTGGGTGCCACATCTCCAACACAGGGGACTATGACCTGTGAACATTTATTTACTCAATAAATGTGGTGTTAAGATCTCTCTCCCATTTCCTCGGATACGGGGGGTCATGTTGAGATGTGTGGGCAAGTAGGATGTTATAAAAGTAGGAAAGGAATTTCCGTATAGGTTCCTCTTTCCAGGCACAAATCTTCAAAGGAAGTAGGCCGTCTGTGGAAACAAACATTGTCAGGAAGGGATCGGAGGAAGTGTGATAGTTGAGAAATCTTCCACCTGTCGAAAATGGAGTTAAGGACAGGATAAAGGCCTGAGGGGTCAGTCCATTCAGAGGGGCCAAGAAAAAAAAGAGGCTATAACAAAGTTCTAGTCAGGTTGGAGCCAGAAGTACTTGTCAGAAATACTTGGAATCAAGTCCGGGTGACCAATTATGGACGTTAATGGAGACGGAAAACTGGCCGTCTTTGCTATCCTGAAATATCTATGAAGCGCCTGTAAAATGATCTTAATCAGTGGGTGTGGGGAGGAAAATCTGGCGAACCGAGTCCCACTCCAGGGTAAGCATGCTAAAGGGAATCGCCACCATTTCCTGTTCCAGGCAGACCCATAGTTTATGGGTTGCATGTCTTCACCAGTCCACCACTCTGTTCATGTGGACTGCTGTGCTGTAAAGGGCTGGGTCGGGGAGGCCAACCCAACCCCTGAGTTTTGGACGCTGTAGTAGCAATCTCTTGAGCCGCGAGGGCTTGCCCTGCCAAACGTAGTTGATGAAAATTGTCTGTATCTTACGAAAGAAGCTCTGTGGAATCCAAACTGGCAGCGCTTGTAAGGAGGTAAAGCAGCCTTGGCATGATGGGTTGTCCCGATACCACTTTTTTAGGACCGAGTACAAGTACCGATACTTTTTTCCAAGTACTCGCCGATACCGATTACCGATACTTTTTTTTCAATGTCATGTGACAGTTTGAAAGATGGGGACTGATAGGTGGCACTGACAGGTGGCACTTATGGGCACTGACTGGTGACTGGCTCTGATGGGCACTAATAGGTGGCTGGCACTGATAGGTGGCACTTATGGGCACTGATAAGTGGCACTTATGGGCACTGATAGATGGCACTGAGTGCACTGAAAGGTGGCACTTGTGGGCACTGATATGTGGCACTTGTGGGCACTGATATGTGGCACTTGTGGGCAGTGATTGCACTGAAAGGTGGCACTTGTGGGCACTGATATGTGGCACTTGTGGGCACTGATATGTGGCACTTGTGGGCACTGATATGTGGCACTTGTGGGCACTGATAGCACTGAAAGGTGGCACTTGTGGGCACTGATAGGTGGCACTGATAGATGGCACTTGTGGCACTGATAGATGGCACTTGTGGGCACTGATAGGTGGCACTTGGTGGCACTGATTGCACTATCAGTGCTGTCAGTGCCCACAAGTGCCATCTATCAGTGCCACCTATCAGTGCCCACAAGTGCCACCTTTCAGTGCTATCAGTGCCCACAAGTGCCACATATCAGTGCCCACAAGTGCCACATATCAGTGCCACCTATCAGTGCAATCAGTGCCATCTACCAGTGCCACCTTATAGGTGGCACTGGTAGATGGCACTGATTGCACTGATAGGTAGCACTTGTGGGTACTGATAGGTGGCTGGCACTGAAATGCTGCGGGAAAAAAATGACAGGATTTAAAATAAAAAAAACTGCTGCAACGCCCATCTTGGTACACCCTGCACTCGGCTGAAGTAAGCAGCAGCAGACATCTTGTTACACCCAGCCCATATAGCTCGGGCTGGGTGTAACAAGATGTCTGCTGCTTACTGCAGCCAAGTGCAGGGTGTACCAAGATGGGTGTGGGGACGTTCAGCTGCTGACAGCGACCGAATGCGACATCACCGGTCACCGATCCTGATGCGGCTGCGCCCTGCACCCCTGCCAGCTTACCAGTTTCAACTGCAGGTGAGGGACTCGCTCTCCGCCCTGGTCTCCGCCCCCTGCCGCACTCTCCGTCCCGCTCTCCGCCTTGGTCTCCACCCCCCGCCTCACTCTCCGCCCCCCGCCGCACTCTCCGTCCCGCTCTCTGCCCTGGTCTCCGCCCCCCGCCACGTTCTCCGCCCTGCTCTCCGCCCCCCGCTCTCCACCCCCTCTCTGCGTCCGCTCTGGAAAAAAAAAAAAGTATCGGACTGGGCATCGGGAGCATTTGCGCGAGTACAAGTACTCGCGCAAATGCTTGGTATAGGGACAACCCTAATATTCATCTTTTCGTTATTACATCTACCAAACAAGGAAACTGCCAAGCTTTTCCATCTGTCCAAGTCTGAGGAAAAGATGTTCAGAAGTGGCTGTAAGTTGAGTTGGTAGATGAGATGTAGGTTAGAAAGGATTTTAGTGCCCAGGTATTGAATAGCCTGGGGAGGCCATTGGAAGGGAAAGTTGCCACTAGTGTTTGCTCCATCGCACATTTTTTGTGAGAATTTATGGCAAGAAAAGATTGAGAGCAGGTTCTCTATTTTTGTGACGGGAAAAATGTTGGTAATCGCGATCATCTGTATGCAATTACGACGCGCAAAAATCCACGCATGCTCAGAATCAAGCAGAAGAGCCGGACTGCCTATTTAACTTCATTGATCTCGACCCGTCGTACGTGTTCTTGACGTTCGGAATTTCAGACAAGATTTATGTGACCGCGTGTATGCAACACAAGTTTGAGCATTCTGTTGGAAAAAAATTCCAAGTTTTTTTTGTTGGATTTTCCGATCATGTGTACGTGGCATAAGGGTAGATTTATTTTTTTACATAGGGATTATGGGTGCAATATGATGGTTACACATGGCAAGGAACACGTTTGACCTGCCTGCCATAAAAAAAGGGGTGTAAATATTTTATACATGGGAATTTTGGGTGAACTATCAGTGAAATAATATGGTTACACATATTATTTCACTTATATAACCTGTTTCTGATAAGAATATGGGTATCATATTTTTCACTGGGATAATATGGGGGTGGTGTCAGCGATTAATTCTACATCTGCATCTTCTCCACCAGTGGTGCGCCTTTTGCGTCATTTGGTTTTTGCTTTGTCTTCGCCTAAATGCTTTCATTTATGCTGTGCATATTCTGGGTGTTTGCAACAAAGTGGCAGATGCTTTATCTCGATTTCAGTGGGGCGAGTTTCGCATGTTGGCACCGGAAGCGGAGCGGCATGGGATGCCTTGTCCCAGGCGGCTTTGGAGGATCGCTTTAGAGTCGCCGCTGGATTGATTCGGGATTCGCTGAGTGCGACGACCTGGCAGGCTTACGCGAGGGCCTGGACGTAATGGATTTCTTTGTTGGAAGAAGTAGGCGATGGGGGCATTGACGTTCCTTTTGTGATCCTTTTTTTTATAAGTCGCAATTTTGGGAGGGGTGTATCTGCTTCTGCGGTGGATAGAAAATTGGCAGGCCTGGCCTTTTGTTTCAAATTGCTGGGGGTACAGGATTGTACTAAGGCGTTTGCAGTGAGGCAAGCCATGAAAGGGTTTCGCAGGAGTTGCCGGGCAGTTGATTCCCGGCGCCCTGTGTCTTTTTCTGTTCTAAGTGCTATTTTGGGTCATCTGAACACGGTTTGTTCGTCCTCTTATGAACACACATTGTTTAGGGCTGCATTTTTGGTGGCCTTTTTTGGGGCTTTGCTCATTAGCGAGCTGGTAAGCCCTTCCAAACGGGTAGCTGGGGGTTTGATGGTAGGGGGACGTTGTTATTTCCTCTTCCGCGTTCAGTATTTGGATTCGGCGATCCAAGATGGACCAGTGTGGCAAGGGTGTGTTAGTGCAGCTGTTTTGGGGTAATGCCCCCCTTTTTTGTCCAGTGCAGGCCTTGGAACAGTTCTTTCTGGTGCGAACGCGGACTGGTGGTGCACTGTTCATGCATTCGAAAGGCTCGCATTTATCTAAATTTCAATTTGTAGCAGTCTTCCGTGCTTGTTTGGCGGCCGCTGGGCAAAACCCGCTGGAGTATGCTTCTCACTCTTTTTGGATTGGAGCGGCCACAGAGGCATCCCGGTGGGGATTGGATGAGAGAGTTGTTAGGCGCATTGGTAGATGGAGTCCAACCGATTCCGCTCTTATCTCAGGCCGCACTTGCTATAGACTATTTTAAGCACGTGGGTTTTTTCTTCTACTGTTTTGCTGTTTGTGTTATATCTTTTACCCTTGGAATGCACTGTGAGCATGTTTTCTTTTCAGGTGCCCCGGAATGCCTCATCTGTATCCTGGGACATTCCTTTGTTTTTTGGGGGTCCAGGAGGGTGGAGGTTAGACCCAATGGCAGGCAGTTAGGGGTACCTCATGCTCAGGGCACCGTTCGTTGGATTGGGGTCCCGGGTATGCTATGGGGCCGGGTGGTAGAGGAGGTTACCCATTTTGCCAGGTTGGATAGGGCCCCCAATATTTTGATTCTCCATGTAGGGGACAATGATTTGGGCCTTGGCTCCCGTAGAGATCTTATCAGGGACGTGAAGTTTGATTTTCTTAGACTTTGAACTGCGTTCCCGGACATGATAATAGTCTGGTCAGATGTCGTGGCTCGTACGTCTTGGCGGATGGCTCGATCAGTCGAAAAACCTAATAAGGCACGGGTCAAGGTGAATAAAGAAGTGGGGAAGTTTATTGTTCGGAATTCGGGTTTGGTTATTCATCACTTGGATTTGGAGACTGACATCTGGCAGTTTCTTAGAGGCGATGGTGTCCACCTGAATGCGGTGGGTACTGATCTGTGGCTGTTAGGTTTGGAGGATGGGTTTCATCTGGCTTTCTGTGCATCTGTGGCGGTTGGGGTCCTTGACGGAGGCCTATTTATGGTTATTGGGAAAATGGTGGGGATCCATCGGAGGTATGAGTCCTCGAGTGTATACGGTACAATGAATATTAGGTTAAGACAGGTGGGTGTCTGAGGTCAGCTGGTTTAGGCTCCGAGCCGGTGTTTGCGGCTGGGGTCACAGCTCAGCCATCTGGTGCCTCAGACACATAATAAATTTGGCAAGGTGGCACCGTCAGGGACCTCTAATCTTGATAGTTATGTATGGTTAGGTTATGTTTTTTATATAGAAAATGTACGTTTAATAAAAGGCCGCGTTCGGCCATTTAACTCCATAGATGTTGTTGCGTGGTCATTTCCTGATAAGCAGAAGGGGGCGGGAAAATGGGGCTGTTCTAGGTATGGCAGTTTTAGGTGAGCTGTTACCTACCCTAGTCAAGGAAATGGGAGGGAATATAGAGAATCAATATATATTTATTCCACTTAAAAATGTATAAAGAAAGGTCAAATGTGTTCCTTTCCAAGTGTAACTATGGTGTTCCACCAATAATTTGAATGTAGAACAATAATTAAACCTATGTTTATATCAGAAATGGGTTGAAAATATTACTTTGGATGTGTAACAATTATATTTCACCCATAATCCCCATTAGGGATGAGCTCGTGTTCGAGTCGAACATAAGTTCGACTCGAACATCGGCTGTTCGACCGTTCGGTGAACATCGAACGATTTGGGCCGTTCGCGCCAAATTCGAGTGACGCGAACGGCCCACAATACACTGCGCCATGGCAGTGCAATCCCGGCGCTGTGATTGGCCAAGCATGCACTGTGACCCCGCATGCTTGGCCAATCACAGCGCCGGCAGCTAGGAGAGCCATAATTGGCAACAGCCAGGTTGCCTGTGGCCAATTATACCTCAGGGGGTTTAGCACACGTCCCACACTATAAAAGGCCGCCAGCGCGGCGGCCTTGTGTAGTGTGTTCCGGCGCAGGGAAAGAGAAGGATAGGCAGTGACAGTGTGATATTCTTTGTGCTATTCTTGTGTGCAGGGAGAGAGAAGGATAGGCAGGGAGAGTGTCAGTGTCATATTCTTTGCTAAACCTTGTGTGCAGGGAGAGAGAAGGATAGGCAGGGGACAGTGTCAGTGTCACATTATTTGCTAAACCTTGTGTGCAGGGAGAGAGAAGGATAGGCAGGGAGAGTGTCAGTGTTAGGGATGAGCTCGGTGTTCGAGTCGAACATAGGTTCGACTCAAACATCGGCTGTTCGCGCGTTCGGCGAACAACGAACGATTTGGGCCGTTTGCGCCAAATTCGGGTGATGCGAACGGCCCACAATACACTGCGCCATCGCAGTGTAATCCCGGCACTGTGATTGGCCAAGCATGCACTGTGACCCTGCATGCTTGGCCAATTACAGCGCCGGCAGCGAGGAGAGCAATGATTGGCCACAGGCAGGATGCCTGTGGCCAATTATAGCTGAGGGGGTTTAGTACACGCCCCACACTATAAAAGGCCGCCAGCGCGGCGGCCTTGTGTAGTGTGTTCCGGAGCAGGGAAAGGGAAGGATAGGCAGGGACAGTGTCAAATCTTGTCAAATCTATTCTTTGCTAAACCTTGTGTGTAGGGACAGAGAAGGATAGGCAGGGAGAGTGTCAGTGTCATATTCTTTGCTAAACCTTGTGTGCAGGGAGAGAGAAGGATAGGCAGGGAGAGTGTCAGTGTCATATACTTTGCTAAACCTTGTGTGTAGGGAGAGAGAAGGATAGGCAGGGGACAGTGTCAGTGTCATATTCATTGCTAAACCTTGTGTGCAGGGAGAGAGAAGGATAGGCAGGGAGAGTGTCAGTGTCATATACTTTGATAAACCTTGTGTGCAGGGAGAGAGAAGGATAGGCAGGGGACAGTGTCAGTGTCATTGTTGCTAAGCCTCCTGCACATTATACACCTGAAGTTAGCCCGTATTGCTGCTTTTTCCTGGTGTGTTACACCAACAGGATTTTGCGGCACTTACAGCGGGCGGAGTGTACCTCCTGACCATATTACACCTTAACTTAGCCTGTATTGCTGCTTTTCCCATTTCCCTGCAGGCCATTAGAATGTCTGGAAGGCAAACAAGGAGAGGCAGGCTCTGTGTCTAGAGACAACAGTGCTGGTCGTGGACGCGGTGCATCGCCATCAGCACGTGGCCATGGGACACGCTTGTCCTTCTTTTCGGCAGCTGGACGTGTTGAGCCGCATCATGCCGAAGACTTGGTAGAGTGGATGACCAAGCCCTCCTCATCCTCCTCATCCTCTCTCACCCAGGCTCAGGGTACTGGCAAAGCAGCTGCCAAAGCGTCCTCTTCCCTGGTATCAATGTCATCATCAGTCACTCCTTCCCTAGACCAACCATGTCCTCCTGAGGAGTCCCCCGAACTGTTTGAGCACAGTGTTGGGTACATGCTCCAGGAGGATGCCCAGTGTTTCGAAGGGTCTGATGATGATACCCAGCTAGAGGAAGGCAGTAGCGTGAGAGCAGATAGAGGGGATGCTCAAGAAGGACACCAATCTGGCAGTCATGTTCCAGCAGCTGCAGCATACTGCCAGATTGGCTCCAGTGATGAGGAGGGAGGGGATGATGAGGTCACTGACTCCACGTGGGTGCCTAATAGGAGAGAGGAACAGGAGGAGGAGGAGGATGAGGAGGAGGCACATCTCCAACGAGGCAGGATGCCCTCGGGGGGCCAGCGTAAGGGCAGCACACCGACGGAATCACACCGCAGAGCTCCGCCTGTGCAGGGCGCTGCCTCTGCCCGTTATTCGAAAAGTTCTTTGGTGTGGGCCTTTTTTGAGTCGAGTGCATCAGATCGCACAGCTGCTGTTTGCAACATATGTCTCAAGCGTATATCGCGTGGCCAAAACATCACCCGCTTGGGCACCACATGCTTGACCAGACATATGTTGACCTGCCATGCAGCTCGTTGGCAAGCCTACCTTAAAGACCCACACCAAAGAACAAAGCTGACCTCTTCTTGCACCGCATCAGCTGGGATCTCCAAGCCCACTATACCTTCAGTCCTCTCTGAAACCTGCTCTGAGAGGAATGAAGGTGTAGAATTAGGTGTGTCACAGCCAAGTACTTGCGGGCACTCTGCTAGCAGTACACCAACGTCCGATTCTAGCAGGCAAATTTCCCTGCCCCAGCTGCTGGACCGTCGAAAGAAGTTCACTCCCAGCCATCCACATGCCCAGCGGTTGAATGCTAGCTTGGCTAAACTGCTAGCGCTTCAACTGCTGCCTTTTCAGTTGGTAGACTCTGCCCCCTTCCGTGAGTTTGTGCAATGTGCGGTTCCTCAGTGGCAGGTTCCCAAACGCCACTTTTTCTCACGGAAGGCGATTCCGGCTCTCTACCGGCATGTGGAAGGCAATGTCTTGGCCTCGCTGGACAGGGCGGTCAGCGGTAAGGTGCATATTACCGCTGACTCATGGTCCAGCAGGCATGGACAGGGACGTTACCTTTCTTTCACGGCCCATTGGGTCACTCTTTTGGCAGCTGGGAAGGATGCAGGACAAGGTGCAGTAGTGTTGGAGGTTGTTCCACCGCCACGCCTCCAAAATGCTACTACTGGTTGTGACACACCTCTGTCCTCCACCCCCTCCTCTTCTTCTTCCTCCGTGGCCTCTTCCTGTGCTTTGTCCTTGGAACCAGCGGTGCTCTGTAGGCGTTCAAGGGGCTACGCAAGTACGCAGGCAAAAAGATGCCATGCCGTGCTTGCGCTGGTGTGTTTGGGGGACAGGAGCCACACTGGGGCAGAGGTTCTGTCTGCTCTGCAGGGGCAGGCCGAGAGGTGGTTGACGCCACGCCAGCTTAAGCCAGGAATGGTAGTTTGCGACAATGGCACCAACCTCCTCTCCGCTCTCCGACAGGGACAACTGACCCATGTACCCTGTGTGGCTCACGTCCTTAACCTGGTGGTGCAGCGGTTCTTGGGCAGGTACCCGGGCTTACAGGATGTCCTGAGGCAGGCCAGGAAAGTCTCTGTGCATTTCCGCAGATCTTATAATGCCAGTGCTCGCCTGGCTGAGCTGCTAAAGGAGTTGAACCTGCCCAAGAACCGCCTTATATGTGACATGCCCACCAGGTGGAACTCAACGTTGGCCATGCTGCAGCGGCTGCACACGCAGCAGAGGGCCATCAATGAGTACCTGTGCGACTACGGCACCAGGACAGGGTCAGGGGAGCTTGTTTTTTTTTCACCACACCAGTGGGGCATGATCAGGGATGCATGCACTGTTCTGGCACCATTTGAGGAGGCCACGAGGATGGTGAGCAGTGACAGTGCATGCATCAGTGACACTGTACCTCTTGTCCACCTGTTGGAACATACGCTGCATGGAATAATGGACAGGGCACTTGAGGCAGAACAGAGGCAGGAAGAGGAGGACTTCCTTGCCTCTCAAGGCCCCCTTTACCCAGACAGTGTTCCTTCTGTCCCACCCATCGCACAGGAGGAGGAGGATTGTGTCAGCATGGAGGTGGAGTCTGGCACTCAGCATCATCAGCAGCAGTCTTTTAGGGATGATTTACAGTCCCAAGAAACCAGTGGACTTGTACGTGGCTGGGAGGAGGTGGCTGCGGATCATGTCGTCCTTAGTGACCCAGAAGACTCCGGACCAAATGCCTCAGCTAACCTACGCTGCATGGCCTCCCTGATCCTGCAAAGTCTGCGGAAGGATCCTCGTATTCTTCGGATCAAGGAGAGGGACCATTACTGGCTGGCCACTCTCCTTGATCCACCGTACAAGGGTAAGGTTGCGGACCTTATCTTACCGTCGCAGAGGGAGCAGAGGATGAGACAACTCCGGGAGGCCTTGCAGAAAGGTCTGTGCAACGCGTTCCCAGAGACTGGGAGGTTACAAACTCCTGGTCCTGGACAACAAGTTGCTGAAGCTTCGGTCAGTCAAAGAAGGAGCGGTGGGGAAGGTTGCCGTCTGACCAATGCGTTCAGACAATTCTTTAGTCCGCAGCCCCAAGGTATGATCGGTTCCAGCAACCATCGCCAGCGTCTGATATACATGGTGCAGGAATACCTAGGGGCAAGGTCAGACTTGGACACCTTCCCCACCGAAAATCCTCTGGCTTACTGGGTCTTGAGGATGGATCACTGGCCAGAGCTTGCACAGTATGCAATTGAGCTACTGGCCTGTCCTGCATCCAGCATTCTTTCAGAACGCACATTCAGTGCTGCTGGAGGATTTAGCACGGATCACAGGGTGCGCCTGTCCACCGACTCGGTTGATCGACTAACCTTCATAAAGATGAACCAGTCTTGGATCACCACCAGCTACCAAACACCTGAAGCTGATATAACAGACTAATTTATTTTCAAATGTCACATCCCTTCAAGACTGATGCTGATGCTGAGAGACTGTCCTGTTATGTTGACTGACTATCCTCCTCCTCCTCAATGATCCGATTGATGATGATAGCTTGGAAGAACATTTTTGCTTCTGGGTGCCGCCACCAGTGGCTGAGGCCCAATTTTTCAGCCCCTGTTTAACAGGGGCGTGTAATTACAATTTTTGATGCAATACTTTGCAACAGGGCTCATTGCTGTGCTCCAAGTACAGTATCTGTGAGGGGTTGCAGTGTTGTGGCACCAGTGCCTAAGGCCCAATTTTTCTGCCCCTGTTTAACAGGGGCATGTAATTACAATTCTTGATCTAATAATTCACAGCAGGGCCCATTCCTGCGCCCACCAAGAGTAACTGTGAGGCCTTACAGTGTTGTGTCAACACCACCACCACCACCAAAGGCCCAATTTTTCAGCCCCTGTTCAACAGGGGCATGCAATTACAATTCTTGATCTAATAATTCACAGCAGGGCCCATTCATGCGCCCACCAAGAGTAACTGTGAGGGCTCACAGTGTTGTGGCAACACCAACATGTAAGGGGCAAATTTCAGCTGAGTATATACGGCAGGCCCCTACTTTCAAACATCCAACTTACAAACGACTCCTCCTTGCAAACGGAAGGATACAACAGGAAGTGAGAGGAAATCTACCCCTAGGAAGGCAAATTCTCTCCTGTAAAAGTTAATATGGGAAAAAAAGTGTCTCCTCTCCACTGATGCTTTATCACCAATTCTTGTTTTAATAAAACCCCCAAATTTTCAAAAAACATTTGTCATTAGGACGGAAAGTGAGGTGAACTGTTCTGAACAGGTGCACACTGCACAGGCAGCAAAACAAATGTTACAGGGGTGATAACCCTTCCCCATGTTTTCCAAAAAGCTTAAAAATATATTTTTTGGCTGGAGCTACATTTAAACAATGTACCTGTTCAAAATTACAAACAGATTCTACATAAGAACAAACCTACAGTCCCTGTCTTGTATGCACCGCCTGTATACGGCTGTTCAGAGTATATAGGGCCTTTTTTATTTTGTGTGCGGGGTTCCCCTTAATATCCATACAAGACCCAAAGGGGCTGGTAATGGGCTGGGGTGGGGGGGGGGTGTGTGATGGGGTAGCTATGGCATTTTTCTTAAAGATTTTCATCCATATTACCGGGACCAGACATTACATTAAAGCCGCAAGCAGTTTTAAATGGCTTTTTTTCCTTTAGAAATGTAATTTTGTGCAGGGACAGTTCTAAACACGGGAAACACGTGGCACTTCACAGGCATACTTTAGACACCCCCCAGGTACGATATTTAAAGGAATATTTGACTTTTTTTATTTCACTTTATGCATCATTAAAATGACTGCTCCAGAAAAACGGCAGTTTTTAAAACTTCTTTTTGCATTGATACATGTCCCCTGGTGCAGAACCTGGGTTCCCAAACCCTTTTTAGGACAATAACATGCATAATAGTCGTTATAATTAGCACTTTAGATTTCGAACGTTCGCATCCATTGTATTTAATAGGGTTCTAAAGTTCGTGCGAACTTTCGGTCCGTTCGCGGGTTCTGGTGCGAACCGAACCCAGGGGTGTTCGGCTCATCACTAATCCCCATGTATAAAATTTTTTTAGGGATGTCCCGATACCGATACTAGTATCGGTATCGGTACCGATACCAGGCATTTCCCGAGTACTTGTACTCGGGGAAAATGCTCCGATGCTTCAGCCGATACTTGGGCAGTCAGTGATGATCGGTGCGGCGGGGGGAGTTACAAGCACCGATCACCGCTGTATAGATTTCAATACAGCCCGACAGCTTCTCCCGACCCCCCCCCCCCTCTTTTCAGCTGTTTTAGTGAAATCTATACAGCGGTAATCGGTGCTTGTAACTCCCCCCAAAGCCGCACCGATCACCGCTGACTGTCCCTGTATCCTACTCCAGTTCCCCCATCCATGCTGCTCTCCCCCGTGCGCTCCGTGTCCCCCCTCCATGCTGCTGATGTCCTCCGTTATTCCGCTCTCCCCCGTGCGCTCCGTGTCCCCCCCTCCATGCTGCTGCTGTCCTCAGCTCCGTGCCACCCTCCATATCCTCCTCCGCCTCCCTCTGTCAGGATGGAGAGCGGAGGTAGGAGCCGCTAAACCTGGCTCCTACCTTTTCCGAATGAACAGAGTCATCACTGACTCTGTCCATTCATATAACTGAAACATCGTAACCTGTGTGTTTACGATGCTTCAGTTTATGAATGGAGAGGAGCCGTTGTCTCCTCTCCATTCATTTTCAGTGTAGCTGAGAAAGGGACTGGGGAATCTGTGTCCCTAGTCCCTTTCTCTGTCTCAAAGGGGAGATGTCAGAGGTCTGTTAAGACCCCTGATATCTCACCAAAGCCCCCCAACCGGGCTAGAAATAAAAAAATAAATAGCAATAAATAATAAAACAAAAATAATTGTAAAAAAAAAAAAAAAAAAATACACAGACCATACACCCCCCCACCTGCCCCAACAAAGCATTGTAAAAAAAACATGACAAAAAATAGTAAAAAAAAAAAAAAATAGTAAAAAAAAAAAAAAAATTGTAAAAAAAAAAAAAAAAAGGAAAAAAAATAAAAATAAATACTGACACATAAAAAAAAGTATCGGTATTCGGTATCGGCGAGTACTTGAAAAAAAGTATTGGTACTTGTACTCGGTCTTAAAAAAGTGGTATCGGGACAACCCTAAAATTTTTATACCCATATTATCATAACCAGGTTTAAAATGTTGTTTGGTATGTGTAATCATGGTATTCCGCCCAAAAACCACATGTAGAAAATTTATTATAACCATATTCTTATTAGAAACAGATTAAATATATTTACTGATACGTTTAACTATGATATTCCACCCATAATCCCCATAAAGAACAATCATTATACACATATTCCTATCAGAAACAGGTCAAATGCATTATGTAGGATGTGTATCTATGACATTCCACCCATAATCCCCACGTAGAACAATAATTACCGTATTTATCGGCGTATAACACGCACCCCAAGTTTAGGAGGGAATTTTAAGGAAAAAAAAAAATACTTACATTTAAATGCCCATCAATGCAGTGTCATTTGCAGCCTTTTCAGTGCAGCCTTGCCCCAGTGTCCATTGCAGCCTTGCCCCAGTGCAGCCTTGCCCCCAGTGTCCATTGCAGCCTTGCCCCAGTGCAGCCTTGCCCCCAGTGTCCATTGCAGCCTTGCCCCAGTGCAGCCTTGCCCCCAGTGTCCATTGCAGCCTTGCCCCAGTGCAGCCTTGCCCCCAGTGTCCATTGCAGCCTTGCCCCTGTGCAGCCTTGCCCCCAGTGTCCACTGCAGCCTTGCCCCAGTGCAGCCTTGCCCCCAGTGTCCACTGCAGCCTTGCCCCAGTGCAGCCTTGCCCCCAGTGTCCACTGCAGCCTTGCCCCATTGCAGCCTTGCCCCCAGGGTCCAGTGCAGCCTTGCCCCCAGGGTCCAGTACAGCCTTGCCCGAATTTAAAATTGGCGCCGCCGAGACTGGGCGGAGCGGAGCAAACGCTGCCGAGATCGCAGGGACTGGGCGGAGCTGAGATACACATAGCCAAGTGTACTCGGCTCTTCCCGGCTCCACTCACAGTCACGCCAAGTCCCGCCCTATGATGGACATAACACAGGTCCAATGGCGGGACTGGGCGTGACTGTGAGCGGAGCCGAGAAGAGCCAAGTACACTCGGCTATGTGTATCTCGGCGGCGATCGCTCCGCTCCGCTCACAATCAGCGGGGATCAGCATATAACACGCACTCACGATTTTCCCCTGATTTTAAGGGGAAAAAAGTGCGTGTTTTACGCTGATAAATGCGATATATGCATATTCTTATTTGAAATTGGTTTAATATGTTCCTAGGTATGTTTAACTACAATATTCCACCCATAATCCCCATGTAGAAAAAAAAATGAATATTCGTATCAGAAATGGGTGAAATAGGTTCCTATGTATATTTCTCAACAATAATCCACCCATAATCCCCATGTAAACAAATAATTCTATGCTTATTTCTATGTATAATTATAAACAATATTCCACCCATAATCACCAATGTAAAAAAATTATATGCATATTGATATCAGAAATAGGTTTAATATATTCCTATGTATATTTAACTACAATATTCCACCCATAATCCCCATGTAGAAAAATTATATGCATATTTTTATCAGAAATGGGTTTAATATACTGTATATACTCGAGTATAAGCCGACCCGAATATAAGCCGATGCACCTAATTTTGCTTCAAAAAACTGGGAAAACGTATTGACTCGAGTATAAGCCTAGGGTGTTCATCTGCATGCCTCACTGTGCCTCACTGTGTCCATGCCTGACTGTGCCTCACTATGCCTCACTGTCACTGTGCCCAATCTCCCTACTTAATCTCCGGCACTGTGTGACTAGACTGACGTTTAACATGGGAGTCTATGGAAGGGGTGCCCGGCTTTGAAAAATCGGCGCTCCCCGACCGTAGGTCCCCTGGGCAACAAATTTTGCACACTTGTAGAGGAGGAGTGTGGCTACATGTGTGCCAAGTCCAGGGGACCTACGGCCAGCCGGTACAGGGTCCCCAAAGTCATAGAAATTACCGTTTAACATGGGAGTCTAGGGAAGGGGTGCCTGGCTTTGAAAATTCGGTGCTCCCCGGCCGTAGGTCCCCCGGACACCAAACTTTACACACTTGTAGAGACCGGCCGGTACCAGGTCCCCAAATTCGGGCCGGGATCAGGTGCACAAAGGTGAAGATGGACACAGACGCGAGTATAAGCCGAGGGGGGCATTTTCAGCACAAAAAAATGTGCTGAAAAACTTGGCTTATACTCAAGTATATACGGTATTCCTAAATATATTTATAACCAATATTCCACCCATAATCCCTATGTAGAAAAATTATATGCATATTCTTATCAGAATGGGTGAAAAAGGTTCCTATGTATATTTAGAACCAATATTCCCCATGTAGAAGAATAATTATATGTATATTCTTATCATAAATGGGTGAAATAGGTTCCTATGTATATTTAGAACCAATATTCCACCCATAATCCCCATGTAGAAGAATAATTATATGTATATTCTTATCATAAATGGGTGAAATAGGTTCCTATGTATATTTAGAACCAATATTCCACCCATAATCCCCATGTAAAAAAATAATTATATGCATATTCTTATCAGAAATGGGTGAAATAGGTTCCTTTGTATATTTATAACCAATATTCCACCCATAAGCCCCATGTAGAAAAATAATTATATGCATATTCTTATGAGATATCGGTGAAATAGGTTCCTATGTATATTTATAACCAATATTCCACCCATAATCCCCATGTAGAAAAATAATTATATGCATATTATCAGAAATGGGTGAAATAGGTTCCTATGTATATTTAGAACCAATATTCCACCCATAATCCCCATGTAAAAAAATAATTATATGCATATTCTTATGAGATATCGGTGAAATAGGTTCCTATGTATATTTATAACCAATATTCCACCCATAATCCTCATGTAGAAAAATAATTATATGCATATTCTTATCAGAAATGGGTGAAATAGGTTCCCTTGTATATTTATAACCAATATTCCACGCATATTTCCCATATAAAAAATAATTATATGCATATTCTTATCAGAAATGAGTGAAATGGGTTCCTATGTATATTTATAACCAATATTCCACCCATAATCCTCATGTAAAAAAAATATATGCATATTCATATCAGAAATGGTTTCAATTTATTCCTTTGTATATTTATAATCAATATTCCACCCATCATCCCCATGTAGAAAAAAAATTACATGCATATTATCATCAGTAATGGGTTAAATATGTTCATTGTCAGGAGTTAACATGATATTCCTTCCATAAACCCCATGAGAAATAATAATTCTACCCATATTCCCATCAAAAACAGGTGAAATGTAAGTTTTGCATGACTTCTGTATAATTTACTATGATCCTGCTGTACAGCTGCATATATATCAGCAAGTGAACAGTTAAACATTAGCAACTGCTTCTTGCAACATTGTATCAAGCACTGCAGGAAAGAATAACATATTATGAGAAACAACAGAGTCATTACCATATATATGTGTATTAAGTACACTGACATCTGGTGAGAGTTCTTAGTATTGCAGCCAGTAATCCAATCATCCCATCATCCCAATATGCAGTTTAGTATATCCCATGGGCCCGAAGGGAGCCATGTCCTACTCCTTTTTAGACAGAAAAAAACTGATCTGCGAGATGCAGAGAGAGGGGATATACCCAGAGGGTCCGCCCCCTGGGCGGTACTGTAGAAAGTGTGATGCATCACTTTTTACAAAGTTTTTCTGCCTAGTCACTCCTAAATGAAGGATAATACCCACTATGTCAATAGGAAGCTGTGTCGGTCCATGAACGAAAGAGTAAAGAAGTTTTAAAAAAACTGTTGTTTTTTCGGGAGCAGTGATTTTAATGATGCATAAAGTAAAAAAAAATAGTGAAATATTCCTTTAAATATCGTACCTGGGGGGTGTCTAAAGTATGCCTGTGAAGTAGCACGTGTTTCCCGTGTTTTAGAAATGTCATTTTGTGTAGGGACAGTTCTAAAGGAAAAAAAGTCATTTAAAACTGCTTGCGGCTTTAATGTAATGTCTGGTCCCGGCATTATGGATGAAAATCATTGAGAAAAATGGCATGGGTACTCCCCCTCCCCCCCCAGCTCAAGCCCACTACCAGCCCCTTTGGGTCTTGTATAGATATTAAGGGGAACCCCGCCTACCCATTAAAAAAAGGCCCTATATACTCTGAACAGCAGTACACAGGCGGTGCAAACAAGACAGACTGTAGGTTTGTTCTTAAGTCGAATCTGTTTGTAATTTGGAACAGGTACATTTTTTAAGTGTAGCTCCAGCCCAAAAAAAATCTATTTTTAAGCTTTTTGGAAAACATAGGGAAGGGTTATAACCCCTGTAACATTTGTTTTGCTGTCTGTGCACCTGTTCAGAATATTTCACCTCACTTTCCGTCCCAATGACAAATGTTTTTTGAAGATTTGGGGTTTATTGAAACAAGGATTGGTGATAAAGCATCAGTGGAGAGGAGACACCTCTTTCCCATATTAACTCTTAGGCCTCGTACACACGACCGAGTTTCTCGGCAAGAACCAGCAAGAAACTTGCTGGCAGAGATGTCTTGCCGAGAAACTCGTTCGTGTGTATGGTTTCTCGTCAAGAAAACCGACAAGTAATCTCGACGAGAAAATAGAGAACCTGCTCTCTATTTTCTCGTCAAGATTCTCGTCGGCATGTTTCTCGACGAGAAAAGTGAGTGTGTGTACACTTACCTGTCCTCCCGGAAGCCCGCGCATGTTCGAAATGAATTTGACGCATGCGCGGTAGCTTCCTAGGCATAGGTAGGGTATACCAAGATGGCGGCGACGGCATCGAATGTGACGAGCGCATGCTCGTCGTAGTCGATGACGTCACCGCGTACGCTCCATTCAAAGAACCGCGGGTTCTTTGAATCGAACGTGTGTACACTCGGCCGGGACAAATTTCTTGTCCAAGAATCTCGTCGAAAAAAACGACATGTTTTTTTCGACGAGAATCTCGGCCGTGTGTACGAGGCTCTACAGGAGAAAATTTCCCTTCCTAGGGGTAGATTTCCTCTCACTTCCTGTTGTCTCCTTCCGTTTGCAAGTAGGAGTCGTTTGTAAGTTGGATGTTTGAAAGTAGGGGCCTGCCGTATATACTCTGCAGAAATTTGGAACTTAGGTGTTGGTGTTGCCACAACACTGTAAGCCCTCACAAGTTACTCTTGGTGGGCGCTGGAACGCCCTGCTGTGAACTATTATATCAAGAATTGTAATTACATGACATTGTTGAACAGTGGTAGGAAAAATTGGGCCTTTGGTGGTGGTGCCACAACACTTCAAGTCCTCACAGTTACTCTTGGTGGGCGCAGGAATTGGCCCAGCTGTGTGAAATATTAGATCAAGAATGGTAATTACATGCCCCTGTTAAACAGTGGCTGAAGGGGGCGTGTCGAAGATGGCGACGGGAGAGGACGCTCAGTAACAGAGCTCCTGGAGTCCGTCTATTAATCCTGTTAATTTTCCGGTGCCGAGGCTGCTGCTGAGCTGTGGATTGACCCCAGTTGCATAGCGGGGACTCCGGGTCGTGCCCAGTGGCAAAAGCCGTCGCTCCAAGTCTGCTGCAGCCTCAGTGGATAGAGCTGTGACGAGAGGCCAGGCCGCCAATACAGGGCACATGGTGTCCCAGACGGAAGCGGTGGAGTCTCCCCCCGCCACAGCGGCAAATCTCGCAGCTGCCATGCAGTCCATCGCTACAGGTCAGGCGGCTCTCATGGACAAGCTAGACCACATACAGACGAATGTGGACTTCATCCGCGGCCGAGTGGCGGAGGTGGAGCAGCGAGTTTTGGCGACGGAGGACACTGTTCGGGAGCACTCTGCATACCCTGAAAGTTAAAGTGAAGGCCCTGGAGTCGCGTGCCGAGGACGCGGAGAACCCGAATAGGTGCAATAACCTGTGAGTCATCGGCCTCCCGGAGGGAACTGAAGGTAAAGATCCGATCACATTTATTAAGCACCTCCTCAAGGAACTGCTCCCCAAGGCCAAGTTCTCCTCCTTCTTCACTGTAGAGAGGGCCCATCGCATGCCGGTTACACGTGGGCCTGCGGGCTCTCCTCCCCGCACGTTCATTTTTAAACTGCTGCATTTCAAGGACCAGGACATGGTGCTGAGTGAGGCCAGGGCCCTGCAGGAGTTAAGGTTTGAGAACACCAGATTATTGATTTTCCCCGATTACTCCGTGGAAACCCAGCGGCAGCGCAAATCCTTTGACACGGTGCGCGCCAAATTGCGTGCAAAGGGCCTCAAGCACAGCATGCTTTTCCCTGCCAGGCTGCGGGTGGAGGTTGGGGAGGCAGTTAGTTTGTTTCTTCACTTCTCCTGAGGAGGTTTCGTCCTGGATAGAGATGGTACGCAGACACTAGATGACATCGTTTTCCCTGCATGACAGTTAGTCTGTCGCTGGAAGGCCCCTGCTGTTTGAGGATACTGTGGGACTGCTTGCAAGGCCTGCTACTGATGCTCTCCTTATAGTTTGTGCCCTGTACATGTCAGTTTGAATCCTGATAGTGGGGGGGACATGGGGGGGTTGTGTCATCCTTTTCCCCCTGCATCATATCTGCGGGGAATCTGTGGGGAGCCCTCTGCCTTGGGGTATTGATGCACATTTGCTCCTCTCTATAGTGGATTCTTGAGTGCCCCACTGCTAGCCTTGCCATGAGGACTCCCCTCTGGAGGGGAGTTTTTGGGTGGGGGGTCCCCGCAGGTCCCCGCAGGTCCCTTTCTACAACCCTCCCGTTGGAGCAGGGGCGGATGCCCATTGTTTGGTTGCTATTGTTCCGGTTGCCAAAGTTTGTACCCCTCCCCTCTGCTGGGAGATCGCACCGATTCACTTATCCGGACTCCATGACCCGATCCATGTACTGTGTTCCAGAGGACGGGACATCGCATCCCCACATGGGCATGTTGCCCTCATCTGTTTTGGGAAAAGGGCCCCCTCCGGTTGGGGTGGGGGGGGGGTTGTTTTGGTTATTGTTTGGGGTTTTGTTGTATTGTTTTACTTATGCATTCATGAGTCAGTATACTTGTTGCATCACATGTTTAGTGCTTTATTCAGGGATCCCTTTCTATGTACCTACCTGGGAATGGTGGTGTGGTGGGGGCCAGCCCGCTTACTTTGCGTTTTATCCTCCTGTAGATTGGTTGGTGGGCCCTTATGTCTGTATGTAAAATAGTGTCCTGGAACACCCGGGGCCTGAACTCCAAAGTGAAAAGGTCACTGGTGTTTCAGTTTCTGCAGCGTCAGTCGCCCCAAATATGCATTCTCCAAGAGACCCACCAGACCTGGGGAAAGCTCCTGAGTCTTAGAAGACTCCTATCACTCCACCTATTCTAATTATTCGAGAGGTGTTACCATATTGATACGCAAATCTCTACCATTTTGCCTAGTGGCGCTTGAGGTGGATCCTGCGGGGCGCTATGTGATCATTCATGCCAATATAATGAATGTGAAAGTTGTCATTGTGGGATTGTATGTGCCTCTCCCTGCCTCCATTTCCTTCCTCTATCAGGTGGTGTCAAAACTCCTGCAATATGCCACTGACAATATCCTGATGTTGGGGGGCTTTAATATGGTCCCGGACCCCGGGATGGACAGGCTCTCCCAGACATCCAGCTCCGCCACTGAGTTGAAGGCCTGGGCGGACGCATTTAACTTCACGGATGTCTGGAGATGGAGACATCCCCAGCTGAGGGCTTTTACGTGCCACTTCGCTACCTACAAAACATTCTCCAGGATTGACCTGGTGTATTCTGGGGGTTCAGTCCTGTCCAGGGTAAGAGACATCACTATCCTGCCCAGGGGGGTCTCGGACCATGCCCGGTTTCCCTGCAACTGGAATTGTCCTGTCCACCTTCAGAGGGCTTGTGGCGACTGTCTAGGTTCTGGCTATCTGACTCGAGGGTGGAGATGCCGTGTAGGGCTGATATGGTCTCCTTCTGGTACACACGGGATAGATCTATCCCTGCTCCAGTTGCCTGGGATACCTTCAAGGCCAGTATGAGGGGTAGCTTCCAGGAGCACATTGGGAGGGTCCGGAAGGGGGCTCGTGGGGCACTGCAGGATGCCGAGGCGAAAGCTGGGGCCCTGGAGAATGCCTATATTCGGGAGCGCACCCCACAGGTGTACTCCTCACTGCAGGAGGCCCTGAGGGATGTGTCCCTAATCCGGGTATCCACTACTAAAATCCATCTATTGCATCAGAGTCAGAGAATTTTCGAACAGGGGGAGAGGAGCGCCTGATTGCTAGCCTGGTTGTCACGGGAACAATCTTCCCCGGTGTCCATAGCCCGCATACAGTCCAGTGGTGGGGAGGTCTTAAAGGACCCTGTCCACATTAATACCCGGTTTGCCTCCTACTACCAGGAGCTCTATAGCACTAGGGCGCAATATACTGAGAGGGAGCTGTGGGACTACTTAGACCAAGTGGACTTGCCCTGCCTCACAGACTCCGTCAGGGAGCGGTTGGATAGCCCATTGACTCTTAAAGAAATTCAGAAGGCGGTCAAATCTTTGCAGAGCGGGAAACGCCGGGCCCGGCTGAATTCTATAAGCCGGGAAGGACCCTGAACTGTGTTCCTCTTATCGGCCAATATCTCTCCTGAATGCAGACTTGAAAATACTCGCAAAAGTTCTAGCTGGCCGCCTGAATTCTGTAATAACAGCTCTGATCCACCCCGATCAGTCTGGGTTTATGCCTGGCAGAGGGACTGATATAAACATACGTAGACTGCTGACCACCATGGATAGGGCGGGGGGGGGGCAGCCCGGGGGTGGTGGTATCCCTCGACGACGAGAAAGCCTTTGACTCGGTCCAGTGGGAATATCTCTGGGCTGTCCTACAAAAATTTGGGTTTGGGCCTGAGTTTATCAGGTGGCTACGTCTGATGTATGCCTCTTCTAGAGCCCGGATACGTACTAATAACTCGCTCTCACCGGCCTTCCCACTGGGCAGGGGCACTGGGCAGGGTTGCCCCCTTTCCCCGGGGCTGTTTGCCTTGGCGGTGGAGCCTCTGGCTTCACGGATTAGGGCTGAGCCAGCGGTCAGGGGAATCCAGGTGGGGGTTCTGGAGAAAATATCCTAGTATGCAGGTGACACTATCCTGTATTTGAGTGATGTCTCCTCCTCACTCCCAGTAGCCCTACAGTTGATCGACGTGTTTGGGTCGTACTCCGGTGTCAGGATAAACTGGGATAAATCCCTTATATACCCCTTGGACCACACTGGGCCGAGACCGCCCATGCCGGGTCCGTTGGTGTGGGTGGACAGCATTAAGTATTTGGGGATCCGTATGGGTGGGCCAGTAGCCAGGTATATGGACCTTAATTTGACACCCCTGCTGGAGTCCTGCTGGAGTCGAAACGCTGCTCGGAATGGAGGTCGCTCCCCTGACTCCAGTAGGCAGGGTTAACCTGATAAAAATTATTTATCTCCCTAAATTCTTATACTTCTTCAGGAACTGCCCACTTTTGATTTCGGCGTCTTTTAAAAAGCTACGATCCATAGTCATCTCCTTTATTTGGCTAGGTAGGGTCCCCAGGCTGGCAGAGACCACGCTGCAGCTGTCGTTAGGTCAGGGCGGATTGGCCCTCCCTAACTTCCAACAATACTATTGGGCGGCTGTCCTGGTGACGGTCCGCTGGTGGTTCTCACAACCCAAGGACAACCCGGCTGTGACCCTGGAGGCAGCGCTCTTAGGATCATATGCTGCGCTTAGCAACCTGGTATTCAGTGGAGTTAAGGCCCATCCGGATTTGACAACTCTGATGCGTACTACAGTGGCGGTTTGGAAAGGGCTAGGGCGGTTTATCGTTCCCCTGACACTCTCCCCCCATACACCTCTATGCGGCAATCCTAACATGCCTCATCTGCGCAGCGTGCCTGACCCGCAGGTCTGGGCGAATAGGGGCATAGTGGTGCTGAAGCATCTGGTGTTGGGATGTAGGTTACATACATACCCAGAACTCAAGGCTGCACATAACCTCCCTAATTGGATGTTTAGGTTTCTGTAGGTGAGACATGCCTTTCAGCATCAATTCCCCAATGGGGTCACCCTCGAGTCGGACCCGGTGGAATGTTTGCTGTCCTCTAAGGTCCTAGTAGGCCCATTGTCTGCATTGTACTTCCGCCTCTCGGTGTCCTCCCCCGCTAAGTTAACTAAAACTTTTACTAAGTGGAAGCAGGATATACCGTCCCTTACGGAGGAGGCTTGGGAAGATTGTGTATCCACATGTGTCCACCATGATCTCCGCTAGAGATCGCTTTATACAATTACAATTCTTGCACTGGGCGTACTATACACCACGCAGGCTAGCTGTCATTTACCCAGAGAGGTCCCCTTCCTGCCCTAGGTGTGGGGACCAGGAGGCCTCCTTTCTGCACATGACATGGTCCTGCCCCTGCCTGCGGGAGTTTTGGGCTCAGGTCTTGGAGGATATTAATTATGCAGCGGGGACTTCGCTCCCCCTGGCTCCAGAAATTATGCTGTTGGGTGTGGTAGCTGACTGTCATGGATATGCATTAATGTCTGTCTGCCATCTTACCTTCCTCCTCATGTGTTCATCTAGAGACCAGACCTCCTTCACCTGGCTTCCTTTATAATCTCCTCCCAGCCTGACTCCACCCCAGGCCCTATCACTGAACACTATATTAACCTGTGCACTGCAAGCCTGCCTTGCTGATCAACGTGTTTGTTAGGCATTGTGTGTTTGGGTTCCTGCCTGCCGTGTGCTACGTCTGTCTCTCTGTTACGTTATTGGCTTGTCCCCGACTATCCCTGTCTGCTCGTGACCCTTGACCTTCGGCTCGTTCTTTCGTTATCCTTGTCTGCTTGTGGCCCCTGACCTTCGGCTTGTTATTCGGTTCTCTCTTATCTCGTGCTGCTGCTTCCCCTTATCCTACGGGGCGTGAGCTAGGAAACTCCAGGGGCCGCGACCTGGTCCCAGCCTGCAGCACAACATCCTCACCACTAGAGGCCCTGGAGAAGACCAGCTGGGTCTTAGACTCCGCGCCCTGGGGAATCTTGGCTCTAGCTTCCGTTAGGATCCCGGTTGTGCTCCTCTGGTCCCGCTTTCCACAACCACCCAGTTTCCTACCCGCAGAAGCCAGCCATAGGGTTCACTACCTCGCGGTGCACTCCTGTCCCCCTACGGTGTGCATCTGTCACCTGGCCACAGGTGACCTTGACAGTTTGATCAGCCATGAACCCGGCTGACATCCCGCTTCCCGCGGATGATCCATTGCAGGGCATAGTTCGCAGACTCGAAGCCCAGGAATCAAATCAGACTCAGGTGATGCGATTCCTCCAGGATCTGGCTTCTCGATTCGAGCAGCTTCAGGTCTCCTTGGGAACCCCGAATCCGCAACCCCAAGTACAACCAGCGGCTGTACCTATCGCACCAGTCGCAGCCTCACACTCACTAAGATTGCCAGCTCCGTCCCGTTTCTCTGGGGACTCCAAGGCCTGCAGGGGGTTTCTCAGCCAATGCACAATTCATTTTGAGCTTCAGTCTCAAAGCTTCCTGTCTGACCGGGCTAAGGTAGCCTATATCATTTCCCTCCTCTCCGGTGAAGCTTTGGCCTGGGCTGCCCCCTGTGGGAGAGGAACGAACCGGTGGTTTCCAGTCCGTCCGATTTCTTGAAGCTCTTTCGTAATATCTTCGAAGAGCCGGATCCGTCTTCTTCAGCGGCTAGTGCTGTCTTACGTCTTCGCCAAGAATCTAGTTCAGTGGGGCAATATGCTCTTCAGTTCCGTATCCACACAGCTGAATTGAGCTGGAATAATGAGGCCCTGGTCGCTACCTTTTTACATGGCCTCTCTGACCGAGTGAAAGACGAATTAGCGGGAAGAGCCATTCCCGTTGGTCTGGACGATGTAATTTCATTATGCAACCAGATCGACATTCGTTTTCAAGAGAGGTCTTTAGAAAAAAGACGCCAGCACTCTCTGGGTCCTAGCCAGTCTGAGCTCCCCTCCCTTCATTCCGTGGAGCATCCTCTACCTGCTGAAGAACCTATGCAGCTGGGCCAGACCAGACTAACCCCCGAAGAACGTGCTAGGCGCAGAACTCTGGGCTTGTGCCTCTATTGTGGGGGCAAGGGTCATTTTCGTGACTCCTGCTCGCTTCGTCCGGGAAACGCTCGGGTCTAATACATTTGGAAGGTGGAGTATTGGACCCAGAAACATCACCTTCTCGCCTGCTCTTGCCGGTGTTCCTTCATGTAGGCACTTCTCCTCAGTCAACCCTTGCATACCTGGATTCCGGGGCTGCCGGCAATTTTATGGATTGGAGAACTGCTTCTTCTATGAAGCTTACCCTTTCACCTCTCACTACCCCATTGGTAGTCTCGGCAATTGATGGCACTGTTCTCCCAGGGGGCCCTATTCGCTTCCAGACGCTACCCATTAGGATGTCGGTAGGGATTCTCCACCAGGAGTGGATATCCTTTCTTATTCTACCCAAGGCCTCTACCCCAGTTGTATTGGGCCTCCCTTGGCTACAGCTCCACTCTCCACATGTGGACTGGGTCTCTGGGCAGATCCTGGCCTGGGGTTCCTCATGTTTCTCGTCGTGTCTTCTCAAGGTGACCCCCAAGGAGAGTCTTCCGGTTGCTGCCACTTCTGTTTCTTCTGATCTTCCTGCTGCATACAGCGATTACCGGGATGTGTTCTGTAAGAAATCAGCTGAGGTGCTTCCTCCCCACAGGTCTTTTGACTGTGCTATTGATCTTGTCCCCGGAGCAACTCTACCCAGGAGTCGTACCTACCCTCTGTCCATCCCAGAGACCCAGGCCATGTCGGAGTATGCCGCAGAGAATCTGGAGAGAGGTTTCATCCGGAAATCCTCATCGCCTGCAGGGGCAGGGTTCTTTTTTGTTGCCAAAAAGGATGGTACCTTAAGACCCTGCATTGATTATCGGGGTTTAAATGCGGTTACTATTAAAAATCGATACCCCTTACCCTTAATATCTGAGCTATTCGATAGGTTGAAGGGTGCCTCCATTTTCACCAAGTTGGATCTCAGAGGCGCGTACAATCTCATTCGAATACGGGAAGGTGACGAATGGAAGACTGCATTCAACACTAGAGACGGGCATTACGAATATCTGGTGATGCCTTTTGGTCTGTGTAATGCTCCAGCCGTGTTTCAAAACTTTGTCAATGAAATTTTCAGAGATCTGCTGTACCAGTTTGTTGTCATCTATCTGGATGACATTCTGATCTTTTCTGAAAATCTGTTCGTCCACAGAAACCATGTCCGCACTGTACTTCAACGTCTTAGAGAGAACAATCTCTATGCCAAGCTGGAGAAATGTTCCTTTGAATGTTCTGAGGTCCTGTTTTTGGGGTGCTTCGTCTCATGTTCGGGTCTTCGTATGGACCCTGGGAAGGTCTTGGCTATCACCAACTGGCCTCTTCCTGCTAGCCACAAGGCCACACAGCGCTTTCTTGGCTTCACTAATTATTATAGGCAGTTCATAAGGAATTACTCTTCCATTGCCGCGCCTATTATCGCTTTGACCAAGAAGGGTGTGAATGCCAGAGACTGGCCTCCCGAAGCTGTCTCTGCATTTCACAACCTGAAACAGGCCTTTGTTTCTGGCCCCCTCTTGAGGAGACCAAATCCTGGGAATGCATTTTTTATTGAAGTGGACGCTTCCTCAATGGGGGTGGGAGCTGTGCTTCTTCAAATCTTTGAGAAGAGACGCCAACCATGTGCGTTCTTCTCCAAAAAAAAATTTCAGGCAGAGAGGAATTATGCCATCGGTGATCGGGAACTTCTCGCAATTAAATTGGCGTTAGAGGAGTGGCGTCATCTCTTGGAGGGTTCCCCTCACTCCATAACGATCTTTACCGATCACAAGAATTTACAGTATCTACAGAATGCTAAACGTCTGAATCCTAGACAGGCCAGGTGGAGTCTCTTCTTTGCCCGTTTTAATTTCACGATTACCTACAAACCTGGTTCCTGCAACGGTCGGGCTGATGCGCTCTCTAGGTCATTTGACACTTTGGACGAGGAGTCCGCCCCTGAACCTGAGCCCATCATTCCAACCTCATGCATTGTTGCCCACTCTACCACCCTGAAGTCAAAAATTCCGCCTGGTAAGACCTTTGTCCCCACTGAGCTAAGAGCTAAGATCCTTCGTTGGGGACATGATTCCAAGGTGGCAGGGCATTCTGGATTCCTCCGATCCTTCCTACTCATCAGTCGTCACTACTGGTGGCCTAATCTCCGCTCAGACGTCAAAGACTACGTTAAAGCTTGTCATGTCTGTGCTCAGTCCAAATCCTCCACACAAGCTCCTGCTGGTCTCCTCATGCCCTTGCCCATTCCTAAGGAACCCTGGGCCCATATTGCCATGGATTTTATCACCGATCTCCCACTGTCTGAGAATAATACAGTCATTTGGGTGGTAATCGATCGATTCTCCAAGATGGCTCATTTTGTTCCTCTTCCTGGTCTTCCTTCTGCCCCTGCCTTGGTTCCCATTTTCATTCGAGAAATTCTCCGCCTACATGGGGTCCCTTCTCATATTGTTTCCGACAGGGGAGTCCAATTCACGTCTCGTTTTTGGAGAGCCTTTTGCAAATCCCTCAATATTGTCTTGGATTTTTCTTCTTCTTACCATCCCCAATCCAATGGACAGACTGAGAGGGTTAATCAGGAGTTAGAGGTCTTTCTTCGCACCTTTGTGTCTTCTCACCAGGACGATTGGTCCTCTCTACTCCCGTGGGCAGAATTCTCCCATAACAATCATGTGAATACCAGTTCGCAGAAGACACCCTTTTTCACAGTTTATGGAAAACACCCTCAACTTCCTCTTCCAATGATCTGTTCTCCTGACATTCCAGCTTTGGCTTCGGTTCAGGAGTCTCTCAATTCCGTTTGGGGTCACGTTCATGATTCCCTCCGGGCAGCTGCTGAAAAATTCAAAGGCTTTGCCGACCGCCGCAGGCGTAAACCGCCTTCTCTTCAGCCAGGGGACAAAGTCTGGCTCTCTACCAGGAACATCAAGCTCCGAGTTCCTTCTCTGAAGTTTGCTCCACGATTCATCGGTCCATACACGGTAACTGCTAAACTGAATCCGGTTTGTTTCAAACTCCAGATTCCTAAGAGCCTTAAAATCACTAACTCCTTTCATGTTGCTCTTCTAAAGCCTTTAGTCCTCAATAAATTCTCTCGTCCTCTCCCTACCGTGGCGCCTGTCTCTGAGGATAATCAGGAGTACGAGATCAGTCAAATTCTGGGCTCCCGACTCTGTAAAGGCGTTCTTCAGTACCTCGTTCATTGGAAAGGGTTTGGTCCTGAGGAGAGGTCTTGGATCACTGCATCTGAGGTCTTTGCACCTCGTCTGTTAAAGGAGTTTCATCTGAAGTTTCCCTCTAAACCTGGGCCCAGGCGGGGAAGGGGGAGGCCTCGTAAGAGGGAGGGTACTGTCATGGATATGCATTAATGTCTGTCTGCCATCTTACCTTCCTCCTCATGTGTTCATCTAGAGACCAGACCTCCTTCACCTGGCTTCCTTTATAATCTCCTCCCAGCCTGACTCCACCCCAGGCCCTATCACTGAACACTATATTACCTGTGCACTGCAAGCCTGCCTTGCTGATCAACGTGTTTGTTAGGCATTGTGTGTTTGGGTTCCTGCCTGCCGTGTGCTACGTCTGTCTCTCTGTTACGTTATTGGCTTGTCCCCGACTATCCCTGTCTGCTCGTGACCCTTGACCTTCGGCTCGTTCTTTCGTTATCCTTGTCTGCTTGTGGCCCCTGACCTTCGGCTTGTTATTCGGTTCTCTCTTATCTCGTGCTGCTGCTTCCCCTTATCCTACGGGGGGTGAGCTAGGAAACTCCAGGGGCCGCGACCTGGTCCCAGCCTGCAGCACAACATCCTCACCACTAGAGGCCCTGGAGAAGACCAGCTGGGTCTTAGACTCCGCGCCCTGGGGAATCTTGGCTCTAGCTTCCGTTAGGATCCCGGTTGTGCTCCTCCGGTCCCGCTTTCCACAACCACCCAGTTTCCTACCCGCAGAAGCCAGCCATAGGGTTCACTACCTCGCGGTGCACTCCTGTCCCCCTACGGTGTGCATCTGTCACCTGGCCACAGGTGACCCTGACACTGACCCTGCGGTGAGAAAATACACCAAATTGTTTATAGCATACTCTACCTTCTATGCCCGCAGGGAAATTTTGTTGCACTGGAAGAATAGGCCACCACCCACCGCCACTGCTTGGAGGAATACCCTGAATGCTGTATTACCCTTGTACAAAATTACATACATCAATAGGAACTGTCCGAGCAAGTTTGATAAAATCTGGTCTTCCGACTGTAAAGATCCCCAGGAATCTATCCAGGATGTGGCTCCACCCATTCCGGACGAGGATCCTTAGTTTAATCTTGCCTAGGGATGGATGGACCACGAACTGAGAGTCCCCTGTGCATCCCTATCCCCTTCCTATCCCCCGTGGTGATCTCCTGCACCCTCCTCCTTCCCTGTCCCCCCCTCTCTCCCCCCCTCCTATCTTCTTCCTTTTCATATCCAAGTCTCACAGGTCCGGGTGAGAATACTCTCCTGGCTAGATATGTTAACCTTGTACCCCTATGGTCTGCTATTTCACTATGCAGGTTATGACTGTGAATTGACTACTGTGCGGATGTACAGTATGTATGTAATATACACTACTAATTATTATGCTTTTTGTTTCTTGTGCAATAAGTTGTGAACTGACATGTATCTATTGACTTTGAATAAAGTTTACTTTGTAAAAAAAAGTGGCTGAAAAATTGGGCCTTAGGCACTGGTGCTACAACACTGCAACCCTTCACAGATACTGTAGTTGGAGCACAGCAATGAGCCTTGCATCAAAATTTTTAAATACACGCCCCTGTTAAACAGGGGCTGAAAAATTGGGCCTTGGCCACTGGTGGCGGTGCCCAGAACCAAAAATGTTCTTTCAAGCTATCAGCATGATTATTGAGGAAGAGGATAGTCACTCAGCATCAGCATAGGCAGTCTGGAAGGGATCTGACATTTCCCAAAAAATTATTCGGATACATCAGCATCAGGTGCTTGGTAGCTGGTGGTGATCCAAGACTGATTCATTTTTATGAAGGTCAGTCGATCGACCGAGTCAGTGGACAGGCGCACCCTGTGATCGGTTATAAAGCCTCCATCAGCACTGAATGTGCGTTCCGAAAAAACGCTGGATGCAGGACAGGCCAGTAACTCAATTGCATACTGTGCAAGTTCTGGCCAGTGATCCATCCTCAAGACCCAGTAACCCAGAGGATTTTCGGTGGGAAAGGTGTCCAAGTCTGATCTTGCCCCTAGGTATTCCTGCACCATGTAAAACAGACGGTGGCGATGGTTGCTGGAAGCGATCATACCTTGGGGCTGCGTACTAAAAAAATTGTCTGAACGCATCGGTCAGACGGCCTTCTCCACCGCTCCTTCTTTGACTGACCAGAGCCTCAGCAACACGTTGTCCAGAACCAGGAATTTGTAACCTCCCAGTCTCTGGGAACACGTTGCACAGACCTTTCTGCAAGGCCTCCCGAAGATGCTTCATCCTCTGCTCCCTCTGCGACGGCAAGATAAGGTACGCAACCTTAGCCTTGTAACGTGGATCAAGGAGGGTTGCAAGCCAGTAATGATCCCTCTCCTTGATTGCACGAATACAAGGATCCCTCCGCAGGCTTTGCAGGATCAGGGAGGCCATGCAGCATAGGTTTGCTGAGGCATTCGGTGCGGAGTCCTCTGGGTCACTGAGGACGACATGATCCACAGCCACCTCCTCCCAGCCACGTACAAGTCCATGGGTGTCTTGGGACTGTAATTGATCCCTTGAAGACTGCTGCTGATGCTGAGTGCTAGGCTCCACCTCCATGCCGACACAATAATCGTCCTCCTCGTGTGTGATAGCTGGGCCATTAGGAACACTGTCTGGATAAAGGGGGCCTTGAGAGGTAAGGAAGTCCTCCTCTTCCTGCCTCTGTTCTGCCTCAAGTGCCCTGTCCATTATTCCACGCAGCGTGTGCTCCAACAGGTGGACAAGAGGGACAGTGTCACTGATGCATGCACTGTCACTGCTCACCATCCTCGTGGCCTCCTCAAATGGTGCCAGGACAGTGCATGCATCCCTGATCATGGCCCACTGGCGTGGGGAAAAAAATCCAAGCTCCCCTGACCCTGTCCTGGTGCCATATTGCAACAGATACTCATTGATGGCCCTCTGCTGCGTGTGCAGCTGCTGCAGCATGGCCAACGTAGAGTTCCACCTGGTGGGCATGTCACAGATTAGGCGGTTGTAATCCTTTTGCAGGTCAGCCAGCTCAGCACTGGCATTATATGACCGGCGGAAATGCCCACAGAGTTTTTTAGCCTGCTTCAGGATCTCCTGTAAGCTCGGGTACCTGCCCAAGAACCGCTGCATCACCAAGTTAAGGACGTGAGTCAAACAGGGCACATGGGTCAGTTGTCCCTGTCGGAGGGCGGAGAGGAGGTTGGTGCCATTGTCGGAAACCACCTTTCCTGGCTTAAGCTGGCGTGGCGCCAACCACCTCTGAGCCTGCCCCTGCAGAGCTGACAATCTCTGCCCCAGTGTGGCTCCTGTCCCCCCAAGCACACCAATGTCAGGTCTGTCAGGAAACTACAACCGTCCCTCCACGTTCCTGACCGGTAGTCTTGTTATCCCGGTGTCAGGTGGAGGGACGTCTGAGATCTCCTGCAGCCCGGAAATAAGGAACCGCAAAGGAAGGTGCAGATAGCCTAACCACAACCCCCAGCAACAACTTACAGTTAGTAGGCTGAAGACAGGATCCCAGGAGGGAAAAGGACAATCCAGGTAACGTAGTCAGAACAAGCCAGGGAGGGTCGGCAGCAAGGTAAACCAGGTCCAAGGGATAATCCAGGAATCGTAGTCAAGACGAGCCAAGTCGGTAACCAAAAATTAAGAGCATCCGTAAACAGGAACCTATCCTAAGGCACGGACAGGAAGGGGAAGTGGGAATATATAGGGACACTAATGAGAAGACTGCTGACAGCTGGTCCCAGGGTGGAGCAAACATCCCCACTAGTGAAAAAGAACATAACTAGGATGCTAACATAAAACCAGTCAGTGGCGGCCCGCCCCCCCTCCCAGGCAGTCACAAAAAAAATATGTTTTAAACATGGCCCTTTAAGAAGAAAAAAATTAGAAAAAAAGTCCTTAAGTGCACTTTGCCCGAGCGCCGGACACAGTGCAGTATGGGAAACGCCACGTCAATGCAATCACAAGATTGCAGACAAGGCGTTTCATTTGCAGGCTTTAAACCTGCTTTGCGGCGATTTCCATTGCGCTAAACAGTATCCGGTCCGGTCCCTGGGTGCTTTGCATACTAGTAAGGACATCACTTCCGGTTTTTACTGCCAGGGATACCCAGAAGTGACGTCATCAGCTCCTTGGAACGCACGGCCGAGCGGAGCTATGTGGTGTGTGGATTCTGGAGACAGGACCCTGTGTCAGGCAGGGAGCGGATCACTAATGGGGTGGATGGGCACGGAGCTGACTGTCAGTGCTGAACCTGAGCCTGAAGCTGAACGTGAGTGTGGGGATAGGAGGTTCTCTCTCTCTCTCTCCAGCTGAGAGAGTTCATTTCTCCTGTCATGTCACTCTCTTGCAGCATGGCTCCCCTGTGCTCAGTCTGACTTGGATGACTCCATTTGTTGTGTTCACCCCTCTCCCCCCTCCCTCCAGATTGTTCTCCACTCGCTCTCCCTGTCATATCTCCTCTCTGTCTCTACAAAGCTGCTCCGATGTTCTTATCTTCTCAGTCCCAATGAGTTAGTCTCCCTGCAGCCTTTTTCTCCTATATTTCCCCTCTTATCAGACCATTTTATCTCTCTGAGGATCCCAGCACTCCAACTGCTCAGCCTAATATATATTATCTGCTCTCTCCCCCAAACACAGGCACATCCTGGTCAGCTACATTCCAATGGGATGTACAATTAACTCTACACTGTCCAGCAGCTGCCTTTTTATCTTCTGCCCTATATAATGTGCCCTGCACCCCTCTCCTACATGTACCGCCATACACTCCGCACCCCTCTCCTACATGTACCGCCATACTCTCCGCACCCCTCTCCTACATGTACCGCCATAAACTCCGCACCCCTCTCCTACATGTACCGCCATACACTCCGCACCCCTCTCCTACATGTACCGCCATACACTCCGCACCCCTCTCCTACATGTACCGCCATACACTCCGCACCCCTCTCCTACATGTACCGCCATACACTCCGCACCCCTCTCCTACATGTACCGCCATACACTCCGCACCCCTCTCCTACATGTACCGCCATACACTCCGCACCCTCTCCTACATGTACCGCCATACACTCCGCACCCCTCTCCTACATGTGCCGCCATACACTCCGCACCCCTCTCCTACATGTGCCGCCATACACTCCGCACCCCTCTCCTACATGTGCCGCCATACACTCCGCACCCCTCTCCTACATGTACCGCCATACACTCCGCACCCCTCTGCTACATGTACCGCCATACACTCCGCACCCCTCTCCTACATGTACCGCCATACACTCCGCACCCCTCTCCTACATGTACCGCCATACACTCCGCACCCCTCTCCTACACATACCACCCACCACCATATACACTGCACCCCTCTCCTACATGTACCACCCACCGCCATACATTACTGTTAACAATGAATATATGGGCATTTAAAGGAGCACCTACAATATGTAATGCATAATTTATACCAAAAGAACGAAAGGCGCTTATTGATTAGTTGCTATGGGCAACAGTATTTTGCACATTGCTGTTTGTATTATGAAACTCCACTTGTTTCCTAACCAAATTGGATTTAATTTAATTTGAATTACTTTAAATTAAATTTGATTTTAAAATATTTTAAAATTCTTCTTTAATTTGAGTATGATATGTTTTATAGTGAAATTTTTATTTGCAGTCTTTGATTCTGTCACGTATGCTGTTAGGTCATGGTATTGTAAAGCTGCTAAATACGCCTGACACTATGGGTGGAAGCTAGTGGAATACAGGGGCGGAGTGGGTGTATTATATAAGGGGTGGGGCTTATGAGAACTGGGAGGGGTCAAAAAGGAGGGGCGGAGCCTGGCACCCCCCATCCTAAAACTTCACCAGCCGCCACTGAAACCAGTTCACTGGTGGTTCAGGACATGGAAAACAGTCTATGAACATCAGGTCCTGGGATCAAATCCCGGACATGGCGTGACAACCAGCTCAAGCACCGCATGGCATCTTTTTGCCTGCGCACTTGCCAATGGAGCACCGCTGGTTCCGAGGACAAAGCACAGGTAGAGGTCATGGAGGAAGAAGAAGAGGAGGGGGTGGAGTAGAGAGGTGTGTCAGAATCACCAGTAGTAAAATTTGGAGGCATGGTGGTAGAACAACCTCCAACACTACTGCACCTTGTCCTGCATCCTTCCCAGCTGCCAGCAGAGTCACCCAATGCGCCGTGAAAGAAAGGTAACGTCCCTGTCCATGCCTGCTGGACCATGAGTCAGCGGTAATATGCACCTTACCGCTGATCGCCCTGTTCAGCGAGGCCAAGACATTGCCTTCCACATGCCGGTAGAGAGCCGGAATCGCCTTCCGTGAGAAAAAGTGGCGTTTGGGAACCTGCCACTGAGGAACCGCACATTCTACAAACTCACGGAAGGGGGCAGAGTCTACCAACTGAAAAGGCAGCAGTTGAAGTGCTAGCAATTTAGCCAAGCTAGTATTCAACCGCTGGGCATGTAGATGGCTGGGAGCGAACTTCTTTTGGCGGTGCAGCAGCTGGGGCAGGGAAATTTGCCTGGTACAATCAAATGTCGGTGTACCGATAGATTGTCCGCAAGTACTTGGCTGTGACACACCTAATTCTACACCTTCATTACTCTCAGTGCAGGTTTCAGAGAGGACTGAAGGTATAGTGGGGTTGGAGATCCCAGCTGATGAGGAGCAAGGAGAGGTCCACTTTGTTCTTTGGTGTTGGTCTTTTAGGTAAGCTTGCCAACAGACTGCATGGCAGGTCGACATATGTCTGGTCCAGCACGTGTTGCCCAAACCGCTGATGTTTTGGCCACGCGAGATACGCTTTAGACATATGATGCAAATGGCAATGGTGCGATCTGCTGCACAAGTCTGAAAAAAGGCCCACACCAAAGAACTTTTGGAATAATGTGCAGAGACAGCAGCACCCTGCACATGCGGAGCTCTGCGGTGTAATGCAGTTGGTGTGCTGCCCTTAAGCTGGCCCCTGGAGGGCATCCTGCCTCATTGGAGATGTGCCTCCTCCTCCTCTCTCCCATCAGGCACCCACGTGGAGTCAGTGACCTCATCATCCCCTCCCTCCTCATCACTGGAGCAAATCTGGCAGTATGCTGCAGCTGGGGGAACATGACTGCCAGATAGCTGTCCTTGTTGGGCACCCCCTCTCTCTGGGCTCACGTTACTACCCCCTCTCTCTGGGCTCACGTTACTGCCTTCCTCCAGCTGGGTTCCATCATCGGAGCCTTCAAAACGCTGGGCATCCTCCAGGAGCATGTACCCAACAGACATGGTAGGTCTAGGGAAGGAGTGACTGATGCCATTGAGCCGAGGGAAGAGGCCGCTTTGGCAGCTGCTTTGCCAGACAAAGTACCCTGAGCCTGGGTGAGAGGACGAGGAGGATGAGGACGGCTTGGTCATCCACTCTACCAAGTCTTGGGCATGTTGCGGCTCAACATGGCCAGCTGCCAAAAAGAAGGACAAGCGTGTCCCACGGCCACGTGCTGATGAGGATGCACCATGTCCATGACCAGCAGCACTGTTGCCTCTAGACACAGAGCCTGCTTGCCCTCTTTTATTGCCTCGTGACTGCCTGCCTCTCCTTGTTTGCCTTCCAGACATACTAATGGCCTGCAGTGAGATGTATTATATATATATATATATATATATATATATATATATATATATATTGTAGCGTTCGGGGAACCAGCTAGATCGCAGGACACAGGCTTTTCAAACAAAAGGACGTTTATTAAACTTAAATGACTTCACAGCAGCAAAACAAAAAGAAATAACAGTCTCACCGACTTGTAGAGCTTATAACTGCTGCTGCAGTTAAACAGTCCTTACGTGGTGTTGCAGGTAAGTTTCCCAGCTAGCAGGCTTCCATGCAGGCCACTGCCATGTACATTCACAGCTTTCCAGAGCTTTTCACAGCCTCCACAGCTTTTGCAGTGTCCACCATTCACACCATGCACAGACATCACTACACTCCTTCCTCTCACCTAAAACTTCCTGTCTCTCTTAAACCACTTCCTTGGACAGGTGTGGTAACCCTTTCTGTTCCCTTAAAGGAACCACAGCCCAAACAGAGGGGAAATATAGCGTCCTTCCCGGACCCAGCCACAGCGTCCTGTACAATATATATATATATATATTGTGACAGAGCATCCCAGAGAGAGCCTGGGAAAGTCCTATTCGGGGTTTATACATCTCCCAGGCTCCTCTCATATACATTCAGGGATCTCTGAGCCAGGGTCCAGTTCAGGTGTTGGTTCTCTCCCACAGGTTAATTAAAAGCTCACCTGAGCAGACAGCCTTGGCTCAGCCTTGGAAACACAGACAACGTTGGTTTGTGAGAGCAAGAAGGTTGGTAAAACTTGTTACCCTGTGTATGTGGAAGCTGACAAGCGTTGGGCTTGTCCAGCCTGGTAGTGAGGGCCTGTACATACTGTGTAGTTAGAGCCGAGACACGGCTAGGCTTTTGTTTAGCATATTTTTCAATCTGTTTGTTTTCAGCACACTGTACAGCACCTGTCATTAGACTTTGTATATAGCACCAATAAACAACACTGTTTTCACTGATCCAATGGACTTGGTATCTGTGCCTGCTCATCCCAGGGAGTTTTTGTACCCGCTACCTGCCCCCCAGGTTACATATGGTGGAGAATGCGGGCAGCTGTAGTAAGTTACTACTTAAAAGGCCAGTACCTAAAGTGACAACATGGAGGACCTCCTCAAACAAATGGTGTTGGCAAATGCCGTGTTGCAGCAAGCAAATGCTGCACAACAGCAAACTAACGCTGCATGGCAGCAAGCAAACGCTACACAACAGCAAACTAACGCTGAATTGCGGCAAGCAAACGCTGCACAACAGCAAGCCAACGCTATCGCACAGGAGCAAACCAAGGTGCTGTTCCAACAGATTGGTGCTGTACAGGAGCAATCGCAGAGGCTGTTTGAACAGCTTGCCACTGCTGCAAAAGCGGATAGGAAAACCCTTACTGAGGTTTTGGAGACGCTAGCACAGGGGTCACCTGCGATAATGAAGGATATTGGAGACAAGCCCTCAACCATCCATGTGGGTCGCTTTCTTTCAAAGATGACGGCAGATGATGATCCAGAGGCTTTCCTACTAACATTTGAATGGACCGCTGAGAGGGAAGGTTGGCCCCAAACCCAGTGGGCAGGACTGATCGCCCCCTTACTTTCTGGAGAAGCGCAGAAGGCCTACTATGATCTGGAGTCAGCAGAAGCGGGAGATTATGAGAAGGTCAAGCGGGAAATCCTGGCACGACTTGGCGTTACCTTGGCTGTTCGAGCTCAGCGGGTCCACAGCTGGTTCTTCCAAGAAAAGAGGCCCCCAAGATCGCAGATGTTTGATCTGATCCACCTGGTGCGGAAATGGCTACAGCCGGAGTCCCTGTCTGCGCCACAAATAGTGGAGCGTGTGGTCATGGACCAATTCCTGAGGTCACTGCCAATTCCCCTGCAGAAGTGGGTGAGTCAAGGAGACCCCAAGTCAGCAGACAACCTGGTGGAGCTCGTTGAGAGGTACTTTGCTGCAGAGAACCTGGTCACCACCCCTACAGCCGCATGGACTTTCCATCCAAAACCACGGTCTCCCCAGGCAACCGGTAAGACTGTTCCAGGGGAAGTGGGTGGTAAGCATGGCAAGGAAATAGGGGGGAGGAATTTTGGTGCCAGGACTGAAGTTTGGCGGTCCAAGCAAGGGAAGCCACTGCCTGTCAGCAAACCAGATTGGGGAAACATCAGGTGTTTTCGCTGCCAAGAACTGGGACATGTTGCAGCAAACTGTCCATTAACAGATGAACCAATGCAGTGTGATCTATCTTTTAGAAGGCAGTCTATGTTTGCTGCCGTTTCATGCGCTGCAGTGCCAAATGTGGGAAAACACATGTGTCAAGTGACTATTAATAATAAGCCTATTACGGCCTTGCTGGACTCAGGAAGTCTAGTTACTTTGGTTACAGCTGAGATGGTTGAAACTGTGAATTTTCATGCAATAAAAGTTGCTGTGATCTGTGTACATGGGGATACCCGCGAGTATCCAATAGCCACTGTTCAGTTTAAAACTGGCTTAGGTACGGTGACCCATTCGGTCGGACTGGTGCCCCACTTGGTGCACGAGGCTATCATTGGTAGGGGCTTCCCTAAGTTTTGGGAACTGTGGGATTGTCCCGACCCAGTCGCAGTACCTAACTCAGTCGCAGAGCCAGAGCTCATGGCCATTACTGACCTTGTGAGTTCAGGGGACTCCTCTCAGGGCTCTCCGGGTGATCCTTTCTCAGTTATGGCAGGAGAGCTGGGGGAGCCTGAAGAAGTCCCCACAACCAGTAGAGCTGGACAGCCGTCTGCTGAATCTGAGCCTACGTTAGAGTTTACCGATCTAAATGTGCACAAGGAAAATTTTGGTACGGAACAGAGAAAAGACCCTACCCTTGCCAGGGCCTGGGAAAATGTGGTGGTGGTTGATGGGGTACCTGTCGAACCGGGGGACGGGCCCTGTTTTCCATATTTCTGCAGCAATGAGGATTTACTGTATCGTGTATGTAAAACTAATGATGAAGTGGTTGAACAGTTGGTAGTCCCTAAGCTATACAGACGGGTGGTGTTGGAACTTGCCCGTGGGCATTTGCTAGGAGGCCATTTAGGGGTTGAGAAAACCACTGAAAGGGTGTTGCGCAGGTTTTACTGGCCTGGGATATGGAAAAATATCGAGAATTATTGTCAATCCTGTCCTATATGTCAGATGTCAGCCCCCCAACCCCACTTTCGAAGTCCGTTAGTGCCCTTGCCCATTATTGAAGTGCCCTTTGAAAGGATTGCCATGGACCTGGTGGGTCCACTCCCCAAATCTGCCCGCGGTCATCAACATATCCTCGTGATCATGGATTACGCTACCCGTTACCCCGAGGCCGTTCCCTTACGCACTGCATCTGCAAAAAACATTGCCAAAGAGCTGTTTATGGTGTTCAGTCGGGTTGGCATCCCGAAAGAAGTCCTTACAGACCAAGGTACCCCATTCATGTCACGAATAACTAGGGAGCTCTGCAAGTTATTTAAGGTGACGCAGTTGCGTACCTCAGTGTACCATCCTCAAACGGATGGCTTGGTGGAACGCTTCAATAAGACATTAAAGAGTATGTTAAAAAAGGTTGTTGATAAGGATGGGAAAAACTGGGACTTCCTGATACCTTACTTGATGTTCGCCATCAGGGAAGTTCCCCAGTCCTCTACGGGGTACTCTCCATTTGAGCTGCTTTATGGGAGACACCCTCGGGGACTCTGAGACATAGCCAAGGAAACTTGGGAGGGGGAGCAGACACCTCACAAAAGTGTTATTGAGCATATCGCTCAAATGCAGGATAGGATTGCAGCAATCATGCCGGTAGTAAAAGAACATTTACTGCAGGCCCAAGCAGCCCAACAGAGGATATACAACAGGGGGGCCCAACTTCGTGTTTTCTCACCTGGTGACCGGGTCCTCGTGTTCGTTCCCACTGTTGAGAGCAAATTCCTGGCTAAGTGGCAGGGACCCTTTGAAGTAATTGAAAGAGTTGGGGAGGTCAATTACAAGGTGTATCAACCAGGTAAAAGGAAGCCCGAACAGATTTACCACATAAACCTGTTAAAGCCCTGGAAGGATAGACTGGCATTAACTGCCAGGTCTCTCCCGGTAACCCTTAAGGGTACTGAATCCCCTCTGATCCCTGAGGTCACGATTCCAGACACCCTGTCATGTTCCCAGAAACAGGAAGCTAGAGAGTTCCTGATAAGGAATAAAGAGAAATTTTCAGAGTTGCCGGGCACGACTTCAGCAGTTCAGCATGATATTGTTACTGAACCTGGGGTCCGTGTCAAGCTCAAACCATACCGAATTCCCGAAGCTAGAAGAAAGGACATCAGTGAGGAAGTTAAAAGGATGTTGGAGCTAGATGTTATTGAGGAATCCAATAGTGACTGGTCTAGCCCCATTGTATTAGTCCCAAAACCGGATGGCACTTGGAGGTTTTGTAACGACTTCAGGAAGCTTAATGCGGTAACAAAGTTTGACACATACCCAATGCCCAGGGTAGACGAGCTTATAGACCGACTTGGCAAGGCCCGTTATCTGACCACTTTGGACTTGACCAAAGGATATTGGCAAATACCCCTGACTGGTAGGGCCAAAGAAAAGACTGCATTTGTGACCCCGGAGGGGTCGTTTCAGTATAAGAAAATGCCTTTTGGGTTGCAAAATGCCCCTGCAACATTTCAGAGGGCTATGGACAGGACCCTAAGACCTCACCGACAGTATGCTGCAGCCTATCTGGACGACATAGTGGTGCATAGCACTGACTGGGAGTCTCACTTGCCCCGTGTCCAGGCTGTCCTGGATTCCCTTTTCAAAGAAGGGTTTACGGCAAATCCCAAAAAATGTGCCATTGGGCTAGAGGAAGCCAGGTATTTGGGCTACACTATTGGCCGGGGTGTCATAAAGCCCCAGGTGAATAAAATAGAAGCCATCCAGGAGTGGCCACGTCCTGCAAACAAGAAGCAGGTCAGGGCCTTTCTTGGCATTGCGGGGTACTATAGAAGATTCATCCCAAATTTCGCAACTATAGCTGCCCCACTGACAGACCTTACAAAAGGGAAAGCCTCCGTAATGGTGAAATGGTCTCCAGTAGCAGAAGAGTCTTTTCAAGTACTGAAGAAGGCTCTTTGTGCACAGCCAATCCTATACTCCCCCGATTTCTCCAAAAACTTTTTGGTCCAGACGGATGCATCTGATGTGGGTATCGGGGCAGTACTTTCACAGGTACACAATGGGGAAGAACACCCTGTGGTGTACTTAAGCAGAAAGCTCAATGACCATGAAAAGAAGTACGCAGTCATTGAAAAGGAGTGTCTGGCCATAAAGTGGGCCGTGGACGCGCTCAGGTACTACTTGTTGGGGCGCCAGTTTGAGTTGATAACTGACCATGCTCCCCTGAAATGGATGGCCCAAAAGAAGGAGACTAATAGGCGGGTGAACCGGTGGTTTTTGGCCCTACAAGACTACGCCTTTACAGTGAAACACAGGCCAGGTGTTGAGATGGGGAATGTAGATGCCCTCTCCCGTGTTCACTCCTGTTGGGCTACAGGTGTTCCAACCCTGGGGTTGAAACAAGGGGGGAGGATGTGTGACAGAGCATCCCAGAGAGAGTCTGGGAAAGTCCTATTCGGGGTTTATACATCTCCCAGGCACCTCTCATATACATTCAGGGATCTCTGAGCCAGGGTCCAGTTCAGGTGTTGGTTCTCTCCCACAGGTTAATTAAAAGCTCACCTGAGCAGACAGCCTTGGCTCAGCCTGGGAAACACAGACAACGTTGGTTTGTGAGAGCAAGAAGGTTGGTAAAACTTGTTACCCTGTGTATGTGGAAGCTGACAAGCGTTAGGCTTGTCCAGCCTGGTAGTGAGGGCCTGTACATACTGTGTAGTTAGAGCCGAGACACAGCTAGGCTTTTGTTTAGCATATTTTTCAATCTGTTTGTTTTCAGCACACTGTACAGCACCTGTCATTAGACTTTGTATATAGCACCAATAAACAACACTGTTTTCACTGATCCAATGGACTTGGTATCTGTGCCTGCTCATCCCAGGGAGTTTTTGTACCCGCTACCTGCCCCCCAGGTTACAATATATATATATATATATATATATATATATATATATATACTGATAATACAGCTATCAGAATCAACTGCCTGCTGTGGTATTAGTATGGGGAAAGCAGCAATTGTCTTCAGTTAGTTTTAGGTGAAAACTGTGCAGAGTGGGACACAGTACACTAACTGAAAATACTTGCAGCTCTCTGCCTGTGGTTTAATTATGAGAACACCACTATTAGTCACTAACTGTATTCAGGTAAGCTTTAGGTAAACGCTATGCAAAGCACACAGTACACCAAGTGAAACACTGACTGTCTGCAGCTAGCACAATCACCTGCCTGCCTGTCACAGTATAGAGAATAACAGGAACAGATCTAGCTAAACTGAATACAGTGTATAAATATATATACACACACACACACACACAACACCTAGGATGCATATACTGTATATCCTCTACACACTGCAACTGCAGCTAACTGACTCGCCTGCCTGCTCTATCTTAGGCCTCGTACACACGGCCGAGATTCTCGTTGAAAAAAACATGTCGTTTTTTTCGACGAGATTCTTGGACAAGAAACTTGTCCCGGCCGAGTGTACACACGCTCGTTTCAAAGAACCAGCGGTTCTTTGAAAGGAGTGTACGCGGTGACGTCATCGACTACGTCGAGCATGCGCTCGTCACATTCGATGCCGCCGCCATCTTGGTATACCCTACGTATGCCTAGGAAGCTACCGCGCATGCGTCAAATTCATTTCGAACATGTGCGGGCTTCCGGGCGGACAGGTAAGTGTACACACACTCACTTTTCTCGTCGAGAAACATGCCGAGGAGAATCTCGACGAGAAAATAGAGAGCAGGTTCTCTATTTTCTCGTCGAGGTTTCTTGTCGGTTTTCTCGACGAGAAACCCGCTAGCAGCGTACACACGACCGATTTACTCGGCAAGACCTCTCTGCCAGCAAGTTTCTTGCTGGTTCTTGCCGAGAAAATCGGTCGTGTGTACGAGGCCTAACTCAATATAAATGACACTGTCTGTCTCTGTAATCTCTCATTAAACAACTCCAACACACTACACAAGGCCGCCAAGCCAGCGGCCTTATATAGTGTGGAGCATGTACTAAACCCCGTGAGTCATAATTGGCCAAAGCCACCCTGGCTTTGGCCAATTACGGCTCTCCGTTTTTTCTGCGCTGTGATTGACCAAAGCATGCGGGTCATAGTGCATGTTTGGCCAATCAGCCAGCAATGCACTGCGATGCCGCAGTGAATTATGGGCTGTGATGCGCCACTCGAATTTGGCGCGAACGGCCCATAATGTTCGCAATTCGGCGAACACCCGATGTTCGAGTCGAACATGGGTTCGACTCGAACACGAAGCTCATCCCTAGTAGCAATAGGAAGCAGCTTCCCAGGGTGCACACTGATAAGAGGAGCAACCAGGAGGACCCTAATAGGAGGAGGATCAAGGCCGCTCTGTGCAATACTTTTGCACAGAGCAGGTACGTATAACATGTTTATTATTTGAAAATAAATGTATACACTTTACAATAACTTTAAAACCAAACTCTAGTAAGCTGCAATATATTAAATGTTTGCTTTTGGGTTTATATACACTTTAACCATTCTGTCTCCTACTACACAATCACTTCCATCCATTTGAGAAATTTGTGATTGGCGCTAAATTTGATATATTCAACAGAACAGTATACTCTTTCTTGTGATTTAAAGTGGTTGTAAACCCTGATGCCCCATACACACGATCATTTTTCATGCCATTTTTTAAACCAACGTTTTTCTTGTGTTTTTTTTTCATGTTTCCTCTCAAGCCTGTCTTGCGTACACACGATCATTAAAAAAAACGCTTGAGCAAAGCGCAGTGACGTACAGCACGTACGACGGCACTATAAAGGGGAAGTTCCGTTCGAATGGCGCCACCCTTCATGTTAGTAAAGTTTGTTGAGCGACGATTCGCGCTTTTCAGCCTCGTGCTTTTCAGTCCGTTACTGTGTGATGAATGTGCTATCTCCATTACGAACACTAGTTTTACCAGAACGAGCGCTCCCGTCTCATACTTGATTCTGAGCATGCGCGTTTTTTTTCACGTCGTTAAAGCATACACACTATCGTTTTTCACGTCGTTAAAAAAAACGACATGAAAAACGACGTGAAAAAATAGAGCATGTTCGAAATTTTTAATGACCGTTTTTCACGTCGTTAAAAATGCTCTGGAGCATACACACAATAGGTTTTAATGCCCATTTTTAAAAATGCCATTTTTAACGGCATGAAAAACGATCGTGTGTATGGGGAATTACACACCACTTTTACCTACAGGTAAGCCTATAATAAGGCTTACCTGTAGGTACTGGATATATCTCCTAAACCTGGAAATATTTACCAGATACGCTTGCACCGACATCATCTGCACATGCGCACTGAAAAAAGGGCACGATCGTGCCGTTTCTAAAGGGCCCGTGCCGTGACCGTCGGCTACCACGCCTCCGGCCAATCACAATGCCAGAGTCCACGGCCCCGGAAGGAAGAGGGGTGAAGATGGACGCGGCCACCAGGGGGGACATTGCGGGCTTCGTTTGCAGATAAGTGGCACATAATGGGCTAGTATGCAATGCTTTTACTTTGCAGGGAACAAAAGAGGAAGTAAAACCCATCAGGGTTTACTTCCTCTTTAGGCCTCATGCCCACGGACGTTTTTACAGCTGCGTTTTTGAGCGTTTTTTACAGCTTAAAAACGCCTGTCCATGTTAGTCTATAGCTTCATGCCCACCTAGACGTTTTTGAGCTGCAACTAGCATAGACGTTTTTAAGCTGTAAAAAAAACCCAGGACCGTTCCTCAGCGTCAGAATTAGGCAGAAAAAACCGCGAGCGTCAAAAAACGTGCAAAAACGCGCACTAACGCGCACTAATGCACAAAAAACGCGCACTAACACGCGGTCGCATTTTTATCTCCGACGTTTTTTTGTTGTTTTTTTTTTGTTTTTTTTTTCAAAAAAAAATAAATAAAAAAAAATATATATTTACAATAACATGGACAGGCGTTTTTAAGCTGCAAAAAACGCAGCTGTAAAAACGCCAGTGGGCATGAGGCCTTAAATAATAATACAAATATATTTGTAGAGATGGAAGAGTTAAAGCCCATTTCTGGGTGAAAGTAAAAATTCTCCCTTGCAGTGGGGCTGCACCCGCACTGCAAGTTGTAAGGACTTTTACTTACCCAATCCTCCACTCCTCTCCCAACAGAGAGTGCTCTCCTTTAAGCCTCATACACATGACCGAGTTTCTAGGGAAGAACCAGCAAGAAACTTGCTGGCAGAGTTTTCTTGCCGAGTAAATCGGTCGTGTGTACGCGGCTTTCAGTTTTCTCGTCAAGAAAACTGGCAAGAATCTCGACAAGAAAAATAGAGAACCTGCTCTCTGTCTTCTCGTCGAGATTCTCATCGGCATGTTTCTCGACGAAAAAAGTGTGTGTGTGTGTGTACACTTACCTGTCACCGTGGAAACCCGCGCATGCTCAAAATGACTTTGACGCATGCTCGGTAGCTTCCTAGGCATAGGTAGGGTGTAGCAAGACGGCATCGAATGTGAGGAGCGCACGCTCATCGTAGTCAATGAGGTCACCGCGTTCGCTCCATTCAAAGAACCGCGGGTTCTTTGAATCGAGCGTGTGTACACTCGGCCGGGACAAGTTTCTTGTCCAAGAATCTCATCAAGAAAAACGACAAGTTTTTTCCTGACGAGATTCTCGGCCGTGTGTACAAGGCTTAACTCTCTTGTACTGCAGCAGTGGACTATTCACCAGGGTCCTCATGTCTAGTGCAAGACTATGGACTCTGCATTGGACTTGATAATGTCAGCAGACCTGCTCCTATTGGAGCATAAGAGAAAAGATGCTGTGCGGAATTGTCTTTCAGCGTGGTGGGAGCCCGCAGGAGCAGAACATTAGGTGTGTAAAGCTGCTTTTTTGTGGCCCCCATAGGCGTGCGCACAGGGTGTGCCAGGTGTGCCCAGGCACACCCTAATCACCCTGTGCAGCACAGATTCCCCCTACTGCCCTGGCTCCCATCTTTCCCCCCCACAGTGCTGCCAGCTTCCCTCCTCTTCTATCGGCTGTTGCTGCTGGGATGTTTTAGGAGTGGGGAAGGGGCCAGTAAATATGTAATTTACTGGCCCCTTCCTTTTCTGAATGAACATCGTGAGTGATCAGTAGTGTGTGTTTGGGCTTTGGGGTGCACACCCTAATGCAATAGGCTGCGCACACCTCTGGTGGCCCCCTAGACCTAAATGAACATTTAACCCTTGATATGTGGGTGCAGCCCACCACAAGGGAGAATTTTTACTTTTCTGGAGTTCAGCTTTAACTGATTTATATGTGTTATTACTGGTGGTGTTGATTTTTCAGTGTATTGTCCTAAGGAAGGGCTGTGTGATATGGGCCAAAACCTTTTGTATAGCATATAACCACAGTGTTCATGCTTTGATAAAATTATTCAGATACAGAAAAGGCATAAGGCATTTAAAAAAATATATATATATTTTTATCTTATAAGGGTATCGAAGTGGTTCTAAATGGAAGAAAGATTTTTACCTTAATACATAGAATGCAAAAACTTTTCTGCATGCAGCTCCACCTCCCAATACTTACCTGAGCCTGATCTCGATCCAGTGATGAGCACGAGAGCAGGGGCTCCCCCAGCTCTTACCCTCATTAGCTCAGGCACAGCAGCGGGAGCCATTGACTGTCAGTCACAGCCAGTGAGGAGAGAGCAGGGGACGGGGCTCAGGACTGAGCATGCATGAGTGTCCCTATAGCAAGCATCTTGCTATGGGGGCACTTGGCGAGAGAGAAGATCAGGGCTGTTCTGTGCAAAACCATTACATAGAGTAGGTAAGTATAACATATTTGTTATTTTTAATAAATAAAATTTAGACCTCTATTCACACTTGTGCGACTCCAATGTCGTATGATTTCCATTGCGACTGATGCAACTTTTGATGGGTGCGAATTGGAAGCGACTTTGGCTATTGACTTTGGCTTTGCCTGTTGCACAACTGTTGCATTGATAACATTAAGATGCGACTTTCATGCAACTTATGAGAGTTTACATTGCAGTCTATGGCACTCAAGTCACATGAAAGTCACATCAAAGTAGTGCAGGAACCTGTTTACAAGTCGCTGCAACTTTAAGTCATACAGATCTGAACATCTTCCGATGAAATACATGGGTTGCGACTTGTCATGCGACTTTGTGTCCAAAGTCGCATGACAAGTCACAGAAGTGTGAATAGAGCCTTACAATCACTTAATTCTGGTGTTAGCTCATCCAACAAACTTCTACAGTAAACAAATGAACTCAAAAATGAAGATAGAGATGAATAAAACAATCTCCATAAATCACTACAAAATTATTTGGCAATATAAAAAATATTTCTATCACTTCAATGTCAACACACTACTTAATATTTTAATATTTGGATTTTACAGAAAAAATATTGAGTAGAGTGTTTACATTTAAGGTGTTCTTTGTGCAAGTTGGAGTGATACTAAAATTTTCTATGTAGTCAAATAAAATAGGATTTTGTATGCTTTGCTCATTTCTATAGGCCCCATGCACACGAGATGCAGGTGCAAACTCTGCTGAACACACGTTTTTAAACGCTGAAACCGGCGTTTAAAAACGCACGTTTTGCCGCGTTTAGAGGCGTTTTACCGCGTTTGCGTTTATAAGCGTTTCATCATAGACCCTCCCTAAGCTCAAAAAACAGTAAATTTTAACCATTTCAGCCAGTTTGTGAGACCAGAGTGAGTAGCAGCAGCTGAGAGAGCAGCAGTGTACTTGTATTTAGCGTATCACTTGCCATATCACCTGCCACAAGTTTTGGATTGTCCACTTGCCACGTCACCTGCCACGTCACCTGGCCACGTCACGTGCCACGTCACCTGGCCACGTCACCTGCCACAAGTTGTGGATTGTCCACTTGCCACGTCACCTGGCCACGTTACCTGGCCACGTCACCTGGCCACGTTACCTGCCACGTCACCTGGCCACGTTACCTGCCACAAGTTGTGGATTGTCCACTTGCCACGTCACCTGCCACGTCACCTGCCATGTCACCTGGCCATGTCACGTGCCACGTCACCTGGCCACGTCACCTGCCACAAGTTGTGGATTGTCCACTTGCCACGTCACCTGGCCACGTCACCTGGCCATGTTACCTGGCCACGTCACCTGACCATGTCACGTGCCACGTCACCTGGCCACGTCACCTGCCACAAGTTGTGGATTGTCCACTTGCCACGTCACCTGGCCACGTCACCTGCCACAAGTTGTGGATTGTCCACTTGCCACGTCACCTGCCACATCACCTGTCCACGTCACGTGCCACGTCACCTGGCCACGTCACCTGCCACAAGTTGTGAATTGTCCACTTGCCACGTCACCTGGCCACGTCACCTGGCCATGTTACCTGCCACGTCACCTGGCCACGTCACTTGCCACAAGTTGTGGATTGTCCACTTGCCACGTCACCTGGCCACGTCACCTGGCCATGTTACCTGGCCACGTCACCTGGCCACGTCACCTGGCCACGTCACCTGCCACAAGTTGTGGATTGTCCACTTGCCACGTCACCTGCCACGTCACCTGCCACGTCACCTGGCCACGTCACGTGACACGTCACCCGGCCACAAGTTGTGGATTGTCCACTTGCCACGTCACCTGGTCACATCATGTGCCACGTCACCTGGCCACGTCACCTGCCACAAGTTGTGAATTGTCCACTTGCTACGTCACCTGGCCATGTTACCTGCCACGTCACCTGGCCACGTCACTTGCCACAAGTTGTGAATTGTCCACTTGCCACGTCACCTGGTTACGTCACCTGCCACAAGTTGTGGATTGTCCACCTGCCACGTCACCTGCCACGTCACCTGGCCACGTCACCTGGCCACGTTACCTGCCACGTCACCTGGCCACGTTACCTGCCACAAGTTGTGGATTGTCCACCTGCCACGTCACCTGCCACGTCACCTGCCACATCACCTGGCCATGTCACGTGCCTTGTCACCTGGCCACGTCACCTGCCACAAGTTGTGGATTGTCCACTTGCCACGTCACCTGGCCACGTCACCTGGCCATGTTACCTGGCCACGTCACCTGGCCATGTTACCTGCCACGTCACCTGGCCACGTTACCTGCCACAAGTTGTGGATTGTCCACTTGCCACGTCATCTGCCACGTCACCTGCCACGTCACCTGCCACGTCACCTGACCATGTCACGTGCCACGTCACCTGCCACAAGTTGTGGATTGTCCACTTGCCACGTCACCTGGCCACGTCACCTGCCACAAGTTGTGGATTGTCCACTTGCCACGTCACCTGCCACGTCACCTGTCCACGTCACGTGCCACGTCACCTGGCCACGTCACCTGGCCATGTTACCTGCCACAAGTTGTGGATTGTCCACTTGCCACGTCACCTGGCCACGTCACCTGGCCATGTTACCTGACCACGTCACCTGGCCACGTTACCTGCCACGTCACCTGACCACGTCACCTGCCACAAGTTGTGGATTGTCCACTTGCCACGTCACCTGCCACGTCACCTGCCACGTCACCTGGCCACATCACCTGGCCACAAGTTGTGGATTGTCCACTTCCCACGTCACCTGGTCACATCATGTGCCACGTCACCTGGCCACGTCACCTGCCACAAGTTGTGGATTGTCCACTTGCCACGTCACCTGGCCATGTCACCTGGCCATGTTACCTGCCACGTCACTTGGCCACGTCACTTGCCACAAGTTGTGAATTGTCCACTTGCCACGTCACCTGGTTACATCACCTGCCACAAGTTGTGGATTGTCCACCTGCCACGTCACCTGCCACGTCACCTGCCACAAGTTGTGAATTGTCCACTTGCCACATCACCTGTCACTTCACCTGGCCACGTCACCTGGCACGTCACCTAGCCACGTCACCTGCCACAAGTTGTGAATTGTCCACTTGCCACGTCACCTGCCACATCACCTGGCCACGTCACTTGCCACAAGTTGTGAATTGTCCACTTGCCACGTCACCTGGTTACATCACCTGCCACAAGTTGTGGATTGTCCACCTGCCACGTCACCTGCCACGTCACCTGCCACAAGTTGTGAATTGTCCACTTGCCACGTCACCTGCCACTTCACCTGGCCACGTCACCTGCCACAAGTTGTGGACTGTCCACTTGCCACGTCATCTGGCACGTCACCTAGCCACGTCACCTGCCACAAGTTGTGAATTGTCCACTTGCCACGTCACCTGCCACGTCACCTGGCCACGTCACTTGCCACAAGTTGTGAATTGTCCACTTGCCACGTCACCTGCCACGTCACCTGGTCACGTCACATGCCACGTCACCTGGCCATGTCACCTGCCACAAGTTGTGGATTGTCACCTGGCCATGTCACCTGACACAAGTTGTTGATTGTCCACTTGCCACGTTACCTGCCACAAGCTGTGGATTGTCCACTTGCCACGTTACCTGCCACAAGTTGTGGATTGTCCACAATGCAATGCAAGCAATTACAGTTTTCTTTTATATTTTTTAATAGTTTTTCATCATTTGCCATCATTTTTGAGATTTCCAATGTTAAAAAATAGGTCACCTTTAAAAACGCTTATAAACGCAAAAGCGGCAAAACGCCGGTACCGCGTTTAGCCGCGTTTAGCGGTGTGTAGCGGCGTTTAGCGTCTGAAACGTGGAAACTTTTGCGTCTGAACTAGAGTTGAGCGGACACCTGGATGTTCGGGTTCGTCGGGTTCGGCCAAACTTTGGAAAAAAGTTCGGGTTCGGGACCGAACTTTAACCCGAACCCGAACCCCATTGAAGTCAATGGGGACCCGGACTTCTAAGGACTAAAAAGGCTCTAAAAAAGTAATGGAAAGGGCTAGAGGGCTGCAAATGGCAGCAAAATGTTGTTAAGAGCATGGCAAGTGCTCTGCAAACAAATGTGGATAGGGAAATAACTTAAAATAACATTAAAAAAATTAAAAAATTAAAAAATATCCTGGAGGCCCCCTTTTCAGCAGAAGAGGTACAAGAAGTCATTAAGAACCTCAGAAACTCAACGGCACGATGCCACGCATATGGTGGGAATGCCCCAGAATACGCCCTTTCTGGAATAAATTATTCAATTTAACCACTTGACAACTGGGCACTTAAACCCCCTTCCTAACCAGACGAATTTTCAGCTTTCGGTGCTCTCACATTTTGAATGACAATTACTCAGTCATACAACACTGTACCCATATGAAATTTTTGTCCTTTTTTTCACACAAATAGAGCTTTCTTTTGGTGGTATTTAATCACTGTTGGGTTTTTTATTTTTTGCGCTATAAGAGAAAAAAGACTGAAAATTTTGTAAAAATATTAATTTTTCTTTGTTTCCGTTATAAAATTTTGCAAATTAGTATTTTTTCTTCATACATTTTGGCCAAAATTTATACTGCTACATATCTTTGGTAAAAATAAGTACAAATTGGTGCATATTTTTTGGTCTTTGTGAAAGTTATAGAGTCCACAAGCTATGGTGCCAATATCTGAAAATTGATCACACCTGAAGTACTGACGGCCTATCTCATTTCTTGAGACCCTAACATGCCAGAAAAGTACAAATACCCCCCCAAATGACCCCTTTTTGGAAAGAAGACATTCCAAGGTATTTAGAAAGAGTCATTGTGAGTTTTTTGAAGTTGTCATTTTTTCCCACAATTCTTTGCAAAAATCAAGATTTTTTTTTCTTTTTTTTTTTCCACAAAATTGTCATATTAGCAGGTTATTTCTCACACCCAGCATATGTATACCACAAATTACACCCCAAAACACATTCTGCTATTCCTCCCGAGTAGGGATGAGCTCGGTGTTCGAGTCGAACATACGTTCGACTCAAACATCGGCTGTTCGATCGTTCGACGAAGATCGAACGATTTGGGCCGTTCGCGCCTAATTCGAGTGACGCGAACAGCCCACAATGCACTACGCCATCGCAGTGTCATCCAGGCGCTGTGATTGGCCAAGCATGCACTGTGACCCCGCATGCTTGGCCAATCACAGCGCCGGCAGCGAGGAGAGCAATGATTGGCCACAGGCAGGATGCCTGTGGCCAATTATTGCTGAGGGTGTTTAGTACACGCCCCACACTATAAAAGGCCGCCAGCACGGCGGCCTAGTGTAGTGTGTTCCGGAGCAGGGAAAGAGAAGCATAGGCAGGGACAGTGACATTTTTTTTTCTTGCTTAACCTGGATTCCTTTAGTTTAGGGAAAGAGAAGGATAGGTAGGGAGAGTGTCAGTGTGTTTTACTGTGCGAATCCTTGTTTCTAGGGACAGGGAAGGACAGTGAGGGAAATTCTACTTGTGCTATAGTGTGCTAAAGCATTGATCATCAATCAGCTTTAAAAAAACATTTTTTCTAGGGACAGAAAACTATAGGTAGGAAGAGTGTCAGTTTCTTTCACTGTGATAATCCTTGTTTCTAGGGACAGGGAAGGACAGTGAGGGAAATTCTACTTGTGCTATAGTGTGCTAAAGCATTGATCATCAATCAGCTTTAAAAAAACATTTTTTCTAGGTACAGAAAACTATAGGTAGGAAGAGTGTCAGTTTCTTTCACTGTGATAATCCTTGTTTCTAGGGACAGGGAAGGACAGTGAGGGAAATTCTACTTGTGCTATAGTGTGCTAAAGCATTGATCATCAATCAGCTTTAAAAAAACATTTTTTCTAGGGACAGAAAACTATAGGTAGGAAGAGTGTCAGTTTCTTTCACTGTGATAATCCTTGTTTCTAGGGACAGGGAAGGACAGTGAGGGAAATTCTACTTGTGCTATAGTGTGCTAAAGCATTGATCATCAATCAGCTTTAAAAAAACATTTTTTCTAGGGACAGAAAACTATAGGTAGGAAGAGTGTCAGTTTCTTTCACTGTGATAATCCTTGTTTCTAGGGACAGGGAAGGACAGTGAGGGAAATTCTCCTTGTGCTATACTGTGCTAAAGCATTCCTCATCAACCATCTTTGAAATCCTTGTTTTTTGGACAGTCAGGGAAATTGTCGTTGTGCTATTCTGTGCGAAAGCAATCATCCTCAACCATATTTATAAATCCTTAAGTAAAGGGACAGAGAAGGACACCTGAAGGTAGCCCTTATTGCTTTTTTCCCATCTCCCTGCAGGCCATCTATTAGAATGTCTGGAAGGCAAACAAGGAGAGGCAGACAGTCAGGAGGCAATAAAAGAGGGCAAGCAGGCTCTGTGTCTGGGGGCAACAGTGCTGGTCGTGGACGCGGTGCATTGTCATCAGCACATGGCCATGGGACACGCTTGTCCTTCTTTTCGGCAGCTGGACATGTTGAGCCACATCATGCCGAAGACTTGGTAGAGTGGATGACCAAGCCCTCCTCCTCCTCCTCTCTCACCCAGGCTCAGGGTACTGGCAAAGCAGCTGCCAAAGCGTCCTCTTCCCTGGTATCAATGTCAGACTCATCATCAGTCACTCCTTCCCTAGACCCACCATGTCCTCCTCCTGAGGAGTCCCCCGAACTGTTTGAGCACAGTGTTGGGTACATGCTCCAGGAGGATGCCCAGCGTTTCGAAGGGTCTGATGATGAAACCCAGCTACAGGAAGGCAGTAGCGTGAGAGCAGACAGAGGGGATGCTCAAGAAGGACACCAATCTGGCAGTCATGTTCCAGCAGCTGCAGCATACTGCCAGATTGGCTCCAGTGATGAGGAGGGAGGGGATGATGAGGTCACTGACTCCACGTGGGTGCCTAATAGGAGAGAGGAGGAGGAGGAGGATGAGGAGGAGGCACATCTCCAAAGAGGCAGGATGCCCTTTGGTGGCCAGCGTAAGGGCAGTACACCGACGGAATCACACCGCAGAGCTCCGCCTGTGCAGGGCGCTGCCTCTGCCCGTCATTCAAAAAGTTCTTTGGTGTGGGCCTTTTTTGAGGCTAGTGCATCAGATCGCACAGCTGCTGTTTGCAACATATGTCTCAAGCGTATATCGCGTGGCCAAAACATCAGCCGCTTGGGTACCACATGCCTGACCAGACATATGTTGACCTGCCATGCAGCTCGTTGGCAAGCCTACCTCAAAGACCCACACCAAAGAACAAAGCGGACCTCTCCTTGCACCGCATCAGCTGGGATCTCCAACCCCACTATAACTTCAGTCCTGTCTGAAACATGCACTGAGAGGAATGAAGGTGTAGAATTAGGTGTGTCACAGCCAAGTAGTTGCGGCCACTCTGCTAGCAGTACACCGACGTCCGATTCTAGCAGGCAAATTTCCCTGCCCCAGCTGCTGGACCGTCGAAAGAAGTTCACTCCCAGCCATCCACATGCCCAGCGGTTGAATGCTAGCTTGGCTAAATTGCTAGCGCTTCAACTGCTGCCTTTTCAGTTGGTAGACTCGGCCCCCTTCCATGAGTTTGTGCAATGTGCGGTTCCTCAGTGGCAGGTTCCCAAACGCCACTTTTTCTCACGGAAGGCTATTCCGGCTCTCTACCGGCATGTGGAAGGCAATGTCTTGGCCTCGCTGGACAGGGCGGTCAGCGGTAAGGTGCATATTACCGCTGACTCATGGTCCAGCAGGCATGGACAGGGACGTTACCTTTCTTTCACGGCCCATTGGGTCACTCTTTTGGCAGCTGGGAAGGATGCAGGACAAGGTGCAGTAGTGTTGGAGGTTGTTACACCGCCACGCCTCCAAAATGCTACTACTGGTTGTGACACACCTCTCTCCTCCACCCCCTCCTCTTCTTCTTCCTCCATGGCCTCTTCCTGTGCTTTGTCCTCTGAACCAGCGGTGCTCCGTAGCCGTTCAAGGGGCTACGCAAGTACGCAGGCAAAAAGATGCCATGCCGTGCTTGCGCTGGTGTGTTTGGGGGACAGGAGCCACACTGGGGCAGAGGTCCTGTCTGCTCTGCAGGGCCAGGCCGAGAGGTGGTTGACGCCACGCCAGCTTAAGCCAGGAATGGTGGTTTGCGACAATGGCACCAACCTCCTCTCCGCCCTCCGACAGGGACAACTGACCCATGTGCCCTGTGTGGCTCACGTCCTTAACCTGGTGGTGCAGCGGTTCTTGGGCAGGTACCCGGGCTTACAGGATGTCCTGAGGCAGGCCAGGAAAGTCTGTGTGCATTTCCGCAGATCTTATAATGCCAGTGCTCGCCTGGCTGAGCTGCAAAAGGAGTTGAACCTGCCCAAGAACCGCCTTATATGTGACATGCCCACCAGGTGGAACTCAACGTTGGCCATGCTGCAGCGGCTGCACACGCAGCAGAGGGCCATCAATGAGTACCTGTGCGACTACGGCACCAGGACAGGGTCAGGGGAGCTTGGTTTTTTTTCTCCACGCCAGTGGGGCATGATCAGGGATGCATGCACTGTCCTGGCACCATTTGAGGAGGCCACGAGGATGGTGAGCAGTGACAGTGCATGCATCAGTGACACTGTACCTCTTGTCCACCTGTTGGAGCACACGCTGCGTGGAATAATGGACAGGGCACTTGAGGCAGAACAGAGGCAGGAAGAGGAGGACTTCCTTGCCTCTCCAGGCCCCCTTTACCCAGACAGTGTTCCTTCTGTCCCACCCATCGCACAGGAAGAGGAGGAGGAGGAGGAGGAGGAGGAGGAGGATTGTGTCAGCATGGAGGTGGAGGCTGGCACTCAGCATCATCAGCAGCAGTCTTTTAGGGATGATTTACAGTCCCAAGAAACCAGTGGACTTGTACGTGGCTGGGAGGAGGTGGCTGCGGATCATGTCGTCCTTAGTGACCCAGAGGACTCCGGACCGAATGCCTCAGCAAACCTACGCTGCATGGCCTCCCTGATCCTGCAAAGTCTGCGGAAGGATCCTCGTATTCTTCGGATCAAGGAGAGGGACCATTACTGGCTGGCCACTCTCCTTGATCCACGGTACAAGGGTAAGGTTGCGGACCTTATGTTACCGTCGCAGAGGGAGCAGAGGATGAGACAACTCCGGGAGGCCTTGCAGAAAGGTCTGTGCAACGCGTTCCCAGAGACTGGGAGGTTACAAACTCCTGGTCCTGGACAACGAGTTGCTGAGGCTTCGGCCAGTCAAAGAAGGAGCGGTGGGGAAGGTGGCCGTCTGACCGATGCGTTCAGACAATTCTTTAGTCCGCAGCCCCAAAGTATGATCGGTTCCAGCAACCATCGCCAGCGTCTGATAAACATGGTGCAGGAATATCTAGGGGCAAGGTCAGACTTGGACACCTTCCTCACCGAAAATCCTCTGGCTTACTGGGTCTTGAGGATGGATCACTGGCCAGAGCTTGCACAGTATGCAATTGAGCTACTGGCCTGTCCTGCATCCAGCGTTCTTTCGGAAACCACATTCAGTGCTGCTGGAGGATTTGTCACGGATCACAGGGTGCGCCTGTCCACCGACTCGGTTGATCGACTGACTTTCATCAAGATGAACCAGTCTTGGATCACCACCAGCTACCACACACCTGATGCTGATATAACAGACTAATTGATTTTAACATGTCACATCCCCTCAAGACTGATGCTGATGCTGAGTGCCTGTGCTGTTATGTTGACTGGCTATCCTCCTCCTCCGAGTCCTCAATGATACGATTGATGATGATAGCTTGGAAGATCATTTTTGTTTATGGGTGCCGCCACCAGTGGCTAAGGCCCAATTTTTCAGCCCCTGTTTTACAGGGGCGTGTAATTACAATTTTTTTAGCAATAATTTGCCATAGGGCTCATTGCTGTGCTCCAAGTACAGTATCTGTGAGGGGTTGGAGTGTTGTGCCACCAGTGCCTAAGGCCCAATTTTTCAGCCCCTGTTTAACAGGGGCATGTAATTACAATTCTTGATCTAATAATTCACAGCAGGGCCCATTGCTGCACCCACCAAGAGTAACTCTGAGGGCTTACAGTGTTGTGGCAACGCCACCACCACCACCACCACGAAAGGCCCAATTTTTCAGCCCCTGTTCAAAAGGGGCATGTAATTACAATTCTTGATCTAATAATTCACAGCAGGGCCCATTCCTGCACCCACCAAGAGTAACTGTCAGGGCTTACAGTGTTGTGGCACCAGCACCACCATCAAAGGCCCAATTTTTACTACCACTGTTCAACAATTATATGTAATTAAAATTCCTGATATAATAGTTGACAGCAGGGCGTTCCAGCACCAACCAAGAGTAACTGTGAGTGCTTACAGTGTTGTGCCAACACCAACAACTAAGGGGCCTATTTCTGCAGAGTATATACGGCAGGTCCCTACTTTCAAACATCCAACTTACAAACGACTCCTACTTGCAAACGCAAGAAGACAACAGGAAGTGAGAGGAAATCTACCCCTTGGAAGGAAAATTCTCTGCTGTAAGAATTAATATGGGAGAAAGGTGTCTCCTCTGTACTGATGCTTTATCAGCAATCCTTGTTTCAAGAAAAACACCACATTTCAAAAACAGTTGTCATTGGGACGGAAAGTGAGGTGAAATGTTCTGAACAGGGGCACAGACAGCAAGACAAATGTTACAGGGGTGATAACCCTTACCTATGTTTTCCAAAAAGTTTAAAAATAGATTTTTGGGCTGGAGCTACACTTAAACAATGTACCTGTTCAAAATTACAAACAGATTCTACATAAGAACAAACCTACAGTCCCTGTCTTGTATGCACCGCCTGTATACGGCTGTTCAGAGTATATAGGGCCTTTTTTATTTTATGTGCGGGGTTCCCCTTAATATCCATACAAGACCCAAAGGGGCTGGTAATGGGCTGGGGTGGGGGGGGGGGGGTCATGGGGTAGCTATGCCATTTTTCTTAAAGATTTTCATCCATATTACCGGGACCAGACATTACATTAAAGCCGCAAGCAGTTTTAAATGGCTTTTTTTTCCTTTAGAAGTGTCATTTTGTGCAGGGACAGTTCTAAACACGGGAAACACGTGGCACTTCACAGGCATACTTTAGACACCCCCCAGGTACGATATTTAAAGGAATATTTGACTTTTTTTTTTTCACTTTATGCATCATTAAAATGACTGCTCCCGAAAAACGACCGTTTTTAAAACTTCTTTTTGCATTGATACATGTCCCCTGGTGCAGAACCCGGGTTCCCAAACCCTTTTTAGGACAATAACATGCATAATAGTCGTTATAATTAGCACTTTAGAATTCGAACGTTCGCATCCATTGTATTTAATAGGGTTCTAATGTTCGTACGAACTTTCGGTCCGTTCGCGGGTTCTGGTGCGAACCGAACCCGGGGGTGTTCGGCTCATCACTACTCCCGAGTATGGCGATACCACATGTGTGAGACTTTTACACAACGTGGCCACATACAGAGGCCCAACATGCAGGGAGCACCATCAGGCGTTCTGGAGCACCCAGGCCAATTCTGACATTTCTCTCCTACATGTAAAAATCATAATTTGTTTGCTAGAAAATTACATAGAACCCCAAGACATTATATATGTTTTTTTAGCAAAGACCTTAAAGAATATAATGGTGGTCATTGCAACTTTTTATCTTGCACGGTATTTGCGCAGAAATTTTTCTAACGCGTTTTTTACGGAAAAAAACTGTTTTGTGCCTAAAAGAAAAAAAAAACAGTAAAGTTAGCCCAATGTTTTTGCATAATGTGAAAGATGAAGTTACGCCGAGTAAATAGATACCTAACATGTCACCCTTCAAAATTGCACACGCTCGTGGAATGGCGCCAAACTTCGCTACTTAAAAATCCCCATAGGCAATGCTTTAAATATTTTTACTGGTTACATGTTTTGAGTTACAGAGGAGGTCTAGGGCCAAAATTATTGCTCTCGCTCTAACGTTCGCAACGATACCTCACATGTGTGGTTTGAACACCGTTTTCATATGTGGGCGGGGCTTACGTATGCGTTCACTTCTGCATGCGAGCTCGCGGGGGCAGGGGCGCTTTAAAAAAATATATATATTTTATTGTTCATTTTACTTTATTTATTTTAGTTTGACATGTTTTTCCGCTCCAAATTTTTTTGATCACTTTTATTCCTATTACAAGGAATGTAAACATCCCTTGTAATAGGAATATGGCATGACAGGTCCTCTTTACAGTGAGATATGGGGTCAATAAGACCCCACATCTCACCTCTAGGCTGGGAAGCCTGAAAAAAAAAACCCAAAAAAAACAATCCTGGCTTTGATCGTAGCGGTGAGTCGGTAGAAGCACCGGAGGGCAGCGGGAGGGGGGGCATCCCCTCTCACCTTCCGTAAGAGCGATCAAGCGGTGGAACAGCCGCTATGATCGTTCTTATGGTGCAGGGAATCGCCAGCTGAAAAAGCGAATATCTGAATGATGCCTGTAGCTGCTCCCATCATTCAGATATCCCCGTACAAATTCAAGGACGTCATATGACGGCCGGCGGGCGGGAAGTGGTTATTGCAGAGTATTGCAGAGTATTGCCGGGTATTGAGGAGTATTGCCGGGTATTGAGGAGTATTGCCGGGTATTGCCGAGTATTGCCGAGTATTGCAGGGTATTGCGGGGTATTGCCGGGTATTGTGGAGTATTGCAGGGTATTGTGGAGTATTGCAGGGTATTGTGGAGTATTGCAGGGTATTGTGGAGTATTGCCGGGTATTGCGGAGTATTGCCGGGTATTGCGGAGTATTGCCGGGTATTGCGGAGTATTGCCGGGTATTGCGGAGTATTGCCGGGTATTGTGGAGTATTGCAGGGTATTGAGGAGTATTGCGGAGTATGGCAGGGTATTGCGGAATATGGCAGAGTATTGCACAGTATGGGCAGAGTATGGGCAGGGTATTGCACAGTATGGGCAGGGTATTGCACAGGGTATTGCACAGGGTATTGCAGAGTATGGGCAGAGTATGGGCAGGGTATTGCACAGGGTATTGCAGAGTATTGCACAGGGTATTGCAGAGTATTGGCAGGGTGTATTGCAGAGTATTGGCAGGGTGTATTGCAGAGTATTGGCAGGGTGTATTGCAGAGTATTGCACAGGGGGTAATTCCAGAGTATTGCACAGGGTATTGCAGAGTATTGCACAGGGTATTGCAGAGTATTGCACAGGGTGTATTGCAGAGTATTGCACAGGGTGTATTGCAGAGTATTGGCAGAGTATTGCACAGGGATGGCTGAGCAGGGATGGATGGATGGCTGGATCTGTGACTGCAATTGTCACAGATCCAGCCCACAGCTGACATGGGGGAGGGAGCGGACATGACCTGCTCCCTCCCCTCTCCTCTCACACTGTACCGATCGGTACAGAGAGGGGAGGGAGGAACCGGCGTCATCACATGATGCCGGTCTGTTTACAAGTGATCGCTCCGTCATTTGACGGAGCGATCACGTGGTAAACGGCCACGATTAGCGGCCATCTACCGTGATCCGTGATGCGCCGGGTCTTCCGGACCCGGCGGTCACGGTCATATCCTGGAGCGCGCCCCAGGGGGCACGCGGGAGCAAGATTCTGTGAGGACGTCCCTGGGACGTCCACTCAGGATAACTCGACCGCGCTGTGGACGTCTTTTGTACATGGCGCGGTCGGGAAGAGGTTAATGGATAAGCTAGTGGGAAAATAAAATACTTTGAAATAAAAATGTAGCGGGGTGCTAAATTTAATGGAAGTGTTTGAGTGGTAAATAGGCTCAAACACCCTAATTCTGTAGGATTCATGGACCATTTTGTCCTCGGGGGACAGTATTGGTGTGCAGTTCCCTGCGGCCTACAGGTGGCGCTGCCATTGTAGGCTAGGGTTGAACCGCCGATACAGTGCTGTGCCTTTTGTGTCCCCTCTTGGCAGTAGTACAGCGGGGCGGGGAACCTGCTGTGCATGCCGGGAGAGCATATAAAAGGGGCAGACCTTTGGCCTGGGGGCTGATGTTCAGTGGGGTCCGCGCCCAGGTGCCTTCGGCCTGGGTGCATGTGTTCCTGTTCCATCTCGGGTACCTTTAGCCCGGGGTGAGGTACTATCCTGGAGTTCCTGCTGCCCTGGGTATGGAGGCCTAGGTGTGGGAGTAAAGCCTGAAGTCCAGAGCCTTCGTCTGGAGTCCGCTAAGGGTTGAGGAGTCTTAGGGTGCCGCCTCGTGTAGGGGACCCTGTTCCAGGGAAGGGAGGTTCATTCTGATGGACCGATGCGGGAGTCACGGTGAAGAAAGGGTCTGTTGACTCCCTGGAGAGATGTCTTCCCCTTGATATGGGCAAGGTTCGTAGAAGGAGAAGCTCAATGTCATCTTGACTGTATTAGAGGCCTTATTCACCCAGCCCGTGGCAGGGGCCTTATACACCCTGGTCTGTGGCAGAGACCAAAGTTCTCCAGGTCCGTGGCTGGGGCCTTGTACACCAGGTCTGTGGCAGAGACCAACCTCAAGGTCTGTGGCAGAGACACCGTGCACCTAAAACTGTTTGAGAAACCTAAGCAGTGAAGTGTATGTGCTACGTTTGTGCCTGGACCTCCTCCACACCTTAAGCTGTCCTGTTTCTTTGCTCTAACCTTTACTATGCGAGTACAATTTATTTTGCCATGAGAGAATAAGAGTTGTAATTTCAGCTGGTGTGGACATTGACTTTACTGGGAATTAAAGGACTTGCCTCTACCTACAGTAGAGGTGAGAATCATCCTCTGGAGGAGTTTTGACTCCGGCTGTGGACACGGCCCGTCAAGTACACCGCTCAACCACTTTATATAGGAGGGTACGGGCTGGTAGTGCGGTGTGCCTTTCTCCCTCCTGCGAGGAGCCAACAACATAAAGGCAGGTAAGGGGGAAAGGATCTGTGCGCTACAAAAAAATAAAATAAAAATTATAATCTTGACCTAGGAGGACGAGGTCCATATGGAGTAGGAGGTTGAGGTGGCGGTGGATGTGGCTGTGTAGGTGGAAGCGGCAGTGGAGGAGGACGAGGTAGCCAACACTGGTTCAAAAATACAACAATGGCTGGGTAAGGCCAGTGATGTGTCGAATTCTGTCCCCCGTCAAATAGTGTCCACCCTGTACTACGCTTGCTCAGTATGTAGGACAAGTGGATTTCGAAAATCTCCCAAGACGAACGGCGCCTGCGTGGTGAGTTCAGGTGAAGGCCACACCATCCGTGGTTCAAGCCGAGCCAAGTGAGGCCGTGCCCGAAGCGTGGCGATCGAAGCGAGCCCATGAGGGGCCCTGTTACTATGTGCTACCGTATGTCCACTTGGATGGTGGGGCTTGAACCTGCACTCACTGCGCAGGCGCCGTTCATCTTCGGAGATTTTGTGAATCTCCTTGTCCTCTGTACTGCGCAAGCGCTGCGGCTTCACAGTACGGGCCGGACACAATCCGATGGTCGGACAGTTTTTGTCACAACACCGGTATACATGTCTATTCTGCAGAAGGTACGGACAAGTCCTGTGGGATCCATGCCTGGTTCATTTTAATGAACGTGAGCTTGTCCACATTGGCTCTGGACAGGCGGCTGCGCTTGTCTGTGATAACGCCCCCTGCCGTGCTAAATACACGTTCAGATAATACACTGGCTGCAGGGCAGGCCAGCACCTCCAAGGCATAAAGGGCAAGCTCAGGCCATGTGTCCAATTTGGAGACCCAGAAGTTAAAGGGGGCAGACCCGTCATCCAGTACGTGTAGGCCTGTGGACACATACTGCTCAACCATGTTGGTGAAATGCTGCCTCCTGCTAAGACGTTCCATTTCAGCTGGTGGTGCTGGTTGTTGTGGCGTGCTGACAAAGCTTTTCCACATTTCGGCCATGCTAACCCTGCCTTCTGAGGTGCTGCCGGTGCCCCGGCTGCGTTGGCGACCTCTTCCTCCTCCTCTGCCTTCGCCTTGTGCTTCCACCGTACGCCCGCTGTCAGGTGGGAATGCCACCAGCAGCTCGTCTACCAGCGTGCGCTTGTACTCGCGCATCTTACGATCCCGCTCCAGTGAGGAAATTAAGGACGGTACGTTGTCCTTGTAACGGGGATCCAGCAGGGTGGCCACCCAGTAATCACCTGGCTTTGGTGTGCTCGGTCCCTTGCTGCGTTGGGCAGTAGCAGACATACTGTCTAGGGGATGGACGCTCCGCTTTTGCACCCTGCTCCCTCTTCTGCTGTGCTGGTGGCTCTGTGCGACCACCGCCTCTTCCTCCAAACTACACTGGTCACCTGCATAACGTTGATTCCATGTGGGGTCGAGGACCTCATCGTCCTCCACATCATCTTCCACCCAGTCTTCACCCCTGCCCTCCTTGTCTGTCTGCACAATTGCGAAAGCAGCAGCAGTTGGCACCTGTGTTTCGTCATCATCCGAGACGTGCTGCGATGGTCCTCCCATGTACTCTTCATGAAACATAAGTGGTTGGGCATCAGTGCACTCAATCTCTTCCACTTCTGGGGCAGGGCTAGGTGGATGGCCCTGGGAAACCCTGCTAACAGAGTCATTGAAAAGCAGAAGAGACTGCTGCATGATTTGGGGCTCAGACTGCTTGGCTGATTTGCAAGGGGGTGAGGTGAAAGACTGATGGACATGGGTTTCAGGTGCCAACTCTGATCTTTCATCAGAAGAGTGGGTGGGAGACAATGTGAAGGAACCCGAGGCACTGTCAGCAACCCAATCTACTATCGCCTGTACTTGTCCTGGCCTAAACATTCGTACAGCCTCATTAGGCGCGACAAAATACCGCCGCAGGCTCGGTCGCCTACTCGCACCTGAGGAAGGTGTTTCACTTGTGCGTGCATCTGGCACAGATCCACCACGTCCTCTCCATGCAACAGGAGCTCCACCAGCAGCACCACGACCGGGGCCACCATGTCCCTTTGACCTTCTCCTCATATTTTCCAAATTTAGGATGTTGCCCTAAATGGGTGTTTTTGGAAGAGCAGAACACACCCACAGTACGTAACCGCTGAATCGCACAGCTACAGAACTGCAGAAAATGCTATTCAAAAAAAAAAATTGTTTTTTTAGTATAGCACAGTAGAAGAAAACTATTTAGAAATTGTTTATTTCACACACCTCCACATATGTATAACACACTGCAAAATATTTTTTGTGGCCCTAAATGGCGTTTTTTGGAAGACCACAATACACCCACAGTACGTAACCGCTGAATCGCACAGCTACAGAACTGCAGAAAATGCTATTCAAAAAAATTTTTTTTTTTTTTAGTATAGCACAGTAGAAGAAGACTATATATAAATTGTTTATTTCACACACCTCCACATATGTATAACACACTGCAAAATATTTTTTGTGGCCCTAAATGGCTCTTTTTGCAAGCGTACATTAAAGTGCAAATTTTTTATTTTTTTTGCCCTAAACGGGTCTTTTTTTGCACGAGCAAAATAAAATGGAATTTTTTTTTTTTTTGCCCAATGGGTCTTTTGGAAAAGAGCACAATAAAGTGTTTTTTTTTTTTTTGTCCTAAATGGATCTTTTTCCAAGAGCAGAATACACCCACAGTATGGAAACGGTGTATCTCTCAACGTAATATATGCAGTGCTGGTGCACTGAGCTTGCAGATAAAAGGTAGATTTTCTCTGACACTGGGCTCATAGCAGTGTAAAAAGACTGCACTGCAGCACAAACAGGTAAACCTATGCAGATCGCTGAGTTATATCTCTGAATCTGGACTCCTATTCCTATATAATATATCTCTCTCCCTAAAAGCAAAAAACAGGAACCTGGCCCTACACTACACTGTCTTTTCCCTCAGATTCTAGAATCAGGACTAACTCATGTATTTTTCTATCTCTCCCTAAAAGCAGCAGCAGCAGCCTAGATCCTCTCCCTATCTATTCTGAAGCAGAGTGACGTGTGTGCTGTGTGCCTCTAGCTCGGGCATCACTAAATGGCGGACCGCGGGCCACATGCGGCCCGCGGCACTCTGCCATTCGGACCGCCGCGGTACCGCCATGTAGGAGCCTTTTCTTCCTCCTGCTGTTGCTCTGTAATCCTCAAAGAGCCGTCAGCGGGAGGCGGAACAATTCTGGGTGGAGGGCGGAGCTGCCCGAGGTTATCAAACAGGCGATTGGCTGCTAGGACTGTCCTTCATCCTAGCAGCCAATCACCTGTTTGTTACCTTGGCCCTCCATCCAGAACTATCCCGCCTCCCTGCAACTCCTCTACTGCCCCTTTCCAGACACGCTGTGCCTCCCTCCGATCTGCCTGTGTAAGGTAGGGAGGGAGGGAGGGGGGTGAAGTTAAGAGCTAACAACTGAATGCGTGGGGAGGATGCCGAGCCTCAGGATTGCAGTGATATGGGGGGGAGGGGCTGAGGACATCAAAGAGGGGGAGCTAAGTACTGTAATGTGGGGGGGAGCTGAGGACTGTAATGTGGGGGGAAGCTGAGGACTGTAATGTGGGGGGAAGCTGAGGACTGTAATGTGGGGGGAAGCTGAGGACTGTAATGTGGGGGGGGGAGCTGAGGACTGTAATGTGGGGGGGGAGCTGAGGACTGTAATGTGGGGGGGGAGCTGAGGACTGTAATGTGGGGGGGGGGTGAGGACTGTAATGTGGGGGGGGGGCTGAGGATATTAAAGTGGAGAGGCTGAGGACAGGGATGTGGAGGGGGGACTGAGGAGACTAATGTGGGGTTATGATGTTAATAGGGGCAGAGGACAGTACTGTTAATGGGGGTTGATGTTAAGGAAGTGTGAGGACACTACTGTGGAAGGAGTGGAGGGGGATGATGTAAAGGGGGAGCTGAGGACACTCATCAAGAGGGGATCCTGATGTGAAGGGGGAGGGGACTGTGATGTGCACTGGGGACTAAGGAAGCTGATATAAGAATGGGTTAAGATCTGTGCATGTGCATTAGGTGCACACGTCGTGGGTGGATCAGCCTATTTTAATGGGCTGCACTACCCACATAAAAACCGAGAGAAAGAAGTCCTTGACCTTTTTTTGAAAAACAATTACGCCGCACCAAACCACATTGTGCTGCAGCAACATGTCGTTTGGCGCATGCGAAAATGCATGACAGGGAACCGACATGATATTCGGACCTCTGCTATAAGAAAATTTTACTGACCGGACCTCGGCGAATTGTAATTCAATACCCCTGCTCTAGCTTATATAGAAGCTGGGTCACATGTTGCACTGACCAATCACAGCCATGCCATTAGTAGGCATGGCTATGATGGCCTCTAAGGGCACACCAGCTAATCAAAAGGTGATTGGCTGGCCCCTGAAGCATTTCTAAATGCGTAATTAGATTGCCGAACTTTTGCGCAAAGTCCGGGTTCGGGTTAGGGAAAAAGCTAAAGTTCGGTACGGACCCGAACTTTACAGTTCGGGTTCGCTCAACACTAGTCTGAACCCATTTTTTTGCTTCTGGAAAAACGAGGTTAAACGCAACTGCTTGTAAACGCCAAAAAACAAGAGTGTGTGCATGGACACATAGGATAACATTGAATGGGTTCAGGGGCAGTTGAAAAAAGCGTCCAACTGCCTCTGAACGCGCGTTTAACAGCAAATAACAGTGTCTCGTGTGCATGGGGCCTAAAAAAAAAAAAAAAAAAAAAAAAAAGGGGGGGGAATCGGAATGCTGCAAATTTATACATTATTATCATTATTATTATTATTATTATTAATATTATTAATATAAATATATATAAAAATTTCTGAACTACAGAAAATACAGGACGTGTGTGGTGAGTAAGGAATGCAGTATTTTTGTATTCACACTAGAACAGGGAAGCATGAAAACTTCCCCCTGCCTCATTTCCATCACTCACCCAGAGCTTCGGAGAAGAGCACATCTACCAGGAGCAGACAGAGTCCAGGAAGCCCACAAGTGGCAGCTGTAGACATGACCCAAACGAAAGCCGAGATCACCACAACAGTGCTGCTACTCCCTCCTCCACTTCTCTGTAGCCAGAATCCTCTCTTGCTTCTCTTGCTTCCTTCTCCTCCTCTTATACTCCCCCTCACTCCTCCTCAGCCTGGTTATCTCCCCTTCTCCTTTCGCTCCCCATCATTTCTCTTTCTCTATGGTCACTCTTTCCCCTCTTGTACCTTATACTTTATTCCGTTTGGCCATTCAAGTAAAACAAAATCTTAAATTTAATTTATGAACTCTGTGAAGGAAATGCCATCATACCTTACTCATCTAAACCATGTGTGCTAAAGGATGAAGTTAATATTTTTTTATTCTACGTTAACATTATTTGGCAAAAGCACCTAAAAAAAAAAAAAAAAACCCTTGCATGTAGAAATACCTTAAAATTACGAGAGAGAAAGAGAGAGAGAGAGAGAGAGATAGAGAGAGAGAGAATGAGCATGCATGGGAATGACATCAACGCAGCCCGGCCAAGGCAAGTGACCGAACCCAGAAGGAAGACCAAGCAAAGATCACAGACTGATCACAGCGCAGCACTGGAGAGCTCAGTCTGACAATTTAAGTGTACCCTAATGTGCTAATATGCTGTGCATACTTGTACATTGTGGCATAACCTACCTCAGGGCCTCTAAAAAGTAGTAATGTTAGCGACGTTTACGACCGCTTTAATATCACAGGATCCCAGGAGCCTCTCATGGGGCCCCCTACTGACCCGGTTGCCTATAAGTCCTATATCTAGAGTAGCTGAGATCCCTATGTTCCTCTATACATCACAGTAGTAATCACAAAATTAAATGAGTACTAATAATGGGCAGAACAAAATATGAGGACTGAAAATATTTCCTTTAGTTCAACTAACAAAAGTGTGCCCATTCTAGAGCTGGTAACATTGAGGATATTCAGTATAATTTTAAAGAACTATTTTTGTGGGTAAGAGGCATAGGGGAGGAGTATGGACGGTATAAAAGTGGGAAGTATGTGCAGGTGAGGGAGAGGAATGTGGAGGGTCTAACAGTGGGCATTATGTACAGGAGAGGAGTGCAGAGGGTATGGCAGAAGGCACTTAGTACAGGAGAGGAGTTTAAAGGGTAAGATAGTGGGCAGCATGCGCAGCAGAGGAGTGTGGAGGGTATGCCAGTGGGCAGTATGTACAGGAGAGGAGTGTGGAGGGTAAGGTTGGGTTACAGTATGTACAGGAGAGCATACCTCCCGACTTTGTAAAGTCCCTTCGCGGGACATTCTGATGTCCCCTCTCCCCTGCCAACCAGAGTTGTTGAGCGGGGGGGGGGGGTGCGGGACATTGGCAAAAAAACTGAGGGCATACTAGTGCACCGATCGCAGGGGGGGGGGCTCTTACCTGCTGCTGCTGCTGCTCCTCTTCTTCTCTTCGCGTTTCCTGCTGTGCGGGAAACATGATAGTCTCGCGGGAGTGCGGGAAGGAGGAGCCTCTGCACAATCCGTGCCAGTTGGGAGGTATGGGAGAGGAGTATGGAGGGTATGACAGTGGGCAGTATGTACAGGAGAAAAGTGTGGACGATATGATAGGGGGCAGTATGCACAGGAGAGGAGTGTGGAGGGTATGACAGCCAGCACTATGTATAATAGAGGAGTTTATGAATGTGGGCAGTATGTACAGGAGAGGAGTGTGGGCAGTATGATACTGAGCAGTATGTACATGAAATGAGTGTGGAGGGTAAGACAGTGAGCGGTATGTACAGGAGAGGAGGGTGGAGCGTATGACAGTGGGCAGTATGTACAGGAGAGGAGTGTGGAGGGTATGTCAGCGAGCAGTATGTACAGGATAGGAGTGTGGAGGGTATGACAGTGGGCACTATGTACAGGAGAGAAGTGTGGAGAGTAGGATAGTGAGCAGTATGTACAGGAGAGGAGTTTGGAGGGTATGATGGTGGGCACTATATATAGGAGAGGAGTGTGGAGGGTATGACAGTGAGCAGTATGTACAGGAGAGGAGTGTGAAGGGTATGACGGTGGGCACTATGTATAGGAGAGAAGTGTGGAGGGTATGACAGTGGGCACTACGTATAGGAGAGGAGTGTGGAGGGTATGACAGTGGGCACCATGTATAGGAGAGAAGTGAAGAGGGTATGACAGTGGGCACTATGTATAGGAGAGAAGTGTGGAGGGTATGACAGTGAGCAGTATGTACAGGAGAGGAGTGTGTAGGGTATGACAGCGGGCACTATGTATAGGAGAGAAGTGTGGAGGGTATGTACAGGTGAGGAGGATGAAGGAATCTGGTAAAGAAAAATGTAAAGGTTTGTGGAAGGATGTTTAGGGACTGCGTAGTGGTTAAGCGGGACATACATGGATTGAAATTACACCAATTAAGCAGAGACCAGCCATAGTCAATCTATGTATAGGCTAGCTGGTTTTACACAAGTTAATCTATTAACCGACTTGGAGTACAACCAGCCTGTGAGGGTTTTCAGAAAAAAATCAGTGCTGCCAGCTATAGTTAGCAACACTAATCTTTGTATTCACTGGCAGAACACAACACTGCAGGAGTGATTCCCCCATCCACAGGTCAGCAGGTGAGAGGGTGTGTGGGGACAGGCTGGGGAGAGATACTAGTCGGTGGCTGGGTAGGCACTGGCTAGTATCAGAGCCAGATACACACAGGTTACATACGCCACGATCGTTAGAGCGAGAGCAATAATTATAGCACTAGACCTCCTCTGTAACTCTAAACATTCTAACCTATAAAAAAATTTAAAGCATCGCTTAGTATACAAAAAAAAATCGTGCTAACTTTAGTGGGTTTTTTGGGGGTTTTTTTATGAACGAAAGTTTCTTTTTTTTTTTTTAATTATGTTTATTAAAGTTTTTATAAAACATACAAACAGTGAAAAGAGTGGCCATGACAAACCACCAGGCCCTCCTATGACCAACACGGTCAACAATCAACATGTAACCCATTCTACCTAACATAGGCAGCTGACTACATGCAGTGACTAAAAAGAGAAAAAAAAAACACCCCCATTGCTAACAACCACCCCCCCTCCACCCATCCCATAGACTCTAGGAGCCCCATATTTTGACCAGTGGTGGGGTAGGTCTTCATACTCCCCAAATGTGGGGTCTCTGTGACCCCTGGTCGCCGAGCTACAATCCTCAAAGTCGATCTTTTTTTTTTTTTTTTTTGGGCAAATGGGCCTATCTTGAGAAAGGGGCCTGAAGCTGAAGCTCCAATAGCCCCTATGTTAATCCGGCCCTGGCTGTGATTAGAGTGTTTTATGGATGGCTTTTCATTTGTGTGCATTCACGTGAAATACTTCCACCAATAGTAGTACAATCCGCTCACCTCACACAATGGACCTTCTGAACTAACAGACAGGTCTAATCAAGCATTCACTACCTCAGGGTTAACAGGAATCAACAATGCTTCTACTAATTTCCAGCTAATGGTAGACTCCTCTGCTTCAATTTCAATACCAGATCTCTCAAACGTATGTCAAATCTCAAATCAATGGTGCTTAGATGCGATCGTTGTGCCATGTAAGATCAAAAAATATTTGCATAGTGCTCTCTGTATTTTCCGATAAAATGCATTAAGTCTAAAAAGATCTACTCGCATGTAGAAGCATTATAATCCCAGTGCTAAGGTTACAAGGATTTCATAGCATGTCTCACCAAGAGACCCGATCACGTCAGCTGCAGCCACCTTCCACTCTGTCTCTTGGTGAGACACACTATGAAATGCTTGATTTGATGTCACTAACGATTAGAAAATCGAACAAACAATTTTAAAACAAACATTTTTGAACGAAAATCTATACATATATGACCAGCATTACTCATCTCCAGATGAGCAATCACATCTTTATAATCATTGTCCATATCCTTGCCACATATTGCATCTTTCTGTTTGTTTTTCTCCTGCTCATGCTGCACCTTCTAAAGTGTTGCCCTAATATGCTGACACTCTATTCATCTACATACTGCCCAGTGCCAAACTCTGGTACTCCTCGGTCGGCCCACTCTTATAGAATCCAAACGTATCTCCTGTAAATACTACTGTAGCGCTACCCCCAGTTAAGAGAGCCGCTGGTTTTCTTTTGGTTCGGGCCCTGTATACAGCACCGCCAACCCCCGGCAATCTACTCAACCCTCTATGGCACAGCTAGTCTAGGGAATGTTTCCTTCATATAATTCTATACCTGGTTATACACAATCTCACAGCAGGATAGACAGTTAATATATGCAATGATGAACACTGATTCAGGAGTGGTAAACTATATCTGATTTACTTAGGTGTAAAGGTATAGGTTAAACATAACATATAGCATACATTTAGAGCCCTGCAGCAATAAACCTACTAATCAGTGATAGCTGCACGTGGCGTGTGATCACTCTGCACTATCTTCTCTATGCGCAATGTGGTGCACCAACAAAGCTTTAAACCCCTGGTCAGGCCTGACTCAGATAAAGCTCAGTCTCTGTGAGAAAAACTCTTTGCATGCAGATGAACGGTGGTGCACATACAGGAACAGTATTTGTAATCCAATAACGGTTAATAAAAGGAGGAACGCTTCACCGGAGACTACACAACTCAGTTCCGCCACTAGTCTCCGGCGGGATATAAACTACAGCACGATGGGCCAAGGTAGTCACTAGGCCTAAACAAAGTACAAGTTAAATAAGTGAGCAGATGCTCGCTCACCCCTCCGGACGCGATCCCAGTCCGGGCTTCCACCACTGTGTTTCCACACACAGTGTCCACAACGATCCGGCTTCTGGTTCAACTGATATCAGCAACTCAAAGCAATCAGGTGTCACCCAGGCTCAGCAGTGGGGTGGAAGGCTCTTTGAAAGGTATGCAAGGCCCTGGCCTCGGGCCTTGCACTGCAACAGATCCGCACAGGGAGTCCTATTGATTGCAGCGCGGTGTCCAAAGAGGCCGAGCTTAGCTTCGCCCTTTTACTTTTATAGCCCCACCCATGAGTCTCTGCGGTGGCCAAATGCACCCTGGGTGCCAAACGGGGTTCTGGGTAACGTAGTCCATAGGGCCTTAAAGGAGACCCCGCTACACACTCCCCCCACTTAAACTCTTTGGTCCCCAAAGATAACTTATTAACAAACACTACGCACAACATTTGACAAAGCTGCGTATGATGTCGGCAGAGGAAGTTCCCACCAAAAACGAGAGGGTAAACTTCCTCGCCCACAGGTCACACTGTCATAAGCGACCTGCCTAACTGTGCCAGAGGGTGAGTTGGGGTTGCCCTCCACCAAATGAACAGTGGAGGGATCAGGGTTTTCCACACTCCTCCTGGCAGTGACCACAGTGTCTTCTGAGCTCTCCCCCATTTGTGGGTAAGTCAATCTTCGGGGAGGCCTTATGGTCCTTCTCATCCTTTGTTCTCTTAGAATGTCTGGTTCAGATACTGAAGGTTCCTCTCTTGGAACAGACTTGGGGGTTTCCACTGGTTCTGGAGCACTTGACTCAGGAGCAGGGAGATACATGGAGTCTCTTGGATCCTCCTCTGAGAGAGAGTCACAGGCATCCTCCCAAAAATCGGTTAAGGGACTGGACGGGATGAACTCAGTAGCTTCTGCATTCAGTGTACTATCTATGGCGTCTTCAGTAGGTGGAAGATCTATAGCAGAAGTTTCTGGGGCCTGGGAAGGCCATAGCCATTCAAGTTCATCTCTTTCATCCTCACTTAGCTCAGAGATATCTGTTTCCTCAACTCAAGGGGTTTGGGACCGAGTGTTTGGCTTTGGAGTATCCAAAATGGAAGTTGGCTCAGGGGAATCCCTCATAGGAGGTATCCGAACTGCTTCTGCAAGTGGGAGTAGGTGGTTCCGATGCCAAGTCTTTAATGGACCCACCCTTCCTTCCGGCTTCTTGCAAATAACATATGGTTCAGGCCTCCACCGATCTGCAAGCTTGTGTTTTCCAGGGATCCCTAAGTTCCAGAGCAGCACTCTGTCCCCAGGTTGTAGATCTTGAATCCGGACTTTCAGGTCAAAGTTTTTCTTTTTGCGGGCTCCCCTTTGATCGGAGGCTGCTTGGGCCTGCTCATAGGCCAACTTTAAACTGTGTCTAAGCCTGTCTACCTAACCTTTGTGGGAAGTGACTGAGGAGTGGTCTATAGAGGTGCCAAAGGCCAGGTCTACGGGTAGTCTTGCTTCTCTCCCGAACATGAGTCGATAGGGTGAGTACCCTGTTGCATCACTTGTGGTACTGTTATAAGCATGCACGATGGCCGCTATGTTTTTTCTCCAGTGCTGCTTCTTCTCAATACTCAAAGTCCCCAGCATGTTGAGCAAGGTTCGGTTGAACCTCTCCGGCTGAGCATCCCCTTGAGGATGATAGGGAGTGGTTCGGGTCTTCTTGATCCCTACAAAATCCAGGAGCTTCCGGATCAGCCGACTTTCAAAGTCTCTTCCTTGATCTGAGTAGAGCCGCTGTGGTAGCCCGTAATATACGAAGTATTTTTCCATGAGCACTTTAGCTACAGTAGAAGCCTTCTGGTCTTTAGTTGGAAAGGCCTGGGAATATCCGGTTAAATGGTCGGTTACCACCAGAACATTTCCTAGTCCACTCAAGTCGGGTTCGAGGCAGAGGAAATTAATGCATACCAAATCCAGTGGGCCTTGACTTTTTAGATGGCCCATTGGGGCAGCTTGGTGGGGTAAAGTCTTCCTCTGGATGCAGCGTGCGCATGAGTGGCAGTATTCCTCGACTTCAGCCCTCATGCAGGGCCAATAGAACCGACTCCTAACAAGTTGAAAGGTCCTTTCAGCTCCCAAGTGGCCGTGGTTGTCATGCAGGGTGACCAGGACGGTCTCTTGATGTTTCTCGGGTAGAAAACAGTTGCCACTTGTCTTCTAGGTCATCAGAGGGCCCCCTTTGGTAGACCACTCCCTGATGCACCTGCAGCCTGTCCCACTCCTTCCTCAACAAGCGAGCTTCCTTTGAAGGGTGACACAATTGTCTATCTGGATCCTAACTTTCCAGGGCCTCCAGGACCAATTTCCCCATAGGGTCTTCCAATTGGTCACATCTCAACTCCTTTTTGGACAGTTTTGGCAAGTCATCTTCCTCTAGCTGGGTTACCCCACAGTATTGCCTGGGGACCCCTACCACGGTGACCCCTATTACTTCCGCTCTTGAGCCACCACGGGCCTGGAGTTCAGCCCCTTGGCAGAGGGCTCGCACCCCGTCGGGTGCCACTTGAGTCCAGTCTTCTGTACTGTTGGCAGGGGCATGAGATCTTCTCGACAAGGCGTCTGCATCTCGATTTCCAGCCCCAGGCCTGTATTTCAGGCTGAAATTGAAAGCAGACAGTGCCGCCAGCCATCTAAGTCCTGTGGCATCCAGCTTTTCTGTGGTGAAAAGGTAAGTAAGAGGGTTGTTGTCGGTTTTCACAGTGAATTCAGCCCCATACAGATAGTCTTTGAGTTTGTCAACTACAGCCCACTTGAGGGCTAGAAACTCCAGCTTATGAGTGGGATAGTTCTTTTCAGAGGGGGTCAGACTCCTGCTCATATAAGCAACAGGCCTCAGTTGACCTTCATGCTCCTGATAAAGCACTCCTCCCAGACCATCATGACTGGCATCTACGTAGAGTTTATAAGGCTTCTTTGGGTCTGCGTAGGCCAGGACAGGGGCAGTGGTTAGGCTTTTCTTCAACATCTGGAAGGCCTCTTCACACTTCTTGTTCCACTGGTCTTTGACTGACTCCCCCGGCTTCCTGGGCCCCGAGTCATCCTCTTCCCCTTCTGTCTTGAGCAGTTCATTCAGAGGTCTGGCAATACGGGCAAACCCTTCTAAGAAACTCCTGTAATAGGAGCAGAACCCCAAAAAGGATCTGAGTTCTGTCACAGTGGTGGGCCGTGGCCAGGTGGTGACTGCCTCCAACTTCTCGGGGTCTGTGGCTACCCCTTCTTTGGACACTATGTGTCCCAGATAGTTAACTGATGACTGATAGAACTGGCATTTTTCGGGTGAAAGCTTGAGTCCCTCCTCACTGAGTCTTTTCAAAACTTTCTCCAGTCTCTCTTCATGTTCCTCCAGAGTTCTCCCAAAGACAATGATGTCATCCAAGTATACAAGGACTTCGATGAGGTTCATGTCTCCTAGAGTCTTTTCCATGAGGCGTTGAAAGGTGGCTGGGGCTCCAGACAGACCTTGTGGCATCCGGTCAAATTCAAAGAACCCCACAGGAGTTATGAAAGCTGTCTTCTCCTTATCTTCTGGATGCATAGGGATCTGATAGTATCCGCTCTTGAGATCCATGACACTGAACCACCTGGCTCCAGACAAGCTCTGTAAGGCATTCTCTATCCTCGGAGTGGTATACTGGTCGGGTATGGTTCTCCTGTTGAGGGTCCTGTAATCTATACACAGCCTCAATGACCAATTCTTCTTCCTGACCACTACTATTGGAGAGGCATAGGGGCTTCTAGACGCCCGGATAACACCGGTTCTCTTGAGCTCGGCGAGCTGTTCCCTCAAGTCTTCAAGGTCTGCTAACGGAACTCACCTGACCCTCTCCCTGAAAGGCTTGTCTTCCTGGAGGCGGATTCGGTGGGTGGCACTCTTTGCACACCCCACATCAAACTCATCTTGGGAGAAGATCCTTCTCCACCTGGTCAACTGGGCCTTGGCTCTCTCTCTCCAAGCCCTTGGCAGGTTTGGGTTCTCCATGCAGAGCTTCTCCCAAATGGTCCTTTCTCCCTCTGTCTTCTCCACATCTGACAAGATAACTGGGGCAGCCGGGCTCACCTGGCCCAGCAACATTCTGGCTGGGATCTCCATGGGGCCATCCGTAATGTTCCTGACACTCACAGGTACTTTACAGTGTGCTTTCTTCAGGGCCCTCAACGGAACCACTTCTGGAAGTACTTCCAAGCCCGAGTGTTCTTCCCTTGGGTCGGGTTCCAACATGACAAAGGGCCCAGGTTGCTCCCAAGTAAGCTTCACAGTGGCTCTGAGACAGGTTACTTCACCAGGCTACAACACTATTCCTCTCTTTCCCAGCCTCCAGACTTTGCCTACCCCCTCTTCCGGGCCTCCTGCTCTAGGACCAGTCACTGGTAAGCTGTCTTCAACATTGGGTGGATCTTTGTGACTGTGGGGTTCTTCCCTCGTGCTAGAGGGGCCAACAGTCTCCGGACCAGATCCGTGTTGGTCCCTATTATTAGAGAACTCTTGTTAGCTCCAGATGGTCGGGAGCATACCACCGCCAGGGTATCGAACACTTCAGCCTTCCCGGCCACAGATGGGTCGAAGGTCAGTTTTATGGGCAAGTAGCCATCAAACAGAAACCTCTGAGTTCCAATTCCCCATATTTCCAAATCTTCAATCCTCTGGATGGGTAGATGACCTAGATGCTTATCATAGAAGTCCCGATATAGTAGGGTCACTTGCGCCCCAGTGTCTAATATGGCTCTTGTGTAGACTCCCTCCACTTGAATAGGCACTATGGGGGAAGGGCCTACAAGCTTCTCTGGATATTGCTTCGAAGGGGTCTCTTTCCTTTGACCCTTGCACTTTCCCTTTGGACTCTCTTTCTGCCATTTCTCTTTGGACTTTAGCCTCTCTTGGGCTCGGTATGCATTGATCTCCCTCCTTTTAATGGGTGTACATACCCGCTGAGGGACATCATTCTTTTTTTTTGGTGTACATTCTCGCTGGGGAACACTGCGCTTCTTCTGGGGGGTTTTATCCTCTCTTTTTCTGTACTTCTCATTCAGTTTGGAGCTCACTGTGGAAGATGGGCACCCGGTTGACTCCTTCACCGGGGCCCTCTGAAGTTTTCCGCCGGCCTGCGGTTATTCAGCTTCTTTTTCTTGGGACTGGAACACACTTTTGCGACATGGCCAACTCCTCCACAGTTGAAACAAGTCGTATCCCCCCAATCTTGTATGGAAGCGGGCGCTGAGGCATTTGGGAACAGTTCCTTCTTTGGTCCTTCCCTTTCTGGTACCCGTAAATCCTCTGCCATCAAAGAGGTCAGCATCTCCAATACCTGGGACATCTGTGACTTCAGGGTATCCACCTCTGAGTCTCTTTCGGGAGTCATGGCCGACCTGACCATCACCACCGGAGGGTTGCTTGGTTCGACTGGTTGGCTCCTCCTCTTGTCTTCCAACATAGCCTCTTCTTCTCTAACCACTCGGATTAAGTCGGGGTATTACAGGCTCATCCTGTCGGGTGCGTAGCGCTAATGCGATGGGATCCAGGGTTTGAGCTCCCCTCAACACCTGCTGGACACGGGCCTCATCCACTCTCCCTTTTTTTAGTATAATCTTATGCAGGATCTTATCCAGACGTCTCATGAACTCTGACAGTTTCTCTCCCGTATTTTGGTAGCAGTGTTCCAGCTGATAAGTGAGCTCAGTTACTTTTTCCGTTCCGCCGAACACATTCTGCAGAATGTCCAGATAATCCTGTGCATCAGTCTTTCTTGCTCAGCTTAAGGTTGCGTATGGCCTCCAGAGCAGGCCCCTTCAAACTCTCAGTGATTCTTTGTTTTTTCCGGTGTTCTGGGACTTCCCATTCCTCTAGGGCCTCAGCAGTGCCGTCTAGCCACTCCTCAAATCCCTCTTCTCCCGAAGGTACAGGTTTCCTTCCAGAAAATATCCTGAGTTTTCTGTATCCCGACATCGGGTAATCTGCAGGATCCTTCTTACACTGGGCTACAATCTCCCCTAGGACAGCGTATAGTTCTGTGCTGAGGGTGGACGGTGGTGATCCGGGACTCTCTGTACCCTTCTGCTTTCCTGCTTTAGGGGATGGCGGTGGAGATATTTGTGGAGGTGATGGTTTTGGTGTTTGGAACCATTCGCCCTTGAGTGGCAGCGCATGTATCAAGTTATAGGTCTGATCGTCCATTGTTTGTATGTTTGGACTTTTGAAATGCTCTGGTATTTCGTTCTTTCATTCTACTAATGCGTGGGTAAGCGAGGAATTTGACCTTCATCCGTCACCCATGCATTCTGGCATGGCGATAGTGTCATTATTAACTGCTTTATCGCTCCTTCCTGCCAGATCCCCGGGAGTTTAATAACTACTGCCGCGGCTGAATCGGCGCCAGCCACTGTGCACCACTGTTCTACTTCCAGCGGGTCCATGCCGGAACTTTTTGGCGTGTTACTTGCTGTATAAGGATCCCGGATGAGGCCCCCACGTGTAGCGCTACTCCCAGTTAAGAGAGCCGCTGGTTTTCTTTTGGTTCGGGCCCTGTATACAGCACCGCCAACCCCCGGCAATCTACTCAACCCTCTATGGCACAGCTAGTCTAGGGAATGTTTCCTTCATATAATTCTATACCTGGTTATACACAATCTCACAGCAGGATAGACAGTTAATATATGCAATGATGAACACTGATTCAGGAGTGGTAAACTATATCTGATTTACTTAGGTGTAAAGGTATAGGTTAAACATAACACATAGCATACATGCAGAGCCCTGCAGCAATAAACCTACTAATCAGTGATAGCGCAGAGTGATCACACGCCACGTGCAGCTATCTTCTCTATGCGCAATGTGGCGCACCAACAAAGTTTTAAACCCCTGGTCGGGCCTGACTCAGATAAAGCTCAGTCTCTGTGAGAACAACTCTTCGCATGCAGATGAACGGTGGTGCACATACAGGAACAGTATTTGTAATCCAATAACGGTTAATAAAGGAGGAACGCTTCACCAGAGACTACACAACTCAGTTCCGCCAACTAGTCTCTGGCGGGATAATAACTACAGCATGATGGGCCAAGGCAGTCACTAGGCCTAAACAAAGTACAAGTTAAATAAGTGAGCAGATGCCCGCTCACCCCTCCGGACGCGATCCCAGTCCGGGCTTCCACCACTGTGTTTCCACACACAGTGTCCGCAACGATCCGGCTTCTGGTTTAACTGATGTCAGCAACTCAAAGCAATCAGGTGTCACCCAGGCTCAGCAGTGGGGTGGAAGGCTCTTTGGAAGGTATGCAAGGCCCTGGCCTCGGGCCTTGCACTGCAACAAATCCGCACAGGGAGTCCTATTGATTGCAGCGCGGTGTCCAAAGAGGCCGAGCTTAGCCTCACCCTTTTCTTTTATAGCCCCACCCAAGAGTCTCTGCGGTGGCCAAATGCATCCTGGGTGCCAAACGGGGTTCTCGGTAACGTAGTCCATAGGGCCTTAAAGGAGACCCCGCTACACTACTGCTTGGCACCCCCTCCACACTTCTCTCCTGCTGTCATATCCTCTGGTACTCGTCTCCTGTACAAACTGTGAAGTGTCATACCCTCCACCACTCTGCTACTGCACATATTACCCGCTGTCAAACTCTCTTCACCAATCTCTTACACATACTATTAACTGCCATACCTTCCACAGTTATATCATACAGATTGTAGCCCCTGGCATACAGTAACCTCCACACCCCTGCACATACTGTACGATCGATTGTGATACCCTTTGCAATTTTCTCTTTCACATTCTGGCCCCTGCTATACTTTCTGCACTTCTCTTCCACAAATATAGGCTGCTCTCATACCATTTGCATTCTCTACTGCACATACTATCCAACTGCATATGCTCCACACTCCTTTCCTGCATATACTGTCTGCTGATACGCTCTGGACTGCTTTAGGCTGGATTCACACTTGTGTGGTGCGAATTCCAGCTTTCTTATCTCTGCAAAAAGATAAGAGAACTGTTCAGCAGATCATCTCTGTTTTAGCTGCAAATTTGATGACCTGGGAGAGAGGAGGGGGAGGGGGGGAAGTGTAGTGAAGTGAAGGAGAGAAATCCTGATGAGAACTAAACAGATCTGCGAATCTGATGCATGCCCATAGAAGATAATGGACCTGAATTTGCACCTGAGCCGCACCGCAATGCCTAGAAAACGCACACTTTTTTTGGCAATGCGCAGTGCGAATGCATCGCACATATGTGAACCAGCCTCATTGAAATCAATATATTTTAAAATGTTATGCGAATTGGATGCGGTGTAAGCCGCAACCAATTTGCATAGGTGTGAACCCGGCCTCACGGTATATATTTGTCACTTTCATACTTTACTGAAATACTTGCCTCCAGTTATAGGCAAAATTTTGCTAGTTACTATTAGCATTGCACACATTCAAAAAATTATTTAAGCCCTAAAGATGATGTAAAACCCCCAAAACATTATATCTTTTCTGAAAGCAGACACCTAGGAGAATAAAATAGTGGTAGTTCCAATTTTTTATGCCACACGATATTTACAGCAAAGGTCTAGGAAATGCAAAATGTCTGTAAAGTGATTTCTAGGGCAAACAAATGCAATAATTTACTCAACATACTCAACATGCCAAACCTTAAGGCTCTATTCACACTAATGTGTTTTTTGATGCATTTTGCAGAAATGCAGGGAATTTTTTTAACATGGGTTCCTATGGAACATGTTCACATCAATACATTTTTGTGCCTCTGCGTTTTTGGAAAGGGTTAGGGACTTTTTTTCCTGCAAAATGCAGCGTTTTGCATGCAATAGAATTCACAAGTTACACAAGTAACGAGTTTTTACCGCGGATTGCAGGTTTTTTATTTTATTAATTTTTTTACACTGTATATAGCTGGTTGCTAAGGAGGGGGCCTGCGGGTGGCGCTGTTGCCCAGGTCTGGGGTCGAACCATAGGTGACACAGTGACGGTATTGGGTGTCCTCTCTCGGCGGCCGTGCAGTGGGCATGGTCTACCCACTGTGCATGCCGGGAGAGGGTACAAAAGGGGCAGACGCCATGTTGATAGGGGGGAGTTGGAGAGGAGCTGGAGGGGAGTGAGCCCCGGGGGGAGTGTGCCCCATGGGGGTGCGCTGACTGTCCGAGGAGTCTCGGGCACCTTTGGCCCGAGGCTGCAACGTTCCAGGTAGGCCCAGTACCTTTAACTGGGTCTACAATCAGACCATTGGAGTCCTAGGGTGTCCAGGTGAGGGAAGCCAGTGGAGGATCGGTCCCACTGAGGAGAGGAGTGATGGAAGATCGCTGTCTTGGGAGAGGCCTGGTGACCTGTCAGAGGGAAGGATTCTTTGCTCCGCAAAGCTAACCCTGTAGAGTGCCCATTGGCATTCTTCTGTTCTCAAAAGTCTACAGAGGTTAAAGGATTTCCTGAACCCGTCCCTGGAGGGGATAGGGTGACAGAACTGTTCGAGCTCCACACCTGCTGCTAGGGCCGCTTTCATAGGGACTATCCGGGTGAGCTAAACCCACTCTGGATCGAGTGGCGACGAGTGACTAAGGTGTGTGTGCCTGAATCTGCCTTCTGACTCTGCCAACTTCTTTCTCTCTGCAATTTCCTGTTTACTGGAGCAAAAGGAAAAATAAACTCTCTGTTGGAGTTAAAGTGTTTCTGGACATTGGCCTTCTTGGGGGGAGAAATATAGACTTGTTCCTATACACCAGGGATGAGAACCAGTGGAAGGAGGTAACTCGCTGCAGGACCCAAAATTTGTGAACACCGCTTAACCTCTTGCAAGTGAGCCAGGCAGGAAAAAGGTCAGTGTGCTACATAAGAAAAAAAAAAAACACAGCGTGGGGTCCCCTCCAGGTCTATACCAGGCCCTTGGGTCTAGTATGGATTCGGAGGGGACCCCCACACCAAAATTTTAAAAAAATGGCATGGTGGTCCCCCCCAAAATCCACACCAGACCCTTATCCAAGCATGCAGCCCGGCAGGTCAAGAAAGGGAGGGGACACGCGAGCGTCCCCCCCTCCTGAACCATACCAGGCCGCATGCCCTCAACATGGGGGATGGGTGCTTTGGGGCTGGGGGGGCTCTGCGCCCCCCACCCCAAAGCACCTTGCCAAGGTTGATGGGCGCTCGCTCGTCCCCTCCCTTTCCTGACCTGTCGGGCTGCATGCTCGGATAAGGGTCTGGTATGGGTTTTGGGGGGACCCCATGCCATTTTCTTCTTTAATTTTGGTGTGGGGGGGTCCCCTCCGAATTCATACTAGACCCAAGGGCCTGGTATGGACCTGGGGGGGGACCCTACGCTGTTTTATTTTTCACATTTTTTTACATTCAGCGGGAAGCTGCTGACAGCTGATGACTCATCGGTTGTCAAGGACGCGGCGGCCAGCTTCCCAGCCCCCTCCTTAGCAACCAGCTATATACAGTGTAAAAAAAGAAATTAAAAAAAAGACGCAAAATGCAAATCGCAGCAAAATCGCGGTAAAAAACACGGTACTTGCGTTTTGGATGCGGGTCCATTGAATTCTATTACATGCAAAACGCTGAAATTTGCGGGCAAAAAAAAAGTCCCCGACCCTTTTCCAAAATGCATTGATGTGAACATGTTCCATAGGAACCCATTTAAAAAAAATTCCCTGCATTTCTGCAAAATGCATCAAAAAAAGCATTAGTGTAAAAAGCCTAAATTTGTGTGCGCTTGTGTATCCTATATTTTCTGTAGTCGACGCTTCAAAAGCCCCCTATAAGTCATCAGTTTAGTGTTGGTGAGGAGGTCTTTTGCTAGAATTATTGCTCTCAATCCAGCGTGTGCGGCGATATGTAACATGTGTATCACAATCAACATTTTCACCCGTAGGCATCCCTGACACGTGCGTTTACGTTCGTACGTGCGTATATGTGGAGGTGCGGGGGCCTCCAACAAATTTGGGGGGTATGTGCTTTATGCACATTGCAAAACGTTCCTTCCCGGCTGATCTATCCGGGGACACCTAGATGCTGACCCGGAAGTGACATCACGGACGTCGCTTTTCGGGTCACAGCAAGAAGGGGAGGCAAACGGACGTGTGTCCACTCTTCTCCTCTTGCCCCACAGCCCCCGGCACCCGCCATCTCACTCCTGGGCCCGCAGATGGGCCAAGCGGAGCCCGGTAAGCATGGTGGGGCACCGGTACCGGGGGGTGTGTGAGAGCGGTAGCGCTGCCGCCCGAATGCTTTCACCTGACAGGCAGAAGTCTGATTGTCAGTGTCACACAGTTCCAGTAGCTGCAGCTGTGATACCCCCTGCTGTCAGGTCCGTACGACCGATTCAACTTTTTGGCCTAAAAGCAAAACGCTATGTGTGGCGGAAAAACTGAAAATTGTATACTCACCTTTCCGTAATTTTCCTTTCCTGCCGCATCTTCATGGCAGCAAACAACTTTGGGGTTGTGGTTGTGGCTCCGTCCCCACAACCTGATAGGACTGTGTAGCTATTAAACCCAGAGAGGGCTCCCGCCCAGGTATTCTCAGTAAATATTTTATATATATATATATATATATATATATATATATATATATATATATATATATATATATATATATATATATATATACATATATATATACACACACACACACATACACACACACATATATACCTCACCTCAGACGGGTGGGCATCTGTATGCTGCCATGAAGATGCGACAGGAAAGGAAAATTACGGAAAGGTGAATATACAATTTTCAGTTTTCCTGTCGCATCATGGCAGCATACAACTTTGGGGAAAAACTCGCAAACTGGGTGGGTCTGAGCAGAAAGTCAAGTTTATTTACAAGGAATAGAGGTGTTGGACTGGATAATTGCTCTTCCAAATTCTAGCGTGGACAACCGAGCAGAGTCCACCTTGTAATGAGAAATTAAAAACACCTTTGACGACCAGGTAGCTGCTCTGCAAATAGTTTCCAAGGACACCCTGCCGTAGGTCGCCCAGGAGGTCGCCATTGCCCTTGTGGAGTGTGCCCTCAAGCCCTCAGGTATTTGTGCTTGTACTTTGTCTGGGTAGATGATCAGGTATGGCTCCTTCGCCAGTAGAGCCTGCATCTCCGAAACTCTTTTTGCCAACGTTATTGCAATGAGGAAGGTGACCTTGAGTGTTAGGTCCCATAGGGAGATGTCTTCCATCGGAAAGAATGGTTCGTGGGATAGGACCCCTAGTACTACTGAAAAGGTCCCAAGTCGGGAAGGAAGGTTTTCTGGGGGGCCTTAACTTTAGGCAGGCCCTCTGGAACTGAATTACGAGGGGCTCTTGTGCCCATTTAACTCCTGTCATGGCAGATAAGGCTGACACGTGAACTTTTAGGGTATTTGACCCAAGACCTTTTTCTAAGCCTAACTGGAGAAACTCAAGGATTTGAGGGACTGTTGGAAATGATAATTTCCAAGCTTGTTGCTGTGCGACTTCGAGAAACTTTCCCCAGATCCTTCTGTATGTACTGTTGTTGGTGCACCTTCTGGCTTGAAGAAGAGTCTCCACCACCTTCTGAGAGCAGCCCTGGTCTAAGAACCTAGCCCTTTCAATCTCCAGGCTGTCAGGTGCATCCTTTCCAGGAATGGGTGAAGGAGTTGCCCCTGAGAGAGTAGGTCCGCTGTCATCGGGAGTGGCAATGGTCTTGCTGTATTCAGCTATAGAAGAGTCGTGAACCATGGCCGTCTCGGCCAAAAAGGAAGGACTGCTATTACTGTAGATTGACTTCTTTAGTCTGAGTAGAAATCTTGGTATGAGCGGTGTCGGGGGAAAGATGTTATAGGGTCAGGGAAGAGGGGCAGCACAGTGGTGTAGTGGTTAGGGATGAGCTCGGTGTTCGCTGCGTTCGGCGAACAACGAACGATTTGGCCCGTTCGCGCCAAATTCGAGTGACGCGAACGGCCCACAATACACTGCGCCATCGCAGTGTAATCCCGGCGCTGTGATTGGCCAAGCATGCACGGTGACCCTGCATGCTTGGCCAATCACAGCACCGGCAGCGAGGAGAGCAATGATTGGCCACAGGCAGGATGCCTGTGGCCAATTATAGCTGAGGGGGTTTAGTACACGCCCCACACTATAAAAGGCCGCCAGCGCGGCGGCCTCGTGTAGTGTGTTCCGGAGCAGGGAAAGTGAAGGATAGGCAGGGACAGTGTCAAATCCATTCTTTGCTAAACCTTGTGTGTAGGGACAGAGAAGGATAGGCAGGGAGAGTGTCAGTGTCATATTCTTTGCTAAACCTTGTGTGTAGGGAGAGAGAAGGATAGGCAGGGAGAGTGTCAGTGTCATATACTTTGATAAACCTTGTGTGCAGGGAGAGAGAAGGATAGGCAGGGGACAGTGTCAGTGTCATATTCTTTGCTAAACATTGTGTGCAGGGAGAGAGAAGGATAGGCAGGGAGAGTGTCAGTGTCATATACTTTGATAAACCTTGTGTGCAGGGAGAGAGAAGGATAGGCAGGGGACAGTGTCAGTGTCATTGTTGCTAAGCCTCCTGCACATTATACACCTGAAGTTAGCCTGTATTGCTGCTTTTTCCTGGTGTGTTACACCAACAGGATTTTGCGGCAACTACAGCGGGCGGAGTGTGCCTCCTGACCATATTACACCTGAACTTAGCCTGTATTGCTGCTTTTTCCTGGTGTGTTACACCAACAGGATTTTGCGGCACTTACAGCGGGCGGAGTGTGCCTCCTGACCATATTACACCTGAACTTAGCCTGTATTGCTGCTTTTCCCATTTCCCTGCAGGCCATTAGAATGTCTGGAAGGCAAACAAGGAGAGGCAGACAGTCAGGAGCCAATAAAAGAGGGCAAGCAGGCTTTGTGTCTAGAGACAACAGTGCTGGTCGTGGACGCGGTGCATCGCCATCAGCACGTGGCCATGGGACACGCTTGTCCTTCTTTTCGGCAGCTGGACGTGTTGAGCCGCATCATGCTGAAGACTTGGTAGAGTGGATGACCAAGCCCTCCTCATCCTCCTCATCCTCTCTCACCCAGGCTCAGGGTACTGGCAAAGCAGCTGCCAAAGCGTCCTCTTCCCTGGTATCAATGTCATCATCAGTCACTCCTTCCCTAGACCAACCATGTCCTCCTGAGGAGTCCCCCGAACTGTTTGAGCACAGTGTTGGGTACATGCTCCAGGAGGATGCCCAGCGTTTCGAAGGGTCTGATGATGATACCCAGCTAGAAGAAGGCAGTAGCGTGAGAGCAGAGAGAGAGGGGATGCTCAAGAAGGACACCAATCTAGCAGTCATGTTCCAGCAGCTGCAGCATACTGCCAGATTGGCTCCAGTGATGAGGAGGGAGGGGATGATGAGGTCACTGACTCCACGTGGGTGCCTAATAGGAGAGAGGAGGAGGAGGAGGATGAGGAGGAGGCACATCTCTAACGAGGCAGGATGCCCTCGGGGGGCCAGCATAAGGGCAGCACACCAACGGAATCACACCGCAGAGCTCCGCCTGTGCAGGGCGCTGCCTCTGCCCGTTATTCAAAAAGTTCTTTGGTGTGGGCCTTTTTTGAGTCGAGTGCATCAGATCGCACAGCTGCTGTTTGCAACATATGTCTCAAGCGTATATCGCGTGGCCAAAACATCACCCGCTTGGGCACCACATGCTTGACCAGACATATGTTGACCTGCCATGCAGCTCGTTGGCAAGCCTACCTTAAAGACCCACACCAAAGAACAAAGCGCACCTCTTCTTGCACCGCATCAGCTGGGATCTCCAACCCCACTATACCTTCAGTCCTCTCTGAAACCTGCTCTGAAGAATGAAGGTGTAGAATTAGGTGTGCAACAGCCAAGTACTTGCGGGCACTCTGCTAGCAGTACACCGACGTCCGATTCTAGCAGGCAAATTTCCCTGCCCCAGCTGCTGGACCATCGAAAGAAGTTCACTCCCAGCCATCCACATGCCCAGCGGTTGAATGCTAGCTTGGCTAAAATGCTAGCGCTTCAACTGCTGCCTTTTCAGTTGGTAGACTCGGCCCCCTTCCGTGAGTTTGTGCAATGTGCGGTTCCTCAGTGGCAGGTTCCCAAACGCCACTTTTTCTCACGGAAGGCGATTCCGGCTCTCTACCGGCATGTGGAAGGCAATGTCTTGGCCTCGCTGGACAGGGCGGTCAGTGGTAAGGTGCATATTACCGCTGACTCATGGTCCAGCAGGCATGGACAGGGACGTTACCTTTCTTTCACGGCCCATTGGGTCACTCTTTTGGCAGCTGGGAAGGATGCAGGACAAGGTGCAGTAGTGTTAGAGGTTGTTCCACTGCCACGCCTCCAAAATGCTACTACTGGTTGTGACACACCTCTGTCCTCCACCCCCTCCTCTTCCTCTTCCTCCGTGGCCTCTTCCTGTGCTTTGTCCTCGGAACCAGCGGTGCTCCGTAGACGTTCAAGGGGCTACGCAAGTACGCAGGCAAAAAGATGCCATGCCGTGCTTGCGCTGGTGTGTTTGGGGGACAGGAGCCACACTGGGGCACAGGTTCTGTCTGCTCTGCAGGGGCAGGCCGAGAGGTGGTTGACGCCACGCCAGCTTAAGCCAGGAATAGTAGGTTGCGACAATGGCACCAACCTCCTCTCCGCTCTCCGACAGGGACAACTGACCCATGTGCCCTGTGTGGCTCACGTCCTTAACCTGGTGGTGCAGCGGTTCTTGGGCAGGTACCCGGGCTTACAGGATGTCCTGAGGCAGGCCAGGAAAGTCTGTGTGCATTTCCGCAGATCTTATAATGCCAGTGCTCGCCTGGCTGAGCTGCAAAAAGGAGTTGAACCTGCCCAAGAACCGCCTTATATGTGACATGCCCACCAGGTGGAACTCAACGTTGGCCATGCTGCAGCGGCTGCACACGCAGCAGAGGGCCATCAATGAGTACCTGTGCGACTACGGCACCAGGACAGGGTCAGGGAAGCTCAGGTTTTTTTCACCACGCCAGTGGGGCATGATCAGGGATGCATGCACTGTCCTGGCACCATTTGAGGAGGCCACGAGGATGGTGAGCAGTGACAGTGCATGCATCAGTGACACTGTACCTCTTGTCCACCTGTTGGAGCACACGCTGCGTGGAATAATGGACAGGGCACTTGAGGCAGAACAGAGGCAGGAAGAGGAGGACTTCCTTGCCTCTCAAGGCCCCCTTTACCCAGACAGTGTTCCTTCTGTCCCACCCATCGCACAGGAAGAAGAGGAGGAGGAGGATTGTGTCAGCATGGAGGTGGAGCCTGGCACTCAGCATCATCAGCAGCAGTCTTTTAGGGATGATTTACAGTCCCAAGAAACCAGTGGACTTGTACGTGGCTGGGAGGAGGTGGCTGCGGATCATGTCGTCCTTAGTGACCCAGAGGACTCCGGACCGAATGCCTCAGCTAACCTACGCTGCATGGCCTCCCTGATCCTGCAAAGTCTGCGGAAGGATCCTTGTATTCTTCGGATCAAGGAGAGGGACCATTACTGGCTGGCCACTCTCCTTGATCCACGGTACAAGGGTAAGGTTGCGGACCTTATCTTACCGTCGCAGAGGGAGCAGAGGATGAGACAACTCCGGGAGGCCTTGCAGAAAGGTCTGTGCAACGCGTTCCCAGAGACTGGGAGGTTACAAACTCCTGGTCCTGGACAACGAGTTGCTGAGGCTTCGGTCAGTCAAAGAAGGAGCGGTGGGGAAGGTGGCCGTCTGACCGATGCGTTCAGACAATACTTTAGTCCGCAGCCCCAAGGTATGATCGGTTCCAGCAACCATCGCCAGCGTCTGATATACATGGTGCAGGAATACCTAGGGGCAAGGTCAGACTTGGACACCTTCCCCACCGAAAATCCTCTGGCTTACTGGGTCTTGAGGATGGATCACTGGCCAGAGCTTGCACAGTATGCAATTGAGCTACTGGCCTGTCCTGCATCCAGCGTTCTTTCAGAACGCACATTCAGTGCTGCTGGAGGATTTGTCATGGATCACAGGGTGCGCCTGTCCACCGACTCTGTTGATCGACTGACCTTCATAAAGATGAACCAGTCTTGGATCACCACCAGCTACCAAACACCTGAAGCTGATATAACAGACTAATTTATTTTCAAATGTCACATCCCTTCAAGACTGATGCTGATGCTGAGAGACTGTCCTGTTATGTTGACTGACTATCCTCCTCCTCCTCCTCAATGATCCGATTGATGATGATAGCTTGGAAGAACATTTTTGTTTCTGGGTGCCGCCACCAATGGCTAAGGCCCAATTTTTCAGCCCCTGTTTAACAGGGGCGTGTTATTACAATTTTTTATGCAATGCTTTGCAGCAGGGCTCATTCCTGCACTCCAACTAGAGTATCTGGGAGTGGTTGCAGTGTCGTGGCACCAGCACCAGTGGCTAAGGCCCAATTTTTCAGCCCCTGTTTAACAGGGGCATGTAATTACAATTTTTGATGCAATACTTTGCAACAGGGCTCATTGCTGTGCTCCAAGTACAGTATCTGTGAGGGGTTGCAGTGTTGTGGCACCAGTGCCTAAGGCCCAATTTTTCTGCCCCTGTTTAACAGGGGCATGTAATTACAATTCTTGATCTAATAATTTACAGCAGGGCCCATTCCTGCGCCCACCAAGACTAACTGTGAGGCCTTACAGTGTTGTGTCAACACCACCAAAGGCCCAATTTTTCAGCCCCTGTTCAACAGGGGCATGCAATTACAATTCTTGATCTAATAATTCACAGCAGGGCCCATTCATGCGCCCACCAAGAGTAACTGTGAGGGCTCACAGTGTTGTGGCAACACCAACATGTAAGGGGCAAATTTCAGCTGAGTATATACGGCAGGCCCCTACTTTCAAACATCCAACTTACAAACGACTCCTCCTTGCAAACGGAAGGATACAACAGGAAGTGAGAGGAAATCTACCCCTAGGAAGGCAAATTCTCTCCTGTAAGAGTTGATATGGGAAAAAAAGTGTCTCCTCTCCACTGATGCTTTATCACCAATTCTTGTTTCAATAAAAAACCCAAATTTTCAAAAAACATTTGTCATTAGGACGGAAAGTGAGGTGAACTGTTCTGAACAGGTGCACACTGCACAGACAGCAAAACAAATGTTACAGGGGTGATAACCCTTCCCTATGTTTTCCAAAAAGCTTAAAAATAGATTTTTTGGCTGGAGCTACATTTAAACAATGTACCTGTTCAAAATTACAAACAGATTCTACATAAGAACAAACCTACAGTCCCTGTCTTGTATGCACCGCCTGTATACGGCTGTTCAGAGTATATAGGGCCTTTTTTATTTTGTGTGCGGGGTTCCCCTTAATATCCATACAAGACCCAAAGGGGCTGGTAATGGGCTGGGGTAGGGGGGGGGGGGCTGTGATGGGGTAGCTATGCCATTTTTCTTAAAGATTTTCATCCATATTACCGGGACCAGACATTACATTAAAGCCGCAAGCAGTTTTAAATGGCTTTTTTTCCTTTAGAAATGTAATTTTGTGCAGGGACAGTTCTAAACACGGGAAACACGTGGCACTTCACAGGCATACTTTAGACACCCCCCAGGTACGATATTTAAAGGAATATTTGACTTTTTTTTTTCACTTTATGCATCATTAAAATGACTGCTCCCGAAAAACGGCCGTTTTTAAAACTTTTTTTTGGATTGATACACGTCCCCTGGTGCAGAACCCGGGTTCCCAAACCCTTTTTAGGACAATAACATGCATATTAGTCGTTATAAACAGCACTTTAGATTTCGAACGTTGGCATCCATTGTATTTAATAGGGTTCTAAAGTTTGTGCGAACTTTCGGTCCGTTTGCGGGTTCTGGTGCGAACCGAACCCGGGGGTGTTCGGCTCATCTCTAGTAGTGGTTAGCACTTTCACCTAGCAGCAAAAGGGTCGCTGGTTCGAATCACGACCACGACACCATCTGCCTGGAGTTTGCATGTTCTCCCTGTGCCTGCGTGGGTTTCCTCTGGGTACTCCGGTTTCCTCCCACACTTCAAAGACATGCTGGTAGGTTAATTGGTTCTTGTCCAAATTGGCCCAGTATATATGTGTATACGACTGTGTCCCAAGCGTGTCGAGATCCTACAGGGTAAAATGAACGCACCAGCCAAGCAGACACTGGCTGCAAAAAGCGCCTAGAGGCGATTCAGTTCACATGTGTAGCGCTATACAAGTCACTCATTCATTCATGTAGCCCTGACGGAAGTTCCAGGTGTGCTGTAGACAGTCCGTCCCCTCTGCCGATGGGAAGGGAACTCTCGGCAGATACCTCTGGCACTTTGCGTTGGCTGGTGTCGCTGCTAAGTCTATATCCGGCATGCCCCAAGTTTGGGTTATGGGAGAAGGCTTGGTGGCTCAGAGCCCTTTCGTTGTTGGAAACAAAACTTCTGCTTCGTGTGTCGGCCAGCTGGTTTTGGACTCCTGGGACATATGTCGCCCTTAACCCCAACAGGTTCATTTGTGCCCATTCGAGAAATGGGCAGACTTCCTGCATCATAGAGTGACTTTTGGTGCCTTCTTGCCTGTTGATATAGGCTACTGCCACTCTGTTGTCCATTTTCAACAGGACTCCTTTCCCCCTCAGGAGGGGACTGAAGGCCAGCAGAGCTTGGAACGCTGCTTTCATTTCTAGGATGTTTGATACCACATCCTGCGTCTCAAATGGCCAACGGCCTTGGACTGCGAAGTGCTGGTAGTGTGCCCACCAGCCCTCCATGCTGGCGTCCGATGTGACCACCTCCTGGGGAAGGGCAACTACAGTTGCAAAAAAAAGTACGTGAACCTTTTTGGAATGATATGGATTTCTGCACAAATTGGTCATAAAATGTGATCTGACCTTCATCTAAGTCACAACAATAGACAGTTACTGTCTGCTTAAACTAATAACACACAAAGTATTAAATGTTACCATGTTTTTGTTGAACACACCATGTAAACATTCACAGTGCGGGTGGAAAAAGTATGTGAATCCCTAGACTAATGAGATCTCTAAGAGCTAATTGGAGTGAGGTGTCAGCCAACTGGAGTCCAATCAATGAGATGAGATTGGAGGTGTTGGTTACAGCTGCCCTGCCCTATAAAAAACACACAACAGTTCTGGGTTTGCTTTTCACAAGAAGCATTGCCTGATGTGAATGATGCCTCGCACAAAAGAGCTCTCAGAAGACCTACTATTAAGAATTCTTGACTTGCATAAAGCTGGAAAGGGTTATAAAAGTATCTCCAAAAGCCTTGCTGTTCATCAGTCCACAGTAAGACAAATTGTCTATAAATGGAGAAAATTCAGCACTGCTGCTACTCTCCCTAGGAGTGGGCGTCCTGTAAAGATGACTGCAAGAGCACATCGCAGACTGCTCAATGAGGTGAAGAAGAATCCTAGAGTGTCAGCTAAAGACTTACAAAAGTCTCTGGCATATGCCAACATCCCTGTTAGCGAATCTACGATACGTAAAACACTAAACAAGAATTGATTTCATGGGAGGATAACACAGAGGAAGCCACTGCTGTCCAAAAAAAACATTGCTGCACATTTACAGTTTGCACAAGAGCACCTGGACGTTCCACAGCAGTACTGGCAAAATATTCTGTGGACAGATGAAACCAAAGTTGAGTTGTTTGGAAGAAACACACAACACTATGTGTGGAGAAAATGAGGCACAGCACACCAACATCAAAACCTCATCCCAACTGTGAAGTATGGTGGTGGGGGCATCATGGTTTGGGGCTGCTTTGCTGTGTCAGGGCCTGGACGGATTGCTATCATCGAAGGAAAAATTAATTCCCAAGTTTATCAAGACATTTTGTAGGAGAACTTAAGGCCATCTGTCCACCAGCTGAAGCTCAACAGAAGATGGGTGTTGCAACAGGACAACAACCCAAAGCAGAAGTAAAATCAACAACAGAATGGCTTAAACAGAAGAAAATACGCCTTCTGGAGTGGCCCAGTCAGAGTCCTGACCTCAACCCGATTGAGATGCTGTGGCATGACCTCAAGAAAGCGATTCACACCAGACATCCCAAGAATTTTGCTTAACTGAAACAGTTCTGTAAAGAGGAATGGTCAAGAATTACTCCTGACCGTTGTGCAGTCTGATCTGCAACTACAGGAAACGTTTGGTTGAAGTTATTGCTACCAAAGGAGGTTCAACCAGTTATTAAATCCAAGGGTTCACATACTTTTTCCACCTGCACTGTGAATGTTTACATGGTGTGTTCAATAAAAACATGGTAACATTTAATTCTTTGTGTGTTATTAGTTTAAGCAGACTGTGGTTGTCTATTGTTGTGACTTAGATGAAGATCAGATCACATTTTATGACCAATTTGTGCAGAAAGCCATATCATTCCAAAAGGTTCACATACTTTTGCAACTGTATGTGCTTGCATCTCTTTAGATTGTGCAATCGGGTCCACCACCAGAGTGATTGCTTGACTTCCTTTTGGATCGTGATTCGCTGAGACAGCGACACACCGTTCCATTGCCTCAAGAATGATGTCTGCAGAGGCCTTATGTTCCATTGGGCCCATTGGACCATCGGAATGGTCGCTGACGATGATCCTAGGATGCCAAGGCACTCTCTGGCTGGGAGTATGGTAGATAGCAGTAGTCTCTTTGCTTTTTGGATCAGGGTGGGAATCTTTTCCTGTGGAAGCTCTATGGTGTTGAGTCGGGTATCTAGTTCTGCTCCCAGGAAGACCATTCTCTGAATGGGCTGGAGATTGCTCTTCCTCCAGTTTATCGGCCACCTGAATTTTTGCAGGGTGGAGGTTAGGATGTTTCGATGGAGTAAGAGGGTTCCCTGGTTGTCCGCGAGGAAGAGGATGTTGTCCAGATAGTGATGGAATCTCAACCCTTGTTCCCTCAGTAAGGTAATCACCGGCAGCCAGACTTTGGTGAATGTTCTGGGATCGGTGGAAATCCCGAACGGAAGAATTTGGAATTGAAAATGTCGATGGTCTACCACGAAGCGGAGGAATTTTTGAAATGCGGTGTGAATGGGGATATGCAAGAAAGCATCCAGTCCCCGATGTTTATGGCATAAAGGATTGACTAAGCATTCCCATCTTGAACGTCTCCACTAGGATTGAACGATTGAGACTTTTTAAAGTCCAGAACGGGACGCAGGTCCCCTGTCTTTTTCTTTACCATTAATAGAGGGGAGTAAAACCCCTTTCCCCTTTGTTTTTTTCAGAATGTGCACAGAACACTCCCTTGAAACATCCTTTCCTGCTTGTATGACTGGCTCACTTATTTTCCCAGAAGTCTGCACCAAGATAAAAGGCAGATTTTTGGCATCCACTGCGATAAAAATTTCATTTTTGATAAGATACTCCCAATAGGGAATCACGTCTAAAGGGACGCAGACCCTGCCACTTTAGAGTCCTGCAGGTGCAGCAGATGGTTGATAATTATGAAACTATTCCCATTAGACTCACTCAGCACATGGGCTGTTACTGCTAGTGTGCCGGCACCTGCAGATGCTACAGTATGTAGGAGCACTTCAGATCTAGATCTAATTTTCAGACTAGAGCCTCCTTGAATGTGACAGTAAAGTGACATGTCTTGCCAGCTACATTAATGATGCATCCACCATCGGAGGAGACTGCAGCAGGTTGACCTTTAGCTTTTTCAGGGTATACAGTTTTGACAGCCTGTTTATAAGGGCATTTTTCTCTGACCCCTTCAATTCTTCCTGGATTAACTACTCCAGTTGTCCAGTGAAAGAAATTCGTGCTTTCTAACCTTGTGGAGAGTTTCCTCCACTTCACCCCAGGCAATTGCGTCCTTAAAAGCTTGTGGCCCCTTTAATGCTTTCTTCCCATGGCAAGCTTTCCAATTTGGACACCACCTACTGGCTCTGGTTAGAAGTACTAGGCAATTCATGCACTGTAGCTTGTCAAGCAATGACTTTCCACCACTAATGCAGAAACCATTAGGGCTGGTAACCTGTGTTTTTTGTAAATGGGGAGCAAACATAAATCAGAGGTGAGATGACGACATTGATCAATGTTGCCTGTATGTCTGTGCCTTGAACGGTGACTGTTCTGGCTTTTAGCAGGCTCGCTTCATCAAGAGGTTCTTGCAGGGCTGTATAGTGCTTGTTCCAGGCAGATTTGACATGCTAGCTTGGCAGGCAATGACTTTCCACCACAAATGCAGCGACTATTAGGGCTGGTAATCTGTGATGTTTGTAAACGGAAAGCAGTGATAATGAGGGTATAGATGATGAGCTTAATCAACATTGCCTGGATGTCTGTTTTAGATGGTGACTTATCTTGACCGTCAGAAGGCTCCCTCCATCTTGTGGTCCTTACAGGACTATGGATATTGGCTCTCTTTTTCTCAATCTTCACTACTTACCAATCCCTATACCTTAAAAGCAATGGGTGGTCTGACTGGACAGCGTTTCCAATAGAGACAGAGCAAAGCAGCAGACTGAAATGAAAAACAGCATAACGCTAAGTCTCCACTATTGCGACCTGAAAGTCTAGGGTTGCCACCTCATCCCTTTAAACCCTAACACATATGAATTACACAGGTTCTGAGGATAATTTACTGTAGAAAAGGCACCAAGTAAGTTTAATTACCACCTTAATCAGCCACAGAACATGTGTGATTAATGTGTGTTCGGGTTTGTTGAAGAGCAACCTGGTATATTCCTAATATCTGTTTGAACAATCAAGGTTAACCATGCTGACACGTGCAGTGAAGCTACAGAGGAATTTGGCCCTAGGCAAATTCTGCATAGCAGGGGGTCTGGCTTATGGGTGTATAGAACAATACTCTACAAGCAAGCTGGATAGGGAAGGCCCTGTGAACAATCATTGGACCAGAAGGCAATGGGGGAGGTTTGAATGGAGACTGTTTGTGAAAAAAAGGGTTTGTAACACAGAACTCTGCCCCTTTTGACTGCAAGGATTCCTGCCATGAGGATGTCCATAGTTTATTGCTAGGGCCTTGCTCTAACGGACAGTTTGGGCCTAAGACATGTGACCTGCAACAGCCTAGTTCGATTTTACATCTAAGCACAATCAGTGAGGGTTATCAAGGAGTGTTAAGTATCCTTCATATTATTATTGGTTGTTGTAGACTGTATCTGATATCTGTTGTTACGATGTGTTTCCTATTTTTAGAGGAATAAATGTAATAGGACTTGGTTTACGAAGCAACTATGTCTGCCTTCATAATTAACAGTGTATCCTCAGGCCTGACTCGCTCTGATAGGTTAGACTAGCAAATAAGGGACTATACAATACATAGATGCAATAGTTATAGATTATAGATTAATAGATATAATATTGCATATTTTCCAATATTTGGCACCCTACAAGAAGGCATGTTGAATGTATTTCAGCATAGAATCTACAAACCCTAATGTATTTTTTGTTTCGAGTTTCCTTTTAAGCTAGAAAGAATCAAATAACATAGGACTGAAGGACGTCTTTACCATGGATAAAGATTCGCGCAAAATCTGGTGAAATTTTTGACTACTGTATATTTATATGTAACGTTTATGGTATTGCTAATGCAAATTGTTATAGGCCTGTGTAGCTGGGTAAGTGGCCTGGCGGGTAGAGGGCTGATCACCCTTGATTAGAAAATTACAGGATAAAGCACACATCTTTGCCGAAAAAGTGGGAGAAAATATTTATATTTTTTTTATTTTTTATTATTTTTATTTTATTTTTTTAAGCTTTTTAATTTTTTTTACCCACGTGCTGTTCCTATAGAAGTTCAAGGTGGCCGGCAATTTAAAAAAGGAGAGCACTGATGAAGAGTGTGCTCTGTAGAACTACAAGTTACAAGCTAGTTTTAAATAGCATGGTACACGTTTTTTTTTTTTTGGGGTTGATTACTGTGTGTGGATTGTAAGCAGCTGTTGTAAAGGCAGATAAAAGTTACTATAAACAACCTTTTCATTAGATCTGTTTGTTTGTCTGTAAAGCAACTGTTTAAACAGATTAAACAGGTTTTCAGGATAGCTAGTTGCAGAGTTAACATAACAATGGATTTTCTTGAAAAATTCCTTAAGAATGGCGCTGTTCACTTTAATACCATACAAAGGAATGCGGTAAGACACCAATTCAATGACATCTTGTAGTATAAAAAAGGTATGGTTAAAAAGGCAGATGCAGATATTCGTGATCGTATTGAACAATTAGTGACTGACAAATGTGTATTGGAACAGAAAGTTAATAGGTTAGAGGAAACTTGTAAACGGAGAGAAAGTTGCATTGTCTCTTTGAATCAGAGAGAGTCGGAGAATGAGCGTATTATAATACTGCTTAGGAAGGAATTAGCCGAATGTGCAATGGTGGAGGAAACCTCCGCACATGTTCAGTGCCCAGCAAAAATAAGAGTCAAGCAGCATACAGAAAAACCATATGCGGTGGTTGATGCAAGTAATATTGATATGATAGAAATCAAGGTTGAAGATTTAAATAGAAGTGCGTTAACCGCGTTGGAAAATGATTCGGGAGTGGAATCAGGGCAAACATCTGATGAGTCCATCGCTAGTGATTACTCCTCAGATGATGAAAGTGTAAAGTCTGTTCAGATTAATGTTATGCAACAATGTGTGTCGCCATCGCCTTATGCTCAGAGAAGGACCCATGCAGGGAGACCAACCCTTAAATGTTTTTTTATGTAAAAGGGGGGGGGGGGGTCACCAGATATTGTTGGGCGGCGAATAATAAAATCAAAAAAAGATCTCAACACCCCAAAATGACCCCAAGGCGTTATGAAGTGTATTTGGTGAGATGGGGTAGCAATAGGCATAGGGGCCATAATACTCTATTAAGACAGGAAAGGCATTATTATGAAAAATGGAGGGAGCCACATGTTCATTCAAATATAGCAATGGGGGAAACAATGGTAGCAGCCCTTAAGAAGCTGCAGGGATGGTGAGAATTTTCTGGTTGATGTTTCTTTGCTATGAATAAGATGTGAGTTACAGAGGTTTGCCCTTCAGGTTTGGAATATTATAGAGGACCTTGATATGTATATATTTTCGAGGATAGGCCGCGGGATCGTTATTTTGGTTTTTAAAATACTCTTAGTTTCAATTTTTTTTAATAACATTCCAATGTTTTCCCCCTGGACTAATCTACCATTCTGGCTTGTATGTGGTTGGATGCAAATGGCATTGCCATTTTTTTTCCCTGAGTAATAGGGCAAGGTTTTCCAATACTTCCTGCTTAGTATAGGAAAATATGGCAAATGTTACCCTAGCATTACAATTAATGGGAAAATGCTTGGGGGGACTTAAAAAGTAAATTGTTCGATAATTGTGTGTAATAACCATCTTTGTGTTTGTTTGTTTTTTCTAGAGACCAGGGAAGAAGTTAAACTGGTTTGGATACTAATCTTTGTGTTTTGTTTGCAGATCCTTCAAAGTGAAAACAACAGTGGGCAAATTTTGCAGAGCAGGGGTTAGGTTTTCACATGGTACCATGAGCTTATTAATTAGTAATTGTTTGCAAACAATGAAAAAAATTAAACAATAGTCAGACATTAATGGAATAAAGAGTTACAAATGAAGTTACAAATATTGGGATGAAGTACAGATGTTGTTTTTTTTTGTTTTCCCATGAACTAATTCTCTTCCAGATCAAAATGAGCACTTACTCTTCTCATGAGAAAAGTCCATGGATGTCTTTAAGTTGAGTGTTTGTCAATGTTTGATGATGGTTGTCTTGCCATGTTGTTGTGTGTTGATGGCCAGATTTTTAATTTTTTAATTTTTATTGATTTTCATTTTTTCAAAGAAAAATGTTTTATTTTTACATTTTTTTTTAATTTTTTCTCATTCATTTTCTATTATTTTGTCTTTGTAATTTTTTTTGGATTTTTTTTTGTTTATTATAAATTATTTTTAATTTTGGAATTTTTTTATTATTTTTTTTGTATTATTTTCAGTGTTTTTTTATATTGTTTCATCTATTTTATTTTTGGTTTGGTTCAGGTGGAATAATTGTTAGGTTTAATCCACCTGAAAAGGGGGTCATTAGCAACTGACTAGGTGGTCATTGACGATGTCCTCAATTAGCAGCTGACTACATTTTGTCTAGGACAAGAGCTGGTAGGAAGCCATTTTGGCTACGAAAGTTTTTTTTCTCTTCGTTTGTTTTTCTTTTCATTCAGGTGGAAAAAGTTCCAAAGGTTTAGGATTTATCCACCTGAAAGGCGGAGTAGTGCATAGATAAGAAAGTACAGATAATGCATGGTCTTTTTGAATGCTTAAAATTTAGAATTTTTGAGAAGCAACGTTCGCGTTTATCTTTTATTTAAAAAATTTTAGTTTAGATTTTTGCTCATACCATGGGGATCCATTTTAGAGTGGGTTCATCTGAAAGAATTCATGGTTGTTTTGGTAATTTGTTCAGAAGTCAGGAATACTACATTCCTGTGTTAGTAGATATTATGGATAAGAATTTGATTCTGCTCTTGTTCTTAACTTCCAGAATCTTGATGGAGCGAGATTGGAGAGGATTCTGGAACAGAGATGAAAGGTGTTCATCTGGTTGGCAATTCGTCTGTGCCATACCACACCGAAAATTTGTTGTTATAAACGTTCAGGAGAGAAAAGATTCAGACTAATACCTAAAATAGAAGGTTTCTTTTTCTTATGGACAATTTTTGCGCTGATACTGAATCTGAAGGACTTTGCTCAACAACGAGACTTGTGAAACATTTTGCTAAAGTCTCTCCTGTCATTTATGAATGCAAACGGACTATGAATACAAATGCAATGGGTTGGAGGTTGGGGAAGGAATATAACCTATCCAATCCTTCAGAACAAGAGATGTAATATATGTTTTTCTTTTTTATCATGGGAGGAGGAATTGAAAGAAGGAAATGTTTTTTTTAATGTGTGACATGTATTGACATAAATGAATTAATATGGTGCAGGTACTTAGGAGGTTGACAATTAAAGGTGTCTGTTGACCAGACTAGAGGGTACCAGGTGACACATCAATGGGGTGAAAACTTCCTTGTAGCGGTGGTGTCTCAATTTTAGCAGTCTCGGTTAGTGGACATGTGGGACACCAGAACCGGACATGTGGAATATACACCTAATTGATGTCTCACCTGAGAGGTTTAAAACCCTGCACAGGAAATGCCAGTGACTACACACAGGAGCATGCTCCATTGAACAAAGGGAATAAACACTGGCTACCAGGGTACAGTATACCTTCACCACATGGCGCTTCAGCATCTCATAGTGGTTGATAAAAACCTATTATTCTATGTTCTGAATATACTCTGAATCAAGTGCGGTATATCAGTGGCTTGCTCACAGAGATATGCGGAACGCTTTTTTCTCAGAAGTAACCCGAAAGAGGAGGGATGTATTCAGCACTATATTGGGGGATAGGAGCTGGGATGGGTGTTGTTAGTGTAGTGGACATCGATCTCCTAGGGAACAAACTCTCATCCATAGCTTCAGACAGCAGGCGGGGCTTTGTTGCTCGGAGAGATTGGTGCCCCCCCCCTTGATACCATTTAACGGAGTCACAGAAATATCCAGTGTAAAGTGGCTCAAGATTTTGTCAACCATGGTGAGAGTTGGTAGAGAGTGTGAGATGGTATGGGACAGATATATGTCATTGACTCTAGCATGCACACAGGGGCAGGCGGAATTATCGACCAGCATCAAGCTGATCGACAGTATCTCCACATGAGGGGCAGTAGCCTGATGAGTTAGTATCACCACTCAGTAAGACTTTGCCAAAACACGGCGCTTACACTAATCCAAAGTGGTGGTGGAATGCCTGGATGGGCTGTACTGGTTTGGATTGTGAAAGGTTTTGTGCTGTATGATCCCATATACAGAAGTGCAGACTCGGTCTGTATATTTTGTGGCATCAATGGACTTACTGACTGGGGATTCTATCTTGTTGCATTTGTGGCTAAGTGACCCACATGTGATCAGAGAATACGGAAGCTGGGGGCAGGTTAATATTTCCCTTTGTCGAAAGCAGGACCACAATGTCCTTTGCATACCAGGTCAATACACGGTACTCTGTGTTCTGGATGGAGAGATCATTGCTGGGAAGGAAGCACCTGGGTATTATTTAGGACATAGACAAGTTTGTTTCTTTGTCCTAGAAGATACCGATGTAGCGTTAGTCATGGAACTAGGGTATTTCTTGAACCTAACAGTAGGTAGGGGTGCATGAGATGCCCTGGGCATGGTCACTGAAATCCAGACACAGGGATGAAATTTTGTGGGTTTTGTTATTGTTTGAGATTCATATGTGTTGTTAATCTCAAAACTTATATGTGAAGCTCTCCCGCTTATCCATGCAATCTGAGGGACAAATTGACGGTAGGGTCTCTTCGTACAAATTAGAGACTTTGTTTGCCAATTTGTCTCCCTGAGGCATCGCAGACAGGCTAAGTTGTGGTAGGAAAGACCACTGTGGGCAAGCCTGCCCAAACCCGACCTGTATCTACAATAAAGAGTTATAGGAGGTTGGGAGCGAAAGGCGTAATTGGATGGATAATATATATGCATATATTATGATCAGGGATGAGCCGAACACCCCCCTGTTCGGTTCGCACCAGAACCTGCAAACAGACAAAATGTTCGTGTGAACTTTAGAACCCTATTAAATACAATGGACTCGAACGTTCGAAATCTAAAGTGTTAATTATAAAGGCTAATATGCAAGTTATTGTCCTAAAAAGTGTTTGGGGACCTGGGTCCTGCCCCAGGGGACATGTATCAATGCAAAAAAAAGTTTTAAAAACGGCCGTTTTTTCGGGAGCAGTGATTTTAATAATGCTTAAAATGAAAAAATAAAAGTGAAATATTCCTTTAAATTTCGTACCTGGGGGGTGTGTATGATATGCATGTGAAGTGGCGCATGTTTCCCGTGCTTAGAACTGTCCCTGCAAAAAATGTCATTTTTGAAAGAAAAAAAGTTATTTAAAACTCACTCGCGGCTATTAATGAATTGTCGGCTCCCGGCAATACATTCAAAAGTCATTGATGTATAAAAAAAAAGCGTGGGGGTTCCCCAGAATTCAATTACCAGGCCCTTCAGGTCTGGAATGGATATTAAGGGGAACCCCGCCGCAAATTTAAAAAAAATTGACGTGGGGTTCCCCCAAATATCCATTCCAGGCCCTTCAGATCTGGCATGGATTTTAAGGGGAACTCCATCCCAAATTTTAAAAAAAATGGCGTGGAGTCCCCCTAAAAATCCATACCAGACCCCTTATCCGAGCACGCAACCTGGCCGGCCGCAGGGGAAAAGGGTGGGACGAGAGAGCGGCCCCCCCTCCCTCCTGAACCGTACCAGGCCACATGCCCTCAACATGGGGAGGATGTCCCCATGTTGATGGGGACAAGGGCCTTATTCCCACAACCCTTGCCCGGTGGTTGTGGGGGTCTGCGGGCGGGGGGCTTATCGGAATCTGGAAGACCCCTTTAACAAAGGGGACCCCCAGATCCCGGCCCCCCCCCCCTATGTGTACATTGTACCCCTACCATTTCACGAAGAAAGCGTAAAAAAATGTTTAAAAAAACACACAAACACCTTGAAAAAGTCCTTTAAAAAAACAAAAACATTCCAGCGGTGAAATCCAGTGTCCCGCGGCGATCCCGATGTCCAGCGCTGTCCTTCATTGGTTGTGCCTGAGCGGACCTGATGGGGAACTCCCTCTCAGTGTTTTAAATGTATAGACCCGCCCCTTCTAAAGTTTTGCGTGGCTGCGTGCTCGGATAAGGGGTCTGGTATGGATTTTTAGGGGGACTCCACGCCATTTTTTTAAATTTGGGGTGGAGTTCCCCTTAAAATCCATGCCAGATCTGAAGGGCCTGGAATGGATATTTGGGGGAACCCCACGTCAATTTTTTTTTAATTTGCGGCGGGGTTCCCCTTAATATCCATTCCAGACCTGAAGGGCCTGGTAATTGAATTCTGGGGAATCCCCACGCTTTTTTTTTTTTTCTATCAATGACTTTTGTATGTATTGCCGGGAGCCGACAATTCATTAATAGCCGCGAGTGAGTTTTAAATGACTTTTTTTCTTTCAAAAATGACATTTTTTGCAGGGACAGTTCTAAGCACGGGAAACATGCGCCACTTTACATGCATATCATACACACCCCCCAGGTACGAAATTTAAAGGAATATTTCACTTTTATTTTTTCATTTTAAGCATTATTAAAATCACTGCTCCCGAAAAAACGGCCGTTTTTAAAACTTCTTTTTGCATTGATACATGTCCCCTGGGGCAGGACCCGGGTCCCCAAACACTTTTTATGGCAATAACTTGCATATAAGCCTTTATAATTAACACTTTAGATTTCTCCCATAGATTTTTCGAATTTGCCGCGAACACCCCAATTTGTTCGCTGTTCGGCGAATGGGCGAACAGGCAATGTTCGAGTCGAACATGAGTTCGACTCGAACTCGAAGCTCATCCCTAATTATGATAATGGGTTGATTTATGTCATGGTATAGTGTGATAAAAAATATATATTAGGCTAGTAATATGGCCAAGTAAGGTCCTCCTCGAAGCTATGTAGCTGAAAGCTGGTTGAGTTGTTGCTCTGAGTGTGTGCGAGTGAATGGTGAATGAATGGACACCCCTTGCCGATACTATACCCCTTCATAAAGATGTCAAGAAGAAGAAGATATAGAACGGTGACAGGGAAGCTGTCACGGAAGATTGATGTTGGTGTGTCAGCCAGTAGTAAAGCGGCACATGTGGGGAAACACAGCACGTTGAGACCGTTATGGACTGTTCTATCTGAAGCCTATGTTAAGAGGCGCAACTTGGCAAAACCATTATGGACTGTTCCAGAGGTACTGGTTCTGAAGCACATGTTGGAAGGCAGTTAAAGACTGTTCCAGAGGTATTGGTTCTGAAGCACATGGTGGAAGACAGTTATAGGCTGTTCCATAGGAGCTGTTTCTGAGGCGCATGTTGAAGAACGCAACACATTAAGATAGTTAAGGACTGTTCGGACCATATGGACTGTTCGATGGGAGCCATGTCTGAAGTAGGTTGATATGCGCCCGTTAGGCGCAAAGCGGCATATGTTAAAGAGCAACCTGGTATATTCCTAATATCTGTTTGAACAATCAAGGTTAACCATGCTGACACGTGCAGTGAAGCTACAGAGGAATTTGGCCCTAGGCAAATTCTACATAGCAGGGGGTCTGGCTTATGGGTGTATAGAACAATACTCTACAAGCAATCTGGAGAGGGACAGCCCTGTGAACAATCATTGGACCAGAAGGCAATGGGGGAGGTTTGAATGGAGACGGTTTGTGAAAAAAAGGGTTTGTAACACAGAACTCTGCCCCTTTTGACTGCAAGGATCCCTGCCATGAGGATGTCCATAGTTTATTGCTAGGGCCTTGCTCTAACGGACAGTTTGGGCCTAAGACATGTGACCTGCAAAAGCCTAGTTGGATTTTACATCTAAGCACAATCAGTGACGGTTATCAAGAGGAGTGTTAAGTATCCTTCATATTATTATTGGTTGTTGTAGACTGTATCTGATATCTGTTGTTACGATGTGTTTCCTATTTTTAGAGGAATAAATGTAATATGACTTGGTTTACGAAGCAACTGTGTCTGCCTTCATAATTAACAGTGTATCCTCAGGCCTGACTCGCTCTGATAGGTTAGACTAGCAAATAAGGGACTATACAATTAATACATAGATGCAATAGTTATAGATTATAGATTAATAGATATAATATTGCATATTTTCCAATAGGGTTTAAAGGGATGAGGTGGCAACCCTATGAAAGTCGAATGATTTTGCCACAAATTTGATGCGACTTGAAGCCATGCCTGTGTATTCTCAAGGTCTATGGACACAGCTATGAACGTTCCTCATTGGAAATCGTGGGGTACGGCTTGTCATGCGATTTTGCAGTGACAAGTCGCACTAGTGGAAACTGAGCCCAACACAGTGATCCCAGAGCAAGCATTGAGAAAGAGATAGGCATAGCACAGGTGAAAACCATAAAGAGCACAATTATCCTGGAGCAACACTGAGAAGGAGATAGGAAAAACCCAGGTGAATGCCATTAAAAAGGTAAACATACCTGTAAACAATGACCGCATAAGCATCCAGCATGCATGAGTAGAGATCTCCACCATTTGTTGCCCAAAAATGCCATGAAACCATTTAGAACTCACATTTGCCATTAGTGATGATATCAGTGCCTGAGCATGTTCAGATCAGCATCCTGGAAAAGCTTTAACTAGGAAACACAGAGGCCACATCACTTCCTGCCTCTCATGTTCAGTGTACTTGCACTGCTGCAGCCATCTTGGTAATCGCAAACGCCCATAACACAGAGCAAGAAGTAAAAAGCATATGGAAAGCAAAAGGAACCGCTGTCACTTACCTCAAAGCTTGTTTAAAGCTTTCTTTGAGAGGCCTGCACCACCAGAATGGGGATCCAACCATGTAGCTCATTTAGGGACTGTAGAGCAGAGGTCTCAAACTGGTGGCCCTCCAGCTGTTGCAGAACTACAAGTCCCATCATGCCTCTGCCTGAGGGGGTCATGCTTGTAACTGTCAACCTTGCAATGCCTCATGGGACTTGTAGTTTCGCAACAGCTGGAGGGCCACCAGTTTGAGACCCCTGCTGTAGAGGAAGGACTTCCACTCAAGAGAGGCTGAAATATGCCCCTGAGACCACCAGAATGGGGCTCCTACCATATAGCTAATCTAGAGGCTGTACAGGAAGGACTTCCACCCAGGAGAGGCTGAACCTGGCTGGGGCGACAAACGGTAAGGGATACCACGCGATTCCAGTCCTGACCAGGTGAGGAAAAAAAGTAGAATACCTGGGCGGGGGCCCTCTCTGGGTTTAATAGCTCCGCGGTCCTATCAGGTTGTGGGGGCGGAGCCACAACCCCAAAGTTGTATGCTGCCATGATGAGACAGGAAACTAACACTGCACATCACCCTGAACACACCATCCCCACCATGAAACATGGTGGTGGCAGCATCATGTTGTGGGGATGCTTTTCTTCAGCAGGTACAGGAAAGCTGGTCAGAGTTGATGGGGAGATGGATGAAGCCAAATTCAGGGCAATCTTAGAAGAAAACCTGTAGAGTCTGCAAAAGCCTTGAAACTGGGGCGGAGGTTCACCTTCCAGCAGGACAACGACCCTAAACATACAGCCAGAGCTACAATGGAATGGTTTAGATCAAAGCATATTCATGTGTTAGAATGGCCCAGTCAAACTCCAGACCTAAATCCAATTGAGAATCTGTGGCAAGACTTGACAATTGCTGTTTAACTAGAGCCTCGTTTTGAGATTTGGTGTTTACTGTTTTTTTGCTAGAAAATTAATTAGAACCCCCAAAACATTATATATATATATTTTTTTCTAACACACTAGAGGATAAAATGGTGGTCGTTGGACTTTGTCACACCGTATTGGTGTGAATAAAATGGTGGTCGTTGGACTTTCTGTTACACCGTATTTGCGCAGCGGTCTTACAAGCACACTTTTTTTTGGAAAAATTACACTTAATTGAATTAAAAAAATAAGACAGCAGTAAAGTTAGCCCAATTTTTTTTTATATTGTGAAAGATGATGTTATGCCGAGTAAATTGATACCCAACATGTCACACTTCAAAATTGCGCCCGCTTGTGGAATGACGACAAACTTTTACCCTTAAATATCTCCATAGGCGATGTTTAAAAAATTCTACAAGTTGCATGTTTAGAGTTACAGAGAAGGTCTAGGGCTAGAACTATTGCTCTCGCTCTAACGATCGCGGTGATACCTCACGTGCTTGGTTTGAACACCGTTTACATATGCGGGCACTACTCACGTATGCGTTCACTTCTGCATGCGAGCTCGGCGGGACCGGGCGCATTAAAAAAATGTTTTTCTTATTTAATTTTACTTTTTATTTTTACACTGTCCTTTAAAAAAAATGTATCACTTTTATTCCTATTACAAGGAATGTAAACATCCCTTGTAATAGAAAAAAGCATGACAGGACCTCTTAAATATGAGATCTGGGGTCAAAAAGACCTCAGCTCTCATATTTGCAAACAAAATATATATATATATATATATATATATATATATATATATATTGTGTGAATTTTTTTTTTTTTTATGTCCCTTTAAGAGCTATGGGCGTAAATGACGTTTTGACATCGCTTCTGCCCTGCAATGGTTTGGAGCCGGGTGGGGGCCATCTTCCCCTCACTCAGCTGAATACCACACAGGGAGAAGGATCCGAATGCCTCCTCCCCTGCCGGCAGCTTCAGTAAGCGGTGGAGGGCACTGGAGCGCGGCGGGAGGGGGGGCCCTCTCCCGCCACTGATAAAAGTGATCTTGCGGCGAATCCGCCACAGAGATCACTTTTATCTGAAAGCCGACCGCCCGCTGAAGAAGTGGATACCAGGGTTATGGCAGCTAGCTGCAGCCATAACAACAATATTTCACTTCAAACAGCCGACGCCAGGCGGTCGGCAAGTGGTTAAAGACGTTCTCCAGCCAATATGACAGAGCTTGATGTATCTTGCAAAGAAGAATGGGCAAACATTTTACTCTCTAGATGTGCAAAGCCTGTAGAGACATCCCCAAAAAGAACTGCAGCTGTAATTACAGCAAAAGATGGTTCTACAAAGTATTGGCTCAGGGCGGCTGAATTCAAATGCACGCCACACTTTTCATATAGTTATTTGTATTTATTTGCAAAAAATATTAAAAACCATTTATCATTTTCCTTCCACTTCACAATTATGTGCCACTTTGTATTGGTCTATCACATAAAATCCCAATAAAATACATTTACGTTTTTGGTTGCAACATGACAAAATGTTGAAAATTTCACAGGGTATGAATACTTTTTCAAGGTATGTACCATGTTCCTGTTTTTGATTAAATCACTAGGTTTATCTGTAATATCTCACGTTTTACGTTTACATTATTACCTCTTTTAATTTCTTCTACCTCTATCTGGTTTTGTATTGGCATACTGTGCTATCTATATTTTATTGGTGGCTCACCTGTTACTTTGTTATTTTTTCCAGTAACAAATAACTACATGTCAGTTTGACACCTATATGGATGAATCTTACTTGCTCCTATAGTTTCTTATGCTACTACACTACTGATCTTGGACAGTTTGCTACTCTGTGTTTTGCGTTCGTTAAAAATATGATTTTTATTATATTACTCAGACATAGGATACATGGGACAATTTTACAATAGTGAGTACTGTCCGTTTTTGGTTTGAGTAGATTTCTCAAACAAATGTTGTTTTCATACAATGGGGTTATATACCATTGTTGTATTCATGTCTATAGCTACAGTAAACAAGTAAGACATTACTTGTTTGAGATTTCTTTCAGCTCTCAAACTGAAAGGATGAGTGTTAGATTACTGACAGATTTGGTTTAAGTAGACAATAGGTAGATAGCATTGTTGTATTCTACAGCTACAGTAAACAGGTATGTTTTCTGTTGTTTGGTAACTCAGCATGACACATAAAAGCAGGCATAAGCTAGGACACACATCATGTTGCTGTAACATCAGAAGAAGCCACTCATGATAGAAGAACAGAACCTGGTCTCCAAGAAGAGTCATTACCAATGGGGATCACGAACATAGCGTAATCGAAGTTAAGTAACCTTTAAATGTATTTACTGTTATAGACCATAGGCTGTTCATTGTTATACCACAGAGTAACCTTGCTAGATAGACGCAAGCAAAACATTTTGGGGGCTCGGCCACGATCTGTGCTATAATTCAATTGAAGCAGACTTAGTTTTCTGTAATGTGTTGTGTAGCTTGTGCTAGGTAAAATGCTGCGTAAGCTGTTTAGGAAAAGCAAGGCTGCAGAGGGTTCTGGTGACCAGAAGAAAGTGTGCAGCTTACCGATCTGGGCCAGAAATAATGAGTGGGAGCCTCTTGCTAAAGAATTTGTGAAGTATGCTTCTCCCATGACGCAGACTTGGGGTGATAAAGTCTCAGATCATTTTGTAGATTTTAGCCTTAAGGGGTTGGATTTAAGTAAGAAAGAGAAGAGGACAGTGTCCACAGTGGGTTGGTACTTCCTCCATGCTCTATATACTGAATCACATAAAAGGGAGAAGGCAGAGGTTAAGGTATTAAAAGACCAGCTAGCAGTTGCTTCAGAGTGTGTACATTCAACCGCTAGTCGGGCTGATGATTTGCAAGAGCGGTGTGCAGCCCTCATGACCAAATCAATTAATGCCTTAAGGAAAATGAAAGGGCGTAAACCTGTTAGTAAAGCCAGGGTACGTGCCATTGTCACATCCTAAAACTGGGATTGTGAGGATGTGCTCTCCTCAAATGATAGTGAGGATGAGGACATAGAGTTTGATGTTTCAGATGATGATCTGCTAGTAGGAAAGAAAAAGTATGCCAGACCTCTCATTACTAAGCATAGGAAACGGCAACATGATAGAGAGGATATGGCAGATGGGGAGGTGCATTATCGCAATCCCAGAGATGTTGAAATTGAAGAAGTACGGGAGTTTACACAAACTGAACTCCATGAGCTGGCAAAACAATACAAACAAAGGTCTGGGGAGCCCCTATTAAGTTGGCTCCTATGCTTATGGGATGAAGAGGCGGACAGTGTTGTTTTGTCAGGTAACGAAGCTGTGGCTATGGGAGTGTTAACCCATGATCCACAATTGCGTCAGGCAATGCGAAAAGCCCGAGAGTTTAGCGTGAATTTTTCACTGTAAGACCTTGTGAGAGATGGAATAGTCAGAGTATACGCCAGTCCTACTGACCTGGAAAATACCTACTCCTGGAGATCAATAGGAGAGGGTATTTCCAGGTTACGTGAGATGGGTTGTATAACCGGATTAAATACATTTCCAGAATGGATAGGTCCAGATATGGAACCCTTTACATCTGCTCTGCACTCTAAGCTGATGAAGTCTGCGCCATTTAATCTCAGGGCTCCATTATTGTCTTTGTTGGGAGGCCTGGGATTAAACAGCAAGATTCATGAAGCCACAACCCTTTTAAGCCAGTTGGGGGAGATAGAGGAGGCTAAAACAAAACCTGTCAGGGCAGTAGATAAGGTCAAGGCCAGACAGGAAGAATACAAACAGAAAAGAACAGAGAAGAAACGGAATGGGCTAGAGAAGACAGAAGGTGAAGAGAAAGCCAGGCTAGTTATTTCTAGGAAAGAAATGTGGGTGGACCTATTAAAGGCAGGAGTACCTAAAGATGAGATAGATGGCATTTCTACTGCAGAAATGCTGAAGAGGTGGAAACATTTAGTAGGGAAAACTGTCAGGGTTAGAAACACTACTCCTAGTGAAGATAACATCAGCCTAGACTTAGAGGAAACAGAACAGACCCCTCCTGTTAGCCCCAAACCAATTCCCAAAACTGAACATGAACCCAAACCCAAATCCCTTTATCCTGGGGAGGAGTTAGAGAGAATCAGAAAAAGGGATTGGGAGGTTCCTTATCCTTTATGAAGGGAAGGTGAGTCTCCTGTAATAGCAGTGAGGGCAGTGACAGCAGGAGACCGACGCCCATATGCACCTGTCACTGTATGGTGGGGGAAGTCATCTTCTCCTACACATGTAATGGCTTTAGTTGATAGCGAAGCTGAAGTTACACTTTTGTAAGGAAATCCTTCCCATCACAAAGGAGAAATGATTTATGTAGAAGGTTTGGGAGGGCAAACTACACCAGCAGTTAGGATACGGGTGAAATCGGCTATTGGCAAGGGATCAGGATTTATGACAAATGTTTTGGTATCAGAGTTACCCGAAAATATTCTTGGGATGGATGTACTTCAAGGTCAGTCGATTCAGACTGAAAGAGGTACATTCACATTCGGGTATCCTGATGAAGCGTATCTGGTAAGGGCGGTGAAGGCTGTGGTCAGAGGTAATGCGAAATGGACCCCTGTCTACATTCCTCCACCAGAGAAGCCAGTCTGTCTCAAGCAGTACAGACTTCCTGGAGGCCACAACGAAATTGGGGAGACTATTCAAGAACTGTTGAGAGTAGGAAACCTTAGACCTGCTGTAAGTCCTTTCTCGTCTCCGGTGTTCCCAGTAAAGAAACCTAATGGGACATATAGAATGACTGTGGATTACAGAGATCTAAACAAAGTGGCACCTCCATTGAAGTCAGCTGTACCAGATATGATCTCAATTGTTGAGAAAATTGCTAAAGATGCAGGAGAATATCATGCTGTGATAGACCTGGCTAATGCTTTCTTTTCAATTTTGATAGACCCAGATTGTTAAAACCAGTTTGCTATGGTATGGGACGGCCGCCAGTACACTTTCACTGTCCTTCCGCAAGGCTATCTTCATTCTCCAACGATTTGTCATGGACTGATTGCCAGAGATTTAAGTACCATATATACTCGAGTATAAGCCGAGTTTTTCAGCACATTTTTTTGTGCTGAAAATGCCCCCCTCGGCTTATACTCGAATCACCTTTTTTGCGCCTGATCTCCCGGAGTTTGGGGACCCGGTAGTGGCCGGCCGTAGGTCCCCTGGACCCCAAACTTGGCACACATGTAGCCCCACTCTTCCTCTTGAAGTGTGCAAAGCTTGTTGTCCGGAGAACCTACGGCCAGGGAGCACCAATTTTTCAAAGCCGGGTACCCCTTCTATAGACTCCCATGTTAAACGGTCATTTCTCCGGTGACTTTGGAGACCGGGTACCGGCCGGTCGTAGGTCCCCTGGACCCAAAACTTGGCACACATGTAGACCATTTCTCCTCTACAAGTTTGTTGTCTTGGGAACCTACGGCCGGGGAGCAGCGATTTTTCAAAACCGGGCACCCCTTCCATAGACTCCTATGTTAAACGTCAGTCTACTCATGGGCACAGTGAGGCATGGGCACAGTGAGGCATGGACACAGTGAGGCAAAGTGAGGCATGCAGATGGACACCCTAGGCTTATACTCGAGTGAATATGTTTTCCCAGCTTTTTGTGGTAAAATTAGGTGCCTCGGCTTATATTCGGGTCGGCTTATACTCGAGTATATACGGTACCCTGAATTTGAAAGTCGCTGTGTTTCACTACATTGATGACATCATGATCTCTGGGACAAAAGAAGTTGTAACTGAAGCACTGCACCTGCTGATACAGCACTTGGAGAACAGAGGGTGGGCTATCAACAGAGACAAAGTCCAAGACCTGCCACAGAGGTGAAATTCCTAGGAATGATGTGGACTGGGCCACAGAGGAAGATTCCAGAGACAGTTGTGCAAACTATCCAGGAGCTGTCACCGCCTACTACCAAAAAGGAGGCACAGAAGTTCATTGGAGTTGTGGGATTCTGGAGATAGTTCATCCCACATCTTGGACTGATTCTGAGGCCTATATACAATGTTACCAGAAAAAAGACTGAGTTCTCATGGGGTTCAGAACAGCGGACTGCATTTCTGGCTGCTAAAGAAGCTATTTTGCAGCATCAGGGATTGGGACCCGTGAGACAAGGAGTACCATTTCAGCTGGATGTAGTGGAGCAGAATGGTACCATATCTTGGAGTCTGTGGCAGCCAAATGAAAAGAAAGGACTGAGAGCAATACCTATTGGATTTTGGTCCAAACAACTGACAGGGGCACAGACGAGATACATGCCCCTAGAGAAGTACCTGTTTGGGGCCTACACAGCACTTCAACATGTAGAGACCATTACAGGAAAGGACACAGTTACCATCCATACTGCACTGCCAATAGCAGGATGGGTGAAAGATAATGGACTGACCACTAGGGCAGCTGTAGCCCAGAACCAGACACTGATGAAATGGAAGCGGTACCTTCAAGAAAGAGGGGATATTGCAGCTGGGGATGTTAGAGACATTTCAAAACAGTTGGCAGGGCTTGTTACTTTTACCAGCACCCGGCCAGAAGAAGAAATTCCTGTGCTGCAGTCATCCCCCATTCAAGAGGCTCCACCCTTTGAGTCTCTGTCAGAAGACATGAAGGAGTCAGCGTGGTTCACTGATGGTTCAGCCATAATCACCTCGTCTGGGCGTAAATGGACAGCAGCAGCCTACAATCCAAGTACAGACACAGTCCTGCAAGAGTCCGGAATCGGAGGGTCCAGTCAGTATGCAGAGTTGAAAGCTGTAGTGATGACTCTTCAGGAGGATCCTTCTTCCCATGTCACTATCTACACTGACAGCTGGGTGGTTTTTAAAGGACTGACAACTTGGATGCCCATGTGGAAGTCCAATGAATGGATGATTCATGGAAAAGTGGTGTGGGGAGGCAAGGAAGTCTGGGACTACATCTGGAAGGAAGCTCACTCCCGCACCATAAAAGTGGGGCATGCTGATGCACATGTGCCCCTAGTACCAGACTTTGAGAACTATAACAGAGTTGCAGATGAAATCGCCAAAGTGAAGGCAGTTGTGCCAATTGATCCTGTTTTGATGAACTTGGCCAACTGGGCCCACAAGCAATCTGGACATTTGGGGCAGAAAGCAACATATGAATGGGCACAGCAGAGAGGATTGCCTATATCCATGGACATGATGAAGACTGTAATAGGGAACTGTACAGTGTGTGGAGAAGTGCGACAATGGCCATTGCAAAAGTACTCCACCGGGTCGATTAAGAGGGGTGAGAGGCCTGCAGAGATCTGGCAGATTGACTTCATCGGTCCCCTGCCCCGGGGAAACAATGGACTGATATATTGTTGCACTGCAGTGGACACCTATTCAGGACTTATGCTTATTCATACTTGCAAACGCGCAGATCAAGCCGCAACGCTTCAACTGCTTCAGAAACTTGTCGTTGCTTATGGTTGTCCCAAACAAGTCCAAAGTGATAATGGCTCACACTTCACCGGATCAACAGTACAGCAGTGGGCCAGAGATTCTGGAGTGTACTGGTTGTGCCACATCCCATACCATCCACAGGCAGCTGGTTTGATTGAAAGATACAACGAGCTATTGAAAGACCAGATACGCAAACTTACACCCACACATACACTAAGGGGGTGGGATCGGGTCCTCACACAGGCAGTCATGTTGTTAAATTCTAGGCCAATAGCCAAAAGCACACCATATGAGAGGATGGTAGGGGCTGAGGCACAGAATCCACAGCTGGAGTGCAGAGTTCAGTATTTACGTAAGGTTCCTAAAAGAACAGGGTTTAACAGATACCATGTTACTGCTTCCCATGACATAGAAACCAAGAGTGACGTATCTGAAGCTGAAGCCTATCTAGGAATGAGAGGGAATCTGGCAGGAAGGTTTGAAGTTATATTTGCATTGGCAGATGAGCTTCAAGACAGTGGCTGGGACTCTGACTGGTTAGTGGATACTTCTCAGCAAGAGTGGAAAGTGAGGCTACATAACATCAAACCTTCCAAAATAAACAGCAGTGATCTTTTGGGAAATATCAGTATATTTCCTCTCCTCCCTATTGATGTTCTTTGGGAGGGTCAGAGTTGCATACAGGCAGGTGGCAAAGTATTGGCCCGGTATCCAGGCAAGAAACCATTTAGAGGAGAGATTGTAGCTGAAGGGACTGTTAGAAGGAACAGATAATCCGCTTTGTTTTCCACTCCACAGGCTGTCTCCGATTTGATCCATAGGAAGACCAGAGAAAAGTGGTTACATGATGGAAAGAATGACGGAAGATCGCAAGAGCTGTGGAGAGCAAGGCCTTTGATGTATTTCAAGCCTGGACTTATTTCTAAAGAACTTTAGGGAATGGACTTTCTAATAAACTATTATCCAAAGACTGAAACACTTTCCCAGTGACAGAAATATGGGAGGGGTTGCATTTAAGGAAAATTCATGTGTAGAATGAGTTGTTAGTAATGAAGAGATTTTCTGTGTGTAGCCTGAGAAAGAAAAAAAAAATCATAGGGTGGAATGTGTTGCGTTTGTTAAAAATATGATTTTTATTATATTACTCAGACATAGGATACATGGGACAATTTTACAATAGTGAGTACTGTCCGTTTTTGGTTTGAGCAGATTTCTCAAACAAATGTTGTTTTCATACAATGGGGTTAGATACCATTGTTGTATTCATGTCTATAGCTACAGTAAACAAGTAAGACATTACTTGTTTGAGATTTCTTTCAGCTCTCAAACTGAAAGAATGAGTGTTAGATTACTGACAGATTTGGTTTAAGTAGACAATAGGTAGATAGCATTGTTGTATTCTACAGCTACAGTAAACAGGCATGTTTTCTGTTGTTTGGTAACTCAGCCTGACACATAAAAGCAGGCATAAGCTAGGACACACATCATGTTTCTGTAACATCAGAAGAAGCCACTCATGATAGAAGAACAGAACCTGGTCTCCAAGAAGAGTCATTACCAATGGGGATCACAAACATAGCGTAATCGAAGTTAAGTAACCTTTAAATGTATTTACTGTTATAGACCATAGGCTGTTCATTTGCTAGGCATTTTGCTTGTTATAGAGATCTGTCAGTCTTGTAGTGTATTCCTAATATTGTAATAGTTTTGTATGTACAGCATCTTGTATAGTAAAAGCACATTTACACACTGCAGAAGTCTCAGCTTCCTTGTTATACCACAGAGTAACCTTGCTAGATAGACGCAAGCAAAACACTCTGCTGATGTGGTTTTACGTGATGCCAGTTGTTAATTTGCTTAGGTGTTCACTGTGCCCATTTTCAGGTTTGTTTTAAATGAATCCAACTATGAATCTACAAGTGAAAATTGTCTCATCATTACAGAACTTCTTTTACTCCTAATGGAAATCTGAAAGCTTAAGTGCCGGTTCACACTTGTGCGATGCGATTATGAGGGTTTTTTTTTCATTGTTTGTTTATTAATTACCAGCGCGATTGCAATGCGAATCCAATGCGAATGTAATGCGCTTACAATGTAAATTAGGCACAGATGCGATTTCTGCTCAGGCCAATTGAAAAACCAAGAAAAAAATGGGTGTTAACTTCCTGTGCTTTCCCTGTTTTCTCTTGTAGGGAGAGTATTGTCGTTGGAAGAGTGTGGTTTTTGTGAGTAGTCAGTGAGGATTTTGTTTTTTGGTCATTATGTTTCATCATGTGCCGTTGATAATGGCAGCAGTTGTTACTGCTACTGCTGCAGTACTGATGGACAAAGCCCGGAGGAAGAGGAGGAGGAGGACCAAGAGACTGATGAGTACAAGAAGATATTGGGTCCATCCAATTATTCTAAATAGGGAAGAGAGAGGTCAGTTTAGGATCCTCTACAATCATCTCAGGCAGCATGAGGAGAAGTTCTTCAACTATTCCCGGATGTCAGTAAATAGGTTAGTACCTGTACCCCACTTCCTTCTCCTCCTCCCTCCTTTTTTCTATCTATCACTGACATGCATACCACTGACCACCAATTCCAATTACCACCAATCCCACTGACCACCAATGTAAGGGCAATCCCAATGACCACCAATCCAACTGACCACCAATGCCACTGACCACCAATCCCAATGACCACCAATCCTACTGACCACCAATGTAAGGGCATACATCCCACTGACCACCAATGCCACTGACCACCAATCCCAATGACCACCAATGTAAGGGCATACATCCCACTGACCACCAATGCCACTGACCACCAATCCCAATGACCACCAATCCAACTTTCCATCTCTTTTATCCTTTCACTAGTACTCTTGCCTCTTACCATGTCATTTTGTATGGGCTTTAACTTGTCACTTACATTGGTTTTGTGGTTTTATTTCTTAGTTTTGATGAATTACTTCGGTTGCTTGGTACACGATTGGAGTATCAGAACACCACCTTTCGGAAAAGTGTGGAGCCAGCGGAAAGGTTGCTTGTAACATTAAGGTAAATTTCATCGATATACTTTGTGAATTTTATGCTATGCACCATAGTAAGCTATTGGAATGCAAAGAATGCAGACATAAATCACAATAAAATTGTCTTCCAAAATAAGTATTTTATTTATTTTTTTCAAAAACTTCTAATCAGTTTGTGACTACATGCTTTGCACCAACCATTGGAGAAACTTTCAAATTTTTTCTTACATATCAAGAACAACATAAAGAGGAGACAACACTCTCCTTCACTTTTTTTTTACTTTTTAAACACACTATGCATTTTTTTCCATCACCTTCTAACTTCCTCTGCCTCACCAACTTCCTCTGCCTCACCAACTTCCTCTGCCTCACCAACTTCCTCTACCTCACCAACTTCCTCTACCTCACCAACTTCCTCTACCTCACCAACTTCCTCTACCTCACCAACTTCCTCTACCTCACCAACTTCCTCTACCTCACCAACTTCCTCTACCTCACCAACTTCCTCTACCTCACCAACTTCCTCTACCTCACCAACTTCCTCTACCTCACCAACTTCCTCTACCTCACCAACTTCCTCTACCTCACCAACTTCCTCTACCTCACCAACTTCCTCTACCTCACCAACTTCCTCTACCTCACCAACTTCCTCTACCTCACCAACTTCCTCTACCTCACCAACTTCCTCTACCTCACCAACTTCCTCTGCCTCACCAACTTCCTCTGCCTCACCAACTTCCTCTGCCTCACCAACTTCCTCTGCCTCACCAACTTCCTCTGCCTCACCAACTTCCTCTGCCTCACCAACTTTCTCTGCCTCACCAACTTTCTCTGCCTCTACAACTTTCTCTGCCTCTACAACTTTCTCTGCCTCTACAACTTTCTCTGCCTCTACAACTTTCTCTGCCTCTACAACTTTCTCTGCCTCTACAACTTTCTCTGCCTCTACAACTTTCTCTGCCTCTACAACTTTCTCTGCCTCTACAACTTACTCTGCCTCTACAACTTACTCTGCCTCTACAACTTACTCTGCCTCTACAACTTACTCTGCCTCTACAACTTACTCTGCCTCTACAACTTACTCTGCCCTTCTAACTTCCTCTGACCTTCTAACTTCCTCTGACTTTCTAACTTCCTCTGACTTTCTAACTTCCTCTGACTCTCTAACTTCCTCTGACTCTATAACTTGCTCTCACTGTCTAGCTTTAACTTAAAGTAACTTTAATTCTAACTTACAAAAGTTTACTAACTCTACCTCTCCACCTTATCCTCCCTGTCATATCCAACTCTCTCATCCTCCCTTCCTCGCATCTTCATCTCCACTTTCCCCACTACCTTTTTTTCTCTCCGTCTCTTTTTCCCTGAGATATTCAAAATAGGATATATAATTTAACAAAAAACATAACGTTTACTAAGAAAGTATTGAATTTCCACATGAAGTTGGTAGTGAAATTAGAAGGTAGTCCTCTACAAATTCAAAAAACTTGGTGAACTATGTTCACCAGGCTTGTTGAAATCATGCCGTTGTAGTGTTGAAGAGCTTGGTGGTGTTAGCAAGGCTTCATCTTGTGTTGAGGGATATTTCCTCAATGGCACAGGTGGGGATATCTCGGTATCCGGTGGTACACTTGGGGGCCCATATTGTCTATAGGGCATATGCATATTAGAGGCAACTTCAATCGACTGATTGTGATATAGATAAGGATTTTGAATTAGCGGTTTGTGCTGTTCCATTGGTCTTGCTACAGGTGGAAATTGCTTTGCCACGGACGGTATTTGCTCGTAGAGCTGTTGTGGTCTGTTTTGTGATGGCACATGGTAAGATGTTGACTCAAGTGGTCTCATATCCATTGGTCTACTAATATCGGCGGTTGTATTTGGGGGTGAAATTACTGAGGCAACTGGTGAAGGAATGGGATATGGGATTCGTGATCTGGGGGTCTCATAGATGCTAGTGGGTTCCGCAAAACTAGAGGGGTAAGGGTTTGGTGCAGTGTTTGAGGCAGTAGAAAGACTCTGGTGCGTTGGCACAGAAACATGGCGTGGCACAGTAAATGAATGGATGCAATGTTCCACTGCAATCCTCATATTAAAGTAATAGTCTGGCAAGACCTCTTTCAGAAGAGGCACCAAACTAATGGCAAACATTGTATGAGGGCATCGCTGGGCATCAATTTGTTCAGTGATCCCTGACACAATGTGTAGCAATTTCTTGGTCTGGTCTTGGTCTTCAACCTGTTCAGCTGCCCTGCAGCTTTGCTTTCTGCGGGAAGTAGATGCCTGTCTTTGCCTTCTGCTGGAAGGTGTCGAAACGTCTGTATCCTCGTTATCCAGCTCATGAGAAGAGGACTCGTTAACCTCAATCACCTCACCCTGGAGCTCCATAGCTAAATCCTCATGATTTGAGCTAGCAAATGATACTCCTTCATCAACGTCAACAGTAGCAGCATGCTCCTCCCCCTCCTCCTTCTCTTCCTCCTCCTCCTCCCAACTTGCTTCTGTGCTGCAATACAAAAATTAGAACTCTTTTTTTTAAATAAATAAAAAGATAAGGGGAGAAGTAAAGGTTAGGGCTAGGACAGGATAATTAGATAGAGATGGTAGAGTGACCGATTCATAAATGATAACTTACTTCCTCAATTCTAGAACAGGCCTCAAAAAATCCATGTATCTGGCGAAGGCGTAGGGACGCTTTGGGGGGGCACCAGACCCACTCCTTGCTTCACGCTCCAGTCTCTGGTGTCTCTGAAGTGTGTCTTTAAGGCTCCGCCACCTAGTGCGTATGAGTCCTTCTGTAAAAAAAAAATAACACTAATTATTTTTCTATCTTTTACAGGTACCTAGCAACGGGAAATTCATTTGCCAGCTTGCAATACGAGTTCAAACTGGGAAAATCTACGGTCAGCACAATTGTACGGGACACCTGTATGGCCATCTGGGAGGTCTTAAGAGATGTGGTCATGAGAAAACCAAACAAAGACGAATGGAACTCCAAAGCTCAGTTATTTTGGGATCGCTGCAACTTCCCTAACTGTGTGGGGGCAATCGACGGAAAGCACATCAGAATTGTTAGGCCAGTCGGTAGTGGGACAAAATATTTTAATTATAAAAAATATTTTTCTTTCGTGCTTCTGGCAGTGGCTGATGCAAACTACTCGTTCACATACATAGACATTGGTTCTTATGGGAGTAGTTCTGACTCCAGCATTTTTTCCCACTCTAGTTTTGGAAGAATGATTCGGGAGAACACACTGGACCTCCCAAACGAACGACCACTCCCTGGAACATCTGAACCCTCTCTCCCTTTAATATTTGTCGGTGATGAGGCTTTCGCTCTTTCGGAAAAAATGCTAAGGCCATATGCCAACAGGTCACTGTCTGTGGAGAAAAGGGTCTTTAACTATCGGCTAACAAGAGCCCGAAGAGTTGTGGAGTGTACTTTCGGAATCATGGCAAACAAATGGCGATTTCTGCACACCCCAATTACTCTAAACATGGAAAACGCCATAATTGCCGTAAAAGCTGCCTGTGCACTTCACAATTTTGTGCGGGAAAGAGATGGATACCTTTTCGAGGACTCTTTGTTGGATGAGATGGAAGGCGCAGATTGGACACATACAAGGGGCAATTACAGAGGGGCCAGCGTCCGTGAGAAGTTTACTGACTTCTTTATGAGTCCTGCCGGTCAAGTATCATGGCAGCTTGATGCCATTGCATAAAGATCAATAACTTTTTTACCAGTCAATGCTGCATCGTCTCATATCTTTTACTTTTTTCAATAAATGTGATAATGTTTTATTGTTCAACAGTGTGTACATGTATTTTTTCTGCTTTGTGTCAACATATTGAGCATGCAATATCATCCCACAACATTACATTGGTGGTCAGTGGGATGCATGCCCTTACATTCGTAGTCAGTGGGATTGGTGGTCAGTGGGATGCATGCCCTTACATTGGTAGTCAGTGGAATTGGTGGTCAGTGGGATTGTTTGGTGGTCAGTGGGATTGGTGGTCACCTTACATTGGTGGTCAGTGGGATGCATGCCCTTACATTCGTAGTCAGTGGGATTGGTGGTCAGTGGGATGCATGCCCTTACATTGGTAGTCAGTGGGATTGGTGGTCAGTGGGATTGTTTGGTGGTCAGTGGGATTGGTGGTCACCTTACATTGGTGGTCAGTGGGATGCATGCCCTTACATTGGTAGTCAGTGGGATTGGTGGTCACCTTACATTGGTGGTCAGTGGGATGCATGCCCTCACATTGGTGGTCAGTGGGATTGGTGGTCAGTGGGATTGGTGGTCACCTTACATTGGTGGTCAGTGGGATGCATGCCCTCACATTGGTGGTCAGTGGGATTGGTGGTCAACTTACATTGGTGGTCAGTGGGAAGCATGCCCTTACATTGGTGGTCAGTGGGATTGGTGGTCAGTAGGATTGTTTGGTGGTCAGTGGGATTGGTGGTCACCTTACATTGGTGGTCAGTGGGATGCATGCCCTTACATTGGTAGTCAGTGGGATTGGTGGTCACCTTACATTGGTGGTCAGTGGGATGCATGCCCTCACATTGGTGGTCAGTGGGATTGGTGGTCAGTGGGATTGTTTGGTGGTCAGTGGGATTGGTGGTCACCTTACATTGGTGGTCAGTGGGATGCATGCCCTCACATTGGTGGTCAGTGGGATTGGTGGTCACCTTACATTGGTGGTCAGTGGGAAGCATGCCCTTACATTGGTGGTCAGTGGGATTGGTGGTCAGTGGGATTGTTTGGTGGTCAGTGGGATTGGTGGTCACCTTACATTGGTGGTCAGTGGGATGCATGCCCTTACATTGGTAGTCAGTGGGATTGGTGGTCACCTTACATTGGTGGTCAGTGGGATGCATGCCCTCACATTGGTGGTCAGTGGGATTGGTGGTCACCTTACATTGGTGGTCAGTGGGATGCATGCCCTCACATTGGTGGTCAGTGGGATTGGTGGTCACCTTACATTGGTGGTCAGTGGGATACATGTCCTTACATTGGTGGTCAGTGGGATGAATAAATAGGAATGTACTTACGTTTAATTTTGCGAACATGAGGTGTGAAGTCATCCCAGTCTGCATACAGAGATTGACAAATTTCAACCCAGCCTCTGCTCTTCCGGGCATGATTTTTGTATTCTTCAATCCGGCTGTCCCATATATAAGGCCTGTCACGGACAAGCCTGATGAGCTCCTCATTATCAATGGTGTTCCGGCGCCTTGGGGCCATCTTCTCTGTTTACATATGGACACGAGACAGGAAACAGGAAGTGAGGGGTCAGAACTGGAAGGAGGAGCTGGAGGTGAAGTATTCGCACATATGTGAACCACCAATGCGATTCCAGAACGATTTACATTGATGTCTATGGAGACTAAATTCGCAACGCAGCGGTCTAAACTCGCACAAGACCCTTTTTTTCATCGCATCGCATTCGGAGAGGAATCGCAACGCATAGATGTGAACCACCATCATTGATAACAATTACTTTTTGGATGACATGCGAATCTAGTTTGTGTTTGACGCATCGCATTCGGTATCAACTCGCACAAGTGTGAACCGGCACTAAAAGCCTTCTAAAATCTAAAAGCCATTATTTTGAAATCTCAATAACCCCACACTAGAAGACTATATTCGACAAACAACTGAGATAAATACAACTACTGATAATACAAATACTGAAAAATTTGGAAACACTACCAAAGAAAAAAAAAGGCAATTGCATACAGGAGGTATAGCTTCTATACCAAATAATTGTAGACCTGATGTATCTTTATTATGATACATTTAACCGGTTCCCGACCGGCTTGTGTACATTTACTGCGGCACAATTGCACCGCTGCCCGATGCACACGTCCGGTGGTCGCGATCGCCGCCAGCCACGCACGAACGCGTGCACGAGCGCCAGCACGGGAATATGTGTGTGTAAACACATAAATCCCTGTGCTGTCAGAGGAGAGGAGACATGTCTTTTGTTCCTAGTAAATAGTGTGACAGCAGGAAGGTAAAGTCACCTGGTTGCATCCAGGGGGGTAGATATATTTCGCCCAGATTCAGGCTTTACGCCGACTTATACAACTAGGTGGAGAGTTGTATAAGGCTAGTGGGCTCATGGATGACTCATACCTCTAGGGAGAGGGCTGGGCGTCGTGCAGACAGGGAGTTGATGAGACCAGCTGAAGCTTGTCAGCTCATTTAGGCCTCTATAAGAACTCCCAGCTTCATTAGATGTTAGCTCATGCCTGGAACCAGACCTGTGTGGACTGTCTAGGGAGAGTGAACCCCTGTGCGGTGAGACAAAGCCTGTGTGGCTATTTGCTTGGACATTTAAAACCAGGGACTTAGGGACTAGGACAGCACTAGGCTGATCCCAGTTGTTAGTTAGGAAACCTGTATGTTTAGTCAGAGGTCAACTTGACCAGGATTTATTTTGGTTATGTTTCTTTTGCTTTGCTGTGTTTTGTCACTGTAAATAGAAAATAAACCGCACCTTTTTTGATTTTGAAAACCACAACCTCCGTTTGCTGGGCCTGTTTTGTGTGGGGAGCCCATCCCGGGGGTCACACACACCCGCTGCCGAGCTAACCCCCTCACAGTTGGTGGAGAACCAGTGGCAGTTTTTTTTAAGCCAGCATGGAGGAGATACTGAAGCAGCTGGCTCTAGCAAATGCCAATCAACAGCAGACAAATGCAGGTTTGCAAAGGAGCCTTGCAGCCCAGCAGCAGACAAACGCAACTTTGCAACAGAGTCTGGAGGCTCAGCAACGAGCCCAGCAGCAATCTGAGGCCCGCTTCATAGACCTGTTGCAGAAGCAAGAGCAGAGACTACAACAACAGATGGAAGCAGTAATGCAGCAACGTCCGCAGACCAGTGAGGAAAGCCGTCCCACTAATACCGCGTCCTTTGGGGTGAGTCGTTTATTGACAAAAATGACTGGAGAGGATGATCCAGAGGTATTTTTGACCACATTTGAAAGGACCGCTGAAAGAGAAAAGTGGCCTGAGGAGCAGTGGGCTGGACTGGTGGCTCCTCTGTTAACTGGTGAATCGCAGAAAGCTTACTATGACCTAGAGCCTAACCAAGCAAAAGACTATGTGATGCTAAAAGCTGAAATATTGGCAAGGCTGGGTGTCACCCAGGCTGTCCGGGCTCAGCGTGTGCATAACTGGACTTTCCAGCTTGGAAAACCCCCCAGGTCTCAAATGTATGATCTCATTCACCTGAGCAGAAAGTGGCTACAGCCAGAGACTTTGTCCGCACCAAAGATTGTGGAACGTGTTGTAATGGATCGGTTTTTGAGAGCTCTTCCTACTGCCATCCAAAAGTGGGTAAGCCATGGAGACCCAGAGACGGCCGATGGTCTTGTGGATCGTGTGGAGAAATACTTGGCTACAGAGAACCTGACGGCCTCTTCCAGAGACACTCGGACTTTCCACCCTAAGACCAGACCATCCCCAGGGGCGGATAAGAGGATTCCAAGGGGTGAGGGTGGAGAGAGTGAGAGGGTGGGAGCTCTACCCCAAGTTTGGCGAGAACAGCCTGGGAAATCAGCGGCTCAAGAGGCGGCAAGAAGGATCGTTTGCTACCGCTGCCGGCAAGCGGGACATATTGCAGCCAATTGCCCGGTTGTGGAGGAACCCATGCAGTGTGACTTTCTGACGGGCAGACGTCAGTCGCTGTGTGCGACAGTCGCATGCACTGCCATTCGAGGAACTGAGAAACATTTATGCAAAATGTGTGTTAATGGTAGAAATGTTGTGGTATTGCTGGATTCAGGTAGCCTTGTGACCCTGATAAAGGCTGAGTTAGTTAAAACAGAGGTCTCTGGGAATAGCAAGGTAGCTGTTATTTGTGTGCATGGGGACACCCGAGAGTATCCAGTGACTACAGTGTGTTTCGAGACCCCCAAAGGTACCCTCTCTCATCCAGTGGGCTTAGTATCTCAGTTACCGCATGACGCCATTGTGGGAAGGGATTTTCCGAAGTTCTGGGAACTGTGGGATGATCCTGAGCCCCTCACTGGTGCCCCTATGTACCAGGAATGTGATAGCCAGAACTCCCCTGAGAGTGGTGAGGACTCTCCGGAATTTCCCTTATCAGTATTGGCAGGGGAGACTCAAGAAACTGGAGAGGAGCCCACCTCCTCAGACGAAAACCTAGCGTCTGTGGAGTTTTCTGATCTTGAGGTTCACAGGGAAAACTTTGGCACAGAACAGTTGAAAGACCCCGCCCTAATAAAGGCACGGGAAAACGTAGTGAAAATAGATGGCGAGTTAGTGAACCCAGATAATACCTGCACTTACCCATACTTCAGCGTAGAGAAGGACCTACTGTATCGGGTGGCAAAAAGGGCAGAAGAAACCGTTGAGCAGCTTGTGGTGCCCAAACCTTACAGGAAGTTGGTGTTGGAGTTGGCCCATGGGCACATTCTTGGAGGTCATCTGGGGACAGAGAAAACCCGAGAGAGGGTATTACAGAGATTCTATTGGCCGGGGGTGATGAAGGACGTAGAAAATTATTGTTCCTCCTGCCCTGTGTGTCAGAGGTTGGCCCCGATGCCACATTTCCGTAGCCCGCTGGTCCCTCTACCCATCATTGAGGTCCCGTTTGAGAGGATCGCCATGGATTTGGTAGGTCCTATAATCAAGTCCGCTAGGGGGCACCAGTACATATTAGTTATAATGGACTATGCCACCCGTTATCCAGAAGCGATCCCTCTCCGAAATACCTCGGCCAAAACCATAGCCAAAGAGCTATCTCTTGTTTTTAGCCGGGTGGGTATTTGTAAAGAACTGCTTACGGACCAAGGTACACCCTTTATGTCCCGGGTTATGAAAGAGCTGTGTAAATTGTTCAAAGTGACGCAATTGCGTACGTCTGTGTATCACCCCCAAACCGATGGGCTGGTTGAAAGATTCAACAAAACCCTAAAACAAATGTTGAAGAAAGTGGTGGATAGAGATGGAAAGGATTGGGACTGTTTACTTCCTTATTTGATGTTTGCTATTAGGGAGGTGCCCCAATCCTCTACGGGATTCTCCCCCTTTGAGTTACTGTATGGGAGACACCCAAGAGGGCTGTTGGATATTGCCAAGGAAACTTGGGAAAGTGAGAGTTCTCCCCACAGGAGTGTGATTGAGCATGTCGCCCTGATGCAAGATCGAATTGCACAGGTAATGCCCATCGTGAAGGAACATTTGGCCCAAGCGCAGTTGGCACAGCAGAGAGTGTACAACCGTGGAGCCAAGACCCGTACCTTTTCCCCGGGGGATAGGATATTGGTACTTGTCCCTACGGTTGAAAGTAAATTCCTTGCCAAATGGCAAGGCCCCTACGAGATAATGGAAAAAGTGAGCGAAGTGAATTACAAGGTCAGACAACCAGGAAGGCGAAAGCCCGAACAGATCTATCACGTTAATCTGTTGAAAGCCTGGAGGGATAGAGAGTCCCTAGTCGCAGACACTTGGTCACCAGCTCAAACTGGTTGCGTGATTCCTGAGGTTGGAATAGCAGCCACCTTGTCACAACCCCAACAACAGGAGGTTAAGGAGTTTGTGCTTCGCAACAAGGAGGTATTCTCTGAGCTGCCGGGACAAACATCTGGGGTAGAGCATGACATCATTACCCCGCCCGGTGAAAGGGTGAAGTTAAAACCCTATCGGATCCCAGAGGCTCGACGGGAGGCAATACGGGAGGAAGTACAGAAAATGCTGAACTTAGGGGTGATAGAGGAGTCCCAAAGTGATTGGTCTAGTCCCATCGTGTTGGTGCCTAAACCGGATGGGAGCTGGCGATTTTGTAACGATTTTCGTCAGTTGAACAAAGTTACAAAATTTGACACCTACCCCATGCCACGTATAGATGAGTTGATCGACCGGCTGGGAACAGCCCGATACATGACGACTCTTGACCTCACAAAAGGGTATTGGCAAATCCCCCTGGCCAAGTCGGCCAAAGAGAAAACCGCATTTGTAACCCCAGACGGGGCGTTCCAATATAAAAGAATGCCGTTCGGGTTACAGAATGCGCCGGCCACATTCCAGCGGAAAATGGACCAGATGCTGAGGCCCCATCGGAAGTATGCTGCGGCTTACCTGGATGACGTAATTGTCCATAGCACAGATTGGGCCTCACATCTGCCAAAAGTGCAAGCAGTCCTGGACTCTGTTCGGGAAGCGGGGTTTACGGCTAACCCCAAGAAGTGTACCATTGGGCAGGAGGAGGCCAAATATCTTGGGTACACCATTGGGAGGGGAGTAATAAAACCCCAACTCAACAAAGTCGAGGCCATCCAGAGTTGGCCACGTCCCAACAGCAAGAAGCAGGTACGAGCCTTTCTGGGAATCGCTGGGTATTATCGGCGATTCATTCCCCACTTTGCTTCTAAGGCTGTGCCCCTAACCAACCTGACGAAGGGGAAAGGGTCGGTCATGATTAAATGGACCCCCGAGGCTGAGGCAGCATTCCAATTCTTGAAACAAGCCTTATGTAGCCAGCCAGTGTTGTACTCACCCGACTTCTCTAAAGACTTTGTCGTACAAAGTGATGCGTCAGATGTGGGGTTAGGAGCAGTATTGTCCCAGGTCTGGAACGGGGAAGAGCACCCAGTCATTTACCTCAGCAGGAAGTTGAAGTCCCATGAGGTAAATTACGCCACCGTTGAAAAGGAGTGTTTAGCGGTGAAGTGGGCTCTAGATTCCCTTCGGTACTACCTGCTAGGTAGGCACTTTGACATGGTTACGGATCACGCTCCGTTAAAGTGGATGGCTCAAAACAAGGAAACAAATAGAAGAGTGAATAGGTGGTTCCTGGCCCTCCAGGAATTCAACTTCACAGTAAAGCATCGCACTGGCGTTCAAATGGGGAATGTGGATGCTTTGTCTCGAGTACATGAATGCCTGATTGCTGGTGTTCCAACCCCGAGGTTAAAACAAGAGGGGGGGGTATGTGACAGCAGGAAGGTAAAGTCACCTGGTTGCATCCAGGGGGGTAGATATATTTCGCCCAGATTCAGGCTTTACGCCGACTTATACAACTAGGTGGAGAGTTGTATAAGGCTAGTGGGCTCATGGATGACTCATACCTCTAGGGAGAGGGCTGGGCGTCGTGCAGACAGGGAGTTGATGAGACCAGCTGAAGCTTGTCAGCTCATTTAGGCCTCTATAAGAACTCCCAGCTTCATTAGATGTTAGCTCATGCCTGGAACCAGACCTGTGTGGACTGTCTAGGGAGAGTGAACCCCTGTGCGGTGAGACAAAGCCTGTGTGGCTATTTGCTTGGACATTTAAAACCAGGGACTTAGGGACTAGGACAGCACTAGGCTGATCCCAGTTGTTAGTTAGGAAACCTGTATGTTTAGTCAGAGGTCAACTTGACCAGGATTTATTTTGGTTATGTTTCTTTTGCTTTGCTGTGTTTTGTCACTGTAAATAGAAAATAAACCGCACCTTTTTTGATTTTGAAAACCACAACCTCCGTTTGCTGGGCCTGTTTTGTGTGGGGAGCCCATCCCGGGAGTCACACACACCCGCTGCCGAGCTAACCCCCTCACAATAGGAACAGCGAAATGTCTCCTCTCCTACTCAGTCCTATCCCCATACAGTTAGAACACATTAGGGGAACACACAGTTAACCCCTTGATCGCCCCCTAGTGTTAACCCCTTCCCTACCAGTGTCATTTATACAGTAATCAGTGCATTTTTATAGAACTGATCACTGTATAAATGTCAATGTGTCAAAAGTGTCCGATCTGTCCGCAGAAATACTGCTGAAAATCGCAGATCACCGCCATTACTAGTAAAAAAAAATCCATAAATCTTTTCCATAGCTTGTAGATGCTATCACTTTTGCGCAAACCAATATACGCTTATTGCGATTTTTTTTCTTTTTTACCAAACAAATTTTGAATAAATATTGGCCTAAACTGATGAAGAAATTTGTTTTTTAAAAACATTTTTGGGGATATTTATTATAGCAAAAAGTATTGTTTTTTCTTTCAAAATTGTCGCTCTTTTTTTGGGTATAGCGGCAAAAATAAAAACCGCAGAGGTGATCAAATAGCACCAAAAGAAAGCTCTATTTGTGAGAAAAAAAGGACACAAATTTTGTTTGGGTTCAGTATTGCATGACCGCGCAATTACCAGTTAAAGCGACACAGTACCGAATCGCAAAAAGTGCTCTGGTCAGGAAGGGGGTAAATTCTTCTGGGGCTGAGGTGGTTAAGTTAAAATCACAATATGTTATGCACTCACAAAATCAGATGCTTAAAGGCTCATCAAAACCACATCTTAAGCCTCGTACACACGATCGGACTTCCAGCTGACTTTTGCGTGGATTTTGGTCCGAAGGGCGTTGGCCGTGAACTTCTGCATACAGTAGGCACATTTTCAGCCAACAAAACCTAAATATGTGGTTTGTCTGCTCTTTAGCGCCACCCTTTGGGCAACTTCTGCTAATGTTGTCTTATTGTTTAACATTGGTTCTGAGCATGCGTGTTTGTACTTTGGATTTTAGTTGGACGGATTGGTGTACACACGATCGGATAATACAACGTAACAGATTTATTGTCAGACAGTTGGTGAGCATGAACAGCCAACATTTGTTGTCGTTAATTCAGTAAACAATTGTCTGATGGCGCATACACACGGTCGGATTATCCAACACAACACGTCCATCAGACAATTATGGTCATAAAATTGGATCGTGTCTACGGGTCTTAGGACTGCATTCCAGGCTGGTTGGATATTGGCTGAAGGGTCTCCCTATCAATGCAGATCTTGTCTTCAGGTCTCCAACAAAAAGACAGATGCCACATCATCCCACAGGGGCCCCTGCAATGGAACTTTGTTGCAACATTCATCTGGAGGCATCTCTGTAAATAACTATATATACCTAGGTATATTTGCACAGTCCCACCAGGACTCCTATCGGGCCCTTTGCTGATACTGTCTGTTTGTACACTGTTATTATTTTCTTGTATAAAGCTTGTCTTATTTCTATACTGGTTTGCATCTATATGTTCTTGGTAATGTTATATGTTGGTTGCAGTAGTTACTGTATTTATTGGCGTATAACACTCACTTTTTTACTCTGAAAATAGAGGGTAAACTGTGCCTGCGTGTTATACGCAGGGGGCTGTGGAAAGTTTTTTTCCTGAAACTTCCCTCTTAAAGTTAGGGTGCGTGTTATAAGCCTGTGCGTGTTATACGCCGATAAATACGGTATTCTGCATCCAATTACTTTGATTAGATTACTGGTTAATTTTCCAGGAAGGGAAGCCCTCTGCCTCTGTGGAGGCAGTGCCAACTTTATTATCAAGATAAAAATGCAACAAACAGACCCAAGGTGCTCAACCATATGTGATAGTAACATGCATCCTATTGACCCAGTCCTGGAAATACTCAATTAACCACTTGCCGACCGCCGCACATCGATGTACGTCGACAACATCGCATGGGCAGGTGCGTCCTTTTAAATTTGCCACCCAGCTGGTGCGCGCGCGCCGATGGGGGCGCGCGTGCGCCCGCCGCGTACCTCGTGAGTGCGGCCGTGGGTCCCAGGAACTCGATGTTCCCGGGAGGCCCTCGATTGCGGTCGGCAAGGGCAGAACAGGGGAATGCCTTTGTAAACAAGGCATTCCCCTATTATGCCTATTAACACTGTCACTGATGACCGTTCCCCGTGATCGGGAACGTTCATCAGTGACGTGTCACGTGTAGCCACGCCCCTTAACAGTAAGAATCAATCCCTAGTAGGGATGAGCTTTGTGTTCGAGTCGAACACACGTTCGACTCGAACATCGGCTGTTCGATCATTTGACGAAGATCGAACGTTATGGGCCGTTCGCGACAAATTCAAGTGGCGCGTCACGGCCCATAATTCACTGATAATTGGCCAAGCATGCACTATGACCCTGCATGCTTGGCCAATCACAGCGCCGGAAGCGAGGAGAGCCATAATTGGCCACAGGCAGGATGCCTGTGACCAATCATAGCTCAGGGGGGTTTAGTACACGCCCCACACTATAAAAGGCAGGGAAAGAGCTTGATAGGCAGGGAGAGTGTTTTTGACATCCTTTGAAACCTTGTGCATTTACAGTCTGTTGGCGTGCAGGGACAGAGAAGGATAGGCAGGGAGAGTGTCAGTGACATCCTTTGAAACCTTGTGCATTTACAGTCTGTTGGCGTGCAGGGACAGAGAAGGATAGGCAGGGAGAGTGTCAGTGACATCCTTTGAAACCTTGTGCATTTACAGTGTGTTGGCATGCAGGGACAGAGAAGGATAGGCAGGGAGATTGTCAGTGATATTCTTTGCTAAACCTCCTGCACAGTATACACCTGAAGCTACCCCTTATTGCTCGTCGTGGTGTTGTTCTGTTGTGTAACAGACAGGCATCTGCAAGCAGTTACAGTGGGTGTAGGTGCCTCCTGCACAGTATACGCTACCCCTTATTGCTCGTCGTGGTGTTGATCTGTTGTGTAACACAGACAGGCATCTGCTAACAGTTACAGTGGGTGTAGGTGCCTCCTGCACAGTATACGCTACCCCTTATTGCTCGTCGTGGTGTTGTTCTGTTGTGTAACACAGACAGGCATCTGCAAGCAGTTACAGTGGGTGTAGGTGCCTCCTGCACAGTATACGCTACCCCTTATTGCTCGTCGTGGTGTTGTTCTGTTGTGTAAAACAGACAGGCATCTGCTAACAGTTACAGTGGGTGTAGGTGCCTCCTGCACAGTATACGCTACCTCTTATTGCTCGTTGTGGTGTTGTTCTGTTGTATAACACAGACAGGCATCTGCTAACAGTTACAGTGGGTGTAGGTGCCTCCTGCACAGTAGACGCTACCCCGTATTGCTCGTCGTGGTGTTGTTCTGTTGTGTAACACAGACAGGCTATTGCAAGCAGTTACAGTGGATGTAGGTGCCTCCTGCACAGTATACGCTACCCCTTATTGCTCGTCGTGGTGTTGTTCTGTTGTGTAACACAGACAGGCATCTGCTAACAGTTACAGTGAGTGTAGGTGCCTCCTGCACAGTATATGCTACCCCTTATTGCTCGTCGTGTTGTTGTTCTGTTGTGTACCACACACAGGCATCTGCTAACAGTTACAGTGGGTGTAGGTTCCTCCTGCACAGTATACGCTACCCCTTATTGCTCGTCGTGGTGTTGTTCTGTTGTGTAACACAGACAGGCTATTGCAAGCAGTTACAGTGGGTGTAGGTGCCTCCTGCACAGTATACGCTACCCCTTATTGCTCGTCGTGGTGTTATTCTGTTGTGTAACACAGACAGGCATCTGCCAACAGTTACAGTGGGTGTAGGTCCCTTCTGCACAGTATACACTACCCCTTATTGCTCGTCGTGGTGTTGTTCTGTTGTGTAAGACAGGCATCTGCTAACAGTTACAGTGGGTGTAGGTGCCTCCTGCACAGTATACGCTACCCCTTATTGCTCGTCGTGGTGTAACACAGACAGGCTATTGCAAGCAGTTACAGTGGGTGTAGGTGCCTCCTGCACAGTATACGCTACCCCTTATTGCTTGTCGTGGTGTTGTTCTGTTGTGTAACACAGACAGGCATCTGCTAACAGTTACAGTGGGTGTAGGTGCCTCCTGCACAGTATACGCTACCCCTTATTGCTCGTCGTGGTGTTGTTCTGTTGTGTAACACAGACAGGCATCTGCAAGCAGTTACAGTGGGTGTAGGTGCCTCCTGCACAGTATACGCTACCCCTTATTGCTCGTAGTGTTGTTCTGTTGTGTAACACAAACATGCATCTGCAAGTAGTTACAGTGGGTGTAGGTGCCTCCTGCACAGTATACACCTTAAGCTACCCCGTTATTCTGGTTTTACCATCTCCCTGCAGGCCAGAATGTCTGGAAGGCCAACAAAGAGAGGCAGACAGTCACGAGCCAATAAAAGAGGGCAAGCAGGCTCTGTGTCTGGGGGCAACAGTGCTGGTCGTGGACGCGGTGCATTGTCATCAGCACGTGGTCATGGGACACACTTGTCCTTATTTTCGGCAGCAGAACGTGTTGAGCCGCATCATGCCGAAGACTTGGTAGAGTGGACGACCAAGCCCTCCTCATCCTCCTCATTCTCTCTCACCCAGGCTCAGGGTACTGGCAAAGCAGCTGCCAAAGCGTCACCGACTGAATCACACCCAGTGGTTGAATGCTAGCTTGGCTAAATTGCTAGCACTTCAACTGCTGCCTTTTCAGTTGGTAGACTCGGCCCCCTTCCGTGAGTTTGTGCAATGTGCGGTTCCTCAGTGGCAGGTTCCCAAACGCCACTTTTTCTCACGGAAGGCGATTCCGGCTCTCTATCGGCATGTGGAAGGCAATGTCCATGCCTTGCTTGACAGGGCGGTCAGTGGTAAGGTGCATATTACCGCTGACTCATGGTCCAGCAGGCATGGACAGGGACGTTACCTTTCTTTCACGGCCCATTGGGTCACTCTTTTGGCAGCTGGGAAGGATGCAGGACAAGGTGCAGTAGTGTTGGAGGTTGTTCCGCCGCCACGCCTCCAAAATGCTACTACTGGTTGTGACACACCTCTCTCCTCCACCCCCTCCTCTTCTTCTTCCTCCATGGCCTCTTCCTGTGCTTTGTCCTCGGAACCAGCGGTGCTCCGTAGGCGTTCAAGGGGCTAGGTAATTACGCAGGCAAAAAGATGCCATGCCGTGCTTGCGCTGGTGTGTTTGGGGGACAGGAGCCACAATGGGGCAGAGGTTCTGTCAGCTCTGCAGGGGCAGGTCGAGAGGTGGTTGACGTCACGCCAGCTTAAGCCAGGAATGGTGGTTCGCGACAATGGCTCCAACCTCCTCTCCGCCCTCCGACCGGGACAACTGACCCATGTGCCCTGTGTGGCTCACGTCCTTAACCTGGTGGTGCAGCAGTTCTTGGGCAGGTACCCGGGCTTACAGGATGTCCTGAGGCAGGCCAGGAAAGTCTGTGTGCATTTCCGCAGGTCATATAATGCCAGTGCTCGGCTGGCTGAGCTGCAAAAGGAGTTGAACCTGCCCAAGAACCGCCTTATATGTGATATGCCCACCAGGTGGAACTCAACGTTGGCCATGCTGCAGCAGCTGCACACGCAGCAGAGGGCCATCAATGAGTATCTGTGCAACTACGGCACCAGGACAGGGTCAGGGGAGCTCTGGGTTTTTTCACCACGCCAGTGGGGCATGATCAGGGATGCATGCAGTGGCCGTGTGTCCATAGAGGGCGCCGGAGCGCCGCCCCCTCTCGCTCTCGCACCGCCACTGAAAGACAATACACAGATTCATGCATTGCATGAATCTGTGTATTGTCACCGCTGCCGCGCTGCCCACTATTTATATGGCCGGCCTCCTGGTGAGCGCCGGCCATATGAATTAGAGCAGCGGTGGGTGTGTTCTGGAAGTGTCTATCAGAGCCAACGCTGTATTCGGCTTCCAAAAACTCCTCCCAGGTACGCACGGGGGTGCGTTCCTTGGAGAAGACTGTGGAGGTTTCAGCCAATCAGGTTCACCGGATCTGGTTACCGGTAACCTGATTGGCTGAAGCGACATCGAGGGCGGGAGAACACATCGAGGACGGCGCGGACCGAGGAAGGTAAGTGCAGGGCTGGGGGGGGGGGAACAGGCTGCATTTGGGAGGAACTGGCTGTATATGGGGGACAAACTGGCTGTATATGGGGGACAAACTGGCTGTATATGGGGGACAAACTGGCTGAATATGGGGGACAAACTGGCTGCATTTGGGGGGAACTGGCTGCATTTGGGGGACAAACTGGCTGAATATGGGGGGAACTGCCTGTATATGGGGGACAAACTGGCTGCATTTGGGGGGAACTGGCTGTATATGGGGGACAAACTGGCTGCATTTGGGGGGAACTGGCTGTATATGGGGGACAAACTGGCTGCATTTGGGGGGAACTGGCTGTATATGGGGGACAAACTGGCTATATATGGGGGACAAACTGGCTGTATATGGGGGCACACTGGCTATATATATGGGGACAAACTGGCTGTATATGGGGGCACACTGGCTGTATATGGGGGCACACTGGCTATATATATGGGGACAAACTGGCTGTATATGGGGGCACACTGGCTATATATATGGGGGCACACTGGCTGTATATGGGGGCACACTGGCTGTATATGGGGGCACACTGGCTGTATATGGGGGCACACTGGCTATATATATGGGGACAAACTGGCTGTATATGGGGGCACACTGGCTATATATATGGGGGCACACTGGCTATATATCGGGGCACACTGGCTATATATATGGGGGCACACAGGCTATATATGGGGACAAACTGGTTGTATATAGGAGCACACTGGCTGTATATGGGGGCACACTGGCTGTATATGGGGGGCACACTGGTTATATATATATATATGGGGGCACACTGGCTGTATATGGGGACAAACTGGCTGTATATGGAAACAAACTGGCTGTTTTTGAGGGGGCAAACTGGTGGTGTTTGGGCACAGTGGCTGCGTTTAATGGGCACAGTGGCGGCAATTGATTTTTTTTTTTTCAGTTTGTTTGCGCCCCCCCAAAAAATTTTGAGCACCAGCCGCCACTGGATGCATGCACTGTCCTGGCACCATTTGAGGAGGCCACGAGGATGGTGAGCAGTGACAGTGCATGCATCAGTGATACTGTACCTCTTGTCCACCTGTTGGAGCATACGCTGCATGGAATAATGGACAGGGCACTTGAGGCAGAACAGAGGCAGGAAGAGGAGGACTTCCTATCCTCTCAAGGCCCCCTTTACCCAGACAGTGTTCCTTCTGTCCCACCCATCGCACAGGAAGAGGACGAGGAGAAGGAAGAGGAGGAGGAGGATTGTGTCAGCATGGAGGTGGAGCCTGGCACTCAGCATCAACAGCAGCAGTCTTTTAAGGATGATTTACAGTCCCAAGAAACCCATGGACTTGTACATGGCTGGGAGGAGGTGGCTGCGGATCATGTTGTCCTTAGTGACTCAGAGGACTCCGGACCGAATGCCCCAGCTAACCTACGCTGCATGGCCTCCCTGATCCTGCAAAGTCTGCGGAAGGATCCTCGTATTCTTCGGATCAAGGAGAGGGACCATTACTGGCTGGCCACTCTCCTTGATCCACGGTACAAGGGTAAGGTTGCGGACCTTATCTTACCGTCGCAGAGGGAGCAGAGGATGAGACATCTCCGGGAGGCCTTGCAGAAAGGTCTGTGCAATGCATTCCCAGACACTGGGAGGTTACAAACTCCTGGTCCTGGACAACGAGTTGTTGAGGCTTCGGTCAGTAGCAGAAGGAGCGGTGGGGAAGGTGGCCATCTGACCGATGCGTTCAGACAATTTTTTAGTCCGCAGCCCCAAGGTATGATATACATGGTGCAGGAATACCTAGGGGCAAGGTCAGACTTGGACACCTTTCCCACCGAAAATCCTCTGGCTTACTGGGTCTTGAGGATGGATCACTGGCTTGCACAGTATGCAATTGAGCTACTGGCCTGTCCTGCATCCAGCGTTCTTTCGGAACGCACATTCAGTGCTGCTGGAGGCTTTGTCACGGATCACAGGGTGCGCCTGTCCACCGACTCGGTTGATCGACTGACCTTCATAAAGATGAACCAGTCTTGGATCACCACCAGCTACCAAGCACCTGAAGCTGATGTAACAGAATAATTTATTTTGAAATGTCACATCCCTTCAAGACTATGAATATGCTGATGCTGAGTGACTGTCCTGTTATGTTGACTGACTATCCTCCTCCTCCTCAATGATCCGATTCATGATGATAGCTTGGAAGAACATTTTTGTTTCTGGGTGCCGCCACCAGTGGCTAAGGCCCAATTTTTCAGCCCCTGTTTAACAGGGGCATGTAATTACAATTTTTTATGCAATGCTTTGCAGCAGGGCTCATTCCTGCACTCCAACTAGAGTATCTGGGAGAGATTGCAGTGTCGTGGCACCAGCACCTGTGCCTAAGGCCCAATTTTTCAGCCCCTGTTTAACAGGGGCGTGTAATTACAATTTTTGATGCAATACTTTGCAACAGGCCTCATTGCTGTGCTCCAAGTACAGTATCTGTGAGGGGTTGCAGTGTTGTGGCACCAGTGCCTAAGGCCCAATTTTTCAGCCCCTGTTTAACAGGGGCATGTAATTACAATTCTTGATCTAATAAATCACAGCAGGGCCCATTCATGCGCCCACCAAGAGTAACTGTGAGGGCTGACAGTGTTGTAGCACCAGCACCACCACCAAAGGCCCAAATTTTCTGCCCCTCTTCAACAGGGGCATGCAATTACAATTCTTGATCTAATAATTTACAGTAGGGCCCATTCATGCACCCACCAAGAGTAACTGTGAGGGCTGACAGTGTTGTAGCACCACCACCAAAGGCCCAATTTTTCCAACCACTGTTCAACAAGTCCTGATATAATAGTTCACAGCAGGGCGTTCCAGCGCCCACCAAGAGTAACTGTGAGGGCTCACAGTGTTGTGGCAACACCAACATGTAAGGGGCAAATTTCAGCAGAGTATACATGGCAGGCCCCTACTTTCAAACATCCAACTTACAAACGACTCCTACTTGCAAACGGAAGGAGACAACAGGAAGTGAGAGGAAATCTACCCCTAGGAAGGGAAATTCTCTCCTGTAAGAGTTAATATGGGAAAAAGGTGTCTCCTCTCTACTGATGCTTTATCACCAATCCTTGTTTCAATAAAAACCCCACTTTTCAAAAACATTTGTCATTGGGACGGAAAGTGGTGAAATGTTCTGAACAGGTGCACAGACAGCAAAACAAATGTTACAGGGGTGATAACCCTTCCCTATGTTTTCCAAAAAGATTAAAAAAATTTTTTTTGGCTGGAGATACACTTAAACAATGTACCTGTTCAAAATTACAAACAGATTCTACTTAAGAACAAACCTACAGTTCCCTGTCTTGTTTGCACCTCCTGTATACTGCTGTTCAGAGTATATAGGGACTTTTTTTATTTTGGGTGCGGGGTCCCCCTTAATATCCATACAAGACCCAAAGGGGCTGGTAATGGGCTGGGTTAGGGGGGAGGGGGGTGATGGGGTAGCCATGCCATTTTTCTCAAAGATTTTCATCCATATTGCCAGGACAAGACATGACATTAAAGCCGCAAGCAGTTTTAAATGGCTTTTTTTCCTTTAGAAATGTCATTTTGTGCAGGGACAGTTCTAAACACGGGAAACACATGCCACTTCACAGGCATACTTTAGACACCCCCCAGGTACGATATTTAAAGGAATATTTCACTTTTTTTTTCACTTTATGCATCATTAAAATGACTGCTCCCGAAAAACGGCCGTTTTTAAAACTTCGTTTTGCATTGATACATGTCCCCTGGGGCAGAACCCGGGTCCCCAAACCCTTTTTAGGACAATAACATGCATATTAGTCGTTATAATTAGCACTTTAGATTTCGAACGTTCGCGTCCATTGTATTTAATAGGGTTGTAACGTTCGCGCGAACTTTCGGTCCGTTCGCAGGTTCTGGTGTCAAAAGTGTCCGATGTGTCTGCCATAATGTCGCAGTCACGATAAAAATCGCTGATTGCCGCCATAACTATTAAAAAAAGTACCAGTTACTTACCGGTAATGGTCTTTCTGGTAAGTCTTCCAGAACGGCACAATGAGAGATGACTAGTCCACCTGACAGGAAACACAATCAATCAAAGAGGTTAAAAACCCCACCCCTCCCTGTGCTCCTCAGTTTGTGAAAAAGTACTCCACACTAGTGCACGAGAGTGAAAACAACATACCACAACAACTCTATATATATATATATATTAATATACTTAACCAGAGCGGTGGGAAGTAGGCCTGCCGTCCTGGAAGACTTACCAGAAAGACCATTACCGGTAAGTAACTGGTACTTTTCTCAAGACGTCTTCCAGGACGGCACAATGAGAGAGAAGCAAGTAATTTGCAGGCCTACCTTAGGGTGGGACGACCGCTTGCAGGACCTTCCTACCAAATGAGAGGTCCTGAGGCGACAGCAACTCCACTCTATAATGCTTCAAAAAAGTGTTCTGGCTTGACCATGTCGCAGCTTGGCAGATTTGTTCGACCGAAGCTCCGGCCCTTTCTGCCCAGGAGGTCGCCAGAGACCGAGTGGAATGTGCTTTAACCTTCGGGGCTGTCTTAGCAGCCTGGTCATAAGCTAGGGAGATTGCTTGTTTTATCCACCTAGCTATGGTTACTCTAGAAGCCTGTTGGCCCTTTTTCTGACCAGAAAAATTAATAAATAAGTGGCTGGATTTTCTGAAAATGCTAACTCTATCCAAATAAGAAAGCAGACATCGTCTGACATCCAAACAATGAAAGGAAGCCTCCCTTTCATTCTGGGGATTGGAACAAAAAGAAGGGAGTATTATTTCCTGCGTTCTATGAAATTTTGATACTACCTTGGGAAGGTACAGGGGGTCCTGCCTGAGAACAACCCTGTCCTCAAATAAACGAAAAAACGTCTCTTTAATTGACAGAGCCTGCATATCACCTACTCTTTTGGCTGTCCTTATTGCCAGCAGAAAGGTAAACTTAACTGTGAGAAGTTTAATAGAAATACTGTCTAAAGGCTCGAACGGAGCCTTAGTTAACTGTTCTAGAACCAAGGAGAGGTCCCAGGGTGGAACCCTAGAGATCTGTACTGGAGACATTCTGTCCCTAGCTGACAAGAATCTTTTAATCAACGGGTCCTGGGACAATCTTCTGTCCAGGAAGTAAGATAAGGCTGCTACCTGAACTCTTAGTGTCTTGCTAGCCAGCCCCAGATCAACTCCATCCTGGAGAAATTCCAGAATGACCAAAGTTTCCTGTTGGGAAACCTCTCTCTCTGAACACCAGCGAGAGAAGACCCCCCACACCTTAGCATAAATCCGCCTGGTGACCTCCTTTCTACTAGAGGGGAGAGTGGTGATCACTCTCTCTGAACAGCCCTTCTCCCGCAGGTTCTGCCTTTCAAGCACCAGGCCGTCAGTTTGAAGAAGCTGGGCTCTGGGTGGAAGACCGGACCCTGAAGAAGAAGGTCTGACCGAACTGGTAGATGTAGAGGGGGAGCTACAGACCAGTTCTCCAGAGTGGGAAACCAGGCTCTCTTGGGCCACCAGGGGGTGACCAAAATGAGACAGCATTCTGAGAGGTCCAGCTTCTGCAGGATCCTCGGAATCAGACCCAGAGGGGGAAAGGCATAGGCCAGATGAAAACTCCACACCTGGGCCAGCGCATCCACTCCCTCTGAGCCCCATTCCTGGGTCAGGGAAAAGAACCTCTTTAGCTTTTTGTTTTCCCTGCGGGCGAAGAGGTCTATCTCCGGATTGCCGAACCGTTGGCACACCAGATCGAACACCTCTGTGTTCAACTCCCATTCTCCCTGGAGAATCGGGTGGCGACTTAAAAAGTCCGCCTCTACGTTGTGAACCCCTTTTATGTGAACCGCTGTGATAGAGGGAATCCGGAGCTCTGCCCAGCTCAGAATCTCCAGAGACAAAGCCAGAAGGGTACGCGACCTGGTGCCTCCCTGATGGTTCAGGAATGCCACTGTGGTGGCATTGTCAGATAGAATCTGGACCTCTCGGCCCCTGACTCTCTCTCCTCGAAGGCCTTTAGAGCCTCCCGGACCGCCAACAATTCCCGGAGGTTTGAGGAGGCGCCCCTCTGACCTCGGTTCCAGGAACCCTGAGCTCTGAGCTCGTCTAAGTGAGCCCCCCAACCCCAGGCGCTTGCGTCTGTGGTTATCCTGAGAGGGTTGGACTGACTCCACAGACGACCCACCAGTAAATTCTGAGGAAGGAGCCACCACCTCAGAGATTCCTTTGCCACAACTGGGATGGGGACCCTGTAGTCTAGAGATTCCCTTGATCCGTCCCAAGAGGATAGAAGGAATTCTTGGAGAGGTCTGGAGTGGAGCTGAGCCCACGGCACCGCTGGGATGCAAGAGGTCATTAGACCCAGCACCCGCATGATGCTTCTGAAGGAGGATTCCTCTGCCTCCAACATAGACCTGACCGTTGTCATAAGACCTTGGACCTTGTCCTGGGGTAAAACAAGTTTTCTTTCTAAGGAATCCACTAGGAATCCCAAGTAAACTTTCTTCTGTTCTGGGACCATCGAGGATTTTTCTTTGTTGATGATCCACCCCAGGCTTTCCAAGGTGCTCACGACCCTGGCCAGGTCTGCAAGGAGATCTCGATTCTGATTGTAGAGAAGCAGATCGTCGAGGTAGGGGACTACTGCTATACCCTGCAGGTGCAGGTAAGCAATCACCTCCGCCATGATCTTTGTAAAGACTCTTGGACTGGATGACAGTCCGAAGGGAAGTGCAGCAAACTGCCAATGCTGCACTCCCTGGGCGGAAGTGATTGCAAACCTGAGGAAGGCCTGATGTGCTGGGAATATCGGGACGTGTAGATAGGCGTCCTTTAGGTCTATGGTCACCATGAACACCCCCCTCAGAAGAAGCTTCCTGAGAGTGTACACGCTCTCCATCCGAAACCTCTTGCGACGCAGATAAGCGTTCAAGGGTCTCAAGTTTATTATAAGCCGATGCTTCCCTGACGGCTTTGGAACAACGAAAACGTGGGAATAGACGCCCAAACCTTGTTGTTCTGTAGGTACCGGGATAACTACTCCCTGCCTTTCCAGTTCTGAGACATTCTGTACCAGACCTGCAGCTTTTAAGGGGTCCCTGGGTAGATGTGTTACCAGAAACTTCGGGGGAGGGGAGTGAAGGAACTCTAGCTTGTAGCCCTCTTTTAAGATTTGGAGGACATGGGGGCTCTGAGATATGCTTTCCCATCTGGGGAGAAACTGGGAAAGCCTTCCCCCTACCCTTACGTCACTTAGAGTTCTTGTCATTAGGCTTTTGGCTGGAGAAAAGGATACCTCCCTTCTGTTTGTCCTTGCCAGCACTCCACCTCCTAGTATTGACAGGTCTTTTGTCTGAAGACCGGTTCTTACCCTGGGGGCCTCAAAAAAATCTCCTTTTTTCCTTTTTAGGTTTGGTAGGAAACTTCTTACCCTTTTCGGTGGACCTGGACAGGGCTTGATCAAGTCCTGTATCGAAAAGAACGGAGCCCTCAAATGGGAGACCACATAAACGGGTCTTGGATGCACTATCACCATCCCAGGTTTTGACCCATACAGCTCTTCTAGCAGAGTTTAAGAGGGCTCCAGTCTTTGCGGTGGTTCTTACGGTTTCTACCGCAGCGTCCGCTAGGTACGCCACCGCGCTACCTATTAGCTGCAACGACTCCAAGACTTCCTTGGATTTGGAAGTGCCTGAAACATGGTCCGTTAATTTTGAGATCCATGCATCTGCATTCCTGGCTACGCATGCTGAAGCCAGCGCCGGGCTCATGGCTGCGGCATTGGCTTCCCAGGCCCTCCGCAAGGTGGTTTCAGCACGCCGGTCCATCTGATCTTTGAGGTTACCAGTATCCTCAAAGGAGAGGTCAGACTGTTTGGATACCTGGGCTAAGGAAGCATCCAATCTGGGTGTTTTGAAGAACCTATCTTCATCTTCCTCCTTGAAAGGGCACCTACGTTTCCACGTTTTTGGTCTTAAAAGCTTCCTTTCAGGATCCTTCCATTCTTGAAGGATAATGTCCTTCAGTGCCTGGTGGACGGGGAAGGTTCTGGGTTGAGACTTCAACAAACCCTGATACATTCTATCCTGTGCGGAAACCTGTTCCGCAGGCTCCTGGATCTCCTCAGAAGTATAAATTGCCCCAAGGAGGCCCTCCATATCATCGGCCGAGAAGATGTGCCTTCCTGGTCTGGAGCCCTCTTCCTCGTCCTCTGCCTGACTATCCACCAGACCCTCATCAGATACTTCTCGATCGGAGATATCTGAATCCTCCTCCAGCCCCGAACCCTGTGAAGGTAGGGATTTTAGAGGCTGCGGCCGTCTTTTAACTACCCTGGGAGTCAAAGAACTCTCCTGAGAGGAAGAGCCCCCCCCACTTGTCTGAGGTTCTGGTTCCCTAGACTTGAGTGAGGATTGAAATTCCTTAAGCGTAGTCAGCATCTGGGTCTGGACAGACAGGAAGTCTTTCATGACCTGAGATGTTTCTTTTCCAGCCAATTTCTGAATGCATTTAAAGCAGAAAGGTCTGGAATAGTCTGGAGGCAACCTATCGTTGCAGTAGCCACATCTTTTGATGTGAGCAGGGGCTTTAGAGGGACGGCTGGTAGACCCCTGGGCAGTGACGTCCCCTCCTGCAGAAAAAACAAATATACACAGGGAAATTTTTTAGTACCAAACACCCCTGTGCAGAGCAAAAGGGGGAAGAGTCGGGGTACCTCCCCCATCATAACCCCTGCTGGCTGGGTAGGACTCACCTCCTGTGGCCTCCTCTGTAGCCTTGGCCGTACCGGGCCTTTCCTCATGCTCCATGCGCCGTCCGGGCTCGAACCGTGTCGCTAAGAGCAAACAGGAGGAATGGGTGCCTCTTTTCCTGGCATCTTTATAGTGGAAGCTGGCTGAAAAGACGCCGGCCGTCGCCATCTTGCCGTAGACCGGAAACCGGAAGTGGCGCGGCGCGCGGTGACGTCATTCCGGGCGCTAGAGGAGGAAATCAATGAGTCCTCCAGGCCATGGGAAAATGGCGCCGCACATGCCTGAGCGGCGCCAATAGCCAGAACAGCGCTTCACCGCTGGGTTCACCACCGCATCTGCGGGAGACCTGCCAGCCCCCCCTCCGAAGTGGACACCCACCAGGTAGGGAGAAAAAAGAGGAAACATTTGGCCCCTGAAGCTTCCAGGTACCCTGTACCTTAGGGCTTCAGAAAACTCAGGGGGGGTTCTTCAAGGCTATTCCTTCCCCCCTGAGTATGTTACAACAAAAGGGGGACCCCCCAGGAAGGATGAGCCCGTCCTGCTAGGTCCAGAGGCTTCCTAAGCGTTCGACCTAGGTCCCAGGGGGAGACCTCCAGCACCAGGCCTTTAGGTCTTTAGAAAATAACAAACGGTTTCGCTGTGGGGAAACACAATCAAAAACTGAGGAGCACAGGGAGGGGTGGGGTTTTTAACCTCTTTGATTGATTGTGTTTCCTGTCAGGTGGACTAGTCATCTCTCATTGTGCCGTCCTGGAAGACGTCTTGAGAAAAAAATATTAATAAAAATGCTATAAAACAGATGTTTGCTCTCGTCATGGAGCCTCTGGCGATTGCGCTACGTTCTTCCTCCCAAATCCAGGGCATCTGTGTGGGCACACTAACTGAAACCACAGCACTTTATGCGGATGACTTAGTGTTGTTTATCAGAGATACTGGGCCTTCTCTACGGGCGGCGTTGTCACTTTTGGAAAAATTTGCTGCAGTCTCTGGGCTCCGGGTTAACTGGACTAAGTCTAAGATACTTCCCCTGTGCTCCCACCCTGTCCCTGACCGGGCTGATCCTGATGCTCCTTTGCAGTGGGTCTCCCAAATTAAATACTTAGGGCTCCAGATCACTAACTCTGTGACGGACTTTGTTAATCTCAATATCTCTCCGCTACTCATTGCAATATCTAAAAAATGTCAGGCTTGGAAAAATCTCCCATTGTCCCTCATAGGGAAAATCAATTTGATTAAGATGAAGGTTCTGCCACTATTGCTATATACTCTTAGAAATTCTCCAGTGTGGATTCCCAAGTCCCTTTTTAAATCCATTGATACCATGATTTCCTCCTTTTTGTGGCGGGGAGGCGTCCCTCGCCTTAAATTGGCGATTTTGCAGCAGCCATGTGGGGAGGGAGGGCTTGCAGTCCCTAACTTCCATAAATATTTTTTGGCTGGGCAATTAGCGGTGGCCCACCGCTGGTTAACTGTTCCTCCGGATGATACGTCTGTATCCCTGGAGGCTGCCTGTGTGGGCTCTTATGAGGCATTGTCTCATTTGGTCTACAGGGGCCTGAGGGCTCCTTACCCTTTGACACACTCCATGCGCTCAGTGATGAGGGCCTGGGCTGTGGTCCAGGGATTGCGGTCACCTAGCTCTACTAGATTATCGCCTAGTCTCCCCTTGTGGAGGAACCCTAACCTACCACATTTTTTCTGCTACCCGGATCCGGCGGTTTGGACGAGGTGTGGAATTAAGCTTTTGGCTCATGTTGTGTCCGATGGTGCCCTGTTGACCTTTGATGAACTGAAACAAAAGAATGATTTACCCAACTCCCACTTTTTCAGGTATCTGCAGTTGAGGCATGCCTTTCACTCACAGTTTGGGGGGACCCTTAGCCTGGAGCCCAGTGATCTTGAGTTATTGGCGCGCAGCGAATCTCTATCAAAACCAGTTTCCAGTTTTTACAAAGACCTGTTCCCGGAAACTGCTTTCCTACTCAGACCCTGCAGAGATGCTTGGGAGGCTGTGGCCCCGGGGTTGGACAGAGATGATTGGGATGACATGTGGGGGACGGCTTTTCAGTGTTTGGTCTCGAGTAGGGACAGACTGATCCTGTATAAGTTTCTGCACAGAGTTTATCTTACTCCGGCAAGACTGGCAAGGATGTATGGGACGCAGGGCTCTCTCTGCTGGAGATGCTCTGCACCCTTAGCCACCTTTATGCACATCTTTTGGGAGTGTCCACCAATTAAACACTACTGGCAGGCCGTTGCTGACTGTATTAGGTCGGTCACATCTATATCTATCCCCATGTCTGTTGAGGTTTGTCTCCTACATTTGGTTGAACCCCTGGCCACTACCAGGGCTATACGAACCTTACTCATGCTTTTGTTATATTACGCTAAAAAGCGCATCATCCTATCATGGAAGTGTTCTGTAGCTCCTACTGTTGACGCGTGGAAGGCGCTGGTCAATAAAGCAATACCCTTTTATAAAGCTACTTATTTGAGTAGGGGGGCACTGACTAAATTTGACAAGGTTTGGGGGGGGTTGGATGGCTACTATAGATACGGCATCCGATTGATTTATTAAAATTGTAGGGATGGGGTTGTGTCTCCTTTCCTGAGGTCCTGTGTCTGGGTGGGGGGGTTTGGGGGTGAGGGGGGGAAATGTTTTCATAAGCTTTATCTAACTTGTTTTTGCAGGGAGCTACTGGACTGTACTTCTCAATCATGGCGGGCCGCATCTGGTATGTGGCCCGTGGCATCTGTGTACCTATCTAGGCAAGGGGGGGGGGGGAGGTATAATTTGTTGGTTTTGGGGAGGGGGGGTTGGGAATGTCACAGGTTTAATGTGATAATTTGTGTTCTGTTTTATAACTGTATACGCCGGCAAATTTTGTGGCTGTCTGTCTCCACGATGTGTGGAGTGTTGTTCTCTGTACTGTGAAAAAACCAATAAAAACATAATTTACAAAAAAAAAAAAAATGCTATAAAACAGTCCCCTATTTTGTAGAAGCTATAACTTTTGCGCAAACCAATCAGTAAACGCTTATTGCAATTTTTTTTACCAAAAATATGTAGAACAATATGTATCGGACTAAACTGTGGAAAAAAAATGTTTTTTTAATATATTTTTTGGGGATATTTATTATAGCAAAAAGTTTAAAAATATTTTTTTTTTTTCAAAATTTACACTACTTTTTGTTTATAGCGCAAAAAAAAAAAAACTGCAGAGGTGATCAAATACAACAAAAAGAAAGCTCTATTTGTGGGAAAAAAAGGACGTCAATTTTGTTTGGGAGCCACGTCGCACGGCCGCGCAATTGTCAGTTAAAGCGACGCAGTGCCGAATCGCAAAAAGTGGCTTGGTCTTTGACCACCAAAATGGTCCGGGGCTGAAGCGGTTATATAAACCAAAAATTAATAGGAAAAATAAAATAAAAATCACACCAATCATCTATCAATGTAATCTAATAGATTCTACTATAAAACACAATATGGAATAATTGCATTCAATCTACACATGTATATAGTACTGGCATGCTATACTTTAACACGCTTTCATGCCTAAGCCTATTTTTGACATTTGGTGTTTACAAGTTAAAATCCGTATTTTTTGCTAAAATATTACTTAGAACCGACAAACATTATATATATATATATATATATATATATATATATATATTTTAGCAGAGAATCTAGAGAATAAAATGGTGATTGTTGCAATATTTTATGTCACACGGTATTTGTGCAGCAGTGTTTTAAACGCAACTTTTTTGGGAAAAAGACACTTTCATGAATTAAAAAAAAACGAAAAACAGTAAAGTTAGTCCAACTTTTTTGTATAATGTAAAAGATGATGTTACGCCGAGTATATAGATAACAAACATGTCACGCTTTAAAATTGCACGTACTCGTGGAATGGCGACGAACTACGGTACCTTAAAATCTCCATAATCGACGCTTTAAATTTTTTTTTTACGGTTACCAGGTTAAAGTTACAGAGGAGGTCTAGTGCTATAATTATTGCTCTAATTATTCTAATTATAATTATTGCTCTCGCTCTGACGATCGTGGCGATACCTCACATGTGTGATTTCAACACAGTTGAACACAGTTTACATATGCGGGTGCGACTTCCATATGCGTTTTCTTTGCTGCGCGGGGACGGGGGCGCTTTAAAAATTATATATATTTTTTCTTATTTATTTAAAAAAAAAAAATTTTGATCACTTTTATTGCTGTCACAAGGAATGTATACATCCCTTGTGACAGTAATATGTGGTGACAGGTACTCTTTATGGAGAGATCGGGGGTCTAAAAGACCTCCAATCCCTCCTTTGCACTTCAAAGAATTTAGCCCCCAGCTACATCATTAGCCTAGTCTCTAAATACCAACCTACTCATTCTCTTTGTTATTCTCAAGACCATCTGCTCTCTAGCTCCCTTGTCACCTCCTCCCATGCTCACCTCCAGGACTTTTCCAGAGCCTCTCCAATCCTATGGAATGTCTTACCCCAATCTGTCCGATTATCTCCTACTCTATTAGCTTTTAGACAATCCCTGAAAATGCTTCTCTTCAGAGAAGCCTACCCTACCCACACCTAACAACTGTATTTTTATTTTCTTCATCAGCTCATCCCCCACATTTATTACCTTTTGTTCCACTTGACCCTCCCTTCTAGATTGTAAGCCCTAATGAGCAGGGCCCTCTGATCTCTCTGCATTGATTTGTACTGTAAGTTTACTGTCTGCCCCCATGTTATAAAGCGCTGCGCAAACTGTTGGCGCTATATAAATCCTGTAAAATAATAATAATAATAATAATAATAATAATAATTTAAAAATAAACAATTTGGTTACATTTTAACACAATACTTTGCATGCAGTGATAACTTCAAAGCTATATCACTTATTTGAGTGGGTTATTGCATATTTGAAGCTTTCTTCTTGGCAACAGTCTGTTTAAAGAAAAGCCGTATAAAGTAAAACTTTGGAGTTTGAATGCCTTTTACACAGTGGCGGAATTATCAGGGTCGCGACAGTCGCAGTTGCGACTGGACCCTGTAGTTCCGCCAATTCAGGGGGGCCCGCCACCCGCCCGTTCGCCTGTGTGAAGGGCACACCTGACTGTCTTGTCACTGTGTGTCCACTCTGGCTGCTGTTCGTTCCACCGCGCCCGCAGGGAGGGGGGCTTTCGCCCGCTGAGGGGAGACAGAGAAGGCAGAGCAGAGGCAGCGCTGAGACTGTGTATGTGTACCGCCCGCCCGCGCCCATTCAGACACATAGAGAATGTAGGGAGGCGGGGCGGACACTGAAAAATTAAGTCAGCAGACCTGCTGACACCAATTGAGAGAAGGCGGGGGAGGAGCTCTCCCGTCTGCGGCTGCATGGAGTACCTGTACTGTCGGATGCTGGAGGAGGCACGGTGACGGAATTCCCGGGAAATCGATTGATGGTAAGTCAATCACGTGACATTTTGCAGAGCAATCGATCCCAACCTCCACCACCTGTGCCTCTTACTGATCCTATCCCCCCACCACTGATCTCATCCCTATCCCCCCCATTACTTCTACAACAGAGGTAATGGGGGAGAATAGGGATGAGATCAGTGGTGGGGGGATAGGATCAGTAAGAGACACAGGTGGTGGTGGGAGAGGATGGCACAACCTCTGCCACTGCTACCACCCCCCCTCAAGTACCACCTCAGCCACCCCCACTCAAACACCACCGCAGCCACCTTCCTCAAACACCACCGCAGCCACCTTCCTCAAACACCACCGCAGCCACCCCCTCAAACACCACCGCAGCCACCCCCTCAAACACCACCGCAGCCACCCCCCTCAAATACCACCGCAGCCACCCCCCTCAAATACCACCGCAGCCACCCCCCCTCAAGTACCACCGCAGCCACCCCCCCTCAAGTACCACTGCAGCCCCCCCCTCAAATACCACTGCAGCCACCCCCCCTCAAGTACCACCACAGCCACACCCCCCTCAAGTACCACCACAGCCACACCCCCCTCAAGTACCACCACAGCCACACCCCCCTCAAGTACCACCGCAGCCACCCCCCCTCAAGTACCACCGCAGCCACCGCCCCTCAAGTACCACCGCAGCCACCCCCCCTCAAGCACCATCGCAGCCACCTCCCCTCAAGTAGCACCACAGCCACCCCCCCTCAAGTACCACCACTGCCACCCCCCTCAAGTAAAACCGCTGCCATCGCTTCACGTATGTTTTACTTTGTTGTACAGTGTAAAAAAAATATATCAAAAACATGCTTTTCGGGGGGGGGGGGGGCGGGGGGGCCTTCATTATTTCTTGCACCGGGGACCTGAAGTTTCTAGTTACGCCTCTGCTTTTACAGTTCTAGTTCTGCAAACCAATATAGCTCAGTGGAGTGTTGATTGGAAAAAAACATGCAAACTGTACAATAAATGTTCTCAACAAGATGCTACTGCTAATGTACATTCAGATTATGACAATCATGAGACAGCTATTGTGCCCTAGAATATAAGCATTCCGCTCATCTCCTTCCTGCAAAAACAAAAGTGCTGATGAAGGGGGAAGGGTGCAGCACAACCTCCCAAACTATACAGCCTTTTGATCCAGAACACAGCTACAACCATATGTGCTCCACTTCCTGTGTGACCAAAAGCTGTTTGTTGTAATGAAAAAGGCATGGCATGACTGGGCAATCTATTTATTTATTTATTTGGTATTTGTTTATTTTTTTCAATGCTTGCCAATTAAATAAATTATGGTACACATTGTTAAAAACAAAGGCAAACTGACATTATTTTAAAAATAACTTGATAACGTGATAACATGTCTGTAATGTACAATATATGCTTTCTAAGGATTGTTTTTAAAGAATACGATTTTTTTAGGGTCTCACAAAATTATGAGCATACTTTATATTGAGTTCACATATGGGAGGCAACTCAGAAGGTGAAGTCATATCAATAATATACTTCCAAAGTACAACATACATGAATCTCTCAGAATAAGAATAACACAATACCCCATTTATTTATATGCCTTTTAACATGACATTCTTTTTATTTATCTAATGCTCTTGGTATAATCACTGCTCAGAATGTTATATGTTCTGTACAAAAAACTAAGAAGGTTAGACGTTATGATACAATTTTCCCAAAGTGGCATATAATCTGTCCCATTATTTGTGTGTATTATCATTGCTTAACAACAAATCCAATATTATCTGTCATTTTTGTGCTTAGGTTTGTTATTGAATATGGTACATTATTTTATTTCACACAAGTGTGAAGCTGAGAAGTTTTAGAATGATTAGCCTAACTTTATAGTGAAATAGCTGTTAGTTTCTAAGTTGCAGGATGAGTGAAAGTGTGCCATGACAGTGAAAGGCATGTAGTATTTTTCTCTTCCACCATATACTCCTACATGAAAACATTAGTAAGTAGGATGCATTCCCTTTCCCTAATTCCAATCACTCACCCGCAGCCTCAGGGAACAGCACTGCCATTAGGAGCAGGTAGAGCCCAGGGAGCCCACAAGTTTCAGCTGTAGACATGACTCACAAGAAAGCTAGGATCCTAACATCACATCAGTGCTGCTGCTACCCCTTCCTCTTCGAATATGTAGCCAGAATCCTCTCTTTCTTCCTTCCTTCTCCTCCTCCTCCTTCTCTTCCACTTCCCCTCACTCCTCCTCTTAGCCTAGATATGTTTCTACCAAACTCTCCTTGCTCACAACCCCACTAAAATCTCCAATTCACCATGGCTTCTCTTTAGTCATGTGCTATGAGAGGGAATTTACATTATACTTTATATACTTTAAACGCTAGATTAACCTTTAAAAATAATAAATGAACATTTTTTTTTTTAGGGAAAAAATTGTGCATTTATTATTATTATTTTTTTATTTTATTTTTTTAACGGGAGCCTGTAAAGCATTGCACCAGCGATCAGTGAATTGCAGATGCAATGTCAGGCTCTTGTACACCCTCCCTCCATCTCTCTTCCTGTAAATCTGTACAGGCTTTCAGTTTGAAAACTGAAGGAAGTGTCAATCAGTGTTGCCAACCTACCAGATTGAAATTTACTGGCACAGCCACGTTTTTACTGACATTTCACAAAAGTTACAAAATTACAATTTTAGGTGCAAATTTCAGTATTTAGGCTACAAACAAGTACGCTAGGCACATAGAAATGTGATTTAAGGTAGATATTAAGGTAAAAAAACATATTTTTGTCATTTTCGATATAATAAGGGCAAATTATTTAGTCCAATCACCTCCTGCCTCCATCACCTGTCACCATCGCCACCTGCCTCCAACGCCCCCTGCCACCAACGCCCCCTGCCTCCATCGCCCCCTGCCTCCATCGCCCCCTGCCACCAACGCCCCCTGCCTCCATCACCCCCTGCCACCATCGCCCCCTGCCACCATCACCCCCTGCCTCCAACACCCCCTGCCTCCAACACCCCCTGCCACCATCCCCCTCTGCCACCATCCCCCTCTGCCACTATCCCCCTCTGCCAACATCCCCCTCTGCCACCAACACCCCCTGCCACCAACACCCCCTGCCTCCATCCCCCTCTGCCACCAACAACCCCTGCCTCCACATCCCCCCCTGCCACCAACACAACCTGCCTCCATCCCCCTCTGCCACCAACATCATCTGCCTCCATTCCCCTCTGTGGTGCCCCCATCACCCCCTGCGGCCTGCCACCATCACCTGCTGTCACCGTCAGCTGGGCTGTCACTCTGTCCCCAACTCCCCCGTGGACTCTGGATTGCCTGGATGCAGGGCTCCTCCATTCCACCGCCGCGTGCTGCTCAGCCTCCGAGTCCTGCTCCTGTGCTCCTGGTTACAGATTTTAAATGTTGGCACGCCTCGCGGGCTGTGCTTATACATCACTCGCCTCGCCAGTAAAGAGTGCCGGCGCCGCACAGCCTCTGTGAAATCCGCCCCCCCACCGGCCGAATACAGGATCTGCTCGGCTCGGCAAGCTCCAGAACTGTGCATGCTCAGTTCAAAGCCGGATCGGTCACGGCTATTTTTTACTGGCACATTCCCGCTACTACGGGCATTTACGGGCGGGGGAAAAAGTGCCAGTTTTTATGGACTGCCCGTAAAAATACGGGCGGTTGCCAACACTGGTGCCCATGGACTACTAATGTGCTGATTACCGTACTTGGAGTCCATGGAGGAATACAAGTCCGTCTGCCGTGGGTGAAGATGGGACTTGTAGTTTATAAATTCACAGATTTCTGTGAATGAATGAGGTGACTGTACAGGAGGAGCTTGCATAGACACACTGATTTCAAATGTGACGGTGGCTGCAGAATAGAGAAACTCCCTGCACACTGTCACAGGAAGGAGGGGGGCTCTTGGGGTGTTCATAAATATGTGTGTTACATGGAAAATGCCCCTAAAGGTGAACCTATCCTTTAATTAAACTCAAAATAAATTTATTTTTTGCCTAGAGCTGTGTACAAGCTAGTTGCCAACAATGATGATTATCTTAGGTCCAGATTGCATCATTGTTTCATTCATGCCAGAAAGTACATCCATCACTGTATATCTGATTCTGCGGGTAAGAGAACTATAAGCTCCAACTCTCATAAAGTGCAGGGATCTTGCTGTTAACTCTCTCCTTTCACTCTCCTTGTCAATTCACAAAATGCCTTGTATTCTTTTCACAGAATATAAGTTGTTCTGTGAATGGACAAGGGGAGAGGAGGGGCAGGTAAATGACATGATCTCACCTTCTCTATTCAAAGAATGTATTCTGTAAGCAAAATACAAGGCATTTTGTGAATGGACAAGGAGAAAGGAAAGAGCTGGTAAACAACAGGATTCTTTCACTGTGTGAGAACTGCAGCTTTTATAGCTCTCATATTCGCAGCATCAGAAGTACAGTTCTGACTGTACTTTGATATACTTTGAGTTTTACCTTACAGACCTCGGATAAGCATAGTTAGAGGTACATTGCTTGTACACAGAAACAATCAGAAAAAGTTTTTTTCCCAGAGTTCTGTTTTAAGCCTTGAGGACTTCAAGGTATCTTTCACTGTACTTGTAAACTTGGGAAAAATTTGGTATTACTAATAAAAAAAGTTGAATGTAAGCAATGGAAAAGTAGTGAAAAATTATCTAAAAGCAGGTATCATATGGTTCTCTATTTGTTATGTGATTATCATTTCTAATTTTATGAGCTAGTTAAAGTGGTTGTAAACCCTTTACAACCACTTTTTAATACAGGTAAGCCTATAATAAGGCTTACCTGTAGCTACCCCAGATATCTCCTAAACCTGCACGTTTTAGGAGATATCCTCTGTATCAGCATGTGCCGACGTCATCAGCACATGCGCACTGAAGCAATGGCATGTTCGTGTCGTTGCTTCAGTTAGTGTTCCGTTACCGCATGCACGGAAGTGACGTCATCGCAGTTCCGGCCAATCACAGCGCCGGAGCCCACGATACCCATAAGTAACTCCGGGAGCGATGTCGTCGGCCGGACAAGTGTACGAGGACCAGCGGCGGCTGGTGCTCCAAATTTTTGGGGGGGCGCAAACAAACTGAAAAAAAACATCAATTGCCGCCACTGTGCCCATTAAATGCAGCCACTGTGCCCAAACGCCACCAGTTTGTCCCCTCAAATGCAGCCAGTTTGTCCCCAAATACAGCCAGTTTGTCCCCAAATGCATCCAGTTTGTTCCCAAATACAGCCAGTTTGTCCCCCAAATACAGCTAGTGTGTCCCCATATACAGCCAGTGTGTCGCCATATACAGCCAGTGTGTTCCCCATATACAGCCAGTTTGTTCCCATATACAGCCAGTGTGTCCCCCATATACAGCCAGTGTGTCCCTCATATACAGCCAGTTTGTCCCCAAATGCAGCCAGTTTGTTCCCATACACAGCCAGTTTGTTCCCATATACAGCCAGTGTGTCCCCCAAATACAGCCAGTTTGTCCCCCAAATACAGCCAGTTTGTCCCCCAAATACAGCCAGTGTGTCCCCATATACAGCCAGTTTGTTCCCATATACAGCCAGTGTGTGCCCCAAATACAGCCAGTTTGTCCCTCATATACAGCCAGTTTGTTCCCATATACAGCCAGTGTGTCCCCCAAATACAGGCAGTGTGTCCCCCAAATACAGCCAGCGTGTCCCCATATACAGCCAGTGTGTCCCCATATACAGCCAGTTTGTCCCCCAAATACAGCCAGTGTGTCCCCATATACAGCCAGTGTGTCCCCATATACAGCCAGTGTGTCCCCCATATACAGCCAGTGTGTCCCCCATATACAGCCAGTGTGTCCCCCATATACAGGCAGTGTGTCCCCCATATACAGCCAGTTTGTCCCCAAATGCAGCCAGTTTGTTCCCATATACAGCCAGTTTGTTCCCATATACAGCCAGTTTGTCCCCCAAATACAGCCAGTTTGTCCCCCAAATACAGCCAGTGTGTCCCCATATACAGCCAGTTTGTTCCCATATACAGCCAGTGTGTCCCCCAAATACAGCCAGTTTGTCCCCCATATACAGCCAGTTTGTTCCCATATACAGCCAGTGTGTCCCCCAAATACAGCCAGTGTGTCCCCCAAATACAGCCAGTGTGTCCCCATATACAGCCAGTTTGTCCCCCAAATACAGCCAGTGTGTCCCCATATACAGCCAGTGTGTCCCCATATACAGCCAGTGTGTCCCCCATATACAGCCAGTTTGTTCCCATATACAGCCAGTGTGTCCCCCATATACAGCCAGTGTGTCCCCCATATACAGCCAGTTTGTCCCCAAATGCAGCCAGTTTGTTCCCATATACAGCCAGTTTGTTCCCATATACAGCCAGTTTGTCCCCCAAATACAGCCAGTTTGTCCCCCAAATACAGCCAGTGTGTCCCCATATACAGCCAGTTTGTCCCCCAAATACAGCCAGTGTGTCCCCCAAATACAGCCAGTTTGTCCCCCATATACAGCCAGTTTGTTCCTATATACAGCCAGTGTGTCCCCCAAATACAGCCAGTGTGTCCCCCAAATACAGCCAGTGTGTCCCCATATACAGCCAGTTTGTCCCCCAAATACAGCCAGTGTGTCCCCATATACAGCCAGTTTGTCCCCATATACAGCCAGTGTGTCCCCCATATACAGCCAGTTTGTTCCCATATACAGCCAGTGTGTCCCCCATATACAGCCAGTGTGTCCCCCATATACAGCCAGTTTGTCCCCAAATGCAGCCAGTTTGTTCCCATATACAGCCAGTTTGTTCCCATATACAGCCAGTTTGTCCCCCAAATACAGCCAGTTTGTCCCCCAAATACAGCCAGTGTGGCCCCATATACAGCCAGTTTGTTCCCATATACAGCCAGTGTGTCCCCCAAAAACAGCCAGTTTGTCCCCCATATACAGCCAGTTTGTTCCCATATACAGCCAGTGTGTCCCCCAAATACAGCTAGTGTGTCCCCCAAATACAGCCAGTGTGTCCCCATATACAGCCAGTTTGTCCCCCAAATACAGCCAGTGTGTCCCCCATATACAGCCAGTTTGTTCCCATATACAGCCAGTTTGTCCCCCAAATACAGCCAGTGTGTCCCCCATATACAGCCAGTGTGTCCCCCATACACAGCTAGTGTGTCCCCCATATACAGCCAGTGTGTCCCCATATACAGCCAGTTTGTCCCCAAATGCAGCCAGTTTGTTCCCATATACAGCCAGTGTGTCCCCATATACAGCCAGTTTGTTCCCATATACAGCCAGTGTGTCCCCCAAATACAGCCAGTTTGTCCCCCAAATGCAGCCTGTCCCCCCCAGCCCTGCACTTACCTTCCTCGGTCTGCGCTGTCCTCGATGTCTTCTCCCGCCCTCGATGTTGCTTCAGCCAATCAGGTTACCGGTAACCAGATCCGGTGAACCTGATTGGCTGAAACCCCCACAGTCTTCTCCAAGGAACGCACCCCCGTGCGTACCTTGGAGGAGTTTTTGGAAGCCGATTACAGCGTGAGAGCTGTATTCGGAAAGCCTATCAGAGCCGCTGGCTCTGATAGACACTTCCAAGTCACACCCACCGCCGGCCACTGCTCTAATTCATATGGCCGGCGCTCACCAGGAGGCCGGCCATATGAATAGTGGGCAGCGCAGCAGCGGCGAAAATACACAGATTCATGCAATGCATGAATCTGTGTATTGTCTTTCAGTGGCGGTGCGGGAGCGAGAGGGGGCGGCGCTCTGGCGCCCTCTATGGACGCACCGCCACTGACGAGGACCAATGCGGGGCTTTAATCTAAGGTAAGTATTTCATAATGAGCTAGTATGCTATGCATACTAGCTTGTTATGCCTTTGTCTTGCAGGGTTTTTTTTTTTGTTAGTGGGTTTACAACCACTTTAAAGGTAACGCAAGAGAGTTTAAACACTTTCCTGGAGTGCGCATGCGCGGGATCCCGGGACAGGACGTGCTCTGAACGGGATCCACACGCTCCGGCTCATTAAAAGCTATTATCAGCACGGGCAGCAGGGTTACCCCACCGGGAACGCAGCGATCCACATCCTGCAGCGGGAATGAACAGAAGGGCGGCTGGACAGCCTAGGAAAGGGCAAAATAAGCAAGCTAAAGCCCACAAAGGAGCGGGGCCCTCCCCAGGACACGGGCCGCAATCCAAGATAGCGCCGGGCAGTAGGGACACACGAGACGGCTCAGAACAAGCTGCAGACGGATCCCAAAAGATTGATTCCAAATGGATTCAGCCTGCCCACATCAGAGATCCCTTCTCATCCCAGTCATCCGGAGACCTGGATGCCGGCAATCAGGGTGAGTCCCTATCACAGCCCCCATCACCAGATGCATACAGGGACATACAAGAGCCTGCAGATTCCCCAATGTCCTCTATGGACAGGAATATGGCTGAAATGACAGAGGACTTATTAAGTCAATCCAGCCCTGATCATACTGCACCTCAGTCAGCTCACTATTCAGGTGATGCAGTCCTGCTTGCACGCTTTTCTACCATGCTGCAGCAAGATCTCTCCAAAGCCTGCACAATGATTACCACCGATCTTAAAAGACATTTGTTATGTCCCTTAGACACGGGGTCTCTCAGAGTGTTGCTAGCAATGCTGTCGGTATCTGCCCAGCAAATTACACACAGGCCAGATGAACTTCTTAACCATGGAAGGATTTATTACTCACTCAGAACATGATGACTTGTTACATAGAGTCCTAATACAACAGGATGCAGACACCATGCCATATGTCACCAGTAGAGCCCTGAGTAGACTCTGGTGGTTGGGTAGAAAGAGAGGTCGGGTTTGTTTCTACTGGCAGGCAAATGCGCTTTTTCAATTGCGAAAGGTGTCTTCGAACACACACGCCATTCTCCAGGCGAACAAGGTACATTCGTTGTCCAAGAGGTCCATCAATAATGCCAGGAAGCCCATGAGGCAAAACTCTGTAATTCCGAAACCATACAAGATCACCAGCACGGAATCCAGGACGGCCTGGCGGAGGAGGTGTCGGTGACTGTTCCTGTGGACGAACTAAATCCAGTTTGGTGCGGAGATGCCTGCCAAACATAAGAAAAGCTGGGGACAGCCCAGTAGTAGCGTGTTTTGTGTTTCGGTACATGGTCAAGAACTCCAGCAGCTTCTCCTCTGACATTCCGACCTGGTCCAGAGTGGACAGTAAGTGCTTCTTAAACGTCTGCACAAACCGTTCTGCCAGTCCATTCGAGGCTGGATGATAAGGAGCTGTTTTGTAGTGTTGGATGCCCAAGCCACTGAGGAAGGATTGAAACTCATGCGATGTAAATTGAGTCCCATTGTCCGAGACTATGGCTGTTGGCAAGCCATATTGAGCAAAGAGCTTCCTTAAGACTAGAATGGTAGCAGCTGAGGTAACAGAAGGCATTTGAAAAACCTCCGGCCATTTTGAATGTGCATCTACCACGATCAAGAACATTTTACCCTGGATTGGGTCAGCAAAATCAAGATGGAGTCTTGACCACGGTTCTGTCGGCCATGGCCAAGGTAGCAGGGTTCCTTTCTTTTGGGGTCGCTGAGCTTGACAGCACCCAGGACATTGAGCCACATAAGCTTCAATTACTGTGTCCATTTGGGGCCACCAAACATAGCTCCGGGCTTGTTGCTTCATGCACACCACGCCAGGATGGCCCTCATGCAGTATCCTTAGTATGGTTGGTTGCAAATACTGAGGTATGATCACTCTGTTGCCCCACTGTAGGCAACCAGCATTAGTCACAAGCTCACATTTTCTGGCAAAGTACGGACGAAATTCACCTGGGACTTTTTCTGGCCATCCAGCCTGAACATATGAGAATATCTGAGACAAGAAAGGATCTGTGACTGTATGTCTGGCAATTAAGGAGGTGGACATGCAGGATTTCGGCCTGTGTATTTCCACTATGCGTATGTCTCTTGGTAAGTGGTCTCCAATTGGCAATCTGAAAAACGCACCTGCATTGCCATGGGCATCATGGGAGCCGTATCTGATAGAATAAGTATAAGCTCCCAAGAATAAAGCGTACCTTTGTAAGCGAGATGCAGTTGTTGTAGAAATTCCTTTCTGAGGGTTCAGTATTGACAACAGAGGTTTGTGGTCAGTGATAAGTGTGAACTCCCGACCATAGATGTACGTATGAATTTTTTTTGTGGCCCATACAATGGCCAAAGCTTCCTTGTCTATCTGGGAGTAGTTTTGCTCTGCTGAGGTTAAAGACCCGGAGGCAAAAGAAATGGGGCGCTCTGTGCCATCTGGCATGACATGGGAAAGCACAGCACCCAGTCCATAAGGCGAGGCGTCACAAGCCAAGGTGACATGTTTCTTTAAATCATAGTGGACCAAAACTCGAGAAGACAGTGTTCTGTCTCAACTACAAAGCGATAAAGTTCATCTCCAGGTTTAAGTAGGCCTTACTCAAGCTGGTTAATATTCATCCCTTGCATCGATACAGGCAGTTTAACTCAATGAATAAACTCACAGTTAGGACGACAGACGATGAATCCTTTCGAATGTTCAGTTTAATGATGGATATTCATAGGTAGAAAAACGTTGCAGTTGTAAGCCACATGTAAGATGTTTAGCATGGAAGATATACAGGAGTAATGACCAGAATCAGGAAGTGGAGGAGATATATAAAGAACTACGGTGAGAGAGAGAGTTCAGCTAGAAAGAAGGGGACAGATCTTAAAGACTCAGAGCAAGAATAATCACATAGTGTAACACAACAGACAGAATTAGTTCTTTAGAAAGCCGAAAAGCTTCTTCACATTTGGCTGTCCATATCCATTTAGCTCTTGCATCCCGTAAGCGATGTAATGGGTAAAGCTGGTGTGCTAGGTTCGGCAAGAAACGGTGGTAGTAATTTAGGAGGCCAAGGTAAGACCTGAGCTGTGTGACATTCTGGGGAGTAGGGGCATGGGTAAGGGCTTTAACCTTTTCTTCAGTAGTGTGTAACCCATGTTGGTCCACAGTGTGGGCACAAAATTCCAGTCGAGACTTTAGAAATTCGCATTTTGAAAGATTGACACGTAAACCATACCTTTGGAGTCTCTCTAACACATCTTCAACATTCTTTCTGTGTTCTTCATCAGTGGGACCAGTGATGAGCATGTCATCTAGTAGACATTGAGTGAAAGGTATGCCTGCCAGGACCTCATCCATGATTCGCTGCCAGATGGCTGGAGCTGGGGCTATGCCAAAAACCATGCGGTTATATTGAAATAATCCTTTATGAGTGTTAATGGTCAACAGATGGCGTGAATCTGGGTGTACTTGCAGTTGCAGGTAAGCTTGCTTTAAGTCTATTTTTGTAAACTTTTGCCCCCCAGCCAATGACCTAAATAGATCTTCAAGTCGAGGCAATGGGTATTGATCCACAAGAAGTTGGTTGTTCAGGGCAACCCTGAAATCTCCACAAATTCTATTGTCTCCATTCTTTTTCTTGACAGGCACAATTGGCGATGCCCATTAACTTCTATCAACTTTAGTTATGATCTTTTCAGCCAATAGGTGGTCCAACTCTGCTTCCACTTTCTTTCTCAAGGCAAAAGGTACTGATCTTGCCTTACAAAAATGAGCGTGACTTCAGGGATTCCACCCAGTGGTCTACCTCAGAAAGCAATGTACATTGGGCAATGGCAAGAGGAGGCATGCCCAGGGCTTTGATCCAGTCCCTACCGTACAGCGGAGGACCTCCTTTATTGACAACATAAAGGCGTAGAGTTTGACTGTGGTTGCCTAATGTAACAAGGGGTTTCACATAACCCAAGGGCTGTAGTAGTTCCTTGCTGTAGATTTGTAGTGTGAGATTTGTAGGTTGGAGCGGTAGGGACAGACCCGATGCCTTTAAATCAGTCCATGAAATAACAGACACTGCCGCCCCTGTATCAACATCCATGGAGACAGGACAGCCACTGAGTGTGACATCCACTTTAATCGCAGGAGTACTCCCAGCTACCCGAAACAGTCCAACATGCTGGACACAGGTTTCCTCATCAGAGCTGGAGCCGTGATTGTCAGTATCCATATGAAATGTCTGTTTACGCCTAACTTTTGTGGTAGTGTTCGGAGAGCGTGAGCTGCGGCAAACACGCCCAATATGGCCAGTCTTTCCACAAAGAAAACAAACAACATCCTTGAACTTGCAAGCAGGTGAACTGTGAGTAGTGTTACCACAACGGTAGCAAGTTGGTGTCATAGAGACAGAAGAATTAGGGTGGCGAGGTTTAGGCAGATTTGGGGACGGCCGTCTTGGGTGTCGGGTGATAGCAGAGTGGAATATTTCCTCTCCCTGGCTTGCAGGAGTTTCAGGTGGTGCCTTCAGTAGGGTGGCGTCCCGTGTAGCCAACTCCATGACCAAAGCAAGGTCAGTGGCTTTCGTCAGAGTCAAGTCGGGTTCTGTGAGTAAGCGTTTCTGTATGGCTGGGTTGCAGAGTCCCATGACAAACATGTCACAGAGAGCCGTCTGCAGGTAGTCTCCAAACTGACAAGTGGCAACTAGTTTACGTAAAGCAATGATATAAGTCTTTATGTCCTCCCCGGCATGCTGCCTTCTACTGTAGAATTTAAACCGCTCTGCAATCTCTAATGGCTTTGGGTTGTAGTGCTCATGTAGCTTCTGAATTAACTCAGGCAGGGGCTTAGAGGCCGGCTTGTCTGGAGAAATTAGGTCTCTGAGAGTGCCATATGCAGCTTGACCCAATATTGTGAGGAAAACTGCAACCTTCTTTTCTGCAGCCACACTATTTGCTTCCATATACTGCTCCAGCCTCTCTACCCAGGAGCTCCATGATTCAGCAGCAGGATCAAATGGTTGAATAAACCCTATGAAGGCCATGTGTGCTAAAATCCACAATCCTCGTCGCCATTGTTATGTCCCTTAGACACGGGGTCTCTCAGAGTGTTGCTAGCAATGCTGTCAGTATCTGCCCAGCAAATTACACACAGGCCAGATGAACTTCTTAACCATGGAAGGGTTTATTACTCACTCAGAACATGATGACTTGTTACTAGTGATGAGCCGAACACCCCCGGGTTCGGTTCGCACCAGAACCCGCGAACGGACCGAAAGTTCGTACGAACATTAGAACCCTATTAAATACAATGGATGCGAACGTTCGAATTCTAAAGTGCTAATTATAACAACTATTATGCATGTTATTGTCCTAAAAAGGGTTTGGGAACCCGGGTTGTGCACCAGGTGACATGTATCAATGCAAAAAGAAGTTTTAAAAACGGTCGTTTTTCGGGAGCAGTCATTTTAATGATGCATAAAGTGAAAAAAAAAAAGTCAAATATTCCTTTAAATATCGTACCTGGGGGGTGTCTAAAGTATGCCTGTGAAGTGCCACGTGTTTCCCGTGTTTAGAACTGTCCCTGCACAAAATGACACTTCTAAAGGAAAAAAAAGCCATTTAAAACTGCTTGCGGCTTTAATGTAATGTCTGGTCCCGGTAATATGGATGAAAATCTTTAAGAAAAATGGCATAGCTACCCCATGACCCCCCCCCTACCCCAGCCCATTACCAGCCCCTTTGGGTCTTGTATGGATATTAAGGGGAACCCCGCACATAAAATAAAAAAGGCCCTATATACTCTGAACAGCCGTATACAGGCGGTGCATACAAGACAGGGACTGTAGGTTTGTTCTTATGTAGAATCTGTTTGTAATTTTGAACAGGTACATTGTTGAAGTTTAGCTCCAGCCCAAAAATCTATTTTTAAACTTTTTGGAAAACATAGGTAAGGGTTATCACCCCTGTAACATTTGTTTTGCTGTCTGTGCCCCTGTTCAGAACATTTCACCTCACTTTCCGTCCCAATGACAACTGTTTTTGAAATGTGGTGTTTTTCTTGAAACAAGGATTGCTGATAAAGCATCAGTACAGAGGAGACACCTTTCTCCCATATTTATTCTTACAGGAGAGAATTTTCCTTCCTAGTGGTAGATTTCCTCTCACTTCCTGTTGTCTTCTTGCGTTTGCAAGTAGGAGTCGTTTGTAAGTTGGATGTTTGAAAGTAGGGACCTGCCGTATATACTCTGCAGAAATAGGCCCCTTAGTTGTTGGTGTTGGCACAACACTGTAAGCACTCACAGTTACTCTTGGTTGGTGCTGGAACGCCCTGCTGTCAACTATTATATCAGGAATTTTAATTACATATAATTGTTGAACAGTGGTAGTAAAAATTGGGCCTTTGATGGTGGTGCTGGTGCCACAACACTGTAAGCCCTGACAGTTACTCTTGGTGGGTGCAGCAAAGGGCCCTGCTGTGAATTATTAGATCAAGAATTGTAATTGCATGCCCCTGTTGAACAGGGGCTGAAAAATTGGGCCTTTCGTGGTGGTGGTGGTGGTGGTGGTGTTGCCACAACACTGTAAGCCCTCAGAGTTACTCTTGGTGGGTGCAGGAATGGGCCCTGCTGTGAATTATTAGATCAAGAATTGTAATTACATGCCCCTTTTGAACAGGGGCTGAAAAATTGGGCCTTTCGTGGTGGTGGTGGTGGTGGCGTTGCCACAACACTGTAAGCCCTCAGAGTTACTCTTGGTGGGTGCAGCAATGGGCCCTGCTGTGAATTATTAGATCAAGAATTGTAATTGCATGCCCCTGTTGAACAGGGGCTGAAAAATTGGGCCTTTCGTGGTGGTGGTGGTGGTGGTGGTGTTGCCACAACACTGTAAGCCCTCAGAGTTACTCTTGGTGGGTGCAGGAATGGGCCCTGCTGTGAATTATTAGATCAAGAATTGTAATTACATGCCCCTTTTGAACAGGGGCTGAAAAATTGGGCCTTTCGTGGTGGTGGTGGTGGCGTTGCCACAACACTGTAAGCCCTCAGAGTTACTCTTGGTGGGTGCAGCAATGGGCCCTGCTGTGAATTATTAGATCAAGAATTGTAATTGCATGCCCCTGTTAAACAGGGGCTGAAAAATTGGGCCTTTCGTGGTGGTGGTGGTGGTGTTGCCACAACACTGTAAGCCCTCAGAGTTACTCTTGGTGGGTGCAGGAATGGGCCCTGCTGTGAATTATTAGATCAAGAATTGTAATTACATGCCCCTTTTGAACAGGGGCTGAAAAATTGGGCCTTTCGTGGTGGTGGTGGTGGTGGCGTTGCCACAACACTGTAAGCCCTCAGAGTTACTCTTGGTGGGTGCAGCAATGGGCCCTGCTGTGAATTATTAGATCAAGAATTGTAATTGCATGCCCCTGTTGAACAGGGGCTGAAAAATTGGGCCTTTCGTGGTGGTGGTGGTGGTGGTGGTGTTGCCACAACACTGTAAGCCCTCAGAGTTACTCTTGGTGGGTGCAGCAATGGGCCCTGCTGTGAATTATTAGATCAATAATTGTAATTGCATGCCCCTGTTGAACAGGGGCTGAAAAATTGGGCCTTAGGCACTGGTGGCACAACACTACAACCCCTCACAGATACTGTACTTGGAGCACAGCAATGAGCCCTGTTGCAAAGTATTGCTTCAAAAATTGTAATGACACGCCCCTGTTAAACAGGGGCTGAAAAATTGGGCCTTAGGCACTGGTGCCACAACACTCCAACCCCTCACAGATACTGTACTTGGAGCACAGCAATGAGCCCTATGGCAAATTATTGCTAAAAAATTTTTAATTACACGCCCCTGTAAAACAGGGGCTGAAAAATTGGGCCTTAGCCACTGGTGGCGGCACCCATAAACAAAAATGATCTTCCAAGCTATCATCATCAATCGTATCATTGAGGACTCGGAGGAGGAGGATAGCCAGTCAACATAACAGCACAGGCACTCAGCATCAGCATCAGTCTTGAAGGGATGTGACATGTTAAAATCAATTAGTCTGTTATATCAGCATCAGGTGTGTGGTAGCTGGTGGTGATCCAAGACTGGTTCATCTTGATGAAAGTCAGTCGATCAACCGAGTCGGTGGACAGGCGCACCCTGTGATCCGTGACAAATCCTCCAGCAGCACTGAATGTGCGTTCCGAAAGAACGCTGGATGCAGGACAGGCCAGTAGCTCAATTGCATACTGTGCAAGCTCTGGCCAGTGATCCATCCTCAAGACCCAGTAAGCCAGAGGATTTTCGGTGGGGAAGGTGTCCAAGTCTGACCTTGCCCCTAGATATTCCTGCACCATGTTTATCAGACGCTGGCGATGGTTGCTGGAACCGATCATACTTTGGGGCTGCGGACTAAAGAGTTGTCTGAACGCATCGGTCAGACGGCCACCTTCCCCACCGCTCCTTCTTTGACTGGCCGAAGCCTCAGCAACTCGTTGTCCAGGACCAGGAGTTTGTAACCTCCCAGTCTCTGGGAACGCGTTGCACAGACCTTTCTGCAAGGCCTCCCGGAGTTGTCTCATCCTCTGCTCCCTCTGCGACGGTAACATAAGGTCCGCAACCTTACCCTTGTACCGTGGATCAAGGAGAGTGGCCAGCCAGTAATGGTCCCTCTCCTTGATCCGAAGAATACGAGGATCCTTCCGCAGACTTTGCAGGATCAGGGAGGCCATGCAGCGTAGGTTTGCTGAGGCATTCGCTCCGGAGTCCTCTGGGTCACTAAGGACGACATGATCCGCAGCCACCTCCTCCCAGCCACGTACAAGTCCACTGGTTTCTTGGGACTGTAAATCATCCCTAAAAGACTGCTGCTGATGATGCTGAGTGCCAGCCTCCACCTCCATGCTGACACAATCCTCCTCCTCCTCCTCCTCCTCCTCCTCTTCCTGTGCGATGGGTGGGACAGAAGGAACACTGTCTGGGTAAAGGGGGCCTTGAGAGGCAAGGAAGTCCTCCTCTTCCTGCCTCTGTTCTGCCTCAAGTGCCCTGTCCATTATTCCACGCAGCGTGTGCTCCAACAGGTGGACAAGAGGTACAGTGTCACTGATGCATGCACTGTCACTGCTCACCATCCTCGTGGCCTCCTCAAATGGTGCCAGGACAGTGCATGCATCCCTGATCATGCCCCACTGGCGTGGAGAAAAAAAACCAAGCTCCCCTGACCCTGTCCTGGTGCCATAGTCGCACAGGTACTCATTGATGGCCCTCTGCTGCATGTGCAGCCGCTGCAGCATGGCCAACGTTGAGTTCCACCTGGTGGGCATGTCACATATAAGGCGGTTCTTGGGCAGGTTCAACTCCTTTTGCAGCTCAGCCAGGCGAGCACTGGCATTATAAGATCTGCGGAAATGCACACAGACTTTCCTGGCCTGCCTCAGGACATCCTGTAAGCCCGGGTACCTGCCCAAGAACCGCTGCACCACCAGGTTAAGGACGTGAGCCACACAGGGCACATGGGTCAGTTGTCCATGTCGGAGGGCGGAGAGGAGGTTGGTGCCATTGTCGCAAACCACCATTCCTGGCTTAAGCTGGCGTGGCGTCAACCACCTCTCGGCCTGGCCCTGCAGAGCAGACAGGACCTCTGCCCCAGTGTGGCTTCTGTCCCCCAAACACACCAGCGCAAGCACGGCATGGCATCTTTTTGCCTGCGTACTTGCGTAGCCCCGTGAACGGCTACGGAGCACCGCTGGTTCATAGGACAAACCACAGGAAGAGGCCATGGAGGAAGAAGAAGAGGAGGGGGTGGAGGAGAGAGGTGTGTCACAACCAGTAGTAGCATTTTGGAGGCGTGGCGGTGGAACAACCTCCAACACTACTGCACCTTGTCCTGCATCCTTCCCAGCTGCCAAAAGAGTGACCCAATGGGCCGTGAAAGAAAGGTAACGTCCCTGTCCATGCCTGCTGGACCATGAGTCAGCGGTAATATGCACCTTACCGCTGACCGCCCTGTCCAGCGAGACCAAGACATTGCCTTCCACATGCCGGTAGAGAGCCGGAATAGCCTTCCGTGAGAAAAAGTGGCGTTTGGGAACCTGCCACTGAGGAACCGCACATTGCACAAACTCACGGAAGGGGGCCGAGTCTACCAACTGAAAAGGCAGCAGTTGAAGTGCTAGCAATTTAGCCAAGCTAGCATTCAACCGCTGGGCATGTGGATGGCTGGGAGTGAACTTCTTTCGACGGTCCAGCAGCTGGGGCAGGGAAATTTGCCTGCTAGAATCGGACGTCGGTGTACTGCTAGCAGAGTGGCCGCAAGTACTTGGCTGTGACACACCTAATTCTACACCTTCATTCCTCTCAGTGCATGTTTCAGAGAGGACTGAAGTTATAGTGGGGTTGGAGATCCCAGCTGATGCGGTGCAAGGAGAGGTCCGCTTTGTTCTTTGGTGTGGGTCTTTGAGGTAGGCTTGCCAACGAGCTGCATGGCAGGTCAACATATGTCTGGTCAGGCATGTGGTACCCAAGCGGCTGATGTTTTGGCCACGCGATATACGCTTGAGACATATGTTGCAAACAGCAGCTGTGCGATCTGATGCACTAGCCTCAAAAAAGGCCCACACCAAAGAACTTTTTGAATGACGGGCAGAGGCAGCGCCCTGCACAGGCGGAGCTCTGCGGTGTGATTCCGTCGGTGTACTGCCCTTACGCTGGCCACCAAAGGGCATCCTGCCTCGTTGGAGATGTGCCTCCTCCTCATCCTCCTCCTCTCTCCTATTAGGCACCCACGTGGAGTCAGTGACCTCATCATCCCCTCCCTCCTCATCACTGGAGCCAATCTGGCAGTATGCTGCAGCTGCTGGAACATGACTGCCAGATTGGTGTCCTTCTTGAGCATCCCCTCTGTCTGCTCTCACGCTACTGCCTTCCTGTAGCTGGGTTTCATCATCAGACCCTTCGAAACGCTCGGCATCCTCCTGGAGCATGTACCCAACACTGTGCTCAAACAGTTCGGGGGACTCCTCAGGAGGAGGACATGGTGGGTCTAGGGAAGGAGTGACTGATGATGAGTCTGACATTGATACCAGGGAAGAGGACGCTTTGGCAGCTGCTTTTCCAGTACCCTGAGCCTGGGTGAGAGAGGATGAGGAGGAGGAGGAGGGCTTGGTCATCCACTCTACCAAGTCTTCGGCATGATGTGGCTCAACATGTCCAGCTGCCGAAAAGAAGGACAAGCGTGTCCCATGGCCATGTGCTGATGACAATGCACCGCGTCCACGACCAGCACTGTTGCCCCCAGACACAGAGCCTGCTTGCCCTCTTTTATTGCCTCCTGACTGTCTGCCTCTCCTTGTTTGCCTTCCAGACATTCTAATAGATGGCCTGCAGGGAGATGGGAAAAAAGCAATAAGGGCTACCTTCAGGTGTCCTTCTCTGTCCCTTTACTTAAGGATTTCTAAATATGGTTGAGGATGATTGCTTTTGCACAGAATAGCACAACGACAATTTCCCTGACTGTCCAAAAAAACAAGGATTTCAAAGATGGTTGATGAGGAATGCTTTAGCACACTATAGCACAAGGAGAATTTCCCTCACTTTCCTTCTTTGTCCCTAGAAACAAGGATTATCACAGTGAAAGAAACTGACACTCTTCCTACCTATAGTTTTCTGTCCCTAGAAAAAATGTTTTTTTAAAGCACACTATAGCACAAGGAGAATTCCCTCACTGTCCTTCCCTGTCCCTAGAAACAAGGATTCGCACAGTAAAAGACACTGACACTCTCCCTACCTATCGTTTTCTGTCCCTAGAAAAAATGTTTTTTTAAAGCACACTATAGCACAAGGAGAATTTCCCTCACTTTCCTTCTTTGTCCCTAGAAACAAGGATTATCACAGTGAAAGAAACTGACACTCTTCCTACCTATAGTTTTCTGTCCCTAGAAAAAATTTTTTTTAAAGCACACTATAGCACAAGGAGAATTCCCTCACTGTCCTTCCCTGTCCCTAGAAACAAGGATTCGCACAGTAAAACACACTGACACTCTCCCTACCTATAGTTTTCTGTCCCTAGAAAAAATGTTTTTTTAAAGCACACTATAGCACAAGGAGAATTTCCCTCACTTTCCTTCTTTGTCCCTAGAAACAAGGATTATCACAGTGAAAGAAACTGACACTCTCCCTACCTATAGTTTTCTGTCCCTAGAAAAAATGTTTTTTTAAAGCACACTATAGCACAAGGAGAATTTCCCTCACTTTCCTTCTTTGTCCCTAGAAACAAGGATTATCACAGTGAAAGAAACTGACACTCTTCCTACCTATAGTTTTCTGTCCCTAGAAAAAATGTTTTTTTAAAGCACACTATAGCACAAGGAGAATTCCCTCACTGTCCTTCCCTGTCCCTAGAAACAAGGATTCGCACAGTAAAAGACACTGACACTCTCCCTACCTATAGTTTTCTGTCCCTAGAAAAAATGTTTTTTTAAAGCACACTATAGCACAAGGAGAATTTCCCTCACTTTCCTTCTTTGTCCCTAGAAACAAGGATTATCACAGTGAAAGAAACTGACACTCTTCCTACCTATAGTTTTCTGTCCCTAGAAAAAATGTTTTTTTAAAGCACACTATAGCACAAGGAGAATGCCCTCACTGTCCTTCCCTGTCCCTAGAAACAAGGATTCGCACAGTAAAACACACTGACACTCTCCCTACCTATAGTTTCCTGTCCCTAGAAAAAATGTTTTTTTAAAGCACACTATAGCACAAGGAGAATTTCCCTCACTTTCCTTCTTTGTCCCTAGAAACAAGGATTATCACAGTGAAAGAAACTGACACTCTCCCTACCTATAGTTTTCTGTCCCTAGAAAAAATGTTTTTTTAAAGCACACTATAGCACAAGGAGAATTTCCCTCACTTTCCTTCTTTGTCCCTAGAAACAAGGATTATCACAGTGAAAGAAACTGACACTCTTCCTACCTATAGTTTTCTGTCCCTAGAAAATTTTTTTTTTTAAAGCACACTATAGCACAAGGAGAATTCCCTCACTGTCCTTCCCTGTCCCTAGAAACAAGGATTCGCACAGTAAAAGACACTGACACTCTCCCTACCTATAGTTTTCTGTCCCTAGAAAAAATGTTTTTTTAAAGCACACTATAGCACAAGGAGAATTTCCCTCACTTTCCTTCTTTGTCCCTAGAAACAAGGATTATCACAGTGAAAGAAACTGACACTCTTCCTACCTATAGTTTTCTGTCCCTAGAAAAAATGTTTTTTTAAAGCACACTATAGCACAAGGAGAATTTCCCTCACTTTCCTTCTTTGTCCCTAGAAACAAGGATTCGCACAGGAAAAGACACTGACACTCTCCCTACCTATAGTTTTCTGTCCCTAGAAAAAATGTTTTTTTAAAGCACACTATAGCACAAGGAGAATTTCCCTCACTTTCCTTCTTTGTCCCTAGAAACAAGGATTATCACAGTGAAAGAAACTGACACTCTTCCTACCTATAGTTTTCTGTCCCTAGAAAAAATGTTTTTTTAAAGCACACTATAGCACAAGGAGAATTTCCCTCACTTTCCTTCTTTGTCCCTAGAAACAAGGATTATCACAGTGAAAGAAACTGACACTCTTCCTACCTATAGTTTTCTGTCCCTAGAAAAAATGTTTTTTTAAAGCACACTATAGCACAAGGAGAATTCCCTCACTGTCCTTCCCTGTCCCTAGAAACAAGGATTCGCACAGTAAAAGACACTGACACTCTCCCTACCTATAGTTTTCTGTCCCTAGAAAAAATGTTTTTTTAAAGCACACTATAGCACAAGGAGAATTTCCCTCACTTTCCTTCTTTGTCCCTAGAAACAAGGATTATCACAGTGAAAGAAACTGACACTCTTCCTACCTATAGTTTTCTGTCCCTAGAAAAAATGTTTTTTTAAAGCACACTATAGCACAAGGAGAATGCCCTCACTGTCCTTCCCTGTCCCTAGAAACAAGGATTCGCACAGTAAAACACACTGACACTCTCCCTACCTATAGTTTCCTGTCCCTAGAAAAAATGTTTTTTTAAAGCACACTATAGCACAAGGAGAATTTCCCTCACTTTCCTTCTTTGTCCCTAGAAACAAGGATTATCACAGTGAAAGAAACTGACACTCTCCCTACCTATAGTTTTCTGTCCCTAGAAAAAATGTTTTTTTAAAGCACACTATAGCACAAGGAGAATTTCCCTCACTTTCCTTCTTTGTCCCTAGAAACAAGGATTATCACAGTGAAAGAAACTGACACTCTTCCTACCTATAGTTTTCTGTCCCTAGAAAAATTTTTTTTTTTAAAGCACACTATAGCACAAGGAGAATTCCCTCACTGTCCTTCCCTGTCCCTAGAAACAAGGATTCGCACAGTAAAAGACACTGACACTCTCCCTACCTATAGTTTTCTGTCCCTAGAAAAAATGTTTTTTTAAAGCACACTATAGCACAAGGAGAATTTCCCTCACTTTCCTTCTTTGTCCCTAGAAACAAGGATTATCACAGTGAAAGAAACTGACACTCTTCCTACCTATAGTTTTCTGTCCCTAGAAAAAATGTTTTTTTAAAGCACACTATAGCACAAGGAGAATTTCCCTCACTTTCCTTCTTTGTCCCTAGAAACAAGGATTCGCACAGGAAAAGACACTGACACTCTCCCTACCTATAGTTTTCTGTCCCTAGAAAAAATGTTTTTTTAAAGCACACTATAGCACAAGGAGAATTTCCCTCACTTTCCTTCTTTGTCCCTAGAAACAAGGATTATCACAGTGAAAGAAACTGACACTCTTCCTACCTATAGTTTTCTGTCCCTAGAAAAAATGTTTTTTTAAAGCACACTATAGCACAAGGAGAATTTCCCTCACTTTCCTTCTTTGTCCCTAGAAACAAGGATTATCACAGTGAAAGAAACTGACACTCTCCCTACCTATAGTTTTCTGTCCCTAGAAAAAATGTTTTTTTAAAGCACACTATAGCACAAGGAGAATTTCCCTCACTTTCCTTCTTTGTCCCTAGAAACAAGGATTATCACAGTGAAAGAAACTGACACTCTTCCTACCTATAGTTTTCTGTCCCTAGAAAAAATGTTTTTTTAAAGCACACTATAGCACAAGGAGAATTCCCTCACTGTCCTTCCCTGTCCCTAGAAACAAGGATTCGCACAGTAAAACACACTGACACTCTCCCTACCTATAGTTTTCTGTCCCTAGAAAAAATGTTTTTTTAAAGCACACTATAGCACAAGGAGAATTTCCCTCACTTTCCTTCTTTGTCCCTAGAAACAAGGATTATCACAGTGAAAGAAACTGACACTCTTCCTACCTATAGTTTTCTGTCCCTAGAAAAAATGTTTTTTTAAAGCACACTATAGCACAAGGAGAATGCCCTCACTGTCCTTCCCTGTCCCTAGAAACAAGGATTCGCACAGTAAAACACACTGACACTCTCCCTACCTATAGTTTTCTGTCCCTAGAAAAAATGTTTTTTTAAAGCACACTATAGCACAAGGAGAATTCCCTCACTGTCCTTCCCTGTCCCTAGAAACAAGGATTCGCACAGTAAAACACACTGACACTCTCCCTACCTATCCTTCTCTTTCCCTAAACTAAAGGAATCCAGGTTAAGCAAGAAATAAATAAATGTCACTGTCCCTGCCTATGCTTCTCTTTCCCTGCTCCGGAACACACTACACTAGGCCGCCGTGCTGGCGGCCTTTTATAGTGTGGGGCGTGTACTAAACACCCTCAGCAATAATTGGCCACAGGCATCCTGCCTGTGGCCAATCATTGCTCTCCTCGCTGCCGGCGCTGTGATTGGCCAAGCATGCGGGGTCACAGTGCATGCTTGGCCAATCACAGCGCCTGGATGACACTGCGATGGCGTAGTGCATTGTGGGCCGTTCGCGTCACTCGAATTTGGCGCGAACGGCCCAAATCGTTCGATCTTCGTCGAACGATCGAACAGCCGATGTTCGGGTCGAACGTATGTTCGACTCGAACACGAAGCTCATCCCCACTTGTTACATAGAGTCCTAATACAACAGGATTCTGTCATTACCAGATGTAATCCCTTCTGTGCATCATGCTGCTGCTTCCCAGTTCCACACACCACTCTCACTACTTCCTGGTACAGCCCCTTCCCAGCATGCATCAGGAGAAAAAGGTGAAGGGTCACACAGTGCTCCAGCACAAACATCACAACATTCATAGCCTGGGAGAGAGATTTGTGATGATTAACACTAAGGTGGACAGCACAGTTAAAAAAGTCAATCAGAATTCCAATATGATCACTGACCTACAGGACAGGCTGGAAGAGGCATACACTAAAATCAAAGATTTGGAGAACCGTTCTCGCAGGTATAACGTGCGCATACAAGGACTCCCTGAAACTCATCTACTCATCTACTGATCTAGAAGGTGCTATGAGGGAGCTGATGATAGATCTGATTCCTGACATAAACACACACCAAATGGAGATCGACCGTATCCATCGTGCCCTAGCAGCCCCACGGACGGACGGCTTGACACGCGATATCATAATCAAGCCGCACTATTATCGCATAAAGGAGAAGTTGATGTTTGCAGCCCGCAATAGACAGGACTTGTCATTATTTGGCGCACCAATTCAACTTTTCACTGATCTAGCTCCTTCTACGGTGCAAAAACGCAGAAACTTGAGGCCCTTGCTACAACAGTTGATGAACAGACAGATAAAGTATCGCTGGGCGTTTCCCTTCAAATTATCCTTCGTTCAAAGGCAGATCCCACTCTTTCACAACGTTTCAAGAAGGTGAAGATCTACTGCTGGAGCTGGGAATTATTACACGGGACTCCCATGACCCTCCCCCTCACATCAAGCAGATCGCCCCCTTTCTCTGCTCGGAATACCTGAACATGGTGACGGCCGGTTGCCCTGGATGGGAAACGCTACAGTCTCTCTATGTTTGACCGGTTAAGGTCCACAATTGCCTGTGGTTTTGACGCGGTCCTCCTGGCTACACAAGAACAGTGTAGTACCCTGTACAACCTGCATATTCATCAGATCGTTTTTGGTTTATTATTGTTCATTACTAGTAGATAGTTTATTTTGTAAAGGTGAAGCGCCGGCCCCCTCGGCGTGGGGACTTATTGGGTCCCCCTGGGCCTGGGGCAGGCGTAATCGATGGGGAATTCGCCCCACGGCCCAGGAGGGGGTAGGTTTGGTGCAGATCACCTACACAGTTTAATATGACTATATTAGTCCAAGTTTAAACCCTGTTGACCTGTTTATATGATTTAGTTCTATGAGCATGGGCGGCAATACATGCTGCCTCACTGCGAGACTACTTCCCCTCTGAGGAGGATGGTACCCTTGCATATACAATTCCGGACATTGCATCCGGATGGGGATATTCCCCACAATGTTGCTAATTTAAATACATTTAAAAAGCGTAAATGTATAGGCCTATGGACAAATATTTTGTTCTATGTTATTCACTTGTTTTTTACTCTTTCTTTTCTCCCTTCTTCCCTCCCTCCCGAGTTTTAGCTCCGTGGTCCACTTGTGCTATCTGGTACAGGATGTTTCAGAAGCTGACATTACCCACCCCAGTAGCTACGCCTACGTCTTCCACTACACAAGGTGAGAGTGCTCTGCCCTACCACGATGGCTAATAAATTCCCCACCGAATATTCAGTAATTACCCACGATGTTCATGGTTTTAATTCCCAGACGAAACGAACCAAGGCCTTTCATTTTTGCCACACGCAAAAAGCCGAAGTCCTCCTATTGCAGGAAACCCACTTCTCTAAAACATCAGCCCCCGATACCTGAACGTCAAGTATCCGCAATATTACTTGGCCTCCGGGTCGGACAAAAAAGGCGGGGTTTGCCTCTCAAAGCGGACCCCCTTCACGCCCATCATGATAGTCAAAGATAAAGGGGGAAGATATGTTATGGCAGTTGGACGTCTTCATGACCAGTTGGCCTCCTTCATATCCATTATGCCCCAAACACAGGACAAATAGAGTTGTTTAGCAAAATGGTTAGAATACTGCTGCCCAAGGCACAGGGGCAGGTAATCATGGGGGGAGACAGTAATATACTGTTGGACAGGATTATGGACAAATTGGACCCCATCAGACCGATCCTTAAACGTCCACAAACGATAGCAGTAAGATAGCACGCCTGCTTCATCTCCATGATCTGATAGATGCCTAGAGGGAGATTAATCCCACAGCTAGGGATTATACACACTTTTCACAGGTAGATCACTCTTACTCCCGGATAGATCACCTGTTAGTACGTACCCCCCCTTACTTCCATATCTGACGTTGGTTAAAATATTGTCCACTCCCTGGTCTGATCATTCCCCGATTTAAGCTTTCCACAACAGGACTTTGGACTAAATCTACAGCAAAAAGTGCACTCCGAAGAGAGCGGTTCCTCAATGGGACTTTTTAGGGTGACTGTTGAAAACCTCTATATAGAGTAATGTGGTACAAAAGTATTGGTCATAAAGACTGATTTTATTTGAAGTTTTTACAAAAATATAAATATATAGCATGAGGGGCTACTACTGTATAAACCCAACATATGTCCAAGTAACCAGTGTGCATACACTGAGAAAGGGATAATCACAGCGCATGTTAGACAGATATCATAAATTACACAAAGAAAGGAAAAGAATGTAGTACAGGACCCGACACTGTCTCGAAGATAGGACAGATACCCAACGTTTCAAGGCCTTTTAATTGTACAGCCTCTTCTTCAGGGGTAGGGTGCTGCACCTTTTAGTGTTAGATGATATCTGTATCCAAAAAATAATAAAAAATCAGGAAATAAAACAAAATAACAGATGAATAACAACAAGTGAGCAAAAGAACACAAAGAACAGTGATGGTAGAATAGGGCCATTGATTATGGGGACATGTACTGAACTCCAAATTATGTATATGAGTACATAGTATGTTATCAGAAAGGTTGTTTAGATACTGACCCTGTGTGTTGCGTGTATGCAGGTTACTTTGTAGTGGCAAGTGATAAAAAGACACAATAGTTCTGACTTGAGGATTGATGGTGTTATTCCACAGAGGACTGGACCAGCAGGTGACAAGGATGGGCCCTCAACCCAGATGGTGTAGTGTCCCGATGGACGGCTTGGTCCACAGAGGGCGTAGAAAGTGTCCAACACTGCCCCCACACCACAGGTGCAGAGGAGCTGCTACCCGTGCAGTGGGGAGACCTCCCAATGTTCAGAAAGTGCCTAAATATCAATAGATAGTGGATATTAAAATATATAGAGAGAAGGTATAGGGCTCTCTAATAACATGTGTCCTGGGGGCAACCTACCTGAAAAGGTAGTACTGCTTCACGTAACCCGCACCTAAGGGTCATAAACTATGCCCTAAAGAAAAATATAGGGCTGAACTAAAGTATATGATTATTGCTTCTTCAAAGTAACAGGCAAAGGTATCTAACATAGATTAATCTAAACATATATCATAACATTTTGTCACACTGCAACCTTCACCTATTTCTCCTACTTCATATCACCCTGTACCATGAAGCTCCACTACTCCATTTCGTATACTTTAACCCACAAAAAGAGAGAAAAAAAGAAACCCCAGTCCCCAAGAGAAGAAAAAAAAAAAGGGGGGGGGAGAAGAAGTAGAGAGAGGGGGAGACCTCTCCTACAGAGAGATTCAGAAAGGGAGGAGGGCAGTATTCAGGGATGGCCCCCGAAAATATATCCTACTATCAAGCCTCGCCTCCATCACTTCTCCTGTCTTCAATTCATATGAATGCTTTATGACCCTAAGAGGGATTTACCCTCTTCCGAGTAAATAAAAAGATTCCAAGGAGTCCATATCTTTCTGTATATCTCCTGTCTATCAGTGGATGTCAAGATCAAATCTTCCATCCTTCTAATATCTTCCACCTTCCTCAGCCACATTGCTGTGGTTGGTGGAGTCTGTTGTTTCCACAGCAGAGGGATGCAAGATTTAGCTGCATTTAATAAATGGTATAGTTTTTTATTGACATATTAGAGACATGCAATAAAAAGAACGCCGGATCATTCGGGATTTGAAAATTAGTAAATTTCTGAGAGATATTCCGAATCATCGTCCAAAAAGCAGTCAGTTTAGAGCATGTCCAAAATATATGTAGAATAGTCCCTCTATTTGCACCACATCGCCAACAGCATTCTGATGTCTCAGGGAATATGGTATGAAGTCGACTAGGTGTCATATACCATCTCGTCAATATCTTATAATTAGTCTCCTGTACCTTGGTGCAGATTGAGGATTTAAACGAGAGACTAATCATAGCTTGTATTTGTGCTTTAGTGAATGTACAATGCAGATCTAGACCCCATTTTAATATACAAGTAAGCTCTGGCTGTTCCTGTGGAGAATTAAGTAACGTATAAGTTTTAGAAAGGACATGAAATAATGGTTCTATTCCAGAGCAATACTCCTCAAATAGGGTTAATTGCCTAGAATATGCCTGCGGGTCTGGTATAGTCTGAAGGAAATGGTATAGCTGAGCTGCGTTCCAGATTATAAGTCTATAGGGGCCTGCAGGATTCATCAACTCCTCTATAGTAGGCCATCTATCTCCTATCACAAACTGTGATGCAGTGATTCGCTCAGTCTCACGTAAGGTCAAAAATTGTGTGGTTGGGAGCCCTGGAAGAAATTTAGGGTTCCCAATAATCGGAGTTAAAGGAGATGTCTTGGTCGTTTGCTCTGCCTCTATCATAACCTGTGAGCATTGTTTCAAGGTATTCCCTATCAGAGGATGTAATTTTAAATCTAACGGTATAAAATCCCAACACCATAGCGCCCTCCTCAATGGTATGGAGGATTGATGCTGTTCTATTTGCACCCATAACTTCAGATCATTATGACGTTGCCAGTCTATTACTCTTCCAAGATGGACTGCTTGATAATATTTCCGAATGTCCGGCAATGCTAAGCCACCATAATGTTTTGGAAGAGTTAATAGGGTACGCGAAAGGCGTGGTTTCTTATTAGCCCAAACAAATCGTATGAACATTGCCTGTACTTGTTTAAAGTAAGAAGTCGGTACCCGTATCGGTAGAGCTTGAAATAAATATAAAAATTTTGGTAGGATACTGTCATAGAAATCCTGTCAGCTACAGGATTCCTGGACTTCCTGATTCCGAATCTCGGGCACGTCCACGCGCGCGGGCACGCGCGCGCGATGGCGGGCACGTGCGCGTGCACGCGCTTAGCGGGTGCGCGCGCACGCTCCGCAAAGCGCGCCAGAAGAGCTATTTAAACATGCCTGTGACAGACAGTCCCTGCTGTCTGCTCTACAGCGTGTAGTACCCAAAGAGACCTGATTCGTGTATTTACCTGCATCCGACCCGGCTTGCCTTGACCCTTCCAGTTTCCTGCCTGCCTCTGACCCCCGGCTTTGTTTGACCAATCTTCTGCCTGATCCTCCAGTACCTTGCCGCCAGCCAATACTACCGACCCGGCTTGTCCGACCAATCTCTCCAGTTGCTGTGTCCTGGTTCCAGTCCAGTCAGCCTCATCAGTTCCAGTCCAGCTGCTCGTTCCTAGTTCCAGTCCAGCTGCTTGTTCCTGGTTCCAGTCCAGTTGCTGTATCCTGGTTCCAGTCCAGCCAGTCTCTTCAGTTCCAGTCCAGTTGCTGTGTTCCTGGTTCCGGTTCAGCCTGCCATACTTCCTGGGTGCCTGGATCCGTCCCAGTCTTCAGACTCTACTCTACCTTGATCCATCCTGCCAGGCACTCGTACCCCTTCTACCTCCGTGCCTCCTGTCTTCAGTACCAGGGGCCGCCGGTGGAAGCCGTAAGAGAGGCCTCCCTCTGCAGATCCGGGCTCGTCACCGTCAGGTATGTGACAGTAGCAGACAGCCATGTCTGAGCCCGGGCAGGGAGCCTCACCTATGGAGGAACTCTGTCGGCACCTGGCAGGTTTGTCTGAAGCAGTCAAGAGTCTTCAACAAGGATACACCCGTTTGGAAGAACAAGTGCGGGTCCTCACCAATCCCTCTGCCATCCAAGAGGGGCCCCACGCCTCTGCTTCCACAGCCGGAACAAGTTCCTCACCCACAGTGGTCATGCTTCCTCCTGAACCTAAGGTTCCTACACCCGAAAGATTTTCCGGGGATCGGAGCAAGTTTAGGGCCTTCCGGAATTCGTGTGAACTGTATTTTGCCCTACAGCCCGTACCTTTTCTCTAGAGGCCACCAAGGTGGGCTTTGTGGTCTCTTTGCTCGCTGGAGACCCTCAGAGCTGGGCCCACCGTCTCTTTGAACAGAAGGATGTATCACTAAACAACCTCGCTGCTTTTTTCGATGCCCTGGCCCAGCTATACGAAGATCCCCAACTCTCAGTAACCGCAGAAGCCGCCTTGCGTTCCCTTCAACAAGGACGCAGACCAGCGGAGGACTATGTGGCAGAATTCAGGCGGTGGAGTGCGGATACCAATTGGAATGATGCCGCCCTCCGCCATCAGTTTCGCTTAGGACTTTCCGATTCCTTAAAGGACGAGCTAGCTAGAGTTGGTGTACCACAGACACTCAACCTGTTGATTGATCTAACCATCCAGATTGACCGACGTCTGAGGGAACGGAGGGCTGAGAGGACCACTGGCTTCTCCCGCCCAACCTGGATGCTTCCTCGGGCTCCTAGTCACCTGTACTCGGCTCCTGCTACACCTCCAACTCCCACACCTGACACGCCTGAACCAATGCAGCTCGGGCTCCTTCGTCCATCCCTCGCTCCTGAGGAACGCCAGCGCCGCCGAATAAATAATCTGTGCCTGTACTGCGGGGACTCCGGACATTTCGTTAGAACCTGTCCCCTGAAGCTTCGTAAGTTTCTTTCAGTTTCTTCTAACATGACTAACCTACAAGCCAAAACCACATCTCACCTTGCCCTCTCTGTTTCATTACAGCTCCCAGGAAGGACTTTGCAAGTACCCGCCATTATTGATTCCGGAGCATGCAGCTGCTTTATGGACTCAGCCTTTGCCATTAAACACCAAATTCCCCTTCGTACCAAGACCCACGGACTTCGTGTCCATCTGGCTGATGGTTCCGTCATTAAGTCCGGACCTGTGACCCAGGAGACCACTCCTATACCCGCTACCATCTTTACCACCTCTGGAACCCACCAAGAATGCTTGTGTCTGGACATCATCTCTTCCCCGTTGTTTCCCTTGATCCTTGGTATGCCTTGGTTACAAGCCCACAATCCCACTATCAACTGGACTACGGGAATAGTTGCCTTTCCTTCTTCCTATTGCCAACAGTCCTGTGGCTCATATAAACCTCCTGGGCCGGCCTCGTTACTATGCATTGACACCGAAGATGGCACCCGTCAATCCATCCCAGAAGTTTACCACGACTTTCTTGACGTATTTAGTAAACAAAAGGCAGAGACTCTACCACCCCATCGGGCCTACGATTGCCCCATCGACCTACTTCCTGGAGCAAAGATTCCGTTCGGTAGAGTCTTCCCTTTAACGGAGGTGGAACAAGGGGCTTTAAAAAATTATGTTGATGAGAACTTGAAAAAAGGGTTCATCCGCCCTTCCACATCCCCAGCAGGCGCAGGCATCTTTTTTGTAGAGAAAAAGGACCACACCCTTCGACCTTGTGTGGATTACCGGGAATTGAATAAAATTACAGTAAAAAATCGCTACCCTCTCCCCCTGGTACCAGAGTTATTTCAGAGACTAGGTACTGCCACCATCTTTACCAAACTTGACCTCCGCGGAGCCTACAACTTGATCCGTATCAAAGAAGGTGACGAATGGAAGACCGCCTTCCGTACCCGGTATGGACATTTTGAGTACTTGGTAATGCCATTCGGGTTGTGTAACGCCCCTGCCACTTTCCAGTATTTTATCAACGATGTTCTACGGGACTTCCTAGACCTCTTTGTTATTGTTTATCTTGATGATATCTTAATTTTTTCTTCCTCCCTTGATTCTCATCGCAGACATGTCAAGAATGTGTTGGGTCGGCTCCGCCAGCATGGCCTGTATGCGAAGGCCGAAAAATGCGAGTTCGAGCAAGAGAGTATATCATTTCTGGGGTTAATCATTTCCAGCGAGGGCATCAAGATGGATCCTCAAAAGATTACCGCAATCCTGGACTGGCCAGAACCGGTGGACAAGAAGGGAATCCAACGTTTCGTTGGATTCGCCAACTTCTACCGCAAGTTCATCAGGGGGTTTTCAGCTATTATCGCACCCATTACTCAACTCACCAAGCAAGGAACACGTTTTCACTGGTCTCCTGAAGCCCAAGAAGCTTTTGAACGCCTGAAGGCCCTATTTACCTCAGCCTCTATCTTGAAACACCCAGACTCCTCACTACCATTCGTACTTGAGGTAGACGCCTCCGAAATAGCGGTAGGAGCAATACTGTCCCAAAGACAGGGAGTCAAAGCCTTGCTCCACCCAGTAGCCTTCTTCTCCCGCAAGCTTTCTGCAGCAGAGAGGAACTACGACGTGGGGGATCGGGAGCTACTAGCGATCAAGTCTGCACTAGAAGAATGGCGGTACCTGCTGGAGGGCGCGGCTCATCCGATCCTAATATTCACTGACCACAAGAACCTGGAGTACCTGAAAGCCGCGAGAAGATTGAATCCACGGCAAGCCAGGTGGGCACTCTTCTTCTCCCGGTTCTCTTTTCATGTTACTTATCGTCCTGGGGCCAAGAATATTAAGCCTGACGCCCTGTCTCGGATGTTCCATAAGTCCAAGGAGACTTCTCCGCCTGATACCATCCTTGCCCCCGGAAATTTCCTTCTTCTACAGGAGAACCTGTTCACTCAAATCAAACAAGCTTCCACCGGGCAGAGACAGTTCTCCGAGCCGGAATTGCAGGTTAAGGATGGACTATTGTGGTACCAAGACAGAATCTACGTACCTGAGAAACTAAGAGTAACCGCATTAGAACTCTGCCACGACCACGCCCTGGCCGGGCATTTTGGCGTTGCCAAGACCACTGACCTGGTACAGCGCACCTTCTGGTGGCCTCGAGTACGTGAAGACTGTAGGAGGTTTGTAGATTCTTGTACAACTTGTACCCGAAACAAGGGTTCCAGATCCAAGGCCTGGGGACTACTAAAACCCTTACCCGTTCCAGATAGGCCCTGGAGAATGTTGTCCATCGACTTCATTGTCGAGTTACCCCCGGCCGAGAACCATTCCACCATCTTCGTTATTGTGGACCGTCTGTCCAAGATGGCACACTTCATCCCTATGAAAGGGACTCCCTCCGCTCCTGAAACCGCACAGGTATTCATCAGAGAAATAGTCAGACTCCACGGGGTACCAGCCAATATTGTTTCCGATCGCGGGGTTCAATTTACCTCTCGATTCTGGAGATCCCTTTGCAAAACCTTGAAAATCGAATTATCGTTTTCCTCTGCTTACCATCCACAGACCAACGGACAGACGGAGAGAACGAATCAGACACTCGAGCAATACCTGCGATGCTTCTCCTCTTTTGCTCAGGACAACTGGGTTTCCCTACTTCCGTTGGCCGAGTTTGCGTATAACAATTCCATCCACTCCGCTACCTGCCAGACTCCTTTCTTTGCAAACTATGGTTTTCATCCTACTTTTCTGCCTAACTCCCTTCCTGAGTGTCCCGTACCTGCAGTCCAGGAAAAGTAAAAATTTTTCTCGGTCAATAACCAGCTTTTACAAGAGACCATGACCAAGACTCAAGAACGCAACAAGACAATTTATGACAAGAAGAGACGGGGTGAATTAGTGTTGGTACCCGGCGACCAAGTATGGCTATCTACCACAAACCTAAGAATGGCATGCCCTTCTAAAAAACTGGGCCCCAAATTTTTAGGTCCATTCCCTGTTAAGAGGAAAATTAATGAAGTAGCTTATGAATTGGAACTTCCTGACTCTCTTAGAATCCATCCAGTTTTTCATGTCTCTCTCCTAAAACCCACAGTCTCTAATCCGTTTCCAGATCGGAAGCCGGATCACCCTGATCCGATCATTATTGACGGTGAGCAGGAATTCGAAGTAGAAGCTATCATGGACTTCAGGAGAAGAAATAACCAGAACCAATTCCTAATTAAATGGAAGGGCTACGGACCCGAGGAAAACTCATGGGAACCCGAGGAGAATATCCATGCCAGGAGTTTGATACAGGCTTCAAAAGGACTCACCCTGGAAGGTTCACCCGGCTGGGCATCCGGAGGCTGCCCCTTGGGGGGGGGCAATGTCATAGAAATCCTGTCAGCTACAGGATTCCTGGACTTCCTGATTCCGAATCTCGGGCACGTCCACGCGCGCGGGCACGCGCTGCGCGCGATGGCGGGCACGTGCGCGCACACGCTCCGCAAATCGCGCCAGAAGAGCTATTTAAACATGCCTGTGACAGACAGTCCCTGCTGTCTGCTCTACAGCGTGTAGTACCCAAAGAGACCTGATTCGTGTATTTACCTGCATCCGACCCGGCTTGCCTTGACCCTTCCAGTTTCCTGCCTGCCTCTGACCCCCGGCTTTGTTTGACCAATCTTCTGCCTGATCCTCCAGTACCTTGCCGCCAGCCAATACTACCGACCCGGCTTGTCCGACCAATCTCTCCAGTTGCTGTGTCCTGGTTCCAGTCCAGTCAGCCTCATCAGTTCCAGTCCAGCTGCTCGTTCCTAGTTCCAGTCCAGCTGCTTGTTCCTGGTTCCAGTCCAGTTGCTGTATCCTGGTTCCAGTCCAGCCAGTCTCTTCAGTTCCAGTCCAGTTGCTGTGTTCCTGGTTCCGGTTCAGCCTGCCATACTTCCTGGGTGCCTGGATCCGTCCCAGTCTTCAGACTCTACTCTACCTTGATCCATCCTGCCAGGCACTCGTACCCCTTCTACCTCCGTGCCTCCTGTCTTCAGTACCAGGGGCCGCCGGTGGAAGCCGTAAGAGAGGCCTCCCTCTGCAGATCCGGGCTCGTCACCTTCAGGTACGTGACAGATACACATTTTTATTAAATTAGACCTACCGAACCACGAATGGAAGTTTGTATGCCACTTCTCTAGTAATAATCTAACCTTTATTAACAAAGAGGGAAAATTTAATTCATACGTACGGGCTAGATTTGCTGGGATATTTGTACCTAAATAATCTAATGCTGATATAGTCCACTTAAAGTGGAAACCACCTCGTATTTGTGCCAAGATTCGCGGTGGTAACGCCACCCCCATCGCCTCTGATTTTGAAAAATTTATTTTCAAATTAGATAGGGCACCATATAAATCAAATTGTTTAATAAGATTAGGTAATGATACTGTTGGGTTGACTAATGAAAATAACATATCATCGGCGTACGCCGAGATCTTATGTTGTGTGCTACCCACTATCACTCCCTGTATATCCGCTTGAAGCCTAATCGTACAAAGAAAAGGTTTCAAAGTAAGAGCATATAAAAGTGGGGACATAGGACACCCCTGCCTGGTTCCATTCTTAATTGAAAAGGATTCTGAGAGTACTCCATTTACCTTGACCTGTGCGGTCGGATTTGAATATATTCTGGCTATCCGGCTTCTCATCACCTCCCTGAGTCCAATGTGTCTAAGTACGGAGAACATAAATGACCAGTTTACCCGATCAAATGCCTTCTCCGCATCGGTGTTTAACAATACACATGGAATTTTCCTGGATTGGGTCACATGTATCAGGTTCAGCACTTTGGAAGTGCTGTCCCTTGCTTCCCGTGTAGGGATGAATCCTACTTGATCTAGATGAATTAATTTTTGTAAGTGAGTCGCTAGCCAGGTAGCCAGAACTTTAGTGTATAATTTAAGATCCACATTCAAGAGTGAGATTGGTCTATAACTGCCGCAAGAGGTCCTTCGCTTCTTTGTATATTAAAGTAATATGGGCTCCCAAGGTATCCCTGGCAAATAAGGAACCAGAATCAATAGCATTAAATAGATTAATCAGGCGCGGGCCCAATATTCCAAATAGCATTTTGTAATATTGTACCGTAAACCCGTCGGGGCCAGGCGCTTTCCCTAATTTCATAGTTCCCAATGCTTGTTGGAGCTCCAGTAAAGAAATGGGGGTATCTAATTCCGCAACTATCTCAGAAGATAAAGAGGGCATTTGGGATGCCTGAATATACTCATCTATGGCCAATCTAGATGGTTTAGCTAATGATAAATCATATAAAGATGAATAAAACTCTTTAAATTCTCGAGTAATTTGTGCTGGTAAAGTTATCTTCTGTCCGTCGCCATTAACAACTTGGGGAATATATGTTGATAGCTCTTCTGTTCTCTAACCCTTCTTGCCAGCGCCTTCCTACATTGTCGCCCGATTCATAACTCGCCTTGCGGCAGAACTGTAGCGCCGCTTTCGCTTTAAACTGTAACAAATCTGTAATCTGTTTTCTAATTGCCGCCAGTTCTATTTCTACCATCTGGTTAGGGGCATGTTTATGTCTAGCCTCTACAACTGCTAGTTTATTTAATAATTCAGTAAGTGGGGGCGTGTCCAAGATGGCGATCTGAGAGGAAGCCTGATCTAGAGCTCTGCTGGTTACTCTCCTATTATCCTTGCTCTTGCCTGTTTTACCTGCTCGGATCCATTCCGGATGTCCCACAGGACTCGGCAGAGGGGAAAGAGCCTTCATTTTCCACAACAAGCGGAGGCTATAGCTCCGCACGCAGTGACGCACGTGGTGACTCCCTCTGAGAGAGCTCGCAGCATGGCGTCGCAAACGGAGCTGGAGGACCCGACGCTTGAGACCCGGCTCGGATTTCAGGAGGTGATGGCGGCAATTGCGACATGTCAGGCCACCTTGACCAGCAAGATCGAGGCCGTGCAAATGGAGGTTGGCCTCGTTCGGCAGGACCTAGACAAGCTCCGCTCGAGGGTGACGGAGGTGGAGCAGCGGACTGGCCAGACGGAGGACACTGTCCTGGAGCACTCGGTGTCTCTCCGCACTCTACAGACGAAGGTGCGGGCCCTTGAGTACAAGGTGGACGACGCCGAGAATCGGAATAGAAGAAACAATCTCCGGATTCTCGGCCTGCCGGAAGGCGTGGAGGGGAAGAATCCGACGGTGTTCGTGGAAGGCCTGCTGAAAGACCTGCTGCCGGACGCGCAGTTCTCTCCGTACTTTACTGTGGAGCGCGCTCATCGAATCCCTCCGACCCCGGGACCCCCTGGAGCTCGCCCTCGCACCTTTATTCTTCAGGTGCTCAACTTTAGGGATCGGGATGAGATCCTTCGGGCGGCGCGCAGGGCGGGTAAGTTGAGATTCCAGAATGGCAACTTATTGTTTTTTCCTGATTACTCGGCTGAGACTCAAAAGCTCCGTAGGTCATTTGACCAGGTGAAGGGGGGGCTGCGGGCAAGGAACATCAAATATAGTGTCCTCTTTCCTGCCAAGCTGAGGGTACAGGATGGGGAGACTGTTACGTTTTTCACTACCCCCCGGGATGCTGCGGCCTGGTTGGAGTCGCTGCCTCCTCTTCGTGGATAGCCAGCTGCTCCTCCTTTCTGCCTTGCCTTTATGTTTTGCTTGTGCCTACAATATGTTTAACTGCCTGTGCATGGATATACTGCCAATGTGACCTATGTGCCTTGTAGACCGCGGCTCTGGAACTAAATTCACTCCTGCACACAGTATTTTAGGATGGTGGGCGGCGCGGAGCTGCGCAGGTGGGACCCCCACTTTTATCGACCATCTAGGGGGCCTTTGGACCTGGGATGTTGGGGACCTCCCTTGGAAACTGTGACTGGTTGCTATGCTCCTATTACTTGGAGGATCCTCTACACTTCTCCTTGGCGCTCTCGTTTGGCGCCGCTTGTGGGTTGGGGGAGTGCAGCCATTGCTGAAGATGCTGGACTGACCTATGGCTACCTGCTACATGGATGTGTTGCCGTCCCCCTCCCACCATCCCTGCACTTGATTCCCTGCAGCTCTGCGCGCCGCTGTGCACTACTGGTCCTCCCGTCCCTGGTTCTGGCTCTGGACTTGCTGGTCTGTGCTGGGGGCTGGCGGGTGGATACATAATTTGCTGCCCTTCTGTGGGCTGCACTCTCATGAGGCACAAGCGACTGTTCAACTGTTTCAATGTTTCCTAAGTAACCAAGTTTTGTACCCCTGGGTTCGCCTAGGAGACTGATTATGCTAGTTTTTACCAGCATCTCTATAGATCTTTTGGAGGATATCGCTCGCGTTCGGTGCACGCCCTCTCTGAACTAATGTTATTGTTGGGGTTAGGGGAATTGATGCATCACCGGTCTTTACTGGGGGTGTGGGGTGGGGGGGAAAGTTTCTGCCGTTGCAGACAATTGGGGAATGTTTTAATAGTTTTGTTTTTCAGGAGTTGCTTAATTCTAAGGCTGCTGTTCCTACTGTACTTATAGATGGTGCTGCACTTGCTGCTCACAGTGTGTGTTTCATTGGGATTGTATGCTCCCTGGATTGGGGGGGGGAGATCTGCAGAATTGGCCCTTTCTTTATACCCACTAGGTTATGGCGAATATTAATATTGTTTCCTGGAACGTTCGGGGCCTCAATTCGGCCACTAAGCGCTCACTAGTTTTTAAATATCTGCAAAAATACAACCCTCAGGTGTGCATTCTCCAGGAGACACATTTGGTGGGCACCAGGATCCTCGGTCTCCGGAGGGCCTGGGTAGGTGCCCACTACCATTCCACTTATTCTACTTATGCCAGGGGTGTTAGCATTCTGATCCGCAGGTCTCTCCCACTTCAGGTATTGGATGTCCGGACGGACCCTGGGGGCCGTTATGTAATAATACATGTTTTGCTGTATAACAAAAAAATGGTCTTGGTTGGCCTCTATCTGCCACCTCCAGCCAATGCCCAATTGTTATATGATATTATGCAGATAGTGATGGGGTTTCACACACAGGAGGTGTTTCTCCTTGGGGACTTTAATATGGTGCCACCACAGGACCTGGACAGACTGCATGCGGTGGGACGCCCTTCCTCAGAACTCCGAAGCTGGGCAGATACGTTTGCTCTCACAGATGTGTGGCGAGAATTTCACCCTCAGGATAGGGAGTACACATGCCACTCCGCCTCCTACAGGGCCCTGTCCCGCATAGATCTGGCATATGCCTCACCAGGGGCATTGTGCTGGACTAGAGAGGCCAAGCATTTACCCCATGGAATTTCGGATCATGCCCCTGTTCAGCTCACTATTTCCCTGGCTAGGCCCCCCAACCTGAAACTTTGGCGTCTGTCTAGGTTCTGGGCATTGGATGAGAGGGTGCAGGACTCCGTGGTGGAGAGTATTTGTAATTATTGGATGCTGAACGGGGAGTCTGCTACTCCGGCCACATTATGGGATGCTTTCAAGGCTTGGATAAGGGGGGAATATATATCCCGAATTTCTTTCCTGCAGAGAGAGGCTTCTCGGTCACTGGTGAATTTGGAGGGGGTGGCTGCACAATGCGAGAGGGACTACGTGCGCTCCCCCAGTGAAGAGGCTCACCTCCGTTGGCGGGGGGCCCTGCGGGATCTCTCCCTACACAATGTTGGGTTGACAAAAAATCTATGCTGTACTCTAAGCAGAGAATATTCGAGCACGGCAATAAAAATGGACGGTTGTTGGCCTGGCTGGCTAGAGCCCAGACGGCCTCCACGCATATTGCTGCTGTCCAGGATAATCAGGGGCACTTGGTGTCCTCTCCTGAGGACATCAGTGCTAGATTTTTGGAGTTTTTTCAGGGGCTATACTCCTCGAGGGCCTGTTTCTCTCCATCTGAACTCCAGGAATATCTGGATGCTGTCCCCTTTCCTGCCCTGTCGGAGGACCATAGGACACAGTTGGAGGGGGATATATCTCTGGAGGAGGTTCAAGCTGCGATTGGGGGTCTCCAGGGTGGTAAGACCCCGGGAGCAGATGGCTTACCTACGGAGTTCTATTCTCAGCATGCGGATCTTCTTGCCCCTAGAATTCAAAATCTTTTCTCTGAACTCGCAAAAACGGATGTTTTACCCGAGTCTATGGCAGAAGCCATCATTGTCTTGATCCCCAAGCCCGGTAAGGATCCCCAGGATTGTGCGTCGTACAGGCCCATTTCGCTGCTCAATGTGGACGCGAAGATACTGGCGAAGATTTTGGCCACCCGTCTGTCGTCGGTAATTTCTACATTGATACATATTGACCAGACTGGTTTTATGCCGGGTAAGGGTACAGACATTAACATCAGGCGTCTGTTTCTAAACCTGTCCATAACCCATGATAATGCTGGTTCGCGAGTGATTGCCTCACTGGATGCTGAAAAGGCATTTGACTCAGTAGAGTGGGAGTATCTTTGGGGCGTCCTGCGACGCTTTGGTTTCGGTCCCAGTTTTGTGCGCTGGATTCAACTACTATACAGGGCCCCGAGGGCCAGGGTACGTACCAATGATTGGGTCTCTGAATCCTTCCGTTTGCATAGAGGCACGCGTCAGGGATGCCCCTTGTCACCCGGCCTGTTCGCCCTGGCGCTGGAACCTCTGGCGATTTTGGTCAGGGAGTCTCTGGCAGTCTGGGGGCTACAGATCGGTACTCTGGAGGAGAAGTTGTCCCTCTATGCGGATGATGCCCTCTTATATCTGAATGATGCAGGCCCATCCCTGACCGCGGCCCTGGAGTTGTTTGATAAATTCGGGTCCCTGTCGGGTATCCGTATCAACTGGTCGAAATCGATCCTTTTTCCCCTTGATGATCAGACTCAGTTTCTGCCCAATTCCGCACCGTTACAGTGGGTTGAGGAATTCAGATACCTCGGGATACGAGTTACTAGGACTCCTGCCCGATACTATTCACTTAATATACTCCCATTGCTCCAGCTCCTGAGGGAACAGTGTCAATCCTGGTCTGGCCTTCCGCTGAACTTGATTGGGCGTATCAACATCTTAAAGATGGTTGTCTTACCTAAGTTCACTTATCTATTTCGGAACTGCCCGATATGGATTCCGGCGGCCTTCTTTCGGGATGTGGATAAGTGTATCATTTCCTTTGTCTGGAATGGGGGCGTCCCGAAACTGGCGAGATCCACTTTACAGTCCCCTACTCACCTGGGGGGATTAGCCCTTCCTAATCTACGGGTATACTACTGGGCAGCTATGTTGGTCACTGCGTACTGGTGGTTTGGTGCTCGGCGCTCAAATGCTGCGGTTTGTGTGGAGGCGGCCCGGCTGGGCTCCTTGCAGGCACTCCAAAATCTAGCTTATAGAGGATCAGGAGCTTATGAGGACCTGCCGGTCCCGACTAGGGCGACGCTAAAGGTGTGGGTGATGGCACGGCGCAGATTCTCACGGGTGGGGCGCTGGTCCCCGGTTCAGCCACTATGGGGAAATCCTAATCTGCCTCACTTTCGAACCATACCAGATCCTCAGGTGTGGGCGAAATATGGCATCAAGACGTTAAGAGATATTATGCCGGCGGGAGTCTTGCTGACATTCTCCCAGCTGACCCGGACCTATGGCTTGCCCAGCTGGATGTACTTTCGTTATGCCCAGCTTTGGCATGCGGCTAGGGCCCAATTTCCCTCGCCCCGTGTCTTCAATTAGACCCGGTGGAAGACTTATTGTCCTGTGATGGCCTACAGAAGCCTCTCTCTGCTCTTTATAACACCGTGCTTCCCCTTGATTCCATCAAGATGGACAGACTCTGGGAGGCTTGGAGGGCGGACTTGCCGACATTGGAGAGGGAGGACTGGGAGGACTGCTTGGAGAGGGGACCTAAGCTGGCTGTGTCTGCGGGTGATAAACTTATACAAACCAAATTCCTCCACAGAGTTTACTTTACCCCAGTGCGTTTATCCAGAATCTATCCAGATAGGGACCCGCAATGCCCACGGTGTCGGATGACCCAGGGCACTTACATCCATATGTTCTGGTCATGCCCTGCTCTGGCGTCTTTCTGATCAGGGGTATTTGAACAATTAAATGTTAGACTGGAGCTGTCTGTCCCCATGACGCCTGAATTAGCTTTGCTGGGTATCATTGATGATGAACAAAGGTCCCATCACAGTAAACTGCTGATCTTCTACCTTCTGTTTTATGCCAAAAAGGAAATCTTATGTCAGTGGACTTCCCCTTCCCCTCCTTCTGTATCTTCCTGGGAGGGCAAAATCAATGCGGCTCTACCTCTTTACAAATTGACATACATTAGTCGTGGATGTCCCTGGAAGTTTGACAAGGTCTGGTCGGCTTGGACAACATTCTGAGGCTCTGGAGATATCTGGGTGTTGTCCCTTCCCTCCTTGTCTGCCTTCCTTCCGCCCCCCCCTTTCCCCCCCCCTGGAGTCCTCGCCCCCCTCTGTCCCCCCCTCTCTCTTCCCCCCCCCACTCATCATCCCCCCCCTTTTTTTTTTTTTTTTTTTTTTTACTCCCCCGTCTCCTCCTCTTTTTTCCTTTTCTCCTCTGGGGATCTGGGGTCGGGTTATTCTGCTTTTGCTATGTCTCTTTCCCAGCTGAGTCTACTCTTTTTTTCTCACTTGTCCGCAATTTGGTACTTGCAGTGAGTTTCGCTAGGCTAGATCCAATTTTGAGTTCAAACAGTGTACATACCATGTATTGTATTCAGTGATTGTACTGTGTTACTTCTAACTTTTATTGTTCTCCTTTGTACTTGACAAAAGTCTGTAATGCTGACCTACTGTACTGTACTTATCCTTCAATAAAGCACTCCTGTTTTGTTAAAAAAAAAAAAATTCAGTAAGTTGTTTCGTTCGCTCACGTTTAATACGAGCTCCATGTTTGATAAGGACACCTCTCAGAACTGATTTATGTGCCTCCCATAGAACTCCTGGATCACAGTCCGGTAGATCATTCCTCTGGAAGTATAATGTCAACTCTTTAGTCACATCCTCCAAAACTTCCGGAGTCTGCAGCAGGCTTTCATTAAGTCGCCAAAAACGATGTGTAAGCGACTGTGTTCCTGTCAAATCATATGTCAGGAATAGTGATGAGCCGAACACCCCCGGGTTCGGTTCGCACCAGAACCCGCGAACGGACCGAAAGTTCGAACGAACATTAGAACCCTATTAAATACAATGGATGCGAACGTTCGAATTCTAAAGTGCTAATTATAACAACTATTATGCATGTTATTGTCATAAATAGGGTTTGGGAACCCGGGTTGTGCACCAGGGGACATGTATCAATGCAAAAAGAAGTTTTAAAAACGGTCGTTTTTCGGGAGCAGTCATTTTAATGATGCATAAAGTGAAAAAAAAAAAGTCAAATATTCCTTTAAATATCGTACCTGGGGGGTGTCTAAAGTATGCCTGTGAAGTGCCACGTGTTTCCCGTGTTTAGAACTGTCCCTGCACAAAATGACACTTCTAAAGGAAAAAAAAGCCATTTAAAACTGCTTGCGGCTTTAATGTAATGTCTGGTCCCGGTAATATGGATGAAATTCTTTAAGAAAAATGGCATAGCTACCCCATGACCCCCCCCCCTACCCCAGCCCATTACCAGCCCCTTTGGGTCTTGTATGGATATTAAGGGGAACCCCGCACATAAAATAAAAAAGGCCCTATATACTCTGAACAGCCGTATACAGGCGGTGCATACAAGACAGGGACTGTAGGTTTGTTCTTATGTAGAATCTGTTTGTAATTTTGAACAGGTACATTGTTGAAGTGTAGCTCCAGCCCAAAAATCTATTTTTAAACTTTTTGGGAAACATAGGTAAGGGTTATCACCCCTGTAACATTTGTTTTGCTGTCTGTGCCCCTGTTCAGAACATTTCACCTCACTTTCCGTCCCAATGACAACTGTTTTTGAAATGTGGTGTTTTTCTTGAAACAAGGATTGCTGATAAAGCATCAGTACAGATGAGACCCCTTTCTCCCATATTTATTCTTACAGGAGAGAATTTTCCTTTCTAGGGGTAGATTTCCTCTCACTTCCTGTTGTCTTCTTTCGTTTGCAAGTAGGAGTCGTTTGTAAGTTGGATGTTTGAAAGTAGGGACCTGCCGTATATACTCTGCAGAAATAGGCCCCTTAGTTGTTGGTGTTGGCACAACACTGTAAGCACTCAGTTACTCTTGGTTGGTGCTGGAACGCCCTGCTGTCAACTATTATATCAGGAATTTTAATTACATATAATTGTTGAACAGTGGTAGTAAAAATTGGGGCTTTGATGGTGGTGCTGGTGCCACAACACTGTAAGCCCTGACAGTTACTCTTGGTGGGTGCAGCAATGGGCCCTGCTGTGAATTATTAGATCAAGAATTGTAATTACATGCCCCTTTTGAACAGGGGCTGAAAAATTGGGCCTTTCGTGGTGGTGGTGGTGGTGGCGTTGCCACAAGACTGTAAGCCCTCAGAGTTACTCTTGGTGGGTGCAGCAATGGACCCTGCTGTGAATTATTAGATCAAGAATTGTAATTGCATGCCCCTGTTGAACAGGGGCTGAAAAATTGGGCCTTAGGCACTGGTGGCACAACACTACAACCCCTCACAGATACTGTACTTGGAGCACAGCAATGAGCCCTGTTGCAAAGTATTGCTTCAAAAATTGTAATGACACGCCCCTGTTAAACAGGGGCTGAAAAATTGGGCCTTAGGCACTGGTGCCACAACACTCCAACCCCTCACAGATACTGTACTTGGAGCACAGCAATGAGCCCTATGGCAAATTATTGCTAAAAAAATTGTAATTACACGCCCCTGTAAAACAGGGGCTGAAAAATTGGGCCTTAGCCACTGGTGGCGGCACCCATAAACAAAAATGATCTTCCAAGCTATCATCATCAATCGTATCATTGAGGACTCGGAGGAGGAGGATAGCCAGTCAACATAACAGCACAGGCACTCAGCATCAGCATCAGTCTTGAAGGGATGTGACATGTTAAAATCAATTAGTCTGTTATATCAGCATCAGGTGTGTGGTAGCTGGTGGTGATCCAAGACTGGTTCATCTTGATGAAAGTCAGTCGATCAACCGAGTCGGTGGACAGGCGCACCCTGTGATCCGTGACAAATCCTCCAGCAGCACTGAATGTGCGTTCCGAAAGAACGCTGGATGCAGGACAGGCCAGTAGCTCAATTGCATACTGTGCAAGCTCTGGCCAGTGATCCATCCTCAAGACCCAGTAAGCCAGAGGATTTTCGGTGGGAAAGGTGTCCAAGTCTGACCTTGCCCCTAGATATTCCTGCACCATGTTTATCAGACGCTGGCGATGGTTGCTGGAACCGATCATACTTTGGGGCTGCGGACTAAAGAATTGTCTGAACGCATCGGTCAGACGGCCACCTTCCCCACCGCTCCTTCTTTGACTGGCCGAAGCCTCAGCAACTCGTTGTCCAGGACCAGGAGTTTGTAACCTCCCAGTCTCTGGGAACGCGTTGCACAGACCTTTCTGCAAGGCCTCCCGGAGTTGTCTCATCCTCTGCTCCCTCTGCGACGGTAACATAAGGTCCGCAACCTTACCCTTGTACCGTGGATCAAGGAGAGTGGCCAGCCAGTAATGGTCCCTCTCCTTGATCCGAAGAATACGAGGATCCTTCCGCAGACTTTGCAGGATCAGGGAGGCCATGCAGCGTAGGTTTGCTGAGGCATTCGCTCCGGAGTCCTCTGGGTCACTAAGGACGACATGATCCGCAGCCACCTCCTCCCAGCCACGTACAAGTCCACTGGTTTCTTGGGACTGTAAATCATCCCTAAAAGACTGCTGCTGATGATGCTGAGTGCCAGCCTCCACCTCCATGCTGACACAATCCTCCTCCTCCTCCTCCTCCTCCTCCTCTTCCTGTGCGATGGGTGGGACAGAAGGAACACTGTCTGGGTAAAGGGGGCCTTGAGAGGCAAGGAAGTCCTCCTCTTCCTGCCTCTGTTCTGCCTCAAGTGCCCTGTCCATTATTCCACGCAGCGTGTGCTCCAACAGGTGGACAAGAGGTACAGTGTCACTGATGCATGCACTGTCACTGCTCACCATCCTCGTGGCCTCCTCAAATGGTGCCAGGACAGTGCATGCATCCCTGATCATGCCCCACTGGCGTGGAGAAAAAAAACCAAGCTCCCCTGACCCTGTCCTGGTGCCGTAGTCGCACAGGTACTCATTGATGGCCCTCTGCTGCGTGTGCAGCCGCTGCAGAATGGCCAACGTTGAGTTCCACCTGGTGGGCATGTCACATATAAGGCGGTTCTTGGGCAGGTTCAACTCCTTTTGCAGCTCAGCCAGGCGAGCACTGGCATTATAAGATCTGCGGAAATGCACACAGACTTTCCTGGCCTGCCTCAGGACATCCTGTAAGCCCGGGTACCTGCCCAAGAACCGCTGCACCACCAGGTTAAGGACGTGAGCCACACAGGGCACATAGGTCAGTTGTCCCTGTCGGAGGGCGGAGAGGAGGTTGGTGCCATTGTCGCAAACCACCATTCCTGGCTTAAGCTGGCGTGGCGTCAACCACCTCTCGGCCTGGCCCTGCAGAGCAGACAGGACCTCTGCCCCAGTGTGGCTTCTGTCCCCCAAACACACCAGCGCAAGCACGGCATGGCATCTTTTTGCCTGCGTACTTGCGTAGCCCCGTGAACGGCTACGGAGCACCGCTGGTTCATAGGACAAACCACAGGAAGAGGCCATGGAGGAAGAAGAAGAGGAGGGGGTGGAGGAGAGAGGTGTGTCACAACCAGTAGTAGCATTTTGGAGGCGTGGCGGTGGGACAACCTCCAACACTACTGCACCTTGTCCTGCATCCTTCCCAGCTGCCAAAAGAGTGACCCAATGGGCCGTGAAAGAAAGGTAACGTCCCTGTCCATGCCTGCTGGACCATGAGTCAGCGGTAATATGCACCTTACCGCTGACCGCCCTGTCCAGCGAGGCCAAGACATTGCCTTCCACATGCCGGTAGAGAGCCGGAATAGCCTTCCGTGAGAAAAAGTGGCGTTTGGGAACCTGCCACTGAGGAACCGCACATTGCACAAACTCACGGAAGGGGGCCGAGTCTACCAACTGAAAAGGCAGCAGTTGAAGCGCTAGCAATTTAGCCAAGCTAGCATTCAACCGCTGGGCATGTGGATGGCTGGGAGTGAACTTCTTTCGACGGTCCAGCAGCTGGGGCAGGGAAATTTGCCTGCTAGAATCGGACGTCGGTGTACTGCTAGCAGAGTGGCCGCAAGTACTTGGCTGTGACACACCTAATTCTACACCTTCATTCCTCTCAGTGCATGTTTCAGAGAGGACTGAAGTTATAGTGGGGTTGGAGATCCCAGCTGATGCGGTGCAAGGAGAGGTCCGCTTTGTTCTTTGGTGTGGGTCTTTGAGGTAGGCTTGCCAACGAGCTGCATGGCAGGTCAACATATGTCTGGTCAGGCATGTGGTACCCAAGCGGCTGATGTTTTGGCCACGCGATATACGCTTGAGACATATGTTGCAAACAGCAGCTGTGCGATCTGATGCACTAGCCTCAAAAAAGGCCCACACCAAAGAACTTTTTGAATGACGGGCAGAGGCAGCGCCCTGCACAGGCGGAGCTCTGCGGTGTGATTCCGTCGGTGTACTGCCCTTACGCTGGCCACCAAAGGGCATCCTGCCTCGTTGGAGATGTGCCTCCTCCTCATCCTCCTCCTCCTCCTCTCTCCTATTAGGCACCCACGTGGAGTCAGTGACCTCATCATCCCCTCCCTCCTCATCACTGGAGCCAATCTGGCAGTATGCTGCAGCTGCTGGAACATGACTGCCAGATTGGTGTCCTTCTTGAGCATCCCCTCTGTCTGCTCTCACGCTACTGCCTTCCTCTAGCTGGGTTTCATCATCAGACCCTTCGAAACGCTGGGCATCCTCCTGGAGCATGTACCCAACACTGTGCTGAAACAGTTCGGGGGACTCCTCAGGAGGAGGACATGGTGGGTCTAGGGAAGGAGTGACTGATGATTTGTCTGACATTGATACCAGGGAAGACGACGCTTTGGCAGCTGCTTTTCCAGTACCCTGAGCCTGGGTGAGAGAGGATGAGGAGGAGGAGGAGGGCTTGGTCATCCACTCTACCAAGTCTTCGGCATGATGTGGCTCAACATGTCCAGCTGCCGAAAAGAAGGACAAGCGTGTCCCATGGCCATGTGCTGATGACAATGCACCGCGTCCACGACCAGCACTGTTGCCCCCAGACACAGAGCCTGCTTGCCCTCTTTTATTGCCTCCTGACTGTCTGCCTCTCCTTGTTTGCCTTCCAGACATTCTAATAGATGGCCTGCAGGGAGATGGGAAAAAAGCAATAAGGGCTACCTTCAGGTGTCCTTCTCTGTCCCTTGAAACAAGGACTTTCACAGTGAAAGAAACTGACACTCTCCCTACCTACAGTTTTCTGTCCCTAGAATAAATGTTTTTTTTAAGCACAATATAGCACAAGGACAATTCACTCACTGTCCTTACAGGTCCCTGGAAACAAGGACTTGCAGAGTGAAAGAAAAAAAACACTCTCCCTACCTACAGTTTTCTGTCCCTAGAAAAAATGTTTTTTTTAATCACAATATAGCACAAGAACAATTCACTCACTGTCCTTACAGGTCCCTGGAAACAAGGACTTGCAGAGTGAAATAAACTGACACTCTCCCTACCTACAGTTTTCTGTCCCTAGAAAAAATGTTTTTTTTAATCACAATATAGCACAAGAACAATTCACTCACTGTCCTTACAGGTCCCTGGAAACAAGGACTTGCAGAGTGAAATAAACTGACACTCTCCCTACCTACAGTTTTCTGTCCCTAGAATAAATGTTTTTTTTAAGCACAATATAGCACAAGGACAATTCACTCACTGTCCTTACAGGTCCCTGGAAACAAGGACTTGCAGAGTGAAAGAAAAAAAACACTCTCCCTACCTACAGTTTTCTGTCCCTAGAAAAAATGTTTTTTTTAATCACAATATAGCACAAGGACAATTCACTCACTGTCCTTACAGGTCCCTGGAAACAAGGACTTGCAGAGTGAAAGAAAAAAAACACTCTCCCTACCTACAGTTTTCTGTCCCTAGAAAAAATGTTTTTTTTAATCACAATATAGCACAAGGACAATTCACTCACTGTCCTTACAGGTCCCTGGAAACAAGGACTTGCAGAGTGAAATAAACTGACACTCTCCCTACCTACAGTTTTCTGTCCCTAGAATAAATGTTTTTTTTAATCACAATATAGCACAAGGACAATTCACTCACTGTCCTTACAGGTCCCTGGAAACAAGGACTTGCAGAGTGAAAGAAAATAAACACTCTCCCTACCTACAGTTTTCTGTCCCTAGAATAAATGTTTTTTTTAAGCACAATATAGCACAAGGACAATTCACTCACTGTCCTTACAGGTCCCTGGAAACAAGGACTTGCAGAGTGAAATAAACTGACACTCTCCCTACCTACAGTTTTCTGTCCCTAGAATAAATGTTTTTTTTAAGCACAATATAGCACAAGGACAATTCACTCACTGTCCTTCCAGGTCCCTGGAAACAAGGACTTGCAGAGTGAAAGAAAAAAAACACTCTCCCTACCTACAGTTTTCTGTCCCTAGAAAAAATGTTTTTTTTAATCACAATATAGCACAAGGACAATTCACTCACTGTCCTTACAGGTCCCTGGAAACAAGGACTTGCAGAGTGAAATAAACTGACACTCTCCCTACCTACAGTTTTCTGTCCCTAGAATAAATGTTTTTTTTAAGCACAATATAGCACAAGGACAATTCACTCACTGTCCTTACAGGTCCCTGGAAACAAGGACTTGCAGAGTGAAAGAAAAAAAACACTCTCCCTACCTACAGTTTTCTGTCCCTAGAATAAATGTTTTTTTTAAGCACAATATAGCACAAGGACAATTCACTCACTGTCCTTACAGGTCCCTGGAAACAAGGACTTGCAGAGTGAAATAAACTGACACTCTCCCTACCTACAGTTTTCTGTCCCTAGAATAAATGTTTTTTTTAAGCACAATATAGCACAAGGACAATTCACTCACTGTCCTTCCAGGTCCCTGGAAACAAGGACTTGCAGAGTGAAAGAAAAAAAACACTCTCCCTACCTACAGTTTTCTGTCCCTAGAAAAAATGTTTTTTTTAATCACAATATAGCACAAGGACAATTCACTCACTGTCCTTACAGGTCCCTGGAAACAAGGACTTGCAGAGTGAAATAAACTGACACTCTCCCTACCTACAGTTTTCTGTCCCTAGAATAAATGTTTTTTTTAAGCACAATATAGCACAAGGACAATTCACTCACTGTCCTTACAGGTCCCTGGAAACAAGGACTTGCAGAGTGAAAGAAAAAAAACACTCTCCCTACCTACAGTTTTCTGTCCCTAGAAAAAATGTTTTTTTTAATCACAATATAGCACAAGGACAATTCACTCACTGTCCTTACAGGTCCCTGGAAACAAGGACTTGCAGAGTGAAAGAAAAAAAACACTCTCCCTACCTACAGTTTTCTGTCCCTAGAAAAAATGTTTTTTTAAATCACAATATAGCACAAGGACAATTCACTCACTGTCCTTACAGGTCCCTGGAAACAAGGACTTGCAGAGTGAAAGAAAAAAAACACTCTCCCTACCTACAGTTTTCTGTCCCTAGAGAAAATGTTTTTTTTAATCACAATATAGCACAAGGACAATTCACTCACTGTCCTTACAGGTCCCTGGAAACAAGGACTTGCAGAGTGAAATAAACTGACACTCTCCCTACCTACAGTTTTCTGTCCCTAGAATAAATGTTTTTTTTAATCACAATATAGCACAAGGACAATTCACTCACTGTCCTTACAGGTCCCTGGAAACAAGGACTTGCAGAGTGAAAGAAAATAAACACTCTCCCTACCTACAGTTTTCTGTCCCTAGAATAAATGTTTTTTTTAAGCACAATATAGCACAAGGACAATTCACTCACTGTCCTTACAGGTCCCTGGAAACAAGGACTTGCAGAGTGAAATAAACTGACACTCTCCCTACCTACAGTTTTCTGTCCCTAGAATAAATGTTTTTTTTAATCACAATATAGCACAAGGACAATTCACTCACTGTCCTTACAGGTCCCTGGAAACAAGGACTTGCAGAGTGAAAGAAAATAAACACTCTCCCTACCTACAGTTTTCTGTCCCTAGAATAAATGTTTTTTTTAAGCACAATATAGCACAAGGACAATTCACTCACTGTCCTTACAGGTCCCTGGAAACAAGGACTTGCAGAGTGAAATAAACTGACACTCTCCCTACCTACAGTTTTCTGTCCCTAGAATAAATGTTTTTTTTAAGCACAATATAGCACAAGGACAATTCACTCACTGTCCTTCCAGGTCCCTGGAAACAAGGACTTGCAGAGTGAAAGAAAAAAAACACTCTCCCTACCTACAGTTTTCTGTCCCTAGAAAAAATGTTTTTTTTAATCACAATATAGCACAAGGACAATTCACTCACTGTCCTTACAGGTCCCTGGAAACAAGGACTTGCAGAGTGAAATAAACTGACACTCTCCCTACCTACAGTTTTCTGTCCCTAGAATAAATGTTTTTTTTAAGCACAATATAGCACAAGGACAATTCACTCACTGTCCTTACAGGTCCCTGGAAACAAGGACTTGCAGAGTGAAAGAAAAAAAACACTCTCCCTACCTACAGTTTTCTGTCCCTAGAAAAAATGTTTTTTTTAAGCACACTATAGCACAAGCACAAAACACACTGACACTCTCCCTACCTATCCTTCTCTTTCCCTAAACTAAAGGAATCCAGGTTAAGCAAGAAAGAAATAACAGTCACTGTCCCTGCCTATGCTGCTCTATCCCTGCTCCGGAACACACTACACTAGGCCGCCGTGCTGGCGGCCTTTTATAGTGTGGGGCGTGTACTAAACACCCTCAGCAATAATTGGCCACAGGCATCCTGCCTGTGGCCAATCATTGCTCTCCTCGCTGCCGGCGCTGTGATTGGCCAAGCATGCGGGGTCACAGTGCATGCTTGGCCAATCACAGCGCCTGGATGACACTGCGATGGCGTAGTGCATTGTGGGCCGTTCGCGTCACTCGAATTTGGCGCGAACGGCCCAAATCGTTCGATCTTCGTCGAACGATCGAACAGCCGATGTTCGAGTCGAACGTATGTTCGACTCGAACACGAAGCTCATCCCTAGTCAGGAACACAGGCGCATGATCTGACCATGTAATATTACCTATCGATGTAGTTCGAACCGCATGCAAGAAATTATGAGGAACCAAAAAATAGTCAATCCTGGTATAAATTTTATGCGGAAAAGAAAAAAATGAATAGTCTCGTTCCCCCGTGTGTTGTAGTCGCCAGACGTCAATCAATTGAGTTTTATGCAGCATTTTTGCAATACGTTTCAGTTGGCTCGGAGGGATGGTCGATGTGCCCGTGGAGGTGTCCACTGCTGGTATCAGCGGCACATTAAAATCTCCACCGAGTATCAACTGTCCCTCCATGAAGTCTAGGAGTTTCCCCAGTACCTCCTCCAAAAAAGAGGCCTGATTATCATTGGGAGTATACATTGTTGCCAATGTTATCTGTTTATTCCCCAGGAGTCCCTTAATATAGACATATCGGCCCGTAGGATCTATCAACGAGCTTTGATAGCGCCAGGGGATTTTGCCAGATATTATTATTGAAACAGCTTTTGATTTGGCCATCGGGTTAATAGAATGATATGTCCATGGATAAAATTTATTTTGAAGATATTGAAGCCTATCTGTCTTGAAATGTGTTTCCTGAATAAACGCTATATCCGTACCGGAACGTTTTAAATCGTGAAATAACATGCGTCGCTTCTCAGATATATTAAGTCCTTTAGCATTCAGGGAAATCACTACAATACTGTCCAACGTCATGTTGGGAATAGAAAGGGGCATATAAAGAAAGAGAAAGAAGGGAAAAATAAATACCTAATGTGAGGGGGTTAACTCGGTAGCGGGTGTGTGTGACCCCCTGGTTGGGCTCCCCACACAAAAACAGGGCCAGCAGACGGAGGTTGTGGTTTTCAAAATCAAAAGGTGCGGTTTATTTCTCTATGTACAGTGACAAAAACACAGCAAAGCCAAAAAGAAACAAACAAAATAAATCCTGGTCAGTTTGACCTCTGACTAAACATGCAGGTTTCCTAAACTAACAACTGGGATCAGCCTGGTGCTGTCCTAGTCCCTAAGTCCCTGGTTTAGTAAAAGTCCAAACAAATAGCCACACAGGCTTTGCCTCACCGCACAGGGGTTCACTCTCCCTAGACAGTCCACACAGGTCTGGTTCCAGGCATGAGCTAACATCTAATGAAGCTGGGAGTTCCTTATAGAGGCCTAAATGAGCTGACAAGGTTCAGCTGGTCTCATCTCTGTCTGCACGACGCCCAGCCCTCTCCCTAGAGGTATGAGTCATCAATGAGCCCACTAGTCTCAGCTGGGCTTATACAACTCTCCACCTAGCTGTATAAATCGGCGTAAAGCCTGAATCTGGGCGAAATATATCTACCCCCCTGGATGCAACCAGGTGACTTTACCTTCCTGCTGTCACATACCCCCCCTCTTGTTTTAACCTCGGGGTTGGAACACCAGCAATCAGGCATTCATGTACTCGAGACAAAGCATCCACATTCCCCATTTGAACGCCAGGGCGATGCTTTACTGTGAAGTTGAATTCCTGGAGGGCCAGGAACCACCTATTCACTCTTCTATTTGTTTCCTTGTTTTGAGCCATCCACTTTAACGGAGCGTGATCCGTAACCATGTCAAAGTGCCTACCTAGCAGATAGTACCGAAGGGAATCTAGAGCCCACTTCACCGCTAAACACTCCTTTTCAACCGTGGCGTAATTTACCTCATGGGACTTCAACTTCCTGCTGAGGTAAATGACTGGGTGCTCTTCCCCGTTCCAGACCTGGGACAATACTGCTCCTAACCCCACATCTGACGCATCACTTTGTACGACAAAGTCTTTAGAGAAGTCGGGTGAGTACAACACTGGCTGGCTACATAAGGCTTGTTTCAAGAATTGGAATGCTGCCTCAGCCTCGGGGGTCCATTTAATCATGACCGACCCTTTCCCTTTCGTCAGGTTGGTTAGGGGCACAGCCTTAGAAGCAAAGTGGGGAATGAAGCGCCGATAATAACCCGCGATTCCCAGAAAGGCCCGTACCTGCTTCTTGCTGTTGGGACGTGGCCAACTCTGGATGGCCTCGACTTTGTTGAGTTGGGGTTTTATCACTCCCCTGCCAATGGTGTACCCAAGATATTTGGCCTCCTCCTGCCCAATGGTACACTTCTTGGGGTTAGCCGTAAACCCCGCTTCCCGGATAGAGTCTAGGACTGCTTGCACTTTTGGCAGATGTGAGGCCCAATCTGTGCTATGGACAATTACGTCATCCAGGTAAGCCGCAGCATACTTCCGATGGGGCCTCAGTATCTGGTCCATTTTCCACTGGAATGTGGCCGGCGCATTCTGTAACCCGAACGGCATTCTCTTATATTGGAACGCCCCGTCTGGGGTTACAAATGCGGTTTTCTCTTTGGCCGACTTGGCCAGGGGAATTTGCCAATACCCTTTTGTGAGGTCAAGAGTCGTCATGTATCGGGCTGTTCCCAGCCGGTCGATCAACTCATCTATACGTGGCATGGGGTAGGTGTCAAATTTTGTAACTTTGTTCAACTGACGAAAATCGTTACAAAATCGCCAGCTCCCATCCGGTTTAGGCACCAACACAATGGGACTAGACCAATCACTTTGGGACTCCTCTATCACCCCTAAGTTCAGCATTTTCTGTACTTCCTCCCGTATTGCCTCCCGTCGGGCCTCTGGGATCCGATAGGGTTTTAACTTCACCCTTTCACCGGGCGGGGTAATAATATCATGCTCTACCCCAGATGTTTGTCCCGGCAGCTCAGAGAACACCTCCTTGTTGCGAAGCACAAACTCCTTAACCTCCTGTTGTTGGGGTTGTGACAAGGTGGCTGCTATTCCAACCTCCGGAATCACGCAACCAGTTTGAGCTGGTGACCAAGTTTCTGCGACTAGGGACTCTCTATCCCTCCAGGCTTTCAACAGATTAACGTGATATATCTGTTCGGGCTTTCGCCTTCCTGGTTGTCTGACCTTGTAATTCACTTCGCTCACTTTTTCCATTATCTCGTAGGGGCCTTGCCATTTGGCAAGGAATTTACTTTCAACCGTAGGGACAAGTACCAATATCCTATCCCCCGGGGAAAAGGTACGGGTCTTTGCTCCACGGTTGTACACTCTCTGCTGTGCCAACTGCGCTTGGGCCAAATGTTCCTTCACGATGGGCATTACCTGTGCAATTCGATCTTGCATCAGGGCGACATGCTCAATCACACTCCTGTGGGGAGAACTCTCACTTTCCCAAGTTTCCTTGGCAATATCCAACAGCCCTCTTGGGTGTCTCCCATACAGTAACTCAAAGGGGGAGAATCCCGTAGAGGATTGGGGCACCTCCCTAATAGCAAACATCAAATAAGGAAGTAGACAGTCCCAATCCTTTCCATCTCTATCCACCACTTTCTTCAACATTTGTTTTAGGGTTTTGTTGAATCTTTCAACCAGCCCATCGGTTTGGGGGTGATACACAGATGTACGCAATTGCGTCACTTTGAACAATTTACACAGCTCTTTCATAACCCGGGACATAAAGGGTGTACCTTGGTCCGTAAGCAGTTCTTTACAAATACCCACCCGGCTAAAAACAAGAGATAGCTCTTTGGCTATGGTTTTGGCCGAGGTATTTCTGAGAGGGATCGCTTCTGGATAACGGGTGGCATAGTCCATTATAACCAATATGTACTGGTGCCCCCTAGCGGACTTGATTATAGGACCTACCAAATCCATTGCGATTCTCTCAAACGGGACCTCAATGATGGGTAGAGGGACCAGCGGGCTACGGAAATGTGGCATCGGGGCCGACCTCTGACACACAGGGCAGGAGGAACAATAATTTTCTATGTCCTTCATCACCCCAGGCCAATAGAATCTCTGTAATACCCTCTCTCGGGTTTTCTCTGTCCCCAGATGACCTCCAAGAATGTGCCCATGGGCCAACTCCAACACCAACTTCCTGTAAGGTTTGGGCACCACCAGCTGCTCAACGGTTTCTTCTGCCCTTTTTGCCACCCGATACAGTAGGTCCTTCTCTACGCTGAAGTATGGGTAAGTGCAGGTAATATCTGGGTTCACTAACTCGCCATCTATTTCCACTACGTTTTCCCGTGCCTTTATTAGGGCGGGGTCTTTTAACTGTTCTGTGGCAAAATTTTCCCTGTGAACCTCCAGATCAGAAAACTCCACAGACGGTAGGTTTTCGTCTGAGGAGGTGGGCTCCTCTCCAGTTTCTTGAGTCTCCCCTGCCAATACTGACAAGGGAAATTCTGGAGAGTCCTCCCCACTCTCAGAGGAGTTCTGGCTATCACATTCCTGGTACATAGGGGCACCAGTGGGGGGCTCAGGATCATCCCACAGTTCCCAGAACTTCGGAAAATCCCTTCCCACAATGGCATCATGCGGTAATTGAGATACTAACCCCACTGGATGAGAGAGGGTACCTTTGGGGGTCTCGAAACACACTGTAGTCACTGGATACTCTCGGGTGTCCCCATGCACACAAATAACAGCTACCTTGCTATTCCCAGAGACCTCTGTTTTAACTAATTCAGCCTTTATCAGGGTCACAAGGCTACCTGAATCCAGCAATACCACAACATTTCTACCATTAATACACATTTTGCATAAATGTTTCTCAGTTCCCCGAATGGCAGTGCATGCGACTGTCGCACACAGCGACTGACGTCTGTCCATCAGAAAGTCACATTGCATGGGTTCCTCCACAACCGGGCAATTTGCTGCAATATGTCCCGCTTGCCGGCAGCGGTAGCAAACGATCCTTCTTGCGGCCTCTTGAGCCGCTGATTTCCCAGGCTGTTCTCGCCAAACTTGGGGTAGAGCTCCCACCCTCTCACTCTCTCCACCCTCACCCCTTGGAATCCTCTTATCCGCCCCTGGGGATGGTCTGGTCTTAGGGTGGAAAGTCCGAGAGTCTCTGGAAGAGGCTGTCAGGTTCTCTGTAGCCAAGTATCTCTCTACACGATCCACAAGTTTACCGGCCGTTTCTGGGTCTCCATGGCTTACCCACTTTTGAATGGCGGTAGGAAGAGCTCTCAAGAAACGATCCATCACAACACGTTCCACAATCTCCGGTGCGGACAAAGTCTCTGGCTGTAGCCACTTCCTGCTCAGGTGAATGAGATCATACATTTGAGACCTGGGGGGTTTTCCAAGCTGGAAAGTCCAGTTATGCACACGCTGAGCCCGGACAGCCAGGGTGACACCCAGCCTTGCCAATATTTCAGCTTTTAGCATCACATAGTCTTTTGCTTGGTCAGGCTCTAGGTCATAGTAAGCCTTCTGCGATTCACCAGTTAACAGAGGAGCCACCAGTCCAGCCCACTGCTCCTCAGGCCACTTTTCTCTTTCAGCAGTCCTTTCAAATGTGGTCAAAAATACCTCTGGATCATCCTCTCCAGTCATTTTTGTCAATAAACGACTCACCCCAAAGGACGCGGTATTAGTGGGACGGCTTTCCTCACTGGTCTGCGGACGTTGCTGCATTACTGCTTCCATTTGTTGTAGTCTCTGCTCTTGCTTCTGTAACAGGTCTATGAAGCGGGCCTCAGATTGCTGCTGGGCTTGTTGATGAGCTTGCTGCTGGGCTGCAAGGCTCCTTTGCAAACCTGCATTTGTCTGCTGTTGATTGGCATTTGCTAGAGCCAGCTGTTTCAGTATCTCCTCCATGCTGGCTTAAAAAAAACTGCCACTGGTTCTCCACCAACTGTGAGGGGGTTAACTCGGTAGCGGGTGTGTGTGACCCCCTGGTTGGGCTCCCCACACAAAAACAGGGCCAGCAGACGGAGGTTGTGGTTTTCAAAATCAAAAGGTGCGGTTTATTTCTCTATGTACAGTGACAAAAACACAGCAAAGCCAAAAAGAAACAAACAAAATAAATCCTGGTCAGTTTGACCTCTGACTAAACATGCAGGTTTCCTAAACTAACAACTGGGATCAGCCTGGTGCTGTCCTAGTCCCTAAGTCCCTGGTTTAGTAAAAGTCCAAACAAATAGCCACACAGGCTTTGCCTCACCGCACAGGGGTTCACTCTCCCTAGACAGTCCACACAGGTCTGGTTCCAGGCATGAGCTAACATCTAATGAAGCTGGGAGTTCCTTATAGAGGCCTAAATGAGCTGACAAGGTTCAGCTGGTCTCATCTCTGTCTGCACGACGCCCAGCCCTCTCCCTAGAGGTATGAGTCATCAATGAGCCCACTAGTCTCAGCTGGGCTTATACAACTCTCCACCTAGCTGTATAAATCGGCGTAAAGCCTGAATCTGGGCGAAATATATCTACCCCCCTGGATGCAACCAGGTGACTTTACCTTCCTGCTGTCACACTAAAGAAAAAAAAAAAAGGGGGGGGGTTAAATAACTCTCTAATCCCAATCTGAGAGGAGATCCCCTCCTCTCAGCTAATTACCCTAAGGAAGGTACCTACTACTGGACCCCTCCAGAATATGTAAGCACAGGCCTAATTAGGGGAGTGTTCCAAGATGGGGTTCCCAATTTATTTACCCTCCAGCATTAATCAAAACAAAAAAAAATATCAAATTATATATATTTTATGCCAGCTTTGCACTGTATTTCATCTCATTACTATTGCCTGTTATATCATGGTGGAAATAGGGAGAGGAGAGAATAGAAATAAAAATTCAAACATTAACATATATAATCCTTCTCTCCCACTTCCTCCATGTAAAAGGACTTCTTCCGATTCTCTCTGTTTAATATTCTCTAGCAAGGTGACCCCTCGCCTGGCTCTTTCTCTACTTAGTAATCTACCCTCTCCTCCTAATATGATTCTCTTACAAATATGCAAAAATCAATAGATATAGAAAAGAGAAAAAAAAATAAAAAATTATATATAGATATATACACATATACATAGTGTGACAGCAGGAAGGTAAAGTCACCTGGTTGCATCCAGGGGGGTAGGTATATTTCTCCCAGATTCAGGCTTTATGCCGACTTATACAACTAGGGAGAGAGTTGATGAAGCCCAGCTGAGGCTAGTGGGCTCATGGATGATTCATACCTCTAGGGAGAGGGCTGGGCGTCGTGCAGGCAGGGAGTTGATGAGACCAGCTGAAGCTTGTCAGCTCGTTTAAGGCCTCTATAAAAACTCCCAGCTTCATTAGGTGTTTGCTCATGCCTGGACCCAGACCTGTGTGGACTGTCTAGGGAGAGTGAACCCCTGTGCGGTGAGACAAAGCCTGTGTGGCTCTTTGTTTGGACATTTACTAAACCAGGGACTTAGGGACTAGGACAGCACCAGGCTGATCCCAGTTGTTAGTTAGGAAACCTGCATGTTTAGTCAAAGGTCAAGCTGACCAGGGTTTATTTTGTTTATGTTTCTTTTTGCTTTGCTGTGTTTTTGTCACTGTAAATAGAGAAATAAACCGCACCTTTTGATCTTGAAAACCACAACCTCCGTCTGCTGGGCCTGTTTTTGTGTGGGGAGCCCAACCAGGGGGTCACACACACCCGCTACCGAGTTAACCCCCTCACAGTTGGTGGAGAACCAGTGGCAGTTTTTTTTTAAGCCAGCATGGAGGAGATACTGAAACAGCTGGCTCTAGCAAATGCCAATCAACAGCAGACAAATGCAGGTTTGCAAAAGAGCCTTGCAGCTCAACAACAGAGCTTCGCAGCCCAGCAACAAGCCCAGCAGCAATCTGAGGCCCGCTTCATAGACCTGTTGCAGAAGCAAGAGCAGAGACTACAACAACAGATGGAAGCAGTAATGCAGCAACGTCCGCAGACCAGTGAGGAAAGCCGTCCCACTAATACCGCGTCCTTTGGGGTGAGTCGTTTATTGACAAAAATGACTGGAGAGCATGATCCAGAGGTATTTTTGACCACATTTGAAAGGACTGCTGAAAGAGAAAAGTGGCCTGAGGAGCAGTGGGCTGGACTGGTGGCTCCTCTGTTAACTGGTGAATCGCAGAAAGCTTACTATGACCTAGAGCCTGACCAAGCAAAAAACTATGTGATGCTAAAAGCTGAAATATTGGCAAGGCTGGGTGTCACCCTGGCTGTCCGGGCTCAGCGTGTGCATAACTGGACTTTCCAGCTTGGAAAACCCCCCAGGTCTCAAATGTATGATCTCATTCACCTGAGCAGGAAGTGGCTACAGCCAGAGACTTTGTCCGCACCGGAGATTGTGGAACGTGTTGTGATGGATCGTTTCTTGAGAGCTCTTCCTACCGCCATTCAAAAGTGGGTAAGCCATGGAGACCCAGAAACGGCCGGTAAACTTGTGGATCGTGTAGAGAGATACTTGGCTGCAGAGAACCTGACGGCCTCTTCCAGAGACTCTCGGACTTTCCACCCTAAGACCAGACCATCCCCAGGGGCGGATAAGATGATTCCAAGGGGTGAGGGTGGAGAGAGTGAGAGGGTGGGAGCTCTGCCCAGGGTTTGGCGAGAACAGCCTGGGAAGTCGGGGGCTCAAGAGGCAGCCAAAAGGATTGTTTGCTACCGCTGCCGGCAAGCGGAACATTTTGCAGCAAATTGCCCGGTTGTGGAGGAACCCATGCAATGTGACTTTCTGACGGACAGACGTCAGTCGCTGTGTGCGACAGTCGCATGCACTGCCATTCGGGGAACTGAGAAACATTTATGCAAAATGTGTATTAATGGTAGAAATGTTGTGGTATTACTGGATTCAGGTAGCCTTGTGACCCTGATAAAGGCTGAATTAGTTAAAACAGAGGTCTCTGGGAATAGCAAGGTAGCTGTTATTTGTGTGCATGGGGACACCCGAGAGTATCCAGTGACTACAGTGTGTTTCAAGACCCCCAAAGGTACCCTCTCTCATCCAGTGGGGTTAGTATCTCAACTACCGCATGATGCCATTGTGGGAAGGGATTTTCCGAAGTTCTGGGAACTGTGGGATGATCCTGAGCCCCCCACTGGTGCCCCTATGTACCAGGAAGGTGATAGCCAGAACTCCTCTGAGAGTGGTGAAGACTCTCCAGAATTTCCCTTGTCAGTATTGGCAGGCGAGACTCAAGAAACTGGAGAGGAGCCCACCTCCTCAGACGAAAACCTACCGTCTGTGGAGTTTTCTGATCTTGAGGTTCACAGGGAAAATTTTGCCACAGAACAGTTAAAAGACCCCGCCCTAATAAAGGCACGGGAAAACGTAGTGGAAATAGATGGCGAGTTAGTGAACCCAGATAATACCTGCACTTACCCATACTTCAGCGTAGAGAAGGACCTACTGTATCGGGTGGCAAAAAGGGCAGAAGAAACCGTTGAGCAGCTTGTGGTGCCCAAACCTTACAGGAAGTTGGTGTTGGAGTTGGCCCATGGGCACATTCTTGGAGGTCATCTGGGGACAGAGAAAACCCGAGAGAGGGTATTACAGAGATTCTATTGGCCTGGGGTGATGAAGGACATAGAAAATTATTGTTCCTCCTGCCCTGTGTGTCAGAGGTCGGCCCCGATGCCACATTTCCGTAGCCCGCTGGTCCCTCTACCCATCATTGAGGTCCCGTTTGAGAGGATCGCAATGGATTTGGTAGGTCCTATAATCAAGTCCGCTAGGGGGCACCAGTACATATTAGTTATAATGGACTATGCCACCCGTTATCCAGAAGCGATCCCTCTCCGAAATACCTCGGCCAAAACCATAGCCAAAGAGCTATCTCTTGTTTTTAGCCGGGTGGGTATTTGTAAAGAACTGCTTACGGACCAAGGTACACCCTTTATGTCCCGGGTTATGAAAGAGCTGTGTAAATTGTTCAAAGTGACGCAATTGCGTACGTCTGTGTATCACCCCCAAACCGATGGGCTGGTTGAAAGATTCAACAAAACCCTAAAACAAATGTTGAAGAAAGTGGTGGATAGAGATGGAAAGGATTGGGACTGTCTACTTCCTTATTTGATGTTTGCTATTAGGGAGGTGCCCCAATCCTCTACGGGATTCTCCCCCTTTGAGTTACTGTATGGGAGACACCCAAGAGGGCTGTTGAATATTGCCAAGGAAACTTGGGAAAGTGAGAGTTCTCCCCACAGGAGTGTGATTGAGCATGTCGCCCTGATGCAAGATCGAATTGCACAGGTAATGCCCATCGTGAAGGAACATTTGGCCCAAGCGCAGTTGGCACAGCAGAGAGTGTACAACCGTGGAGCCAATACCCGTACCTTTTCCCCGGGGGATAGGATATTGGTACTTGTCCCTACGGTTGAAAGTAAATTCCTTGCCAAATGGCAAGGCCCCTACGAGATAATGGAAAAAGTGAGCGAAGTGAATTACAAGGTCAGACAACCAGGAAGGCGAAAGCCCGAACAGATCTATCACGTTAATCTGTTGAAAGCCTGGAGGGATAGAGAGTCCCTAGTCGCAGAAACTTGGTCACCAGCTCAAACTGGTTGCGTGATTCCGGAGGTTGGAATAGCAGCCACCTTGTCACAACCCCAACAACAGGAGGTTAAGGAGTTTGTGCTTCGCAACAAGGAGGTGTTCTCTGAGCTGCCGGGACAAACATCTGGGGTAGAGCATGATATTATTACCCCGCCCGGTGAAAGGGTGAAGTTAAAACCCTATCGGATCCCAGAGGCCCGACGGGAGGCAATACGGGAGGAAGTACAGAAAATGCTGAACTTAGGGGTGATAGAGGAGTCCCAAAGTGATTGGTCTAGTCCCATTGTGTTGGTGCCTAAACCGGATGGGAGCTGGCGATTTTGTAACGATTTTCGTCAGTTGAACAAAGTTACAAAATTTGACACCTACCCCATGCCACGTATAGATGAGTTGATCGACCGGCTGGGAACAGCCCGATACATGACGACTCTTGACCTCACAAAAGGGTATTGGCAAATTCCCCTGGCCAAGTCGGCCAAAGAGAAAACCGCATTTGTAACCCCAGACGGGGCGTTCCAATATAAGAGAATGCCGTTCGGGTTACAGAATGCGCCGGCCACATTCCAGCGGAAAATGGACCAGATACTGAGGCCCCATCGGAAGTATGCTGCGGCTTACCTGGATGACGTAATTGTCCATAGCACAGATTGGGCCTCACATCTGCCAAAAGTGCAAGCAGTCCTAGACTCTATCCGGGAAGCGGGGTTTACGGCTAACCCCAAGAAGTGTACCATTGGGCAGGAGGAGGCCAAATATCTTGGGTACACCATTGGCAGGGGAGTAATAAAACCCCAACTCAACAAAGTCGAGGCCATCCAGAGTTGGCCACGTCCCAACAGCAAGAAGCAGGTACGAGCCTTTCTGGGAATCGCGGGTTATTATCGGCGCTTCATTCCCCACTTTGCTTCTAAGGCTGTGCCCCTAACCAACCTGACGAAAGGGAAAGGGTCGGTCATGATTAAATGGACCCCCGAGGCTGAGGCAGCATTCCAATTCTTGAAACAAGCCTTATGTAGCCAGCCAGTGTTGTACTCACCCGACTTCTCTAAAGACTTTGTCGTACAAAGTGATGCGTCAGATGTGGGGTTAGGAGCAGTATTGTCCCAGGTCTGGAACGGGGAAGAGCACCCAGTCATTTACCTCAGCAGGAAGTTGAAGTCCCATGAGGTAAATTACGCCACGGTTGAAAAGGAGTGTTTAGCGGTGAAGTGGGCTCTAGATTCCCTTCGGTACTATCTGCTAGGTAGGCACTTTGACATGGTTACGGATCACGCTCCGTTAAAGTGGATGGCTCAAAACAAGGAGACAAATAGAAGAGTAAATAGGTGGTTCCTGGCCCTACAGGAATTCAACTTCACAGTAAAGCATCGCCCTGGCGTTCAAATGGGGAATGTGGATGCTTTGTCTCGAGTACATGAATGCCTGATTGCTGGTGTTCCAACCCCAAGGTTAAAACAAGAGGGGGGGTATGTGACAGCAGGAAGGTAAAGTCACCTGGTTGCATCCAGGGGGGTAGGTATATTTCTCCCAGATTCAGGCTTTATGCCGACTTATACAACTAGGGAGAGAGTTGATGAAGCCCAGCTGAGGCTAGTGGGCTCATGGATGATTCATACCTCTAGGGAGAGGGCTGGGCGTCGTGCAGGCAGGGAGTTGATGAGACCAGCTGAAGCTTGTCAGCTCGTTTAAGGCCTCTATAAAAACTCCCAGCTTCATTAGGTGTTTGCTCATGCCTGGACCCAGACCTGTGTGGACTGTCTAGGGAGAGTGAACCCCTGTGCGGTGAGACAAAGCCTGTGTGGCTCTTTGTTTGGACATTTACTAAACCAGGGACTTAGGGACTAGGACAGCACCAGGCTGATCCCAGTTGTTAGTTAGGAAACCTGCATGTTTAGTCAGAGGTCAAGCTGACCAGGGTTTATTTTGTTTATGTTTCTTTTTGCTTTGCTGTGTTTTTGTCACTGTAAATAGAGAAATAAACCGCACCTTTTGATCTTGAAAACCACAACCTCCGTCTGCTGGGCCTGTTTTTGTGTGGGGAGCCCAACCAGGGGGTCACACACACCTGCTACCGAGTTAACCCCCTCACAATAGATATACATAGATATACCTCCATATATACCCATATACATATACACACACATACATATACATATTTATATTAACTCAGCCTAACCTTTCATGTCATTATTATCACAATTACTCATTATACCATGGTAAAGATAGGAGGAGAAAGAAGATAAACTAATATACAAATTAAATATATTGAATTGGCATTTCCCATAGATAAACATAAACCATGTCAAAGGACTTCTTCCAATTCTCCCTCTTTAATATTCCCCTTCAAGAACCCCATATATAGCCTCTTCTCCATTTAATAACCCGTCATTTTCTCATAATATGTTTGTCCTACAGCTTATGTGGGGGGTGGGGTAAAAAAAAAAAAAAATTTATAAACCCCTAGTGTCTAGATTCCCCTTTTACCCCTCTTCTCAAATATATTAATCAAGTAAAATTGTAGTTCCTAGTTACCTACATTACTCCCTTACCCTCAACCCTTAACCCTTGTGTCTTATTGTGTCCTTATTCTCACTCTCCTATTACCTCCCTTTTGCTCGTGATCTTATAGATCTATAGATATTTATTTATTTTTGTGTTCTTTATATATCATTATTTCACCTACTCCCCTTTGTGCATTCCTTCCCTTTCTCCTCCAATTTCTCCCCTCCCCTCCTCCCCTTTCTATATTCCCACCCTTACCCTCCCCCCCAACTCCATTACGTGAAGCTGATCGTGTTCTATTTAGTGAAAAGAAAAAAAAAAAAACCCATAACATGGGTTTATTTGTAATAATATTTAGTGACAGAAAAAAAATAAAAAAGGGGGAACCCCAAACATGGGTAGCGGTATAGCAGTAGTTACCACCCGCCATGTTCCCTCACAATCTCACCCTAAACCCCACAATTATTCATCAATCAATTGTCCCCTTAAAAAAAAACAAAAAAAAACACACACATCAACCATAATGTTCCCTTCTTCCCCTTTCCCACCCCACAATTCTTTAATTCGGTTATATATTATGGTATCATTGTTTCATGGTATTTGGGGCCCTGAAAAAAAAAAAAGGGGAGGGGGGAAGGGCTATTACACCGACTTTACCTAAATTAAGATTACCCACTGGACATCCCTCTCAAAATACCGAATTGATTCTCACAGAATTTCATAAATTTTACACCAGACTGTATAGTCCACCGACTTAAAATGGGTCAACGACCACTTCCGGTTCCGACGCCGCATGAGGAAACTGCACCTCCTCACAGCTCCCGCACCAGGACCCAAAAACAGCTTATAAAGCCAGCCAGAGCGGCCCCTCGTAGCCATCCTCTTCACCCGGGCTACCCCCTCACTACCATGGACCGCTTCCTGGAAAAAAGCGGCGCTCGCTCGTTCGCGGCCGCGGCGCCGGGCAAGCCGCAAATCGAGGCCCCGGCTTCGGCCTACTCCCACGCCGCGGAAGAAGCTCAGGCAGCCGACATGGAGGTGAGCGCTCATCCCTCCCTGCAGATCATCACACCCCCTGCCACTGCATCTCAGGGTCCCTCTATGCTATCTTCACAGCCAGCCACACCAGGGGACATTTCCAGCTCCCCACCCCCCGGGGATGCTGCTGATAGCACCCATCGAATTGCTGCTGCTGTAGCAGCTCTTCTCTCCCCCATGATCTCTGCCTCGGTGGAAAAGGCAGTCAACGCAGGCATGCAACAAATTAAAGCCCAACTTGCTGAACACTCCACTAGGCTCAATGAAATGGAACACCGCCTCTCTGAGGTTGAAGATGAACTCTATCAAGCGCAAGCCACAGAACAGTCGCAGGACAAAACAAATCAGTACATCATTCAAAAATTAGAAGATTTGGAAAATAGGTCGAGAAGGAGCAACTTGCGATTTGTAGGTGTCCCCGAATCGCTTCCCTCAGCAGCTACGGCTGAATTCTGCTCAAAACGCATCCCGGAGGCTTTAGGCCTTTCAGGCCTGTTCACAGTGGAACGCGCACACCGTATGGGGTTGTCAGGGGATACGCACCTGATCAGCGAGTCCGTTGGAGCAGAGAGAGGTCACCCGTACGGATCCGACTCACGGGCCCCTGGTAGTGCAGACAGGAGGCACGGGAGTGCGGAAGGGTAAGAGAGCCTGAGAGTGGTTCAAGAGAGCGGCTCCGGGTCCTGGGTTCAGAAGGGTAGCGAGCCAGGCGGGCTGCAGGCAGGTAGGTAGGCAGGCCGGTATACCGAGCAGCGTAGCGGGGCAGAAGCAGAAGGGGCGGTCAGACAGGCAGGGTTCGGCAACGTTCGGGCAATGTGGCACAGCGGGGTAGGCAGGTTCAGGGTCAAAGACAGGCCGAGGTCGGGTGCAGGCAGATAGCAAGGAAAGTCCAGTAACAAGCCGGGTGGTCAGAAGGTCGGATTCCAGGCGAACAACAGGAGCAGGATACACAGGGGACTGCAGATCAGACAGCACTGGTCTGAAGTGTTCCAGTAGTTTAAATAAGCAAACCGGCGTGCGCGGGCGCGCGCACGGCGCGCGCGTGCACGCGCCCGCAATGCGCGCACATGCACCCGCACGCACCGGCGTGCACAGGCACGCGCACCCGCGATCCAGGAAGTGTACCAGCGCAGATGGAAACATGCAAAACCACAGCGCGCATCGGCGCACGCGAACGCACACCGAAGCGACCACCGACGCGCCCGGCAAGGTACGTACACTGACAGTGCCCCCCCCTTTAGGGCAGCCTCCGGATGCCCAATTGAGCGATCTTCGTGGCGTTAGACCTCCTGAAAGCTTGCATGAGTTCCTCCGCATGTATGCCGTTTTCGGGTTCCCAAGAATTATCCTCTGGGCCGTAACCCCTCCACTTAATCAGATATTGTACCTGGTTGTGTCTCTTCCTACAGTCCAGGATTGCCTCTACCTCAAACTCCTCCTCGCCGTCAATCAGAACCGGTTCCGGTGGGCCAATGTTACGGCCAGCGAAGGGGTTAGGGACAACCGGCTTTAACAGAGTCACATGAAAGACTGGATGGACCTTCAGGGAGTTGGGTAGGTCGAGCTCATATGCTACATTGTTGATCCTCCGTTTTACCGAGAAAGGTCCCATGAACTTAGGGCCCAATTTCCTGGACGGGCAGGCCATCTTTAGGTTAATCGTGGATAACCACACCTGGTTGCCGGGCTCCAGAATGAGTTCCCCTCTCCTTTTCCTATCAAACATCCTCTTGTTGTACTCCTGGGTCTTGGACATGGTCTCCTGTAGAAGTTTGTTATTGAAGAAGAAGAAATCCATTGTTTCGGATACCGCAGGGACAGTGCATTCGGGTATGGTACTTGGCAAGAAGGAGGGATGGAATCCATAGTTGGCAAAGAATGGGGTTTGCTTAGTGGCAGAGTGCAGGGAATTGTTGTAAGCGAATTCAGCAATGGGGAGTAGGGAGGCCCAATCATCCTGGGAGAAGGAGGAAAAACAACGGAGGTACTGCTCCAATGTTTGGTTGGTCCTCTCAGTTTGGCCATTCGTCTGGGGATGATATGCCGAAGAAAAAGCCAACTTGATTTCCAGGGAATCACAAAGAGCCTTCCAAAATCTGGAGGTGAACTGGGCGCCTCGGTCTGAGACAATACTTGCCGGAACTCCATGAAGCCTCACTATTTCCCTGATAAAAACCCTTGCCGTTTCCAAGGCGGAAGGTGTACCTTTCATGGGCAAAAAATGAGCCATCTTGGACAGCCTGTCAACGACAACGAAGATTGTGGAGAACCCTTCGGACAGAGGGAGCTCCACTATAAAGTCCATCGACACCATCTTCCAGGGTCTTTCAGGGACAGGTAGAGGTTTTAGTAGACCCCAGGCCCTCATCCGGCTATTCTTGTTCCGGGAGCAGGTGTTGCATGAGTCCACGTATCTCTTGCAGTCACTACCCAGCTGCGGCCACCAGAACGTGCGCTTGATGAGCTCGGCCGTTTTCAAGGTACCAAAATGTCCGGCCAACTTGTGGTCATGGCAAAGCTCCAAAACAGCTATCCGAAGACCCTCAGGGACCAGAATCTTGCCCTCGTGCCTGATCAGACCATCTTGTGCCCTGACACAGTCCTCCGGAAGCAAGGTCAAGCCAGCAGACGCCCGCTTAATACGGGGCATAAGGTCTTCTTGGAGTAGCAGGAAGTTCCCGGCAGGGAGGATGGTGTCAACAGGTAAGTTCTCCTCAGGAGTGCTGAACATTCGGGACAGTGCGTCCGGTTTAATGTTTTTTGAGCCCGGCCTGTAGGTGATGTGGAACAAAAACCTTGAGAAAAAAAGTGCCCACCTTGCCTGCCTTGGCTTCAACCTCTTGGCTGTTCTCAGGTACTCGAGGTTCTTGTGGTCCGTGTAAACCAAAATGGGGTGTGCCGCCCCCTCGAGCAGGTAACGCCATTCTTCTAATGCGGCCTTGATAGCCAGGAGTTCCCGGTCACCCACGTCATAGTTACGTTCCGCCGTGGAAAGCTTGCGCGAGAAGAAGGCCACTGGAAAAAGTAAGGCTTTAGCCCCCTGACGCTGGGATAGCACAGCCCCCACTGCATTTTCGGACGCGTCCACTTCCAGGACGAAAGGTACTGCGGGATCAGGGTGCTTCAAGATGGAGGCAGAGACAAATAACTCCTTCAGTTTATCAAAGGCAGCTTGGGCTCTAGGGGACCAGTAGAAGCGGTCTCCTTGTTTGGTCAGTTCGGTAAGGGGGGCGACAATTGCAGAGAAACTTCTGATGAACTTCCGGTAGAAATTGGAGAATCCGATGAAGCGCTGGACCCCTTTTTTATCTGTGGGGGCAGGCCAGTCCAGGATAGCCGACACCTTCTGAGGGTCCATTTTAATGCCCTCAATTGAGATGATCAGACCGAGAAACTGGATGCTTTGCCGCTCGAACTCACACTTCTCTGGCTTGGCGTAAAGCCCATGTCGTCTAAGCCGAACAAGGACATTCCGGACATGCCTGCGATGGTCGTCTACAGAGGATGAGAATATTAAGATATCGTCCAGGTATACTATGACGAACAAGTCCAGGTAATCACGGAAGATGTCATTGACAAAATGTTGAAAGGTAGCCGGCGCGTTACACAGTCCGAACGGCATAACTAGGTACTCGTAGTGCCCGAACCGTGTGCGGAAGGCCGTCTTCCACTCATCCCCTTCTCGAATGCGGATCAGGTTGTACGCTCCTCGGAGGTCAAGCTTGGTGAATATGACCGCCGTTCCCAGCCTTTGGAACAGTTCCGGCACGAGAGGTAAGGGGTAACGGTTTTTAATGGTGATCCTGTTCAACTGCCGATAATCAATACAGGGGCGTAGGGAATGGTCCTTTTTTTCAACGAAAAAGATACCCGCACCTGCAGGTGAGGTGGACGGGCGGATGAACCCTTTCTTTAGGTTGTCGTCAATGTAGACTTTCAAGGTACCCAATTCCTGCTCAGTCAGCGGGAAGATCCTCCCAAAAGGTACTTCGGTCCCAGGCAAAAGTTCTATAGGGCAATCATATGGTCTGTGAGGAGGAAGGGTTTCTGCTCCCTTCTTACTGAACACGTCCAGAAAATCATGATAGGGCTCAGGGATGGTTTTCTGAAGGTCAGGGTCTGTGCCCAGACAGAGCAGGTGAGGGTGGTCGGAAGAGACTTGTTGCAGGCAGTGTTGCAGGCAATAATCAGAGAGGAATTTAACTCTCCCTGTAGCCCAGTCTATGTCGGGGTTATGGGCTTGCAGCCAGGGCATCCCCAGAATGACGGGGAATAGCGGAGAGGAGATGGCATCCAGACTTAGGAACTCCTGATGGTGGGTTGCCACCGAGGCCATCAAAGGGACGGTTTCCTGAGTGACGGGGCCGGATTTGATAATAGAGCCATCAGCGAGATGTACTGCAAGTCCCCGGGGTTTCGGCTGCAGGGGAATGTGATGACTGGCAGCAAATGTCAAATCAATAAAGCAGCTGCATGCCCCCGAATCAATTATGGCGGGTACTAGGATTGCGGAAGTCCTTCCGGGGAGCTGTAAAGAAATGGAAAGAGCCAAGTGAGAAGTTGGATTAGGCAACAAAGAGGCACAAGTAGAAGAGACAGGCAGGCACTTACGCATCTTAGCCGGACAGGATCTCACGTAGTGTCCCGGTTCGCCACAATACATGCACAGATTGTTACTACGCCTATGCTGGCGTTCTTCGGGAGAGAGCGATGGGCGCAGTAAGCCCAGTTGCATGGGTTCTGGGTCATCTAACGCCGGAAACGGGGGCGCCGGAGGTGCAAGACGGGCCGGGTTTGAGACCTTGGGGAGCAACCAGGTGGGTTGGGGCTGACTGGAGGTCCTCTCGGAGCGACGCTCTCTCAGGCGTCGGTCTATCTGAATTGCCAGATCTATTAACTTGTCCAGGGTTTGAGGAACTCCGACACGTGCTAGCTCGTCCTTGAGCTGATCCGACAGGCCCATCCGGAATTGGTAGCGCAAAGCAGCGTCATTCCACTCTGTGTCAGAGCTCCAACGTTTGAATTCTGCCGCGTAATCCTCGGCCGCTCTGCGACCTTGTAGGAGGGAGTGGAGAACAGATTCTGCAGTAGCCGCTTGTTGCGGATCCTCATAGAGTTGAGACATCGCGGCAAAGAACGTGGCAAGGGTCTCCAAGGAGGCATCTTTCTGCTCTAGAAGGCGGTGAGCCCAGGCCTGCGGCTCGTCGGTCAGTAGGGAGATGACGAAGCCCACTTTGGTTGCTTCCAGGGAAAAAGTGCGGGGTTGTAGGGCGAAGAAAAGCTCGCAAGCGTTGCGGAACGCTCGGTATTTGCTGCGATTGCCCGCAAACTTCTCGGGTGTAGGGACCCTGGGTTCCGGAGGAAGCATGACGACGGAGGGTGTAGCCGGATATCCCGTGGATGTGGTGCCTTGCGGGCTGGCAGGCGAGGACAGGACTTGAACTCTTTCCTCCAACCTGGTATAGCCGGCTTGGAGGTCTTTCACGGCTTGCGTCAGCCCGTTCAGGTGTCGGCATAATTCCTCCATGGGATCCCTCCCCTGCTCGGACTCGGACATGGCTGTCTGATACTGTCAGGGGATACGCACCTGATCAGCGAGTCCGTTGGAGCAGAGAGAGGTCACCCGTACGGATCCGACTCACGGGCCCCTGGTAGTGCAGACAGGAGGCACGGGAGTGCGGAAGGGTAAGAGAGCCTGAGAGTGGTTCAAGAGAGCGGCTCCGGGTCCTGGGTTCAGAAGGGTAGCGAGCCAGGCGGGCTGCAGGCAGGTAGGTAGGCAGGCCGGTATACCGAGCAGCGTAGCGGGGCAGAAGCAGAAGGGGCGGTCAGACAGGCAGGGTTCGGCAACGTTCGGGCAATGTGGCACAGCGGGGTAGGCAGGTTCAGGGTCAAAGACAGGCCGAGGTCGGGTGCAGGCAGATAGCAAGGAAAGTCCAGTAACAAGCCGGGTGGTCAGAAGGTCGGATTCCAGGCGAACAACAGGAGCAGGATACACAGGGGACTGCAGATCAGACAGCACTGGTCTGAAGTGTTCCAGTAGTTTAAATAAGCAAACCGGCGTGCGCGGGCGCGCGCACGGCGCGCGCGTGCACGCGCCCGCAATGCGCGCACATGCACCCGCACGCACCGGCGTGCACAGGCACGCGCACCCGCGATCCAGGAAGTGTACCAGCGCAGATGGAAACATGCAAAACCACAGCGCGCATCGGCGCACGCGAACGCACACCGAAGCGACCACCGACGCGCCCGGCAAGGTACGTACACTGACAGGGGTCCTTCAATCCCGAACGTAAAACACCCCGACCTATTATTGCCAAGTATCTCAATTATGCCGACAAATCCATCATTCTTCAGACATTCAGACAGTCCCCTTCTCTCCAAATAGACGGGGTAAAAATCCTAATTTTTGCGGACTACTCGATTGAAGTCACCAAGAAAAGAAAAGCTTTTCAACCGATATGTACTGAACTCTTCAAGCAACACATAAAATTTACCCTGGCCTTTCCTGCAACTCTACGCCTCAAATCGCCGAAAGGGGATCAACTTTCCTTCCAGGATCCGGCGGAAGCAGAATCTTTTCTCCGCTCCCTAAGGGGTGAATCACACCCCCACACACCCTCCAAGTCGAATTCCAGTCCACGAGCGTTGGAACAGAGAAGCCCCCGCAAGGACTCTCCAAAACGTTTTACACCTTCTGGTCCAGAACAGCGCTACCAAAACTCCCGTTGATGGACTGCCTTACACCGCCATGAACTTCCTTCCTCACCATTACAGGTCGTATGCTCTTTTTTTTGTTCTGTCAACTCGAGTGTCGGGGATACACGATCTACTTATCGTGCTCTCCATTTATCCTCAATCAGGCACTGTCACCCGAGTGATCACCCAGTGATCTTTCCCACAACGGCTCTGAATCCGTGTGCCGTTCCATCCATTCCATCTTATTTTTTATTTTTATTTTTTCCCATCTTATGTGGTTCAATCAATATATTGTTTCATATGTTATGCCTAAAACCATTCTTTTTTCTCTTTTTCCCCCTACCAGGGTGGTAATGCGTGCGCACATGCCTACAGGCCGCACTGCACACTAGTTCATTTCTACTGTACTTGCCCTCCCTGACTCCGCTGTGTGATTTTTTTTCTTTTTGGCTCCCTGCCATAACTCCATTCCAGGGGTCCCTCGCACTTTATCGAGGTCCCCGGGGCGCTCAGGCACAATAACTGGTCTTTCATTTCCGAGACGGGTCATGTATGGGGAGCTACCTTGCACAGCGAACTCATGCGGAAAAAAGCGAAGTTCTTTATGATGCTCACGTTAATTTGTTGTTTTGTTTTACTTTGTTCTCTTTTCCTTTACCCCCCCTCATCCCCCCTCTCCCCACTCCACATTTCAACATGCACTCCTTACCCGAGGGCTCCACACACAGATGCTCACATCACTAACGCGCCTAAACTTTACCTCTTGATCCCTGCCTATAATCTTACAGCTACTAAAGCGCCGCCTCTACACCTTATCATCCACGATATCTTAAGGTAATCTCATGGCATGTGAGGGGTCTCCGCTCTCCTAACAAGAGAATGAAGATTCTTCGCCACCTCAAAAGGCTAAAAGCGGACATAGCATTACTTCAGGAATCCCACCTTTCGGCATCTGACTTCAGTCGATTGCAGAAACTCTGGGTTGGAACAGTCTTGGGTTCAGAATCGGTTGGACGGAAGGCTGGGGTCCTCCTTCTTTTCAACAAAAACCTCCCTTGTACTGTTCTATCCACGCATACAGACAACCAAGGACGCTTCATCTCCTCCAGGGTTAGAATTGGGTCAAAAGAAATAGTGATTTCCAATGTATACGCCCCCAACAGTCCCACAAAGACATTTAATCCCAGCTCTCCACTTGGCTCCTCAACACTTCTCACTTACCCCACCTAGTTGGGGGAGATTTTAATGACCTCATGCATCCTACAGACGATAGGTCCTCTCCAAAACAAACCACACCGGCGCCTGCTGGAATTACTCCCACACTATTTGCCTCCACTATGGACTCCCTCCATCTTACAGACATCTGGCGCTTAACACACCCGGTAGACAGGGAATTCACCTTCTATTCTAATCCTCACAAGATCCTCACTAGGATCGACTATTTTTTGGGGACCGACAGTATCATCCCCCTGGTTTCAGACGCAGAGATCGGAGACATAGCCATTTCGGATCCAATGCCCAAATACTCCTTACCCTAGACAATCTAGACCTCCCCCCCCACCCTAACATCTGGCGCTTCCCTTCCTTCCTCCACAATAATGCTGACTTTCGCGCTTACATGGAACGAGCATGGGAGGAGTTTTCCTCCGCGAATGCTCCACATGCAGGGGACCCGAACCTTCTCTGGGATGCTGGAAAAGCATACTTGAGGGGTCGGATCATCTCATATGCCACTTCCTTTAAAAGAAACGCACTATCGAAATTCAAGCTGGCCAGCGACAGACTTCACCTCGCACAACGCAATCTAGCCGCCTCGACGTCACCGGCAAACAAGGCGGAGTGGTCCGCGGCTAAAACTGCCTATGACACCTGGGCGGACACCCTGGAACTCACAAAAAAATCTCACCTAGATGCCTCCCTTCATAAATTTGGTAACAAAGCTGGCAAACTCCTATCCAGACTCTGTAAGGGGGCACACCGCCCGACGCACATCACCTCACTGCGGGACCGCACGGGAACTACACACTCTACCCCACTTCGCATAAATAAAACCATGCTGGAATATTACACAGCCCTTTATGCACCCGATCCCATTGACCATAAAATAGCCCAAGCTTTCCTTGAAAAAATTAATCTACCAACTATCTCAACTGCCCTTCTAGATTCCCTGAATGCCCCTATCTCCCTCGTTGAAATAGAAGGCACTATACATGCTCTCCGCCCCTCTAAAGCCCCTGGCCCGGACGGCTTCACAAGTGAATTTTATAAAACTCTCCAAAATATAACTGCGCCCATGCTCCACTCGGTCTATTCCAACATCTGGGCGGGAGGTCCCTATCTACCGACAGGCAACCAGGCCATCATTAAGCTACTTTCTAAAAAGGGCAAAGATCCTCTGGATCCGGGCTCATACAGGCCTATTTCACTACTCAACCTGGATGTCATAATTTTCTCGAAGATTGTGGCTTCCAGACTAGCAGTCATCCTCCCGGACCTCATTTACCCGGCACAATCAGGATTCGTGAAAGGGCGGACAGCCACCCTTAACATACGTAAGGTTCTCCTGGCCCTTGAACGAGCCAAACAGGACCCTACGGGAGATTATGCCATCATAACGTTAGACGCTGAAAAAGCTTTTGACAATGTAAGCTTTGACTGGCTTTCCCTCACTTTGTCTAAAATGGGATTCACAGGCCCTTTCTGTCATCTTATCAATGCCATGTATACAGCGCCCTCAGCTAGACTTGTTGCGGCTGGAATCCTCTCAGAGGATTTCCGCCTCCATAAAGGGACCAGACAGGGTTGTCCTCTCTCCCCCCTCCTGTTCAACTTAGCCTTAGAACCTTTGTCTAGATACCTTTCCCAGATAGCCCCTTTACGAGGCATCAAAATAGGCAAAGCGGAACTTCGCACCTCACTATTCGCCGACGACGTCCTCATATTCACGGGCAACCCCAGTAACGACATGTCGATCATTAAAACTACCTTTGACGAATTTCGACTGTGCTCCGGCCTCCGTATCAATTATTCCAAGAGCGAGATTCTCCCTATAGGGACACACTCCACACCCCCCTGGGCTCACCACTCTCTGTTTAAGGTTGCATCTTCTCACATCACCTACCTAGGTATAAAGATTGGGAAATTGCCCTCTTCCATCTATCACCTCAATTACCCCCCCCTCTTCACAAAACTTTATCAGGAACTGTCAAACTGGATGGATCTTCCCCTCTCGCTCCTAGGAAGGTGTCACCTTATCAAAATGATTAGCTTCGCCAGACTGCTTTATCCTTTGCAAACCATTCCCTTGCTTTTGAAACATAAAGATATCAAACTCCTAAACTCCAAAATTTCACAGTTCATCTGGCACGGCAAAAGACCTTGGATAGCCTTTAAAAAACTACACCTTCCTAGAAGCGACGGGGGTATCGGTCTACCTCATATTAGATTGTATAATTTAGCATGTCTGTTCAGGACCAGTTTAGATTGGATAGCTCAATCATCCCAATACTCTAATTACGTCCTGGAATCCGAAATGGCTCACCCGCACTCTCTGGTGGCCCTTCTACACTGCAGATGGAAAACTGTCCCCCCACCTTATCAACACAATCTCCTGCTAAGGGACACAGCTATAGCTTGGAGAGAAATCAGAAAAACACTCAAGTTATCTCCTTTCATCTCTCCCCATTTACCAATCCAAGGCAATCCTGACTTCATCCCTGGTCTCCACTACAAAGCCTTTTCGGTCTGGCAGGCTCAAGGTCTGTCACATTTCTCCTCACTGTGCGATGGCAACACTGGAAAACCACTGCCCTTTTCTACAATATCCTTGTTTTTTTCTCTGCCCCCCTCTCACGTATTTCATTATAACCAATGCATTAGCTTCTTATCTAACACGTGTAAAGACAACCTCCAGAGATTCGAAAACAGCTTTTCTGAACGTTTACTGCGAAGTGGACGTTATAAAATCACGGACATCTACAGACCTCTCCTGCAAGAATCTTCCCCGTCTATGTCCTCCTCCTCTATTGCGAACTGGGCTAGGGATTTCCCAGTTCCAGATATAACGAAAAAAATCCTATCTGGCCTGCAGAAAACCCTTCGACTGACACCCAACGAAATTTGGAGAGAAACCCAACTCAAGATCGCACACCGGGCTTATATCCCATTTATCTCTCCTAACTCCAATAGAGATGGCGCCTCCTGCCCTCTATGCAAGGCACACAGACCTTCTCTCTCCCACCGCTTCTGGTCCTGCTCCTTCATTTCCTCATTTTGGGATCAAGTCCTATCCTATATATTCAAAATCACTCTGCTGAAACTCCCCAAAGACCCTTTACTTCTAATATTTGGTTATTGGGACCCTATATTGTTACCCTGGTCTCTATCGCCGGCTGCAACGATCCCCTCAGGGACTACCAAACGTCCCTCCTCGAAAGACTGGATTTTACTTTGTTTGCTTATCGCGAGGAGACTCATTCTTAGGCACTGGATCTCTCCCCAAAGCCCTTCTCTCATCCAACTCGAAAAGGACTGCCTCAACCTCTTTTACAAAGAACGACTTCTTACGGACTTTAAAGAACCCAGATCTAGAGCTCGCTTTCTCTACAGATGGGAATCCTTCATCATAACAACCCTCTCGGCAGCGGATCAGGCAGCTCTGGAACAACTCTCTTTCTCGTACGCTGACCCTTTCCCAATTGGGCTGTAAATCTTGATGACATTGCACAGTCTATACATTCCGGATGGCCCACCAGGGCTGTTCTTTTCTCGGGACCATTCATGTAATGGAATGATCAGCACACCACTGTCTCTGGAGCTCTCTCCCCCCCCCCCCCGTTTGTTTTGATTTTTCCCCTATTCCTGATTCTAAACATAGGGGCGCGTAGACAGATCCATCCAGTATTCCACCTTCCGGTTGCATTGCTTTTTAGGTATTTATCTAGGATGACCTGCAGTACCCTCACTAGGTGAGAATTTTGTGTATACAGCACCCTCTCTTCATATCTTCATATCTTCATATCTTCATAACTTCATAACCCCATAAGGTTAGTCTTCAAGTGAGCTAGTGTCATGTGCTACATTTTGTTTTGCCCTACCTGTTGTACCCATCTAGCTACACCGATATTCCTATGTACCTTTGTTTTAAACCTGATTAACAGCATTATGTTCTCTTATGTTCTCTTTTGTACTTGTGTACTTATCTTTACACCTGTTCAAGTGTCTTTCATTATTCCAATAAAAACTTGTTAAAAAAAAAAAAAAAAAAAAAAAATGGGTCAACTAAGGCAGACGAATTCTTTCGAGACGTCCAATTACCCAAACTAACTCACGCTCACATGGAGCTGATGGAAAAAACTTTGCGGAAGTAGAGATTAATATGGCCATAAAAACTATCCACCCTTCTAAAGCCACAGGGCTGGACGGCTTCTCAGGACACTATTATAAAAAGTATCAAGAGGTCCTCACCCCCCATTTATGCCCCTACTTTAATGACCTGAGACGAGGAAATAAGATCCCCAATTATGAGAACGCAGCCTATCTACATGTAATACCAAAACCGGGAAAGGATCACGGAGACTGTGCCAATTATTGTCCGATCTCCTTGATCAATACGGATTTAAAAATATTAACTAAAGTGCTGGCATTTAGATTAAACTCTTTCCTCCCACGCTATATACATCCAGACCAGGCGGGCTTTGTCCCAAACTGCCAGGCATCGGATCAGACCTGTAGGATAATAAATTCAGTCTGACTGGGATGGTAAGGGACCTAGACAGGGCATTCTGCTTTCGTTGAACATCCAGAAGGCGTTTGATTCCCTCTCCTGGGACTATTTGTTCGACGTGTTACGTCGCTTTGGCTTTGGAGAACGCGTTCTGGCCCTCCTTCAGGACGCTGTATGAAACCCCGACCGCATCATTGATGCTTAGGGATTACTCCTCCCAATCCCTTGCTATCAGGAGGGGAACTAGGCAGGGATGCCCATTGTCTCTGCTATTATTCGCTCTAGCGATAGAGCCCTTGGCTATAAGGATTCACACCTGCCCTGATATCAGAGGTATAGTCTGTGGGGATGGTGAGCATAAATGCCTTTCTTTTACTGATGACCTGCTGCTGGCTTTGTCTTCACCAATCACTTCCCTCACTAATTTATATGCAATTTTACAACCATTCTCTGAGATCTCAGGTCTACACATTACCCACAGCAAATCTAGGGCTTTAAATCTCTCTTTGCAGAGTCCCACGCAGAAAACGCTAGAACAGTCTTACCAATTCTCATGGGAGCTGGAGGCTCTTCCATACCTTGGAATATACGTTTGACCGCATCTATTCAAACGCTGTATAAACTAAACTACCCTGCCCTTTTCAAAAGACTGACTGGTGACCTGGCCAGATGGCAGATTCACCCCCCATCGTGATTCAGCAGACTACACTAGATTAAAATGAACATACTATCGAAGGTTCTATATTTGTTCCGCACTATACCTGTGTCATTAGTTCGAACTGATCTTCAAGCCTTTCAAAATAAAATTCTCCGGTTTATTTGGGGCGAAAAGAGGCCTAGGGTGAACTTAAGGACAATGTATACCCCAAAAAGAAAAGGGGATCTTGGCTTGCCCGATCTATTGAAATACTTTAACGCGGCCCAATTGGCCCAACTCACCAGATTTCATTCCCAACATCCCTGAGCAATATGGATGACTATGAAATCCTATTCCTGTCGCCCTGCACCAATTTCACATATTATGTGGCTCCCAATGAAGGAGAGACCAATCATACTATGTCCTACTCTTTCCTTCTCACTAGAAATTTGGGATAGACTTTCTCGGACTCAAGTCACCCCATAATCCATTAGCACCTCTATTAAGAAATAAGGAATTCACCCTGGGCCTCACTCCCCCCACATTTAAATGGTGGACCAATAAGGGATTAATATGGATCGCAGACCTCTGTGATCACAGGGTATGCTTGTGATCACAGGGGTATGCTATCTGAAAGCTCACTGGTAGAAAAAAATCAAATACCATCCTCTGAACGCTATAGATATGCCCAAATACATCATTATATACAAACAGTAGCTCGTAAGGGTGATTTAGCGACAATGACTCCCATGGAGCATCAGTATAGACAACATGATAAACTCAGGGGACACATATCAGCTATATATACAATCTTGACGAATATCTCAACTAAATTGAACTATATGCTCCAATGGGAACAAGATATTCAGGAAACCCTTGAATTAGAGGAATGGCACGCGATATCAGAAGCAGCATCTAGATCGCTCAATAATACCTCTATTATAGAGGCTAACTATAAGGTCTTATTGAGATGGTATTTGGTACCGGCCAGACTGGCCACCTTTGTACCCGGAGCCACCACTAGGTGCTTTAGAGGCTGCGGCCAAGTGGGATCCACCTATCACATATGGTGGACATGCCCCAAAGTCAGGAGATTTTGGATCAGGGTCTACAATTTTATATGTACCCTTACCCAGATTAACCTAACAAAATCTGTGAAACACGCCCTCCTGGGTGGTGGGGTAGCCTCTAGAGCCAAAAGATGGCTTTTTACATTTATATTAATTTCAGCTAAAATAACAATAGCCAGAAACTGGAGATCCGCTGCCCTGCCATTAAACGCAAAATGTCGTGGCTTATGGTAAATGAAAGGTTAACAGCAATAGTACAAGACAAGATGAAGATGTTTCACAGAGTTTGGGACCCATGGATTAGATACCTGACAAATGACCCCAGGACACTCACAAACTAGATTTTATTATCAAGAGATAGGTCTCTGAGCACGGAGTCATAGTTCCCCTCCCCTAGCCTTCCCTTCTTTGCTCTCTCCTTTGCCCTTTTTCTCTATTTTGTTTTACCCTCCCTCTTTTAATAATGTTACTTATTGGGTTTTAAATTTTTGGTTATATATGTTGTGTCGTTTCTCTTATTCATTCTCGGCAGACCATAGTCTACTTGGGCAGTGGGGGGAGACGCCCGTGCGACGGAGGAACCAGACTCCCCCGATAGTCGGTTGGGGAGCTGGTTCTTCCCAGTGGGTGGAACATACCCTAAGGCCTAGGATTGACAACATGATTCAGGTCATAGACACAGTGGCACTGTATACAATTAGGGATGAGCCGAACACCCCCCATTCGGTTCGCACCAGAACCTGCGAACAGACCTAAAGTTTGCGCTAACTTTAGAACCCTATTAAATACAATGGACTCGAACGTTTGAAATCAAAAGTGCTAATTATCAAGGCTAATATGCAAGTTATTGTCATAAAAAGGGTTTGGGGACCCGGGTCCTGCCCAGGGGACATGTATCAATTTCATACCAGACCCTTTATCAGAGCACGCAACCTGGCAGGCCGCAAGAAAAAAAGGTGGGACGAGAGCGCCCCCCCCCTTCTGAACCGTACCAGGCCACATGCCCTCAACATGGGGAGGATGCTTTGGGGGTCTGTGACCCCTCAAAGCACCATGTCCCCATGTTGATGGGGACAAGGGCCTCATCCCCACAACCTTTGCCCGGTGGTTGTGGGGGTCTGCGGGCAGGGGGCTTATCGGAATCTGGAAGACCCCTTTAACAAAGGGGACCCCCAGATCCCGGCCCCCCCTATGTGAATTGGTAAGGGGTACATTGTACCCCTACCATTTCACAAAGAAAGTGTAAACAATTGTAAAAAAACACACAGACACAGTTGGGGAAGTCCTTTATTAAAAATAAAAAAAATTAAAATAAAAAACCCGTTCCAGCGATGTAATCCAGTGTCCCGCCGTGATCTGATGTCCAGTGCTGCAGTCTGCACTCCACACGAAACAGCATTGCCTGAGCGGACCTGATAGGGAACTTCTTCTGCATTGTAATAAATGAATAGACCCCGCCCCTTCTCAAGTTCCCCATCAGGTCCGCTCAGCCAATAGGGCGGGTCACCTTCACTGGGTGTAAGGCTGAGCGGACCTGATGGGGAACGTGAGAAGGGGCGGGTCTATTAATTTATTACACTGTGGAGGAAGTTCCACATCAGGTCCGCTCAGCCAATGACGTAAGCGGGGTCTGAGGTCTATGTCATTGGCTGAGCGGACCTGATGGGGAACTTGAAAAGGGGCGGGTCTGTTCATGTATTACACTGCAGAGGAAGTTCCCCATCAGGTCTGCTCAGCCAATGACGTTTCGTGTGGATTGGAGACTGCAGCGCTGGACATCGGATCAACGCGGGACACTGGATTACATTGCTGGAATGGTTTTTTTTTTTTTTAATAAAGGACTCTACCAACTGTGTCTGTGTGTTTTTTTTACAATTGTTTACACTTTCTTTGTGAAATGGTAGGGGTACAATGTACCCCTTACCAATTCACATAGGGGGGGCGGGATCTGGGGGTCCCCTTTGTTAAAGGGGTCTTCCAGATTCCGATAAGCCCCCCGCCCGCAGACCCCCACAACCACTGGGCAAGGGTTGTGGGGATGAGGCCCTTGTCCCCATCAACATGGGGACATGGTGCTTTGAGGGGTCACAGACCCCCAAAGCATCCTCCCCATGTTGAGGGCACGTGGCCTGGTATGGTTCAGGAGGGGGGGGCGCTCTCTCGTCCCCCCCTCTTTTCCTGCGGCCTGCCAGGTTGCGTGCTCGGATAAAGGGTCTGGTATGGATTTTTGGGGGGAACTCCACGCCATTTTTTTTTTTCGAGTGGAGTTCCCCTTAAAATCCATACCAGACCTGAAGGGCCTGGTAATTGAATTTGGGGGGACCCCCACGCATTTTTTTTTATCAATGACTTTTCTCTGTATTGCCAGGAGCCGACCATTCATTATAGCCACGAGTGCTTTTAAATTACTTTTTTTCCTTCAGAAATGACACTTTGTGCAGGAACAGTTCTAAGAAAGGGAAACAAGCGCTGATTTACAGGCATACTATACACCCCCCCTCCCCCCCCAGGTACGAAATTTAAAGGAATATTTCACTTTTATTGTTTCACTTTAAGCATTATTAAAATCACTTCTCCCAAAAAAACGGCAGCTTTTTAAACTTTTTTTGCATTGATACATGTCCCCTGGGGCAGGACCCGGGTCCCCAAACACTTTTTATGACAATAACTTGCATATAAGCCTTTCAAATTATCACTTTAGATTTCTCCCATAGACTTTTACAGGGTGTTCCGCGGCTTTTCGAATTTGCCGCGAACACCAAATTGTTCGCTGTTCGGCGAACGTGCGAACAGGCAATGTTCGAGTCGAACATGACTTCGACTCGAATTTAAAGCTCATCCCTATATACAATCTATGATTCGTAATTGAGAAAGGCATGTATACCACATTTCTTTGAGTAAAGGAGTTTCCGCCAACATTAGGAGGTGCAATAAGAGGGGGATTCCTCAAGTAAATTAAAATACTTATTGTATGTGTAGCGGACCCCCATAATTGGGGTCGCTATGCCTAAATTTAAGGGTTAGCCTGAGCAGATAGTTAGGCTCAGGCTGTTTGAATTCTTTAAATTGGTTTCTGCTTTGTTGTGGTGTTGCCTGGCAGTACAGTTCCCTTTGACCTGTGGGTGGCGCTGTAGCCCAGGTCTCAGGTTGAACCACAGGTAGAATTGCAGCGCGATTGGGTGTCCTCTCTCGGCAGGCGTGCAGTGGGCGTGGTCTACCCACTGTGCATGCCAGGAGAGGGTACTTAAGGGGCGGACGCCATTAGGTCCGGAGTTCGGAGGCGATCCAGAGGACCCCTTGGTCCTAAGCACGTACCCCACCTTCGGTGGCCCTCATGGCCAGGGGTACGTGTGTGTGTATTCAGTCCCGGACACCTTCGGCCTGAGGCTGCATCGTTTCAGGTAGGCACAGCACCTTTAGCTGAGGCCTACACCATAAGAGGAGTCCCAAGGTGCCCAAGTGGGGGTGACCCGCTCTGAAGGAGAGGAAACCAGGGGAGGACCTGCCTGCGGGGATCGGTGAGGGAAGTCACTGTCTCAGGAGAGGCCTGGTTGCCTATCAGAGGGAAGGATTCCATAATCCGCTAAAAGCCTTGTAACATGCCCACTGGCACCTAAGGTCTCAAGTGTTACAAGTGCTGGGAAGTTCGGGATTCAGAAGTTCATATCCTGATCGTATCCTTAGGAAATTTAAAGTGAATGTTCCTTGCTCCACACCGGCTGCTAGGACCGTGAGAGGGGACTATCCGGGTGAGCAAAGCCCACTCAGGACTGAGTGGAGATAAATGACAGTTAAGTGCCGCGTGCCTGAACCTGCCTCCCTGTTAAATTCTCTATCTCCAACTTTCCTATCAAGTTTCTACGCAAGAAAAACTGTCTGGACAATGGCCTTATTGAATACAGAGAGAATAGACTTTACCCTACACTCTAGGGGAGAGAACCAACGGAAGGAGGTAACTCGCTGCAGGACCCAAAAACAGATAACACCGCTCACCCTCTTTTATCAGGAGGATATTGGGCTTGTGGCATGGTGTGTCTCGCCTGCTAGGAGAGGTAAGCAGGAAAGGGATCTGTGTGCTACATATGACTCTCTAAATTTGTTGTATACTGCCTAACCACCTCGCGCCCGCCGTACGACTATGTACGGCCGCAAGGTGGTTCTTAAATGCCGGGAGGCTGTCTTTTTACGGCCTCCGCTCCTCTGGCCACTGGGGGGCGCGCGAGCGCCGCCGGCGGCGTGCGCACGTGCCCGGCGCGTCACTGTAATGCCGATGCGCGTGCCTGGTGGCCACGATGTCCGCCAGATACCCGCGATCGGCCGGTACACAGACAAGGACGTGGATCTCTGTGTGTAAACACAGAGATCCATGTCCTGTCAGGGAGAGGAGACTGATGATGTGTCCCTTGTATATAGGGACACAGATCGGTCACCTCCCCCAGTCAGTCCCCTCCCCCCCACAGTAGTAATCACTCCCAGGTCATACATTTAACCCCTTCCTTGCCCCCTAGTGTTAACCCCTTCCCTGCCAGTCACATTTATACAGTAATCAGTGCATATTTATAACACTGTTCACTGTATAAATGTGAATGGTCCCAAAATAGTGTCAAAAGTGTCCGATGTGTCCGCCATAATGTCGCAGTCACGAAAAAAATCACTGATCGCCGCCATTACTAGTAAAAAAAATTATAAAAATGCCATAAAACTACCCCCTATTTTGTAAACACTATAACTTTTGCGCAAACCAATCAATAAACGCCTATTGCGATTTTTTTTTACCAAAAATATGTAGAAGAATACGTATCGGCCTAAACTGGGGAAACATATTTTTTTTTTTTTTTTTTTTATTGGGATATTTATTATAGCAAAAATCAAAATATATTGTGTTTTTTTCAAAATTGTCGCTCTTTTTTGTTTATAGCGCAAACAATAAAAGGAAGGGGGTATATGTGCCCAGTAAGCAAGTGGTTAATTGAAAAGCTGAGATCTTTGTTTTGTATTTGTTTTTTATTACTTTTTGTACTGTAAAACTTTAATAAACACTATTGAAGCAAACACTTTCCTGGACCAGGACAGATCAGGCCGTTTAAAACTATTATAGATTCTATAAGATTTATACAGCACCAGCAGTTTGAGCAGCACTTTACAAAATAAAATCAAGATTAATGGCGGTGCATGCGCGGATGCCTGAGGGAGCAGTCACGCTTCCTCAGAGCTCCGCTCGTAGGCTAGTCAGACCGGAGAACCGAGAGCCGCAGCGACTTCTAAAATCATCACTGACATTACCGCATACCTCCAGGAACACGCCTGAGACGGAAGAATGGTGACAAAAGGTACCAAAATCAAACTAAAAACAGGGAAACAAAAGGAGATGTCAGGCAGGGCATTTTTCAAAATGGCGCCGCCGAGTACCTCACAACATAATACACTGCGCTCCTCAATATCTCTGTCACCTAGCTCTAAGGCACAACTGTGTGGAGATGAGACTGACTCTGAAGATGAACAGATACAAACCACTGTTAAACCTAATATGTTTAAACAATTTGAGAGAATATTACAAAAGGCATTGAAACAGACTTCAGATGAAATTACTGACAGGCTCGGAGGCGCATGCGCGGAGACTAGCGGGACGGTAATGCCTGACTAGAGCTCCGCTCCGTGAAGGGGAAAAAGCCGCAAGATAGATACAGTCCGCCATCCCAAATATACTGGAAAAGCTGTCTCAAGTACTATAGAGGTGAGGGGCACACTTGGGAATGAAATGGTTTACGGAGGAGCCCGCAGTAAAACAAAAATGAACCCCAATAGCGGCACACAAGCGCGGAATTCATCACAGAAAAAAGCGCCAGTCTCCTCAGACACAATCACCTCAGAGAAAAAAGGCAAGCTTAAAAAGCCACAACATATCTCCTCAGGAGATTCTGACTCAGAGGCTGAAGTTTATCAGTCACAAATATTACCTCAAGAAGCTTCTATCCCCTCAAATGTTTTAAAACAATTTGAAAAAATGCTTCACAAAGCACTGAAGCAAACATCAGAACAAATTACCTCTAATTTAACAAAAGAAATCAGAGAATTGGGACACCGCACAGCAGCACTAGAAATTAAAGTGGAGGACATTGAAAATATTACACTAGACCATCAGTCAGAAATGGAAAATTTGAAGGAAGATAATATTGCACTTCAAAATAAGCTGGAGGACTTTGAGAATCGCGCAAGGAGGTCTAACTTGCGCTTTAGAGGCTTACCAGAAACTATTATAGACTTACAGTCAACAATAACTGCACTTTGCCAAGAATTAATGCCAAGCATACCAATAGAAAGAATGGAGATGGACAGAGTGCACAGGGCTTTAATGCCCAAAAAAATAGACGGACCTCCTCGAGATGTTATTGCAAAATTTCATTACTATCTGACAAAAGAACAATTACTGAAGGCAGCCAGAGTACAAAACAACTTAGTCTTTCAAGGACACAATTATCAAATATTTGCAGATTTATCTCAATTGACAATATCCAAAAGAAGAGCAATGAAACCACAAATACTGGTACCACAACGCCACAATGTGAAATATCAATGGAGCTTCCCTTTTGCCCTACGTTTCACCTACCAAGGAACCAAAATTACATGCAGAACACCAGAAGAGCTGCAACAAGCTCTCCAGGACCTTAACTTGACTAAAGGAAACACAGCATCAACAGCTTCGCGAAGAAGATCAGCCTCAGCCTCTTCTAATAAAGCATCCCACTCTGAGTCCAGAAATGGTAGTACCCAAGCATACAAAAGAGGACGCTTTACACCCTCATCCCAAGGTCAAGAAGATTCAATGGACTGAAAGACTTATAAACTGTAAAAGTGATAAATACACCAAAGGACAATTACAGTAGAAACACCCTGAATACTTAATATCCCTGCTTCAACACAAGGGCATCCTCGGAAGAAGACTGGGGGAGGAGAAGATCGCAATGTATGCGGATGACATATTACTTTCTCTGGGGGACACGCAGTCTTCACTGGAGACAGCAACGGGTATAATAGGGGCATTTGGTAAATTCTCGGGGTTGACAATCAATTGGGATAAATCGGTACTTTTGCCGATTGACCCATTGAAAGTTGTGAGCCAAATGAAATATTTGGGAATAACTGTTCCAAGAGATCCAGGCAGTACATAGATGGAAATCTAGTATCTCTATTGACAAAGTTGAGACAGAAGTGTAGAGTTTGGAACCGGCTCCCACTCTCCGTGGCTGGCCGGTGTAACTTGGTGAAGATGGTTTGGATGCCGCAAATCCTGTATATTTTGCACAACTCCCCAGTATGGATTCCCAAACACTGGTTTAAAAAGCTGGATAGCTTATTTAGGGAATTGATCTGGAGGAGGGAACAGCTAGGATCCACCTCCGAATCTTACAGCAACCAAAAGAGAAGCGGGGAGTGGCACTTCCAAATCCAAGACACTATTTCTTAGCCGCACAAATGCAGCATATGCGGGATAGTAATCTATCAGTAGGCAGCGAATCTGTAAAGGGGTTCATTCTGAACGACACCAGCCATGACACAGTAGTTGAGGCAGTGGAGGCGGATTCCTTTTGTTCTAGGTGCCCCACGGCTCGGCTAGTGGTAAAATGCTAGGAGACTACTAAGAAGACGTTGGGATACAGCGGATTTTCTGAATTTTCCCCTGTATGGGATAACAATAACTTAAAAGAACTTAAAGTCATGGGGAAAATTGAAGAATGGGACAGGAGTGGAATACATCTATTAGCACACATTTTCAAAGCAGGGAGAATAAAATCATTCCAAGAGATAAAGGAAGAATATGCAGTCCCAAATAGATCCTTCTACAGATATCTGCAAATCAGGCATGCAGTGAATGCACAGTTTGGACAGGGATCACCAGCATGGAATGATATGCCCCTTCTCTGTAAATTAGTAAACACAGAGGATTCCAGAGGGATGATCTCAGAGATGTATGGGCACATAGAGGAGGCAGATCAGGGAGCGGGACCAGACAATAAAAACAAGGACAAGTGGGCAAGGGATGTGGGTCCACTGTCACCGGAACCGTGGAAATGCATATTAGAATCAGGATCCAGAGTGTCACTGTCCCCCTCGCAGATAGTGTCCCACCTTTTTTTGATACACGGAGCATATTATACACCCCAAAGGATGTTCCAGTTTGGCAGGAGGCAGGACGCAAAATGTCAGAGATGTGGAGATGACAGGGGAGACCTAATACACATGTTCTGGAGGTGTCCCAAGTTATATCAGTATTGGAAAGAGATGGTAGAAAAGATAAATGTGGTATTTGGGACAGCTCTGCAACCGGAGGTTAGAATGTGTGTACTGGGCCTCCTGGAAGAAAAGAGGGTTTCAGGAGACACAAGTACGGCAATTATAAGGTGTCTGTTTCAGGGCAGGAAACTCATTGCGCAGAAGTGGCAAGCGTAAACCCCCCCCCCCCACAGCGTTAGAATGGAGGAAGGCGATAGATGATATGATCACTAAAGAGGAATTTATATACACTAAGAGGGAAAACCAAAAGAAATTAAAAAATATGTGGAAACAATGGATAGAAGTGGAAGCACGTTAAGGGTGGGAGATTGAAAGTGTAGTCGGTGAAAGGATAAGGGGAAAGGGGGAATGCAAGGGTAGAATGAAAGGGGGATATGTGGTATTTCCTATTTTTGTGTTATCCGATTTATGCATTGTTATATACAAAAGAAAATGGTTGTATGAATTTTATATGTGATAGAAAACAAGAATAAAGAAGATTTGAATAAAAAAAATTATGCAGACGGGCAAGACCCCTGGCCCAGACGGCATACTGGTTGAATTTTATAAGATGTACGCAGAAGACCTAGCCCCTAAGCCTGAATGAGACAGTGATAGTGATCATTCCCAAATCGGGTAAAGATCCTACTCTATGCTCTTATTATCACCCTATTTCAGTCCTTAACGTAGATGCTAAAATACTTTCCAAGATCCTCGCCAACCTGTTAAATACAGTCATTATGGCCTTGATACATCCTGACCAAACGGCTTTATGCCGGGCTGTGGCACTGACATCAATATTCAAAGACTCCATACATACATTGCCATAGCTGATCCTGAAAAACCCGGGCATAGTGGCCTCTCTCGATGAGTGGGGCTACTTGTGGGCTGTCCTATCTAGATTTAGGTTTGGGCTCTGGTTCATGTCCTGGCTGCGGATGCTGTATGCCCACTCTCGAGCACATATCTGCACCAATGGGAACCTGTCGGAGGTCTTCACCCTGGGAGGGTGACACGTCAGGGCTGCCCGCTCTGCCCAGCATTGTGTGCCTTGGCACTGGAACCACTTGCCATTCTCCTTAGAACTGACCCAACGGTTAGAGGCAAAAGGGTGGGTACAATAGAAGAAAAGGTCTCTCCTTACTTTAGCTGTCTGATGCTTCCTCTTCCCTACATTCGGCATTGGTCATTTTTAATCAATTTGGTGGATACTCTGGTATCCGTATAAACTGGAACAAATCGGTACTGTTCCCACTTCACCCGTCGCTGCCCCGCATAGACACAGATACGCCTCTACGTTGGGTGGACGAATTTACATACTTGGGACTTGGGAGTGAGGGTGGGTGACGTGGCGGTTGGCTACCTCAAACGGAATGTATACCTGGTCTTAGCACAGCTCACTGAGCGGTGCACGACGTGGGGAACAATCCCTCTTTTGAAAAAGTCACGTGTCCAGTGATGTAACGCGTAAGGAGGAGCCATCAATCTCAGTGCTGTGTGAAGCACGGACAGCTAAGTGAGGAGTTTTATCTATGCAACTGACCTTCCTATATGCGATCTTATTGCGGGGCATGTGTGAGTGCAACTGTGGTATAATACATTTATGTCACTCCCAGTCTATTTTATCTGCGCAATGAGTTTGTCATTCTTTTCTTTTTGAGCAACACGTGTATATGAAGGTTTGAAAAGTAATGAAGGTTTGAGAGCAATCCATTACAGCATTTGGAGATCTGAATACCTGATCATCTGGGTATCGTTATCCTCCTGATTTCAATTTCACCTATTAGTGGTGTCTGACTTTGTCTCTTTATTATCAGAACTCTGGAAAGCACTTTATTCATATTATTTTGGAAGCACTTTATTTATTACTACCTTTAGTATATGTTCACTGAACTATTATCACTTTGGCAGTATATATTGGATCACTGTGCAATAATATTAAGGTTGATGATAGAGCTTTATTAACCCTTATTTCATTTATTTATGTGACATCATTACACTACACAATAATAGCAGCAATCACCATTTGATATTCTTAACATTTTTTGGGTTCACATATTTTTGGTTCACATTCATATCAGCGCTTTAGTAATCTTTATACATATTCTACGAGATGAATTATTACCCTCAGGCAAGTGATGCCGAGAGGTGAAATTGTTTTGTTTCAGGAGCTGCGATGGACCCATCGCCTTCCAGGACCATTTAAATTTCGATACTGGCAGCTGCGACATGCCTTTAGAGCCCAATTCCCTACTCAGGTCACGCTTGAACCTGACTCGATTGAGCGTCTTCTGATTTCTGGGGTGATAGGGAAACCCTTGTCCTCTCTGTACCTATATTTGACAGTGGCATATGACGTTAAACTCACTCGATCATTGCAGAGTGGATATTCCCTCTCTGGGAGACGAGGAATGGGAATCTCATCATTTATTCCCTCCATGATTGCGGCCGAAGACAGGTTCATCCAATTGAAATTTTTGTACAGAGCATATTATACCCTGCAGAGGCTAGCTATTATTTATTCCAATCCTAGCCCAATGTGCCATAGATGTGCCCTTGAACCTTCTTCCATATGGTCTAGTCCTGTCCCAAGCTCCGTCCATACTGGCGAGCGGTGGCAGACACTCTGGGGGACATCTGGGGTACAGACATACCTCTAGAGCCTCTGATCTTATTACTGAGCTACTTGGAGGATATTGAGGGGGATCACTATGCCAAATTGTGTCTTACTTACACCCTATTTTATGCTAGGAGGGAAATCTTGCTAAGGTGGAAATTGAAGGAAGTTCCTTCAAAAGAATCATGGCAGAAGACGATTAAAAATGTGTTACCACTTTACCGGATCAAATATGAGAGTAGAAACTGTCCGGGGAAATTTGATAAGGCATGGTCCAGTTGGATAGACGCCTGTGGCTGATCCCTGATAACATATCTGGGACCCGCCTTTAGGACCCATGGTTCGGATTTGTGTTTCCTGGTCCCCCCTCTCTCCTTCCTCCTTCCCCCCCACCCACTTTTCTCCTTTCCCTGGGGCGATCTCTAACCATACCCCTTTTCCTCCTGCTCCCTACACTCTGTCTCCCTGTCTACTTGCCCCCCCCCATATCCAATTACAGTCAGGTCCATAAATATTGGGACATCGACATAATTCTAATCTTTTTGGCTCTATACACCACCACAATGGATTTGAAATGAAACTAACAAGATGTGCTTTAACTGCAGACTTTCAGCTTTAATTTTAGGGTATTTACATCCAAATCAGGTGAACGATGTAGGAATTACAACAGTTTGTATATGTGCCCCCCACTTTTTAAGGGACCAAAAGTAATGGGACAGATTAACAATCATAAATCAAACTTTCACTGTTTAATACTTGGTTGCAAATCCTATGCAGTCAATTACTGCCTGAAGTCTGGAATGCATAGACATCACCAGATGATGGGTTTCATCCCTGGTGATGCTCTGCCAGGCCTCTACTGCAACTGTCTTCAGTTCCTGCTTGTTCTTGGGGCATTTTCCCTTCAGTTTTGTCTTCAGCAAGTGAAGCGCATGCTCAATCGGATTCAGGTCAGGTGATTGACTTGACCATTGCATAACATTCCACTTCTTTCCCTTAAAAAACACTTTGGTTGCTTTCGCAGTATGCTTCGGGTCATTGCCCATCTGCACTGTGAAGCGCCGTCCAATGAGTTCTGAAGCATTTGGCTTTATATGAGCAGATAATATTGCCCGAAACACTTCAGAATTTATCCTGCTGCTTTTGTCAGCAGTCACATCATCAATAAATACAAGAGAACCAGTTCCATTGGCAGCCATACATGCCCACGCCATGACACTATCACCATCATGCTTCACTGATGAGGTGGTATGCTTTGGATCATGAGCAGTTCCTTTCCTTCTCCATACTCTTCTCTTCCTATCACTCTGGTACAAGTTGATCTTGGTCTCATCTGTCCATGGGATGTTGTTCCAGAACTGTGAAGGCTTTTTTAGATGTTGTTTGGCAAACTCTAATCTGGCCTTCCTGTTTTTTAGGCTCACCAATGGTTTACATCTTGTGGTGAACCTTCTGTATTCACTCTGGTGAAGTCTTCTTGATTGTTGACTTTGACACACATACACCTACCTTCTGGAGAGTGTTCTTGATCTGGCCAACTGTTGTGAAGGGTGTTTTCTTCACCAGGGAAAGAATTCTTTGGTCATCCACCACAGTTGTTTTCCGTGGTCTTCCGGATCTCTTGGTGTTGCTGAGCTCACCGGTGCGTTCTTTCTTTTTAAGGATGTTCCAAACAGTTGATTTAGCCACACCTAATATTTTTACTATCTCTCTGATGGGTTTGTTTTGTTTTTTCAGCCTAATGATGGCTTGCTTCACTGATAGTGACAGCTCTTTGGATCTCATATTGAGAGTTGACAGCAACAGATTCCAAATGCAAATAGCACACTTGAAATTTACTCTGGACCTTTTATCTGCTCCTTGTAAATGGGATAATAAGGGAAATAACACACACCTGGCCATGGAACAGCTGAGCAGCCAATTGTCCCATTACTTTTGGTCCCTTAAAAAGTGGGAGGCACATATACAAACTGTTGTAATTCCTACACCGTTCACCTGATTTGGATGTAAATACCCTCAAATTAAAGCTGAAAGTCTGCAGTTAAAGGACATCTTGTTTGTTTCATTTCAAATCCATTGTAGTGGTGTAAAGAGCCAAAAAGATTAGAATTGTGCCGATGTCCCAATATTTATGGACCTGACTGTATCTTAGTCTTGGATGGGGTGGAAGATGAAGAAAAAGGGGAAAGTCTTGATTCTTGAAAATTTGCCAGCACATGGCCAAATAGTGCAAGAAAAGTCCCCTAAAATAAAATTTTAAAAAACACACACATATGCCTGCTATCTGCACACTGCTGTCAATACCAGCAGCAGGAATTAGTAACCCTTCGTTCACACCTATGCGTTTTTTAGTGCGTTTTGCAGTTTGCAGAAATTCACTACAGTCTATTTAACATGGTTTCCTATGGTACACGTTCACATCTATGCGTTTTTCAGCCGGTGCCTTTTTGGAAAGGGTCAGGGACTTTTTTTCCTTCAGCAGATTGCTTTTTGCGTGTAATAGAATGGAGCCTCACCAAAAATGCAAGTGTTGCATTTTTGATGCGTTTTTGATGTGTTTCACTTTTTTTCGTTACTTTAACACACTGTGTATAGCTGTTTGCTAAGCAGCTGGGAATCTGGCCGCCGTGTCATTAACAACCGATGAGTCATCAGCTATCAGCGGGGTTTTTAAAAAAATGGTGTGGGGTCCCCCCAAAAATCCATGCCATCCGAGCATGCAGCCTGGTAGATCAGGAAAGGGAGGGGACAAGTGGGCGCCCCCCCCTCCTGAACCATACCAGGCCACATGCCCCCCTGCCACAAACCACCTTGTCCCCATGTTGATGGGGACAAGGGCCTCCTCCCCACAACCCTGGGCTGTGGTTGAGGGGGTCTGTGGGTGGGGGGCTTATCGGAATCTGGAAGCCCCCTTTAATAAGGGGGCCCCCAGATCCCACCCCCCCCCCATGTGAATGAGTATGGCGCAAGTCCTTTATTAAAAATGTAAAAAAGCAATGTCCCCCGATGTAGATCCATCATCAATCACGATGCCCGCCACCACCACTGGACCCGAAAAAAGAAGAAAAAAAAAGCTCCTCTTGCAACGAATGCTCCTGCGGTCTTCCTACTTCGCCGTATGTTTTGTGCTATTTTTCTTAAATAGCTAAGTGGCGGGCCACTCTGTGACATCACCTGGTGGCACCACCCCCCCTGTGACATCATTGACCGTTGCATGTTGACGTCACAGGGGGCGGTGCCACCAGCTGATGTTGCCAGGTGGCCCCACCTATTAGCTATTTAAGAAATGTCACACATGGCGGAGCAGACAGACTGCAGGAGCGTTCGTGATGAGCGGAGCTTTTTTTTTTTTTTTTTCCTCCACACAACCACCAGCCCAGGGTTGGAGGTGGGGATTTACTCCTGTATCTAATATTAGTCTATTCGTTTTTTTAACATTAGGTTTTAATATTTTGTTTTTTTGGCTCGTTAATTATGGGCTCACAAATAAAGCTGTATTCGTTTGCTTTTTTAGGTTTTACTAAAATATATTTACATTGTATTTTATTATATTAATTTTATATTTTAAGTATTTATTATTGTTTAATGCTAATGTACACACGGTCGGAATTTCCGACAGAAAAAGTCCGATGTGAGCTTTTCGTCGGATATTCCGACCGTGTGTATGCCCCATCGGACTTTTTTTGTCGGAATTTCCGATGGACTTAGATAGAGAGCAGGTTCTCTATTTTTCCGTCGGAAATTCCGACAACGTTTTCCCGTTGGCAAGTCCGACCGTGTGTATGCGGCATAAGTGTATGCACCATCTATGTTGTAGGACTATGTGTTGCATTTAAGCGGGGAAGGATTTATTTATTTCTATACACTGTGGGATCTAATTTGGCTTAATAGTTATATCCCTCTATCTATTTGACAATCTGTTCAGCTAATCATGGGAATCCTTCCCAAGTTGATGTCTTTAAAAGGAGCATGGTGAGGTGTGGCGTTCGTCACGCCGGACGTATGCTTTATGTTATCCACAAACACGTGAGTGCATTTTTATTATCTAATAAAGTAATACCAGTTTAGCAATATTACACTATTGTTTTTATTTTTCACTCAGCTTGGTGCCGTTCTGGAACAGGTATGTAAGCCTTCATTGCCGCTGCCTGGTTGCTGGAGCAGTTTTGGTCGCCATTCTGAGAGGGACCTCCCTGCCTGCCGGAGATGCTGGATTGGCTTTGTAATAAGAGCGCATGTTGACCACTCTTATTAGGGGGTCACTCTCCGTTGGATAAGCAGAGCATGAGAGTTTTTGGAGTTTCTTGTTTCCATCACGGCTGTGGGATACATTTTTTCGGGACTTTGATCACTTTTAGACCACTTTCACACTGAGGCGCTTTTCAGGCACTTTCACGCTAAAAAAAGCGCATGAAAAGCTTACGAAAACGTATTTCCATTCAAATCAATGAATGCTTTTACACTGGGGCAGTGTGCTGAAAAAATGCCCCTCTCCATTGAAATGAATTGAAAGCGCTTCAAAAGCGCCTGAAAAGCGCTTCAAAAACGCTCAGTGTTTTACTGGCAGTTTTTCAAGCGCCTCAGTGTGAAAGAGGCCTAAATGTTTCACTTTTTTTACTTTATGGATTATTAAAGTTTAATTGCATGTGTTAGTTGAGCACTAGAGCGCTGCACTATTGCTTTACAAATCCATACCAGACCCGAAGAGCCTAGTCCATGCTGTCCCCTCCCTTCTTTTTTTTTTGCCGGCAATCCTTTTTTTTACATTTAGCTGTCAGCCAGGAATCTCGCTGATGACTCATTGGCTGTTAAGGAAGCAGCGGCAGGCTTCCCAGGGGTTCTATCGATTTTCTCTGTGTTCTATCAAGCAAAATGACATTTCCAAAGGAAAAAATGTCATTTAAAATTGCTTGCAGCTGTAATGGGGACAAGGGCCTCGCCCAACAACCCTGGCCATTGGTTGTACCCCTACCCATTTACCAAAAAAAGTGTCAAAATGTAAAAACCACAATACACAGTTTTTGACAAGTGCTTTATTAAAAAAGAAAAAAAAAGTGTCCCGCGATGTCCACCCTTCTTACCAACGGACCCGAAAAATAGAAACGAAAAAAAATCCCACCCGCTGACGTAAGTGAATGACTCCGCCTCCTCTGATGGCACATGACGTCAGAAGGGGTGGGTCACTCGGTGGCCCCGCCCTTGCCTATATAACAGCTGTCTCAGCCAAGAGAGTCGGGACAGCAGTCAGCAGGACGCCTCCCATCGAGGCGGAGATTGATTTTTTCTTCTATTTTCGGGTCCGTCGGCACTGTGATTGTAGATGGATGGACATTGCGGGGCACTTTTATTTTATTTTTTTAATAAAAGACTTGTCAAAAACTGTGTATTGTGGTTTTTACTTTTTGACACTTTTTTTGGTGAATGGATAGGGGTACAATGTACCCCATACCCATTCATATGGGGCGCGGGAACTGGGGGGACTCCACGCCAATTTTTTTTTCATTTTGCCATGCCGTTTTTTCTTAATTCTGTCATAGGGTTCCCCTTAACCACTTCAATACACTATATTATATACTGTACACTGCACTAATACCCTGCACTGCATTATATATACTACACTGACTGCACTCTATACTCTGAACTGCAACATATATACTATACGGACTGTACTATGTACTCTGAACTGCAGTATATATACTAGGCGGACTTCACTATATACTCTGCAGAAAAATTGGGCCTTAGGTGTTGGTGGTGTCAGAACACTGTAACTCCTCCTCACAGTTACTCTTGTTGGGTGCAAAAACGGGCTCTGCTGTTAAATATTATTTAAAACATTTTAATCACATGCCCCTGTTAAACAGGGGCAGACAAATTGGGCCTTTGGTTTTGGTGGTGCCAGAACATTGTAACTCCTCCTCACAGTTACTGTTGTTGGGCGCAGAAATGGGCCCTGCTTTTAAATATTATTAAAAAAAATTAATTACTCGCTTGTACTGCAAAGATCTAAATTAAAAAGAAATCTTCTTGTAAAAAAAATAAAAAAATTGGAATTACATGCCCCTGTTAAACTGGGGCAGAAAATGTGGGCCTTTGGATTTGGTGGTGCCAGAACACTGTAACCCCTCATAGTTACTCTTGTTAGGCGCAGGAACGGGCCCTGCTGTTACAGTAAATATTATTTAAAAAAATTTAATCACATGCCCCTGTTAAACAGGGGCAGACAAATTGGGCCTTTGGTTTTGGTGGTGCCAGAACATTGTAACTCCTCCTCACAGTTACGCTTGTTGGGCGCAGGAATGGGCCCTGCTTTTAAATATTATTAAAAAATTGGAATTACTCGCTTGTACTGCAAAGATCTAAATTAAAAAAAAATCTTCTTGTAAAAAAAATAAAAAAAATGGAATTACGTGTGTTGTGGAAAATGTATGTATGTATGTGTATGTTGTCAGATGTCCCCCAATGTCAGTTTTGCTGTAATGCGCTCATCTGAGCGTATTTGCACATACAGACGTTGGTGGAAGATCGGTGGCGGGAAAATCTTCCTATGGAAACAGCGATGTTTGCTCCATTTAAAGATGTTGTTTTATGCCTCGTCAGGGGACTGGCCACTTCTTGACATTGGTATTAAATGACTCAGAGCGGACAGATCTGTGTCCACAAGAACAGTAGCATAGCTATACGACAATTGTGGTCCATTGAGGCATAATTGTCGTAAAGTTCCCGTCATTGGAAGCAGTGCATGTCACTGATAGCCTATTTGAATGTATACATGTCTATGATTGGTTCGTTTGTTTTATGCATGTATTGTATTATTATTGTATCATTATGGTATTCATGTACTGGATTGTATGGGACACCCTGTTGGAAGGGATGTCCTTGTATGGTCATCTTCCCTGTGTGAAGGTCACATGCTGTGACATCACTTCCTGTTGGTAACTTCTTTAGTGAAGATCACATGCTGTGACATCACTTCCTGTTGGGATTTTAATAAAAGAGCGAGAGACACTGCTCCCAGGCACTCTATGCTGGGATACTGAGATGAGAACATAGCTGTGTGGTGCTGCTTTCTTGGAATGAATGATGGGACGAATGATGGTGAGTGAATTTTAGCCTAAAGATAGCATTATTGCAAAAGGATGAAATCTGAAGTTTGAGCTTATTTAGCACAGGAAATATGGGCTGTGTGCTCTGAATACAACCTATATTTCCACGACACATGCCCCTGTTAAACAGGGGCAGTGTCACGTACCTGATGGTAGTGAGCCCGAATTGCAGGGGACAGCCTCCCTTACGGCCCCCACTCCCGGCCCCCTGGTAAGGTGACAGTTGGCACAGGAGTAAGGAGTGGCACGGGTGCCTGGCAGGATCAACTGTGGTGAGGTGGTGATTCAAACACCCGGAAGCTTCCTTGCAGAATACCGGAACTGGAACGGCTAGCAGGCTGGATCGGAAGTAGCGCAGCAGACTGGATCGGTCTCACAGACTGGATCGGAAGAAGCACAGCAGACAGGATCAGCTAGCAGGCAGGTTCACCTTAGCAGGCTAGATCTGGGACAGCTCAGCAGACTGGATCGGTCTCGCAAACTGGATCAGAAGAAGCACAGCAGACAGGATCAGCTAGCAGGCAGGTTCAGCTTAGCAGGCTGGATCTGAGACAGCTCAGCAGACTGGATCGGTTAAGCAAACTGGATCGGAACCAGGAACAGGGTAGTAAACAGGCCGGGTCAGATATCAGGCGGGCAGCAGAAGTACAGGGTGCAGGCAAAGGGTAGTCACAACAAGCCGGGGTCGGGTGCAGACAGATAACAGGTTGGTCAAGGTAAGCCGGGTCTTTTAGCACAGGTATGGTCTCAGATCAGGGTTAAGCACACAACGCTGTAGAGCAGACAGCAGGGACTGTCTGTAATTGACAGGTTTAAATAGTCTCTCTGGCGCCACCCGCTGGACGCACGCGCGAACGGAGACCAGGAAGTCCGGGGCACCTGTTTCTGGCAGGATCTCCATGACATTGCCCCCCCCCCTCAGGGGCAGCCTCCGGATGCCCATCCAGGCGAACTTTTCAGGGTGAGACCTTTTAAAGGACTGTACCAGACTCTTAGCGTGGATGTTCCCCTCGGGCTCCCAAGAATTCTCTTCGGGTCCATACCCCTTCCACTTTATCAAAAACTGGTTCTGGTTCCTTCTCCTCCTGTAATCCAGGATAGCCTCTACTTCAAACTCCTCTTCCCCAAATATAATAACAGGGTCAGGGGTAACAGAGCTTCGGCCAGGAAAGGGATTGGAAATAGATGGTTTCAACAGTGACACATGGAATACTGGGTGGATCTTCAGTGAATCCGGGAGTTCCAGTTCAAAAGCCACTTCATTGATTTTCCTTTTAACCGGAAAAGGTCCTAGGAACTTGGGGCCCAATTTCTTTGAAGGGCATGCCATCCTCAAGTTCACTGTAGATAGCCACACCAGGTCCCCGGGTACCAGTACCAACTCACCCCGACTCTTCTTGTCAAAAGTTAATTTGTTGTGTTCCTGGGTCCTGGTCATAGTTTCCTGCAAAAGTTGGTTATTGGTGGAAAATAAATTTATTTTCTCCTGTACTGCTGGCACCGCACATTCGGGAAGAGAATTGGGTAGGAATGAAGGGTGAAAACCAAAGTTGGCAAAGAACGGGGTCTGCTTGGTGGCGGAGTGGATGGAGTTGTTGTAGGCGAATTCGGCCAAAGGAAGCAGGGAAATCCAGTTATCTTGTGTAAAAGAGGAGAAGCAGCGAAGGTACTGCTCCAGAGTTTGGTTAGTCCTCTCAGTCTGTCCATTGGTCTGGGGGTGATAGGCGGAAGAGAATGACAGTTCTATATCCAAGGCCTTACAGAGGGACCTCCAGAAGCGGGAGGTGAACTGTACCCCTCGATCTGAAACAATGTTGGCTGGTACCCCGTGGAGTCTGACGATTTCCTTGATAAATGCCTGTGCTGTTTCAGGGGCAGAGGGAGTGCCTTTCATAGGAATAAAGTGTGCCATTTTGGACAGACGATCGACTATCACAAAGATAGTGGTATGATCTTCTGCTGGAGGTAACTCGACAATGAAGTCTATGGATAACATCCTCCATGGTCTGTCTGGAACAGGCAAAAGTCTTAATAAGCCCCAGGCCTTGGTTCTATGAGTCTTGTTCCTGATGCAGGTAGTGCAGGACTCCACAAATTCTTTACAATCGTCCCGTAATTGAGGCCACCAAAAGATACGCTGTACCAAGTCGGTGGTCTTCGCTATGCCAAAGTGCCCGGCTAATGCATGGTCGTGGCAGAGTTCCAGGACAGATACTCGTAGATCCTCTGGGATATAGATCTTGTCCTTATGCCAGAGCAACCCGTCCTTAACCTGCAGTTCCAATTCAGGAGAGGGCAACTGCCCTGCGGAGGCTTGTTTAAGTCTGGAGAGCAGGTTTTCCTGAAGCAAGAGGAAATTCCCAGGGGCAAGGATGGTATCCGGAAGAGAAACTTCTTTGGGTTTGTGAAACATCCGAGACAAGGCGTCAGGCTTAGTGTTCTTGGAGCCTGGACGATACGTGACATGGAACGAAAACCTGGAGAAAAAGAGCGCCCATCTGGCTTGTCGTGGTTTCAGTCTCTTTGCAGATCTCAGATATTCCAGGTTCTTATGGTCAGTAAATATCAGAATTGGATGGGCAGCTCCCTCCAGCAGATAGCGCCATTCTTCTAGCGCAGACTTAATCGCCAGCAACTCCCGATCCCCCACATCGTAGTTCCTCTCTGCTGTTGACAACTTGCGTGAGAAGAAGGCCACTGGGTGAAGCAGGGCCTTGGTTCCTTGTCTCTGGGACAATATTGCCCCTACAGCGATTTCGGATGCGTCTACCTCGAGGACGAATGGCAAAGAGGAATCCGGATGTTTCAAGACGGAGGCAGAGGTAAAAAGTCCCTTAAGGGCCTCAAAGGCCTTTTGGGCCTCGGAGGACCAATGGAAGCGGTTCCCCTGTTGGGTTAATTGAGTGATTGGTGCAATGATGGCCGAGAATCCTCTGATGAACTTGCGGTAATAATTGGCAAAACCGACAAAACGTTGGATTCCCTTCTTGTCTGTAGGGACTGGCCAGTCTAGGATTGCAGCAATCTTCTGGGGGTCCATCTCGATGCCCTCACTGGAGATGATTAATCCCAAGAATGGTATACTTCCCTGCTCGAACGCACATTTTTCGGCTTTCGCATATAGGCCATGTTGTCGAAGCCGGGCTAACACACTCTTGACATGCCTGCGATGGGATTCGAGGGAGGAAGAGAAAATTAATATGTCGTCTAGATAGACGATAACAAATAAGTCCAGAAAGTCCCGAAGGGCATCATTAATGAAGTATTGAAACGTGGCAGGGGCATTGCACAACCCAAAAGGCATCACCAAATACTCAAAGTGCCCAAATCGAGTATGGAAAGCAGTCTTCCACTCATCTCCGTCCCTGATGCGGACCAAATTATAGGCTCCACGGAGATCAAGCTTGGTGAAGACATTGGCAGCCCCCAGTCTCTGGAATAACTCTGGCATCAAAGGAAGGGGATAACGGTTCTTCACCGTAATTTTATTTAATTCGCGGTAATCCACGCAAGGACGAAGGGTATGGTCCTTTTTCTCGACGAAAAAGATGCCCTCGCCTGCTGGAGATGTGGACGGGCGAATAAACCCCTTCTTCAGGTTCTCGTCAATGTATTCCCTTAGTGCCCCCTGTTCAACCTCTGTCAACGGAAAAATCCTTCCAAATGGGATTTCAGCCCCAGGTAATAGTTCAATGGGGCAGTCGTAGGCTCGATGGGGTGGTAGAACCTCCGCCCGTTGTTTACTGAATACATCCCGGTACTCATGATAGACTTCTGGAATAGACTGACGTAATTCAGCTTCTGAATCCAGGCGGAGCAGGTTAGACGGCCCATGAGGGGCGTGAGAGCCACAGAACTGCTGGCAGTAAGGTGACGAAAAGGTGACTTTTCCTGTGGCCCAGTTGATGGCAGGGTTGTGAGCTTGCAGCCAGGGCATACCGAGGATCACAGGGAATAATGGAGAAGAGATGATGTCCATACGTAACAGTTCGTGGTGGGAGCTGGAAATGACAGCAGGAATAGGAGCAGTCTCTAGAACTACAGGGCCGGATTTAATAGCAGACCCATCAGCCAGGTGAACAGAGAGTCGATGGGTCTTGGGAAGGAGAGGAATCCGATGTTTAGCAGCGAATGAAGAGTCCATGAAACAACTGCAGGCCCCAGAATCAATAATGGCGGGGGTTGGTAGGGTCTTTCCTGAAAGCTGCAATGAGATTGAAAGGGCAAGATGAGATGCGGTCTTGGCTATAGGACCCGTGTATTCAGGAATCATAGAGAGACATTTACGGAGCTTCAGAGGGCAGTTCCTAACGTAATGTCCAGGCTCTCCGCAATAGAGACACAGATTGTTCATCCGACGACGTTGTCGCTCCTCCGGGGTAAGGGAAGGACGAAGAACCCCAAGCTGCATGGGCTCAGGTGCGTTGGGTGCGGAAGCTGGTGATGCAGCGGGTACTGGGTGCAGGTGACTTGGAGCCCTTGGGAGCATCCAGGTTGGGTGAGAAAACCCTGTAGCTCTCTCAGCCCTTCGTTCTCTTAGGCGTCGATCGATCTGTATGGTTAAATCGATCAACGCATTCAAAGTCTGTGGCACCCCAACTCTAGCCAGCTCATCTTTCAGAGAATCAAAGAGTCCCATGCGGAACTGGTGACGGAGAGCGGCATCGTTCAAGTCCGTATCTGCGCTCCACCACCTAAACTCGGCCACGTAGTCCTCTGCTGCCCTGCGTCCCTGCTGAAGGGTACACAAAGCCACTTCTGCAGTTGCTGAAAGCTGGGGATCCTCGTATAGCTGAGCCATAGCGTCAAAGAAGGAGGCAAGGTTGGTCAGAACTATGTCCTTTCGTTCCAGGAGACGGTGGGCCCAGGTTTGGGGGTCCCCGGTAAGCAGGGAAACCACAAAGCCCACTTTAGTGATTTCCAGAGTGAAGGTTCGTGGCTGGAGGGTGAAGTATAGTTCACAGGAGTTGCGAAAAGCCCTAAAGCTACTTAGATTTCCGGAAAATCTTTCGGGTGCAGGGACCCTGGGTTCTGGAGGAAGCATTACTATTGTTTGGGTTGGTTCAGTCCCAGCGTAAGAGGTGGAAGCATGGGGAAATCCTTGGGTTCCGGTAGGGTTGGGAAGAACCAGTAACCGTTCTTCCAGCCGGGTGTAGCTTTGTTGAAGGTCCTTGACTGCTTCGGTTAGATCTGCCAGATGCTGACACAGATCTTCCATAGGGGAGGCTCCCTGCTCAGGCTCAGGCATGGCTGTCTGCTACTGTACGTACCTGATGGTAGTGAGCCCGAATTGCAGGGGACGGCCTCCCTTACGGCCCCCACTCCCGGCCCCCTGGTAAGGTGACAGTTGGCACAGGAGTAAGGAGTGGCACGGGTGCCTGGCAGGATCAACTGTGGTGAGGTGGTGATTCAAACACCCGGAAGCTTCCTTGCAGAATACCGGAACTGGAACGGCTAGCAGGCTGGATCGGAAGTAGCACAGCAGACTGGATCGGTCTCGCAGACTGGATCGGAAGAAGCACAGCAGACAGGATCAGCTAGCAGGCAGGTTCAGCTTAGCAGGCTGGATCTGGGACAGCTCAGCAGACTGGATCGGTCTCGCAGACTGGATCGGAAGAAGCACAGAAGACAGGATCAGCTAGCAGGCAGGTTCAGCTTAGCAGGCTGGATCTGAGACAGCTCAGCAGACTGGATCGGCTAAGCAAACTGGATCGGAACCAGGAACAGGGTAGTAAACAGGCCGGGTCAGATATCAGGCGGGCAGCAGAAGTACAGGGTGCAGGCAAAGGGTAGTCACAACAAGCCGGGGTCGGGTGCAGACAGATAACAGGTTGGTCAAGGTAAGCCGGGTCTTTTAGCACAGGTATGGTCTCAGATCAGGGTTAAGCACACAACGCTGTAGAGCAGACAGCAGGGACTGTCTGTAATTGACAGGTTTAAATAGTCTCTCTGGCGCCACCCGCTGGACGATTGCGCGAACGGAGACCAGGAAGTCCGGGGCGCCTGTTTCTGGCAGGATCTCCATGGCCGGCAGAAAATGTGGGCCTTTGGATTTGGTGGTGCCAGAACACTGTAACCCCTCATAGTTACTCTTGTTAGGCGCAGGAACGGGCCCTGCTGTTAAATATTATTTCAAAAATTGTAATTGCATGCCCCTGTTAACAGGGGCAGAAAAATTGGGCCTTGGGTGTTGGTGGTGCCCTAAACCAAAAATATTGTTGGAAGCTAGCATCATCAAGATTCAGGAGAAATAGGATAGGCAGCATAGGCAGTCTTCAAGGGATCCCAGATCCATAGCAAATTCAATCAGTTACATCAGCATCAGGGGCTTGATAGCTGCTGAACCAGGACTGATTAATTTTTATAAATGTGAACCTATCAATGAAGTCTGTGAACAGGCGCACTCTTTGATCCATTATAAACCCTCCAGCAGCACTGATTGTGCATTCAGAAAGCACGCTGGATGCAGGACAGGCCAGTAGCTTGATTGCATATTAAGCAAGTCCATCCTCAAGACCCAGTAACCCAGTGGATGCTCTGTTGGATAGGTCTCCAAGTCTGCTCTTGCCTCTAGATATTCCTGCACCATATAATGCAGACGCTGGCGATGGTTGCTTGAAGCTATTAGACCTTGGTGCTGAGGACTGAAAAATTGCTTAAAGGCATCGGTCAGCTGGCCACCTTCTCCACCGCTCCTCCTCTGACTGAATGAAGCCTCAGAAACACGTTGTCCAGCACCAGGATGTGGAAAGTCGTTACACAAACTTTTCTTCAAGGCCTCCTGAAGATGTTTCATCCTTTGCTCCCTCTGCGAAGGCAGGATAAGTTCTGCAACTTTACCCTTGTAACGTGGATCAAGAAGGGTTGCCAGCCAGTAATGATTCCTCTCCTTGATAGCGCAAATCCTAGGGTCCTTTCGCAGGCTTTGCAGAATCAGGGAGGCCATGCAGCGTAAGTTTTGATTCTGAGTCCTCTGGGTCACTAAAAATGACATTATCCGGAACTACCTCCTCCCAACCACGTACAACTCCTTGGGTTTTGAGGGATGAAAACCATCCCTTGAAGACTTCTGCGTGTTATCCCCTACATCCATGCTGACACAATCCTCCTCCTCCTCTTCTTCCTGTGTGTTTGGCGGCCCCGCAGAATGCTATCTGCAAAAAGGGGGCCTTGAGAGGAAAGGAAGTCCTCCTCTTTCCTCCCGCTGTTCTGCCTCAAGTGCCCTGTGCATAATTCCACAAAGCGTGTGCTCCAGCAGGAAGACTAGAGGGACAGTGTCACTGATGCATGCATTGTCACTGCTCACCATCCTTGTGGCTTTCTCAAATGGTGACAGGACAGTGCATACATCCTTGATCAGTAGTCCCTGTCCTGGTGCCATACTCGCACAGGTACCGTATTTATCGGCGTATAACACGCACTTTTTTCCCCTTAAAATCAGGGGAAAATCGTGGGTGCGTGTTATACGCCGATACTCCGCCGATTCCCCTGCTGAAACGAGCGAGAGGAGCGAGCGGAGCCGAAGCCGAAGTACACTCGGCTTTACTCGGCTCCTCTCGCAGTCCCGCCCATCTCTGACTGCGCCGCTGACATAGAGAAAGCCGAGTGTACTTCGGCTAGTCTCGGCTCCTCTCGCAGTCCTGCCCCTGACTGTGAGCAGAGCCGAGTCTAGCCGAAGTACACTTGGCTTTCTCTGTCAGCGGCGCAGTCAGTGGAGATGGGCGGGACTGCGAGAGGAGCCGAGTCTAGCCGAAGTACACTCAGCCCCGCTCTCTCCTCTCCACAGAAATTGGCGCCAAATTTAAAAAACGCAGAGACTGACACTGCTGCAAAGGCACTGGGCAAGCCTGCAGATGGACAGATGGACACTGGGCAAGGCTGCAGATGGACAGATGGACACTGGGCAAGGCTGCAGATGGACAGATGGACACTGGGCAAGGCTGCAGATGGACAGATGGACACTGGGCAAGGCTGCAGATGGACAGATGGACACTGGGCAAGGCTGCAGATGGACAGATGGTCACTGGGCAAGGCTGCAGATGGACACTGGGCAAGGCTGCATGCTGCATTTAAATGTAAGTTTTTTTTCCTTGAATTTCCCTCATAAAAGTTTTTTTCCTTAAAATTCCCTCCTAAACTTGGGGTGCGTGTTATACGCCGGCGCGTGTTATATGCCGATAAATACGGTACTTATTGATAGCCCTCTGCTGTGTGTGCAGCCACTGAAGCATTGCCAATGTTGAGTTCCACCTGGTGGGCCTCTCACAAATGAGGCGGTTTGTGGGTAGGTTGCATTCCCGTTGAATGCCAGCCAGCCGAGCACTGGCATTTTATGACCGGCGGAAATGACCACTGACTTTTCTGGCCTGCCTCAGGAGATCTTGTAAGCCTGGGTACATGGTCAAGAAACACTGCACCACAAAATTCAGAACGTGTGCCAAACATAGAAAATGGGTCAAGTGTCCCTGTCGGAAGGCAGAGAGAAGGTTGGTGCCATTGTCGCATACAACCATTCCTGGCTGAAGCTGCTGTGGTGTCAAGCACCTCTGAGCCTGCCCCTGCAGAGCTGACAGAATCTCTGCCCCAGTGTGGCTCCTGTCCCCTAGGCAGACCAAGTGAAGCACCGCATGACATATTTTTGCCTGACTGCTTGCGTAGCCCCTTGAACGCTTACGGAACACTGCTGGTTCAGAGGACAATTCTGCAGAAGAGGCCATAGAGGAAGGAGAAGAGGAGGGGGTGGAGCAAAGAGCTGTGGCAGAATCCCCACCAGCTTTTTGGATGCGTGGTGGCAGAACAAGCTCCAACAACACTGAACCCTGTCCTGCATCCTTCCCAGCTGCCAGCAGCGTTACCCAGTGCGCCATGAAGGAAAGGTAATGTCCTTGCCCATGCCTGCTGGACCATGAGTCAGTGGTAATATGAACCTTGCTGCTGACCGCCCAGGCCAATGAGGTCAAAACATTGCCTTCCACATGATGGTAGAGAGCCGGAATGGCCTTACGTGAAAAGAAATGCCGTTTTGGAACCAGTCACTGTGTTACAGCACATTTCACAAATTCACGAAAGGGGGCAAAGTCTACTAGCTATAAATGCAGCAGTTGTAGTGCTAGCAATTTGGCCAAGCTAGCATTTAGATGCTGAGCATGTGGATGGCTGGGACAGAATTTATTTTTATGGTTCAGCAACTGGGGTAGTGAAATTTGCCTGCTGACATCAACTGGTGGTGTACTGCTAGCAGATTGGCTGCATGTACTTGTGGCACCTATTGCTATACCTTCATTCCTCTCAGTGCAGGTCTTTGAGAGGACAGGAGGTATAGTAGGGTTTGAGATCCCAGATGAGGAGCAAGGAGAAGTCTGCCTTTTTCTATGATGTGGGTGTATTGGAATGTCCCACACTCCGCTTGAGTGCTTCCATCAGCACACTGCTTCCTCCAGTCTGGCCCTTTAGACATCAGATATTACAGCCCATATATTGTAAGAACCTGGCGAGGACTTGCTCCATTATAAAACTGCAACATAGAACTGTTTATTGAAACACGGGTACACAAAGATATTTAAACTTTTCATCAGTAGACTGTCCAATCAGCAGGGAGAGCTGTTGGAGGATTCCCCCCCCCCCCACAGCTAATCTACATACACATCCCATAATACCCAAGACAAACAGACACAATAGAATAAACGGCCACACCCCAAATGACCTAACACAGCGTACACCATAATATGAGACAATATACAATATATATACTGTGTATATACATATGTAGCGGGTATGTACTTTCCCGGGTGTAAATTTGAACTTGGCAGAGACATTAGTGATGTGTAATTCCCTGCAGCCCAGCAGGTGGTGCTGTCGCTCTGGGTTGGGGTTGAATCATTGCTGTGTGTCGCGCTTCCTTTTTGTCCTCCCTCGGCAGCGGTATGGTGGGGCAGTGAACCCGCCGTGCTTGCTGGAAGAGGGTATAAAGGGGCCGCCATCTTTGTCAAGGTGTTGAGTCCCAGGCACCTTCAGCCTGTGGACGGTGGTTCGTGTCGGTTCTATAGGCGGGCCTAGGCCTAGAGGACAGTCGGAGGTCGTGTTCCATCCCAGGCACCTTTAGCCTGGGGTGAGGTACTCAGATGGAGGTCTGGAGCTCAGTGCCCAACACTGAGTTCCGCGAGGGAAGGAGATCCTAGGGAACCCCGGGAGTGGGTACCCGAATCCGGAAGGCGTAATGGACCGGGGGAGCTCCTCACTCGAAGACCTGGTGCAGCATATTGCCAGTGACGGGTGAGTCTCTCATCGGAGACCGCCTGGAAGGAAATTCCCCCCTCGCTCGGAGACCGCAGCCCACTTTCAGGGAGGAAAGTGGAGAACACATTGTGTCTGGGCCTACTCGCATCCACACCTCCTTTTCTGTTCTGTATCTACCAAGGGAGTTCAACTGATTGTGTTCATTCGAGAAGAATAAAGGAGTGTTGAACTTTAATGGTGTGGTGCTCATTTCCTGACAGACATTGTTCAAGGTAACTCTCGGTGGAGGCTCCAGGTGCACAGCACTGACCCGAAGGTAAAAGAACTTTGCTTGTATCACACTGACACCTGTGGTGAAAGTCAGGCGTGGTGTCCCCGCTCCCTTCCCCTCGGAAAGATACCCCTAGACAAGAGAGAGACGAGCTGAAGAGAAAGAGGGGAGTGAGGAGGCCGCTACACGTGGGGGTTCAGGTCCGGTATAGTGTTTGTGCACCACAGAAATTGAACGTGTCTGCTGGAAGAGTTACGAGTAGGCAGGCCTTCATTGGCCAAAGTGCATCCCTGCTCGAAGTCGTGGACATGACCCAATCAAGGGAAAGGCCCGCGCAGAAGAGTGGAAAAAGGGGGAAGTTCAGCCGTGTGAAGTACTACACGTGGGGGCTTCTATTGCTCTGCGCCACCAGGCACACCCCCATCGCTTAGTTCGTGGGCGTGACTCAGAAACAGAAAAGAAGAAAAGCCAGCGAACTGGAGCAAAGGGGAGGGGTCCAATACGTGTGAAGGACTACACGTGGGACGTTGGCGCAAAAACTTTGCAGTGTGCGATGGATCAGCAACAGGTCGCCATGTTCGGACATACATCGTGGATTCCAGTTCACCCTTCCACCACGACATTGACTGCTGCTGCTCCGGTAACAGATACAGGATCCGGCTAAAGCCAAGGGGTCGATTCGCCCTGTATTCGTGCATGGACGTTGAGGCCCTGGGTGTGATTTGTCCCGGCTGTTCGGGACTGGTGTGCCAACTGAAGCTATTCGGGCGATGTGAGGCCTGTGGGGAGTTCTTGTTTGAAGTGGATCCGGCAGTTGAGAAGCCGAGAACCATCTACCCCGGCCGTGCTACAGGCAACACCACTCAGAGAGGAGGAATCACTGCTGTGACAGCCATCCCTGCGCACACTGCAGCGACCGCGGAGGAGGTCGTAAAAACTCAACGGGAGAAATCCGAGGATGCTGACTTGGTCACCACGATCTCGCAGCGTCCACCACCAAAGAGAAAGACCGGCATGGTAGCCCCGACCAGCGGTTGTGGTGGACCGTCTCGCCCGCTTACGCCCGGCCCGGAGGGATCCGTCGACAAGAGTTCCGGATGTCCCGTTTCAAGTAAAGGTCGAGGTAAGCCAGGCGAAGAGATTTGGTGTGTGGGAAGAGGTGAGAGCTGGGTCTCCACTACAGGGTACCTGCCTGCGGAGGAGTGTGACACCTCTGACCTAGAGTCGCTCTCGGACATGGGAGACGATGTTGCAATAGTGAACTGTTTGCAGAAAAGGGCTGGGACAAAGTACCTCTCGCTTCATTCCGGAGGACCAGGGATCCACCCATGTCTACAGGGGAAAGTACACCCCGGGTGGAGGCACCAGCGCCTGAAGAGAGGTCCCATCCCCAGCCTGCCTCTACATCTCCGGTGCCATCTGTACCGAAGACAGGAGAAAAGAGACTGTTACTGCGGGCACCAATGCCCAGATCCGATGTGATCAAGGTCCCTCGCCATCCAGACTCAATAGTTTTGCCTGGCGAAGGGGACAAAGCTACCATGCCTCCTTTGGCGAGACTACAACGCCTATTTGGCCAGAAGGTTGCTGCAGAGTACGGATGGGAGTATCCATACTTGTCGAAGGAACTGCTCTATGAGGTGGAAGTGTGCCGGGAGCGCTGGTACAATGACTTTGTGTGGACCCACATGCTCTCCAAAGGCCTCTCAACGTTTTAAAGACTGCAAGGCAGAGTGGATGATGGGACGGCACACCCATGCAGACAAGGTGTTGATCCGGCGCAAGAAAGGAGAAGATGTGGAGTATCATCTGGAGACCATGGATCAACACTTGAAGCCACTTGTTCTGCTGCATCCCCGTTTTTACCTTTAGGAGAGAAGAGACTCCGTTCTTGCTATGCTGCTGAACTTTCTGGGGCCCGTTGCTTTTGTGCCCAGAGGAATGAAGGACTGTTCCTGTTGTTCTTCACTTTCCCGCAAGAGATCATGGACTCTGGGTAGATAGGGCCAAAGAGAAGAGGAAAGTTCCACGAGTGCAGTTACCGCGGTGCTGTCACCAGGTGGCAGTGTTGCGCAACGTTAAACACTTTTCACGCACTCACTCTTTGGAGAAAAGGGATTTCTTCCAGGAGAAGTTTCTTTTCTCTCACACGAACACATGTGTCAGGGTTATATGTGTTAATCCCTTTTCTTTCCCCTCTGCAGGAGAGCATCCCATCAAGACCACTGAGTATGGGGTGGTTCTTAGTCAGGATGGGTGGGAAAAGTAAAATGTGACTATGTGATTCGAAGTATGGTTTAATGCTGTTGTTTTTATTCTTTCTGTATTCCCTTTTTATTACAGGGCTCAGACACAATGTTTTAGTTGGGTAGTGTTTTCTAAAAGTTTTATTTTTGTACAATTGTTAGTCGGTCTCTGGATTGGATTATGTCAGCCGTTGAGGGCATGATTTACTCCAGACACTGGGGACCAGTGTCAAACCACCAGGGGGACAGTGTAGCGGGTATGTACTTTCCCGGGTGTAAATTTGAACTTGGCAGAGACATTAGTGATGTGTAATTCCCTGCAGCCCAGCAGGTGGCGCTGTCGCTCTAGGTTGGGGTTGAATCATTGCTGTGTGTCACGCTTCCTTTTTGTCCTCCCTCGGCAGCGGTATTGTGGGGCGGTGAACCCGCCGTGCTTGCTGGGAGAGGTTATAAAGGGGCCGCCATCTTTGTCAAGGGGTTGAGTCCCAGGCACCTTCAGCCTGTGGACGGTGGTTCGTGTCGGTTCTATAGGCGGGCCTAGGCCTAGAGGACAGTCGGAGGTCGTGTTCCATCCCAGGCACCTTTAGCCTGGGGTGAGGTACTCAGATGGAGGTCCGGAGCTCAGTGCCCAACACTGAGTTCCGCGAGGGAAGGAGATCCTAGGGAACCCCGGGAGTGGGTACCTGAATCCGGAAGGCGTAATGGACCGTGGGGAGCTCCTCACTCAAAGACCTGGTGCAGCATATTGCCAGTGACGGGTGAGTCTCTCATCGGAGACCGCCTGGAAGGAAATTCCCCCCCCTCGCTCGGATACCGCAGCCCACTTTCAGGGAGGAAAGTGGAGAACACATTGTGTCTGGGCCTACTCGCATCCACACCTCCTTTTCTGTTCTGTTTCTACCAAGGGAGTTCAACTGATTGTGTTCATTCGAGAAGAATAAAGGAGTGTTGAACTTTAATGGTTTGGGGCTCATTTCCTGACAGACATTGTTCAAGGTAACTCTCGGTGGAGGCTCCAGGTGCACAGCACTGACCCGAAGGTAAAAGAACTTTGCTTGTATCACACTGACACCTGTGGTGAAAGTCAGGCGTGGTGTCCCCGCTCCCTTCCCCTCGGAAAGATACCCCTAGACAAGAGAGAGACGAGCTGAAGAGAAAGAGGGGAGTGAGGAGGCCGCTACACGTGGGGGTTCAGGTCCGGTATAGTGTTTGTGCACCACAGAAATTGAACGTGTCTGCTGGAAGAGTTACGAGTAGGCAGGCCTTCATTGGCCAAAGTGCATCCCTGCTCGAAGTCGTGGACATGACCCAATCAAGGGAAAGGCCCGCGCAGAAGAGTGGAAAAAGGGGGAAGTTCAGCCGTGTGAAGTACTACACGTGGGGGCTTCTATTGCTCTGCGCCACCAGGCACACCCCCATCGCTTAGTTCGTGGGCGTGACTCAGAAACAGAAAAGAAGAAAAGCCCGCGAACTGGAGCAAAGGGGAGGGGTCCAATACGTGTGAAGGACTACACGTGGGACGTTGGCGCAAAAACTTTGCAGTGTGCGATGGATCAGCAACAGGTCGCCATGTTCGGACATACATCGTGGATTCCAGTTCACCCTTCCACCACGACATTGACTGCTGCTGCTCCGGTAACAGATACAGGATCCGGCTAAAGCCAAGGGGTCGATTCGCCCTGTATTCGTGCATGGACGTTGAGGCCCTGGGTGTGATTTGTCCCGGCTGTTCGGGACTGGTGTGCCAACTGAAGCTATTCGGGCGATGTGAGGCCTGTGGGGAGTTCTTGTTTGAAGTGGATCCGGCAGTTGAGAAGCCGAGAACCATCTACCCCGGCCGTGCTACAGGCAACACCACTCAGAGAGGAGGAATCACTGCTGTGACAGCCATCCCTGCGCACACTGCAGCGACCGCGGAGGAGGTCGTAAAAACTCAACGGGAGAAATCCGAGGATGCTGACTCGGTCACCACGATCTCGCAGCGTCCACCACCAAAGAGAAAGACCGGCATGGTAGCCCCGACCAGCGGTTGTGGTGGACCGTCTCGCCTGCTTACGCCCGGCCCGGAGGGATCCGTCGACAAGAGTTCCGGATGTCCCGTTTCAAGTAAAGGTCGAGGTAAGCCAGGCGAAGAGATTTGGTGTGTGGGAAGAGGTGAGAGCTGGGTCTCCACTACAGGGTACCTGCCTGCGGAGGAGTGTGACACCTCTGACCTAGAGTCGCTCTCGGACATGGGAGACGATGTTGCAATAGTGAACTGTTTGCAGAAAAGGGCTGGGACAAAGTACCTCTCGCTTCATTCCGGAGGACCAGGGATCCACCCATGTCTACAGGGGAAAGTACACCCCGGGTGGAGGCACCAGCGCCTGAAGAGAGGTCCCATCCCCAGCCTGCCTCTACATCTCCGGTGCCATCTGTACCGAAGACAGGAGAAAAGAGACTGTTACTGCGGGCACCAATGCCCAGATCCGATGTGATCAAGGTCCCTCGCCATCCAGACTCAATAGTTTTGCCTGGCGAAGGGGACAAAGCTACCATGCCTCCTTTGGCGAGACTACAACGCCTATTTGGCCAGAAGGTTGCTGCAGAGTACGGATGGGAGTATCCATACTTGTCGAAGGAACTGCTCTATGAGGTGGAAGTGTGCCGGGAGCGCTGGTACAATGACTTTGTGTGGACCCACATGCTCTCCAAAGGCCTCTCAACGTTTTAAAGACTGCAAGGCAGAGTGGATGATGGGACGGCACACCCATGCAGACAAGGTGTTGATCCGGCGCAAGAAAGGAGAAGATGTGGAGTATCATCTGGAGACCATGGATCAACACTTGAAGCCACTTGTTCTGCTGCATCCCCGTTTTTACCTTTAGGAGAGAAGAGACTCCGTTCTTGCTATGCTGCTGAACTTTCTGGGGCCCGTTGCTTTTGTGCCCAGAGGAATGAAGGACTGTTCCTGTTGTTCTTCACTTTCCCGCAAGAGATCATGGACTCTGGGTAGATAGGGCCAAAGAGAAGAGGAAAGTTCCACGAGTGCAGTTACCGCGGTGCTGTCACCAGGTGGCAGTGTTGCGCAACGTTAAACACTTTTCACGCACTCACTCTTTGGAGAAAAGGGATTTCTTCCAGGAGAAGTTTCTTTTCTCTCACACGAACACATGTGTCAGGGTTATATGTGTTAATCCCTTTTCTTTCCCCTCTGCAGGAGAGCATCCCATCAAGACCACTGAGTATGGGGTGGTTCTTAGTCAGGATGGGTGGGAAAAGTAAAATGTGACTATGTGATTCGAAGTATGGTTTAATGCTGTTGTTTTTATTCTTTCTGTATTCCCTTTTTATTACAGGGCTCAGACACAATGTTTTAGTTGGGTAGTTTTTTCTAAAAGTTTTATTTTTGTACAATTGTTAGTCGGTCTCTGGATTGGATTATGTCAGCCGTTGAGGGCATGATTTACTCCAGACACTGGGGACCAGTGTCAAACCACCAGGGGGACAGTGTAGCGGGTATGTACTTTCCCGGGTGTAAATTTGAACTTGGCAGAGACATTAGTGATGTGTAATTCCCTGCAGCCCAGCAGGTGGCGCTGTCGCTCTAGGTTGGGGTTGAATCATTGCTGTGTGTCACGCTTCCTTTTTGTCCTCCCTCGGCAGCGGTATTGTGGGGCGGTGAACCCGCCGTGCTTGCTGGGAGAGGTTATAAAGGGGCCGCCATCTTTGTCAAGGGGTTGAGTCCCAGGCACCTTCAGCCTGTGGACGGTGGTTCGTGTCGGTTCTATAGGCGGGCCTAGGCCTAGAGGACAGTCGGAGGTCGTGTTCCATCCCAGGCACCTTTAGCCTGGGGTGAGGTACTCAGATGGAGGTCCGGAGCTCAGTGCCCAACACTGAGTTCCGCGAGGGAAGGAGATCCTAGGGAACCCCGGGAGTGGGTACCCGAATCCGGAAGGCGTAATGGACCGTGGGGAGCTCCTCACTCAAAGACCTGGTGCAGCATATTGCCAGTGACGGGTGAGTCTCTCATCGGAGACCGCCTGGAAGGAAATTCCCCCCCCTCGCTCGGATACCGCAGCCCACTTTCAGGGAGGAAAGTGGAGAACACATTGTGTCTGGGCCTACTCGCATCCACACCTCCTTTTCTGTTCTGTTTCTACCAAGGGAGTTCAACTGATTGTGTTCATTCGAGAAGAATAAAGGAGTGTTGAACTTTAATGGTTTGGGGCTCATTTCCTGACAGACAGTGTTCAAGGTAACTCTCGGTGGAGGCTCCAGGTGCACAGCACTGACCCGAAGATAAAAGAACTTTGCTTGTATCACACTGATACCTGTGGTGAAAGCCAGGCGTGGTGTCCCCGCTCCCTTCCCCTCGGAAAGATACCCCTAGACAAGAGAGAGACGAGCTGAAGAGAAAGAGGGGAGTGAGGAGGGCGCTACACATATATATATATATATATATATATATATATATATATTGTGAGGGGGTTAGCTCGGCAGCGGGTGTGTGTGACCCCCGGGATGGGCTCCCCACACAAAAACAGGCCCAGCAGACGGAGGTTGTGGTTTTCAAAATCAAAAAGGTGCCGTTTATTTTCTATTTACAGTGACAAAAACACAGCAAAGCAAAAGAAACAAACAAAATAAATCCTGGTCAACTTGACCTCTGACTAAACATACAGGTTTCCTAACTAACAACTGGGATCAGCCTAGTGCTGTCCTAGTCCCTGGTTTTAAATGTCCAAGCAAAATATAGCCACACAGGCTTTCTCTCACCGCACAGGGGTTCACTCTCCCTAGACAGTCCACACAGGTCTGCTTCCAGGCATGAGCTAACATCTAATGAATCTGGGAGTTTTTATAGAGGCCTTAAACGAACTGACAGGCTTCAGCTGGCCTCATCAACTCCCTGCCTGCACGACGCCCAGCCCTCTCCCTAGAGGTATGAGTCATCAATGAGCCCACTAGTCTCAGCTGGGCTTATACAACTCTCCACCTAGCTGTATAAATCGGCGTAAAGCCTGAATCTGGGCGAAATATATCTACCCCCCTGGATGCAACCAGGTGACTTTACCTTCCTGCTGTCACATACCCCCCCCTCTTGTTTTAACCTCGGGGTTGGAACACCAGCAATCAGGCATTCATGTACTCGAGACAAAGCATCCACATTCCCCATTTGAACGCCAGGGCGATGCTTTACTGTGAAGTTGAATTCCTGGAGGGCCAGGAACCACCTATTCACTCTTCTATTTGTTTCCTTGTTTTGAGCCATCCACTTTAACGGAGCGTGATCCGTAACCATGTCAAAGTGCCTACCTAGCAGGTAGTACCGAAGGGAATCTAGAGCCCACTTCACCGCTAAACACTCCTTTTCAACGGTGGCGTAATTTACCTCATGGGACTTCAACTTCCTGCTGAGGTAAATGACTGGGTGCTCTTCCCCGTTCCAGACCTGGGACAATACTGCTCCTAACCCCACATCTGACGCATCACTTTGTACGACAAAGTCTTTAGAGAAGTCGGGTGAGTACAACACTGGCTGGCTACATAAGGCTTGTTTCAAGAATTGGAATGCTGCCTCAGCCTCGGGGGTCCATTTAATCATGACCGACCCTTTCCCCTTCGTCAGGTTGGTTAGGGGCACAGCCTTAGAAGCAAAGTGGGGAATGAATCGCCGATAATACCCAGCGATTCCCAGAAAGGCTCGTACCTGCTTCTTGCTGTTGGGACGTGGCCAACTCTGGATGGCCTCGACTTTGTTGAGTTGGGGTTTTATTACTCCCCTCCCAATGGTGTACCCAAGATATTTGGCCTCCTCCTGCCCAATGGTACACTTCTTGGGGTTAGCCGTAAACCCTGCTTCCCGAACAGAGTCCAGGACTGCTTGCACTTTTGGCAGATGTGAGGCCCAATCTGTGCTATGGACAATTACGTCATCCAGGTAAGCCGCAGCATACTTCCGATGGGGCCTCAGCATCTGGTCCATTTTCCGCTGGAATGTGGCCGGCGCATTCTGTAACCCGAACGGCATTCTTTTATATTGGAACGCCCCGTCTGGGGTTACAAATGCGGTTTTCTCTTTGGCTGACTTGGCCAGGGGGATTTGCCAATACCCTTTTGTGAGGTCAAGAGTCGTCATGTATCGGGCTGTTCCCAGCCGGTCGATCAACTCATCTATACGTGGCATGGGGTAGGTGTCAAATTTTGTAACTTTGTTCAACTGACGAAAATCGTTACAAAATCGCCAGCTCCCATCCGGTTTAGGCACCAACACAATGGGACTAGACCAATCACTTTGGGACTCCTCTATCACCCCTAAGTTCAGCATTTTCTGTACTTCCTCCCGTATTGCCTCCCGTCGGGCCTCTGGGATCCGATAGGGTTTTAACTTCACCCTTTCACCGGGCGGGGTAATAATGTCATGCTCTACCCCAGATGTTTGTCCCGGCAGCTCAGAGAATACCTCCTTGTTGCGAAGCACAAACTCCTTAACCTCCTGTTGTTGGGGTTGTGACAAGGTGGCTGCGATTCCAACCTCAGGAATCACGCAACCAGTTTGAGCTGGTGACCAAGTGTCTGCGACTAGGGACTCTCTATCCCTCCAGGCTTTCAACAGATTAACGTGATAGATCTGTTCGGGCTTTCGCCTTCCTGGTTGTCTGACCTTGTAATTCACTTCGCTCACTTTTTCCATTATCTCGTAGGGGCCTTGCCATTTGGCAAGGAATTTACTTTCAACCGTAGGGACAAGTACCAATATCCTATCCCCCGGGGAAAAGGTACGGGTCTTGGCTCCACGGTTGTACACTCTCTGCTGTGCCAACTGCGCTTGGGCCAAATGTTCCTTCACGATGGGCATTACCTGTGCAATTCGATCTTGCATCAGGGCGACATGCTCAATCACACTCCTGTGGGGAGAACTCTCACTTTCCCAAGTTTCCTTGGCAATATCCAACAGCCCTCTTGGGTGTCTCCCATACAGTAACTCAAAGGGGGAGAATCCCGTAGAGGATTGGGGCACCTCCCTAATAGCAAACATCAAATAAGGAAGTAGACAGTCCCAATCCTTTCCATCCCTATCCACCACTTTCTTCAACATTTGTTTTAGGGTTTTGTTGAATCTTTCAACCAGCCCATCGGTTTGGGGGTGATACACAGATGTACGTAATTGCGTCACTTTGAACAATTTACACAGCTCCTTCATAACCCGGGACATAAAGGGTGTACCTTGGTCCGTAAGCAGTTCTTTACAAATACCCACCCGGCTAAAAACAAGAGATAGCTCTTTGGCTATGGTTTTGGCCGAGGTATTTCTGAGAGGGATCGCTTCTGGATAACGGGTGGCATAGTCCATTATAACCAATATGTACTGGTGCCCCCTAGCGGACTTGATTATAGGACCTACCAAATCCATTGCGATTCTCTCAAACGGGACCTCAATGATGGGTAGAGGGACCAGCGGGCTACGGAAGTGTGGCATCGGGGCCGACCTCTGACACACAGGGCAGGAGGAACAATAATTTTCTATGTCCTTCATCACCCCAGGCCAATAGAATCTCTGTAATACCCTCTCTCGGGTTTTCTCTGTCCCCAGATGACCTCCAAGAATGTGCCCATGGGCCAACTCCAACACCAACTTCCTGTAAGGTTTGGGCACCACAAGCTGCTCAACGGTTTCTTCTGCCCTTTTTGCCACCCGATACAGTAGGTCCTTCTCTACGCTGAAGTATGGGTAAGTGCAGGTATTATCTGGGTTCACTAACTCGCCATCTATTTTCACTACGTTTTCCCGTGCCTTTATTAGGGCGGGGTCTTTCAACTGTTCTGTGGCAAAGTTTTCCCTGTGAACCTCAAGATCAGAAAACTCCACAGACGGTAGGTTTTCGTCTGAGGAGGTGGGCTCCTCTCCAGTTTCTTGAGTCTCCCCTGCCAATACTGACAAGGGAAATTCGGGAGAGTCCTCACCACTCTCAGAGGAGTTCTGGCTATCATATTCCTGGTACATAGGGGCACCAGTGGGGGGCTCAGGATCATCCCACAGTTCCCAGAACTTCGGAAAATCCCTTCCCACAATGGCGTCATGCGGTAACTGAGACACTAAGCCCACTGGATGAGAAAGGGTACCTTTGGGGGTCTCGAAACACACTGTAGTCACTGGATACTCTCGGGTGTCCCCATGCACACAAATAACAGCTACCTTGCTATTCCCAGAGACCTCTGTTTTAACTAATTCAGCCTTTATCAGGGTCACAAGGCTACCTGAATCCAGCAATACCACAACATTTCTACCATTAATACACATTTTGCATAAATGTTTCTCAGTTCCCCGAATGGCAGTGCATGCGACTGTCGCACACAGCGACTGACGTCTGCCCGTCAGAAAGTCACACTGCATGGGTTCCTCCAAAACCGGGCAATTTGCTGCAATATGTCCCGCTTGCCGGCAGCGGTAGCAAATGATCCTTCTTGCCGCCTCTTGAGCCGCTGATTTCCCAGGCTGTTCTCGCCAAACTTGGGGTAGAGCTCCCACCCTCTCACTCTCTCCACCCTTACCCCTTGGAATCATCTTATCCGCCCCTGGGGATGGTCTGGTCTTAGGGTGGAAAGTCCGAGTGTCTCTGGAAGAGGCCGTCAGGTTCTCTGTAGCCAAGTATTTCTCCACACGATCCACAAGACCATCGGCCGTCTCTGGGTCTCCATGGCTTACCCACTTTTGGATGGCAGTAGGAAGAGCTCTCAAAAACCGATCCATTACAACACGTTCCACAATCTTTGGTGCGGACAAAGTCTCTGGCTGTAGCCACTTTCTGCTCAGGTGAATGAGATCATACATTTGAGACCTGGGGGGTTTTCCAAGCTGGAAAGTCCAGTTATGCACACGCTGAGCCCGGACAGCCAGGGTGACACCCAGCCTTGCCAATATTTCAGCTTTTAGCATCACATAGTCTTTTGCTTGGTCAGGCTCTAGGTCATAGTAAGCTTTCTGCGATTCACCCGTTAACAGAGGAGCCACCAGTCCAGCCCACTGCTCCTCAGGCCACTTTTCTCTTTCAGCAGTCCTTTCAAACGTGGTCAAAAATACCTCTGGATCATCCTCTCCAGTCATTTTTGTCAATAAACGACTCACCCCAAAGGACGCGGTATTAGTGGGACGGCTTTCCTCACTGGTCTGCGGACGTTGCTGCTTTACTGCTTCCATTTGTTGTAGTCTCTGCTCTTGCTTCTGTAATAGGTCTATGAAGCGGGCCTCAGATCGTTGCTGGGCTTGTTGCTGAGCTTCCAGACTCTGTTGGTGAGCTTGCTGCTGGGCTGCAAGGCTCTGTTGATGAGCTTGCTGCTGGGCTGCGAAGTTCTGTTGTTGAGCTGCAAGGCTCTTTTGCAAACCTGCATTTGTCTGCTGTTGATTGGCATTTGCTAGAGCCAGCTGTTTCAGTATCTCCTCCATGCTGGCTTAAAAAAAAACTGCCACTGGTTCTCCACCAACTGTGAGGGGGTTAGCTCGGCAGCGGGTGTGTGTGACCCCCGGGATGGGCTCCCCACACAAAAACAGGCCCAGCAGACGGAGGTTGTGGTTTTCAAAATCAAAAAGGTGCCGTTTATTTTCTATTTACAGTGACAAAAACACAGCAAAGCAAAAGAAACAAACAAAATAAATCCTGGTCAACTTGACCTCTGACTAAACATACAGGTTTCCTAACTAACAACTGGGATCAGCCTAGTGCTGTCCTAGTCCCTGGTTTTAAATGTCCAAGCAAAATATAGCCACACAGGCTTTCTCTCACCGCACAGGGGTTCACTCTCCCTAGACAGTCCACACAGGTCTGCTTCCAGGCATGAGCTAACATCTAATGAATCTGGGAGTTTTTATAGAGGCCTTAAACGAACTGACAGGCTTCAGCTGGCCTCATCAACTCCCTGCCTGCACGACGCCCAGCCCTCTCCCTAGAGGTATGAGTCATCAATGAGCCCACTAGTCTCAGCTGGGCTTATACAACTCTCCACCTAGCTGTATAAATCGGCGTAAAGCCTGAATCTGGGCGAAATATATCTACCCCCCTGGATGCAACCAGGTGACTTTACCTTCCTGCTGTCACAATATATATATATAAACACTAGGGATGAGCCGAACACCCCCCCAGTTCGGTTCACACCAGAACTTGTGAACAGACAATAAATTAGTTTGAACATCCGAACACCATTAAAGTCTATGGGACGCGAACATGAAAAATCTAAAGTACTAATTTTAAAGGCTTATATGCAAGTTATTGTCATAAAAAGTGTTTGGGGACCCGGGTCCTGCCCCATGGGACATGTATCAATGCAAAAAAAAGTTTTAAAAACAGACGTTTTTTCGGGAGCAGTGATTTTAATAATGCTTAAAGTGAAACAATAAAAGTGAAATATTCCTTAAATTTTCTACCTGGGGGGGTGTGTATAGTATGCCTGTAAAGCAGCATGGGTTTCCCGTGTTTAGAACTGTCCCTGAAGGGCCTTGTAATTGCATTTTTTTATTTTTATCAATTACTTTTCTTTGTATTGCCGGGAGCCGACAATTCATTATAGCCGCGAGTGCTTTTAAATGACTTTTTTTCCTTCAGAAATGACACGCCCAGCTTTACAGGCATACTATACACACCCCCTAGGTACGAAATTTAAAGGAATATTTCCTTTTATTGTTTCACTTTAAGCATTATTAAAATCACTGCTCCCGGAAAAACGTCAGTTTTTAAACTTTATTTTTGATTGATACATGTCCCCTGGGGCAGGACCCGGGTCCCAAACACTTTTTATGACAATAACTTGCATATAAGCCTTTAAAATGATCACTTTAGATTTTTCATGTTCGCGTCCCATAGACTTTAATGGTGTTCGGATGTTCAAACTATTATCACTTTAGATTTCTCCCATAGACTTTTACAGGATGTTCTGCGGCTTTGCGAATTTGCCGCGAACCCCCCAAATTGTTCGCTGTTCGGCGAACGGGCGAACAGGCAATGTTCGAGTCGATCATGAGTTCGACTCGAACTCGAAGCTCATCCCTAATATATACATATATACAACATTCCAATGTGGTTGTACAGTGAGTCCGATTAGTACGGATCAGACTGGGGTTCTCGGTCACCCTGTGCCCCTATTAGAGACATAGGGTTACTTAGACATAGGGGGTGCATGGGGAGCTGAAACAGGTTTTCCAACCTTCCTGTCAGAGAACTTATGCAGCAGGTACTCATTCCTGTGCAGTAAGTGCTCATTACCATTCAGCAGCTGCTAAAGCGCCTTCAGCAAGTGCTAATTCTTTTTTTTTTTTGACAGAGTAACCGCCTTTATTTATTTATGACAACATCTATTACATATAAAAAATAAATGATTCAGTAGTATTTTGAAATGCAGGGTTGTTTTTGTGTATAAAAGAATTGGATGTGAAAAGGGGATTCTAATATGGGTCTAAAAGGTAGTCTGAATATTTGAACCATAGGTTCCATTTTTTATCCAGTAGGTGCATGGTATTATGCAAGGTATGCAAAAAAATTTCCATAAGGTAAATGTCGTTTATTCTAATTTTCAATTGGGAAATTGGTAACGATGGGGATTTCCAATGATAAGCTATTAGCCAATGGATGGATACACAAATTGTATGGACTATTCTTAATTGAAACATGTTCAAACCCAAAATCGGGGCGAACAAGAGACAATTGGGAAGGGTAAGGGTTATAATTTTGTTTGAAATTTTAGAAGAAAATTTCTCTAGTCGTTTCCATAATTGGGCTGCTTTTTCACAGTCCCAAAAAATGTGAGAGAAGGAGCCGATTGAGGTGCAATCTCTAAAGCAGGTATTGGGAACTGTGGGAAATATAGAATGGAGTTTGGCTGGAGTATAATACCACCTGGTAAATAGTTTAATTGCAGTTTCCCTAATTGTGATAGATTTAGTGCATTTAAGAAGATTGTCAATACATTCAGACCATTTCTCGAGGGGCAATACAAAGTCGTATTCCTGTTCCCATTTGAGCATGTATGGTAATTTATCCTGGTTGGTGTTATTGATCAAGTTTAGATATATCTCTGATATTAGGCCTGTTCTTCTTGGGTATTTAGTACAGATATTCTCATAGAATGTGGGCGATGTATTGTCTAACAGTGGGAAATTTGAATTATAGAAGTTTCTAATTTGGAAAAATCTTCTGAGTTCTGTATTGGGAATGTCGTATTTGGTTTTTAGTATCGAGAACGAAGTTAATGAAGTATTCTCAATAAATCTATTAAGGGTGATTAGATTATTGTTAATCCACCAAACAAATTCATCAGTGTTTTGGTAGCTTTTTAGGAACTTAGATAAACAAAAACTAAAACTCGCGCTTATGGAGACATACAAAAATAAATGACAAGTGAAAAGAAATTATTATATGCGCAGCTGCTACAGCATAAGGCACTAACACCTTGAGAGATAAAAAATTATAAAATGCAGCGCTAGCGAATATAAATGTGCTCAATACAAACGTATGTGTGAATGTCAACCATCTAAACCTTTCGGGATGATGGTACACACTATTAGTGAAAAGATTATGCACCAATGATTGGTGTCACCAGAAATGCAGTGGGTGTAATACTAAATGTTACCACTAAAAAGTGATCAACTAAGTAAAACCAGAAAATATACTGTGCAAAACATTAAATGAACTGAACAACCAGGCAAATAGCTCTAGGAGTAATTCACAGTACTACAGATGGTTTTCAACATCAAATAAATAATGTCCCATTTGCAACAGTGGTTGTAATATAGAAGGAAGGGGAAAAAAAAAAAATGCTTTAAAGGACCTTGATGATGCCCTGGAGGAGGGGCGAAATGCATTGACAAATTTCCGGTCAACACTAAGAACCAGTGACGCTGCTTCCGGTTCTTGTGGAACGCACGCCGTTGTGAACCCGGAACACACTGACGCTCGGTTATCATTGAAGGCTTGTGAGTTTTCCCAATAACAGCGTATTGTTAATCTGTTCCTAAGCGGTACTTCACAAGTTGCTTTTTCTTTTTATTCCCCACATGGTCCTCTGATCTCTGCTGCTATTGAGCCAACTGTTGAATTTCACCGAACATTATTGGTCCTAGAAGTTGGATGTTGGGTGACTTTTATTTTATTTTAAAGCATTTTTTTTTTTTTTCCCCTTCCTTCTATATTACAACCATCATCCCGAAAGGTTTAGATGGTTGACATTCACACATACGTTTGTATTGAGCACATTTATATTCGCTAGCGCTGCATTTTATAATTTTTTAGGAACTTAGGGTCGCCTAAAAAAGAAGCAAGGGGTGGTGTGGGAGAGGTCAATGTAAATTTTTTATTATGCAGTTTCCATAATTGGTATGAATGGGCCACTAAGAGGTTTAGCCTTTCCAAAGTATGATTGGAAACTTTGTTGCCCCATAGTAATCCTGATATAGAGTAGGGTAGTATTGAATATTTTTCAAATACTACCCATGGGATTTTCGGGTTATGTAAATGCCATTGAGCAATCTGTGCCCATCTTGCAGCTAGATAATATGACCAAAAGTTCGGGAGTCCCAATCCACCTCTTTTCGTGGACATATATAATACAGATTGGGCAATTCTTGGGTGGGAGTCTGACCATATAAATTTATTGACTTCCGATTGAAATTTAGTAAGTATCAATTTATTTATTCTAACTGGGAGTGCTCTAAATAGAAATAATAATTTTGGTAGAATTGACATTTTGATGGCAGTAATTTACGGTAAATGTTTCAAAATCAGTGGGAATGCCAATAAATATTCCTCCTTCCCGATTTGATTCAATTCGCACATCCTTCAACTTCACATGGTCCAATGATACTTTACCTTATCTCGGTATCCACCTTACCCCAGACCCCAAAGATTTAGCCACCAAAAATTATTTACCCATGTTACAAAGACTGAGATTGGTGTTAGAAACCTGGAAATCCTTCAATATTTCATTTTCAGCAAGTGCTAATTCTAATGCGCATGTGCAGAGTCACAGACCAAGACGAGAAAGGAATTGAGTGTGCATGTGCATTAGCGCATGCGTGCGAGCATGTGCACATACACGTTAGAGTGTGCGCACGCATCCATAGATTCTGGCGCCCAGCAGCCTATATAAACTGAGAGTCTGCCTGGCTTCAGTGCTGGATTGTCTTCAGCTTTTGTTCCTGTGCTCCTGATTCTTATCCATGTCTGCTGACCTTGTTCCTGACCCGGCTACGTCTGACAACTCTCTTGGATCACCCCAGCCTGCTATATCTGCTTCTTGCTTATATTACCAACCCCAGCTTGGATTTATAACTATGGCTCTGCCTCCTGATTTGGTACCCCACCGCCAGTATGTTACCGACTTCTGCCTGTTACCAACCTTGCAACTGATCCTGATTCTGCACCTGTCTGCCTGGCTCCCGCTGAACAAAGCTGGTGACCAGACTCCACACCACCACTGGGAGGTCTTCAAGTTACAGCTCACTCCTACAGGTGCCAGGCACCTGCAACCTTCCACTGCCCTAGCAATCCCTGTCTCCACTACCAGGGGTGCTTGGACAGGAATTGTGCAAGAGGCCACCCTCATCATCTCGGGCTCCACAGTCGGGTACGTGACACTCCCCAAGGGATTCTGGATTCCGCAGGCCCCCTGCCCAAAGTGATTACCGTCACATCTCTCCCCTTTCTGCAGCAGACTAACACAGGAGGAGACCCCAGACGGGTTGACTTGGAATTAGTCAGTCGCTCCATTCCCCCAATGCCAGTATCCACACAGTACCCCAAATAAATTGTCCCAAACAAAGCATTACTCACCCAGCCAACCTCTGCCTCTCTCAGAGAACATCCTGGGTGAGAAGTGTGGACTGGCCCTTCTCCCTGGAGTCCTTTCAGCTGCTGGAAAGAAGACAGGGTGGCTGGGCTCACTTCATCATGCTGTTGGGGATCTGGGCCGACTGCCCAGCATCCCTGGAGTATTGTCAGAGAAACACATTGTGAAGAGGCATGTTATACTTCCATTTGAACGCTAGATGGCAGCAAAGTTGACAGTGAAACACTCACGCACCACATGACTTCCTGGCTGCCTATAAAAACTCAGCAAGTGCTCAGAGGAATTGCTGGTTTGTCTTCAGCTTTCTGTTTCCTGTGACTTGTTCCTGTGTTTGATTACCTGCTGTGACCCGGATTCACTCCAGCACGTGACCTTGGCTTGTATTACGGACTCCACTTGTCTCCTGTGTTTGACCCTCAGCCTGTGACCTGGACTTTGCCTCTTGTCTCCTTGCCTTGACCTTTTGCCTGTTACCTGGTGTCATGGATATGCATTAATGTCTGTCTGCCATCTTACCTTCCTCCTCATGTGTTCATCTAGAGACCAGACCTCCTTCACCTGGCTTCCTTTATAATCTCCTCCCAGCCTGACTCCACCCCAGGCCCTATCACTGAACACTATATTAACCTGTGCACTGCAAGCCTGCTTTGCTGATCAACGTGTTTGTTAGGCATTGTGTGTTTGGGTTCCTGCCTGCCGTGTGCTACGTCTGTCTCTCTGTTACGTTATTGGCTTGTCCCCGACCATCCCTGTCTGCTCGTGACCCTTGACCTTCGGCTCGTTCTTCGTTATCCTTGTCTGCTTGTGGCCCCTGACCTTCGGCTTGTTATTCGGTTCTCTCTATCGTGTGCTGCTGCTTCCCCTTATCCTACGGGGCGTGAGCTAGGAAACTCCAGGGGCCGCGACCTGGCCCCAGCCTGCAGCGTAACATCCTCACCACTAGAGGCCCTGGAGAAGACCAGCTGGGTCTTAGACTCCGCGCCCTGGGGAATCTTGGCTCTCGCTTCCGTTGGGATCCCGGTTGTGCTCCTCTGGTCCCGCTTTCCACAACCACCCAGTTTCCTATCCACAGAAGCCAGCCATAGGGTTCACTACCTCGCGGTGCACTCCTGTCCCCCTACGGTGTGCATCTGTCACCTGGCCACAGGTGACCCTGACAGTTTGATCAGCCATGAACCCGGCTGACATCCCGCTTCCCGCGGATGATCCATTGCAGGGCATAGTTCGCAGACTTGAGACCCAGGAATCAAATCAGACCCAGGTGATGCGATTCCTCCAGGATCTGGCTTCTCGATTCGAGCAGCTTCAGGTCTCCTTGGGAACCCCGAATCCGCAACCCCAAGTACAACCAGCGGCTGTACCTATCGCACCAGTCGCAGCCTCACACTCACTAAGATTGCCAGCTCCGTTCCGTTTCTCTGGGGACTCCAAGGCCTGCAGGGGGTTTCTCAGCCAATGCACTATTCATTTTGAGCTTCAGCCTCAAAGCTTCCTATCTGACCGGGCTAAGGTAGCCTATATCATTTCCCTCCTCTCCGGTGAAGCTTTGGCCTGGGCTGCCCCCCTGTGGGAGAGGAACGATCCGGTGGTTTCCAGTCTGTCCGAATTCTTGAAGCTCTTTCGTAATATCTTCGAAGAGCCGGCTCGGGCTTCTTCAGCGGCTAGTGCTGTCTTACGTCTTCGCCAAGAATCTAGTTCAGTGGGGCAATATGCTCTTCAGTTCCGTATCCACACAGCTGAATTGAGCTGGAATAATGAGGCCCTGGTCGCTACCTTTTTACATGGCCTCTCTGACCGAGTGAAAGACGAATTAGCGGGAAGAGCCATTCCCGTCGGTCTGGACGATGTAATTTCATTATGCAACCAGATCGACATTCGTTTTCAAGAGAGGTCCTTAGAAAAAAGACGCCAGCACTCTCTGGGTCCTAGCCAGTCTGAGCTCCCCTCCCTTCATTCCGTGGAGCATCCTCTACCTGCTGAAGAACCTATGCAGCTGGGCCGGACCAGACTAACCCCCGAAGAACGTGCTAGGCGCAGAACTCTGGGCTTGTGCCTCTATTGTGGGGGCAAGGGTCATTTTCGTGACTCCTGCTCGCTTCGTCCGGGAAACGCTCGGGTCTAATACATTTGGAAGGTGGAGTATTGGACCCAGAAACATCACCTTCTCGCCTGCTCTTGCCGGTGTCCCTTCATGTAGGCACTTCTCCTCAGTCAACCCTTGCATACCTGGATTCCGGGGCTGCCGGCAATTTCATGGATTGGAGAACTGCTTCTTCTATGAAGCTTACCCTTTCACCTCTCACTACCCCATTGGTAGTCTCGGCAATTGATGGCACTGTTCTCCCAGGGGGCCCTATTCGCTTCCAGACGCTACCCATTAGGATGTCGGTAGGGATTCTCCACCAGGAGTGGATATCCTTTCTTATTCTACCCAAGGCCTCTACCCCAGTTGTATTGGGCCTCCCTTGGCTACAGCTCCACTCTCCACATGTGGACTGGGTCTCTGGGCAGATCCTGGCCTGGGGTTCCTCATGTTTCTCGTCGTGTCTTCTCAAGGTGACCCCCAAGGAGAGTCTTCCGGTTGCTGCCACTTCTGTTTCTTCTGATCTTCCCGCCGCATACAGCGATTACCGGGATGTGTTCTGTAAAAAATCAGCTGAGGTGCTTCCTCCCCACAGGTCTTTTGACTGTGCTATTGATCTTGTCCCCGGAGCAACTCTACCCAGGGGTCGTACCTACCCTCTGTCCATCCCAGAGACCCAGGCCATGTCGGAGTATGTAGCAGAGAATCTGGAGAGAGGGTTCATCCGGAAATCCTCATCGCCTGCAGGGGCAGGGTTCTTTTTTGTTGCCAAAAAGGATGGTACCTTAAGACCCTGCATCGATTATCGGGGTTTAAATGCGGTTACTATTAAAAATCGATACCCCTTACCCTTAATATCTGAGCTATTCGATAGGTTGAAGGGTGCCTCCATTTTCACCAAGTTGGATCTCAGAGGCGCGTACAATCTCATTCGAATACGGGAGGGTGACGAATGGAAGACTGCATTTAACACTAGAGACGGGCATTACGAATATCTGGTGATGCCTTTTGGTCTGTGTAATGCTCCAGCCGTGTTTCAAAACTTTGTCAATGAAATCTTCAGAGATCTGCTGTACCAGTTTGTTGTCATCTATCTGGATGACATTCTGATCTTTTCTGAAAATCTGCTCGTCCACAGAAACCATGTCCGCACTGTACTTCAACGTCTTAGAGAGAACAATCTCTATGCCAAGCTGGAGAAATGTTCCTTTGAATGTTCTGAGGTCCTGTTTTTGGGGTGCTTTGTCTCATGTTCGGGGCTTCGTATGGACCCTGGGAAGGTCTTGGCTATCACCAACTGGCCTCTTCCTGCTAGCCTCAAGGCCACACAGCGCTTTCTTGGCTTCACTAATTATTATAGGCAGTTCATAAGGAATTACTCTTCCATTGCCGCGCCTATTATCGCTTTGACCAAGAAGGGTGTGAATGCCAGAGACTGGCCTCCCGAAGCTGTCTCTGCATTTCACAACCTGAAACAGGCCTTTGTTTCTGGCCCCCTCTTGAGGAGACCAAATCCTGGGAATGCATTTTTTATTGAAGTGGACGCTTCCTCAATGGGGGTGGGAGCTGTGCTTCTTCAAATCTTTGAGAAGAGACGCCAACCATGTGCGTTCTTCTCCAAAAAAATTTCTCAGGCAGAGAGGAATTATGCCATCGGTGATCGGGAACTTCTTGCAATTAAATTGGCGTTAGAGGAGTGGCGTCATCTCTTGGAGGGTTCCCCTCACTCCATAACGATCTTTACCGATCACAAGAATTTACAGTATCTACAGAATGCTAAACGTCTGAATCCTAGACAGGCCAGGTGGAGTCTCTTCTTTGCCCGTTTTAATTTCACGATTACCTACAAACCTGGTTCCTGCAACGGTCGGGCTGATGCGCTCTCTAGGTCATTTGACACTTTGGACGAGGAGTCCGCCCCTGAACCTGAGCCGATCATTCCCACCTCATGCATTGTTGCCCACTCTACCACCCTGAAGTCTAAAATTCCGCCTGGTAAGACCTTTGTCCCCACTGAGCTAAGAGCTAAGATCCTTCGTTGGGGACATGATTCCAAGGTGGCAGGGCATTCTGGATTCCTCCGATCCTTCCTACTCATCAGTCGTCACTACTGGTGGCCTAATCTCCGCTCAGACGTCAAAGACTACGTTAAAGCTTGTCATGTCTGTGCTCAGTCCAAATCCTCCACACAAGCTCCTGCTGGTCTCCTCATGCCCTTGCCTATTCCTAAGGAACCCTGGGCCCATATTGCCATGGATTTTATCACCGATTTCCCACTGTCTGAGAATAATACAGTCATTTGGGTGGTAATCGATCGATTCTCCAAGATGGCTCATTTTGTTCCTCTTCCTGGTCTTCCTTCTGCCCCTGCCTTGGTTCCCATTTTCATTCGAGAAATTCTCCGCCTACATGGGGTCCCTTCTCATATTGTTTCCGACAGGGGAGTCCAATTCACGTCTCGTTTTTGGAGAGCCTTTTGCAAATCCCTCAATATTGTCTTGGATTTTTCTTCTTCTTACCATCCCCAATCCAATGGACAGACTGAGAGGGTTAATCAGGAGTTAGAGGTCTTTCTTCGCACCTTTGTGTCTTCTCACCATGATGATTGGTCCTCTCTACTCCCGTGGGCAGAATTCTCCCATAACAATCATGTGAATACCAGTTCGCAGAAGACACCCTTTTTCACAGTTTATGGAAAACACCCTCAACTTCCTCTTCCTATGATCTGTTCTCCAGACATTCCAGCTTTGGCTTCGGTTCAGGAGTCTCTCAATTCCGTTTGGGGTCACGTTCATGATTCCCTCCGGGCAGCTGCTGAAAAATTCAAAGGCTTTGCCGACCGCCGCAGGCGTAAACCGCCTTCTCTTCAGCCAGGGGACAAAGTCTGGCTCTCTACCAGGAACATCAAGCTCCGAGTTCCTTCTCTGAAGTTTGCTCCACGATTCATCGGTCCATACACGGTAACTGCTAAACTGAATCCGGTTTGTTTCAAACTCCAGATTCCTAAGAGCCTTAAAATCACTAACTCCTTTCATGTTGCTCTTCTAAAGCCTTTAGTCCTCAATAAATTCTCTCGTCCTCTTCCTACCGTGGCGCCTGTCTCTGAGGATAATCAGGAGTACGAGATCAGTCAAATTCTGGACTCCCGACTCTGTAAAGGCGTTCTTCAGTACCTCGTTCATTGGAAAGGGTTTGGTCCTGAGGAGAGGTCTTGGATCACTGCATCTGAGGTCTTTGCACCTCGTCTGTTAAAGGAGTTTCATCTGAAGTTTCCCTCTAAACCTGGGCCCAGGCGGGGAAGGGGGAGGCCTCGTAAGAGGGAGGGTACTGTCATGGATATGCATTAATGTCTGTCTGCCATCTTACCTTCCTCCTCATGTGTTCATCTAGAGACCAGACCTCCTTCACCTGGCTTCCTTTATAATCTCCTCCCAGCCTGACTCCACCCCAGGCCCTATCACTGAACACTATATTAACCTGTGCACTGCAAGCCTGCTTTGCTGATCAACGTGTTTGTTAGGCATTGTGTGTTTGGGTTCCTGCCTGCTGTGTGCTACGTCTGTCTCTCTGTTACGTTATTGGCTTGTCCCCGACCATCCCTGTCTGCTCGTGACCCTTGACCTTCGGCTCGTTCTTCGTTATCCTTGTCTGCTTGTGGCCCCTGACCTTCGGCTTGTTATTCGGTTCTCTCTATCGTGTGCTGCTGCTTCCCCTTATCCTACGGGGCGTGAGCTAGGAAACTCCAGGGGCCGCGACCTGGTCCCAGCCTGCAGCGTAACATCCTCACCACTAGAGGCCCTGGAGAAGACCAGCTGGGTCTTAGACTCCGCGCCCTGGGGAATCTTGGCTCTCGCTTCCGTTGGGATCCCGGTTGTGCTCCTCTGGTCCCGCTTTCCACAACCACCCAGTTTCCTATCCACAGAAGCCAGCCATAGGGTTCACTACCTCGCGGTGCACTCCTGTCCCCCTACGGTGTGCATCTGTCACCTGGCCACAGGTGACCCTGACACCTGGACTTGCCTTGTGTGTTCCCTACACAGTACCTCCGGCTGTGTTTAGACTATCTTACCTGCCTGTGCTTGACCCTCAGCCTGATTTTGGACTGTCTGATCAAGTTCTACCAGCAAGCCATGCATCTGCCAGTTTGACACAGCTGCTCGACCACTTGAAAGACCCTGATACAAGTCTACTTGCACCTGCTGGATAGCCTGTGCCTCTTAGTGCCATTCCTCCCCTGTCTCACCTCCAGGGTTCGAAGTGCGCTCAGTCGCAAGGGTGAACCGCTCTCGGCATCTCGGCCTCGGTAAGTACTAGTCTGCTTGTGATAGTACAAACCAGCTATGTCTGAGGCCAACAGAGCGCGTTCCCCTCTTGAAATCCTGTGCCAACAAGTCTCTGCACTCACAGATGCAGTTCAGAAATTGCAGGAAGGCTACACCCAAATAGACAATCGTCTCCAGCAACTTTCTTGACCTTCCGCGTCAGCAGCTGCACCTTCGGCACCCAGCAGCGGGGCTCCTCCTTCTCAACCCGCTTCAGGTCCCACCGTGATCATGGCCTCTCCTGAGCCCAGGGTACCTACTCCAGAGCGATTTGCTGGCGACCACAAAAAATACAGGGCCTTCAAAAATGCCTGCTCTCTTTATCTTGCTCTCCAGCCCTGGACTTTTTCCTCGGAGGTAGTCAAAGTAGGGTTCATCATCTCCCTCCACAAGCCTGGGCCCACAGTTTGATGGAACAGTTGACAGTTTCTTGGAGAGTATGGCGCAGCTGTATGATGATCCACAGCGCATGGCCACAGCTGAGGCCACCCTGCATAACCTGTCTCAGGGTCGGAGGCCGGTTGAGGACTACACTGCTGAGTTCCGGAAGTGGTCGGCTGACACCGGCTGGAACGAGGCCGCTCTCAAGTACCAATTCTTCCAGGGGTTGTCAAAAGCTCTTAAGGATGAGCTGGCCAGAATTGAGACCCCTACTACCCTAGAGGACTTGATCCAAGCAGCAACCAAACTGGATCGACGCATGCATGAACGACGTGCAGAATGCTTCCAGACTCCCCGCCCCAGTTGGATGCTCCCCAAGCCAACTCCCATCCATCCGCCCTTCCCGACTTCTCCAGTTTCCTCCATCCCGGAGCCCGAGCCGATGCAATTGGGACTTGTCCGTGCCCCTCTTACTCCAGAAGAGAGACTGCGTATGCGACAAGCCAATCTTTGCCTTTACTGTGGCGGTTCGGGCCACTTCCTTCGCACCTGCCCAGTGAGACCTAGTAAGTTCTATCCTCAATTTGTCATGAACTATCAAATTGCTGGAATTTCCCAGACTTACGTTACCCTCTTTGTCTCCCTGCAGCTAGCGGGAAAGGAAACCCGCCTACCGGCTATAGTTGACTCAGGAGCGAGTATCTGCTTTCTGGACTCCTCACTGGAGGGGTGGTTGGATCATGACTGGAGTTAGAGGAGAGCCGCGGGATCACAGAGTGGTAAAACACACTGTTACAGCTGACATTGAAACTGTCTCCGCTCTGCTCACTGATCTCCCACAGCCGCGCCTCCTCCTAACCCCGCGCCTGTAATAGACAGAACACGGGTCCAATGCTGGGATGCATTCTGTCTATTACAGGAGCAGGGTTAGGAGGAGGCGGGGCTGTGTGAGAGTGAGCAGAGTGGACAGTTTCAAAGCTGTTACGGTGTGTTTTACCGCTCAGTGATCCCGCGGCTCTCCTCTAACTCCATGCATTCTTCCACTGGGAGAACGGCTTCCGATCAACCCCGCCTGCCGGCGGTGCTCGTCCCCCCCACTCCCAGGCAGCCCAGCTCCTCGCCAGCCCTCATTTTCCACTCGCAAAATGTCAGTAGGCGAGTGGAAAATTTGAGGGCTGTATATATATATATATATATATATATATATATATATATATATATATATGTCATAGCCAAAATTGTTGGCACCCCATAAATTTTTCCAGAAAATCAAGTATTTCCCACAGAAAAGTATTGCAGTAACACATGTTTTGCTATACATATGTTTATTCCCTTTGTGTGTATTGGAACAAAACAAAAAAAGGGAGGAAAAAAAGCAAATTGGACATAATGTCACACAAAACTCCAAAAATGGGCTGGTCAAAATTTGTGGCACCCTTAACTTAATATTTGGTTGCACACCCTTTGGAAAAAATAACTGACGCTTCCTATAACCATCAATAAGCTTCTTACACCTCTCACCTGGAATTTTGGACCACTCTTCTTTTGCAAACTGCTCCAGGTCTCTCTTATTGGAAGGGCGCCTTTTCCCAACAGCAATTTTAAGATCTCTCCACAGGTGTTCAATGGGATTTAGATCTGAACTCATTGCTGGCCACTTTAGAACTCTCCAGCGCTTTGTTGCCATCCATTTCTGGGTGCTTTTTGATGTATGTTTGGGGTCATTGTCCTGCTGGAAGACCCAAGATCTTGGACGCAAACCCAGCTTTCTGACACTGGGCTCTACAGTGTGACCCAAAATCCTTTGGTAATCCTCAGATTTCATGATGCCTTGCACACATTCAAGGCACCCAGTGCCAGAGGCAGCAAAACAACCCCAAAACATCATTGAACTTCCACCATATTTCACTGTTGTTACTGTGTTCTTTTCTTTGTAGGCCTCATTCCATTTTCGGTAAACATTAGAATGATGTGCTTTACCAAAAAGCTCTATCTTGGTCTCATCTGTCCACAAGACGTTTTCCCAGAAGGATTTTGGCTTACTCAAGTACATTTGTGTCAGCAGTGGGGTCCTCCTGGGTCTCCTGCCATAGCGTTTCATTTCATTTAAATGTGGACGGATAGTTCGCGCTGACACTGATGCTCCCTGAGCCCTCAGGACAGCTTGAATTTCTTTGGAACTTGTTTGGGGCTGCTTATCCACCATCCGGACTATCCTGCCTTGCAACCTTTCATCAATTGTTCTCTTCCGTCCATGCCCAGAGAAATTAGCTACAGTGCCATGGGTTGCAAACTTCTTGATAATGTTGCGCACTGTGGACAAAGGCAAATCTAGATCTCTGGAGATGGACTTGTAACCTTGAGATTGTTGATATTTTCCCACAATTTTGGTTCTCAAGTCCTCAGACAGTTCTCTTCTCTTTCTGTTGTCCATGCTTAGTGTGGCACACACAGACACACAATGCAAAGACTAAGTGAACGTCTCTCCTTTTTATCTGCTTTCAGGTGTGATTTTTATATTGCCCACTCCTGTTACTTGCCCCAGGTGAGTTTAAAGGAGCATCACATGCTTGAAACAATCTTATTTATCCACAATTCTGAAAGGGTGTCAAGAATTTTGACCAGCCCATTTTTGGAGTTTTGTGTGACATTATGTCCAATTTGTTTTTTTTTCCTCCCTTTTTTTGTTTTGTTCCAATACAAACAAAGGGAATAAACATGTGTATAGCAAAACATGTGTTACTGCAATACTTTTCTGTGAGAAATACTTGATTTTCTGGAAAATTTTCTGGGGTGCCAACAATTTCAGCTATGACTGTGTGTATATATATATATATATATATATATATATATATATATATATATATGCACACACACAACATTCCAGTGTGGTTGTACAGTGAGTCCAATTAGTACACTTTAAGCATTATTAAAATCACTGCTCCCGGAAAAACTTTTTTTTGCATTGATACATGTCCCCTGGGGCAGGACCCGGGTCCCTAAACAATTTTTCATGACAATAACTTGCATATAAGCCTTTAAAATTAGCACTTTAGATTTCTCCCATAGACTTTTACAGGGTGTTCCGTGGCTTTTCGAATTTGCCACGAACACCCCAAATTGTTCGCTGTTCGGCGAATGTACCGTATTTATCGGCGTATAACACGCGCCGGCGTATAACACGCACCCCAAGTTTAGGAGGGAATTTTAGGGAAAAAAACTTTTAGGAGGGAAGTTTAAGGAAAAAAAACTTACATTTAAATGCAGCCTTACCAGTGTCCATTGCAGCCTTGTCAGTGCAGCCTTGTCAGTAGTGTCCATTGCAGCCTTGCCCCAGTGTCCATTGCAGCCTTGTCAGTGCAGCCTTGCCAGCAGTGTACATTGCAGCCTTTCCCCAGTGTCCAGTGCAGCCTTGCCCCAGTGTTCAGTGCAGCCTTGCCCCAGTGTCCAATGCAGCCTTGCCCCAGTGCAGCCTTGCCCCCAGTTTTCATTGCAGCCTTGCCCCCAGTTGTCCCCAGTTTTCATTGCAGCCTTGACAAATTTCGAAATTGGCGCAGCCATCGCCGAGAACGCGGCGACTGGGCGGAGCCGAGATACACAAAGCCGAGTGTACTCGGCTCTAGTTGGCTCTTCTCGGCTCCGCTCACAGTCACACTGAGTCCCGCCCTATGATGGACATAATACAGGTCCAATGGCGGGACTGGGCGTGACTGTGAGCGGATCCGAGAAAAGCCACGTACACTCGGCTATGTGTATCTCGGCGGCGATCGCTGCGCTCCGCTCAGTCAGCGGAGATCGCCGGAATCAGTGAGTATCGGCGTATAACACTATTTTCCCCTGATTTTAAGGGGAAAAAAGTGCGTGTTATACGCCCATAAATACAGTACATATATACAACATTCCAGTGTGGTTGTACAGTGAGTCCGATTAGTACGGATCAGACTGGGGTTCTCGGTCACCCTGTGTCCCTATTAGAGACACAAGGTGATTTAAACATAACAAGAGCATGGGGAACTGAAACAAGGGTTTCCCAACCTCCGCAAGGGATTCTGGGTTTCACGGGCCCCCCGCCCAAAGTGACTCCCGTCACAGTGGGTCTTTCAGGTGTTGTTGCCAATGGACTGCATGGCAGGTCGTCATATGTCTGGTCAAGCATGTGGTGCCCAAGTGGCTGCTCTTCTAGACTCGCTTGATCCGCTTCAGACATAGGTTGCAAACAGCAACATAGGTTGCAAACATAGGTTGCAAACAGCTGCCCCTTGGAGGACATCCTAACTCGTTGGAGTTGTGCCTCCTCCTCCTCCTCACTTTCCTCCTGTCTTCTTTCAGGCACCCAAGTACAGTTAGTGAACTCATCATCCCCTCACTCCTCATCACTGGAGCAAACTTGGCAGTATGCTGCAGCTGGGGGAACATGACTGCCAGTCTCTTGTCCTTCTGTGGCACCCCCTCTCTCTAGGCTCACGTTACTCTCGTCCTCAACCTGGTAAGCAACATCAGAGCCTTCAAATTGCTGCGTATCCTCCAGCAGAAATTTACAGACACTGGTCGAATAATTCTGGTGAGGCTACGGAAGGAGTAACTGTGGACAAGGAGCCGGTGGAATAGGCCACTTTGGCAGCTGCATTGGAAGGCAAACTTCTATGAGCTTGGGTGACAGAGGATGAGGATGGCTTCGTTATTCACTCCACCAATCTTCTGCATGTTGTGGCTCAATAACATGGCCAGCAGCAGAAAAAAAAAGAACAAGCGTGCCCCACGGCTACCAGCAGAAGATGCACCATGTCCATGACCACCACTGTTCACTGTAGACACAGAGGCTGCTTGCCCTCTTTTAGTGGCATGTGAGTCTCTGCATCTCCTTGGTGGCCTTTCAGACATGATGAGGTTTTTCTTATTGACACCGCACTACACTGTATTATATACTGTAAACCGGCTGCACTGTTTTATATACTGTGTACACCACCTGAAGTGTATTAGAAACTGTTCACACTGTATTTTATACTGTGTACACCGTCTGTACTATATTATAAACTGTACACCGGCTGCATTGTATTATACACTGTGTACACCGCCTGAAGTGTATTAGAAACTGTACACACTGTATTATATACTGTGTACACCGCCTGAAGTGTATTAGAAACTGTACACCACCGAACGCACTGTATATATAGGCTACACTGAATGCAAAATATATATAGATATATCTATATATATCTATTGTAGCAGGGTTCCTGTAAAACAGGTTAAAATTTACAGGAAAAGTGATATATGTTCCTCCACGGATTCTTAGATTTGCAATGTAAGATAATACCAGCAAAGACTTTAGGATAAAGAAAGATAGTTCTTTATCCTGTGTTGGTAAAGTTCGTTCCGGGGCTGGTTTTATTGGGAGTCTGATAGAGCTCTGGGTGGGACAGGCTCCCAGGTCCGTGGAGCTGCAGTTTGTTGGTTTCCTTCCAGGCCTTGATTAAGGCAGCTGGTCTCAGCTCTGAGAGAGAGAGTGTCTCCATGTGAAGAGAGAGTGTGTGTCTCCATGTGAGGAGGCATCCAGGAGCATGGCTGCTTACCTCTGATTATTGGATACAAAGGATTTACATTTGTAAGGACACTTACTACAAGACCAAGGACTGGTCAGTCTATGGACACAGTAAGGCTCGGTAGAGCAGAAGTTTATTGTTTGATGGGAAGATGTTTTTCTTCTGTTTGGGAATATCCTGTGGAATAAACGTGATGTTTTCCTAAAGAAACTGTGAGTTTGTCCCTGCATTGAGCCTAATCCCCCACAAGTGGTGGAGAATGCGGGCATATAGACGGCGGAATCCGGGTCTCTGCTCCAGTGGTGAGTCGCATCTGGAACTGCTGCTAGCTGTGTGTGGCAGCCAGGCAAACAGCGTTGCGCAGAAGTTCATTTGATGGACTGTGTGGCATGCAGGTTGTGTAGCTGTGAAAGGAGAATCAAACATATATATTTTTTTCTCTGTGTTACAAGTTTCTGTGTGCAAGACCGCAAGGATGGGGCGGTCAAAACAGAAAAAGGAAGCAATCCTTGCTAAAGCCCGGGAACGGCTATTGTGGCTAGAGGGTATTTCACCACATGCCCCAGCCGCACCAGAGAATTCATCTGAGTGTGAAATCTCTGAGTCCTGGGGTAAATTAATCATGTCACCCCCAGTTAAAAGGGAAGTTAGAGGTTGTCCCTGGCAACAGGAAGCCAGCCAGACAACAGTGTGTGGAAAAGAGTATGGTCATCAGTGGAAGCAAAGTCCAGGCCAACAGGGATGTTGGGGATCCAAGGAGTCTGTCTGCTGATGGTCGTGACCAGTGGTATTCCATGACAACAGAGACAACAGAGAACCTGGCATGGAGGAGTTGCCAAGAAAGTATAGCTCAAGGTCCAATACCATGCGTGGAGTGTGGTCAAGTGGGGCATGGAATCTTTACTTGCCCAAGGTTATGGAAAACTGCTGAAGAGTCTGTAAAGACTGTAAAGACTGCAGTGTCGTCCTGTGGCCACACAGAGGCAGTAGCTGGTATGGATGCAGCTGAGAGACAGTGCCCTCAAGTTAAGGCTATGATGCCAGCTACTGAAAATTGTAAGACTGTTACAAATTGAAAGACTGAACAAATTGAAGTTGGAGTATGTCCAGTGGGGAGATCCGCAGTACCAATGGACATAGACTTTCTGCAGTGTGCTACCCAGAGCAGTGGGGAGGCACAGCGTAAAGCCCAACTAGCCGCAGGGCTAAAGACTGGAAAGGACATGGTGACTATGCATGTGCCTGCGAAAAGCTAAACTAGGGGTGACCAAAATTTTCCTTGTGCCATGTTCCCTAGTGACAGGTGCTGCAGAGTTGCCCAGGGAAGCTTCCAAGGAGTTTGCAGTGACGGAGCAGAGAGTTTTCCAGGTCAGCTATGGAGCTGTCCAAGGAGCAAAGAGTTCCTCTTTACATATAGAGGGTGCTGTGAGGAGAGGCTCACAGGCTGCGGTGGGTAATGGACAATCCACAAAAGTAGCAGTTATGTCTACATGTAATGAAAATTCTGATGGTTATGCTGACAAAAGTGTTACTGTTGGCAAATGTGAAGGTATTGGGGATAATAACATTGAAAAATGTGTTTCCTTTAATGTCATGTCTGAAAATGTTGGAAAAGTGTTTACTACCAATGATGGGAGTAGGATATTTCCCATGACAACCAGAAGCACAGGATTGTCCATGGAAGTCTCATGGGGCCTCCATGGGTTGGAGCCAGAGGTTTTTCAGGATGGTTGTGGTGCTACTCTGGTGAAACAAGGGAAGACTGAGTCACACAGTAAGAGTGTGTGGGCGCAGCCCCACAACCCTAAGTGTAACCCAGTTGTCAAGGGGTTCATTCAGCCTGCAAAAGCTGAAAGTGCAGAGCTGTATGTGTCAGTAGCACCACCCGAGCAAGTAGGGCAAAAGTATGTATTACAGCCTGCCTTGTTAGATAATGTGTCATCCCAAGGGGATATGTATAGAAATGACCCAGGTGATGTTTTGGCTGGTGAATCCCAGGTTCTTGTGGGGCCTTCTAGAGCAGGTGATGCAGTGCTGTGGAGCACCAGGGATAGAACCACAAGAGACTGGGGCAATTGGTGCAAGGAAGTACTTGCGACACTAGACAAAGCGACAATAAATTATAAAGCAATGATGGGTAACAAGTTTGTGGACACAACATCTGTTATGCCAGACAGAGGGTTTGCAGAGCGGCCGGTGCTCAAGGGCATGTCAGCCCCTGTGAAGGTTGATCCCCTCCAGTCTAAAGGAATGCTTCTGGGCCTAGACATGGCAGATGGGTTGTCCACATCCCAGCAACTAAGTAATGTTAAGTGTCAAGGTGACAGTGTGACTAATGGTGCAGAGGCTCATTGGTGTAGCGATGGAGGTGAAGAGGAGATATGTGTCTGACAGCGCTCCAGGGGAGCAACAGGCTGTGGTCATGGGTACTTCCAAGGTGGTGGAGATTTCTTCAAATGTCTCAACCTCTCAAACTGCAGTGGATGAGCCCCTCCATGTCTTGGACAAGGGAAAAGTCCAAAGAAAAGTCTGGTATTTAGACATGGGAGGTTCAGAAATGACAGAAACCTTACTGGAAATGCTAGACTTCATAAAAACGCACTCACTGTACACCTGGGTGTCTCCACCGCAGTCGGACAAGGTGGTGCTGTGGAGTACCAGTGGGTGGAGCCAGGTGGTACAGGCCGTGCTGCAAAGCCTTGATCAAGAATGGTATTAGTGGGACCAATTCTTGTTAACAGTGTGGCAAATAGTCTTGAGGTTCTCTGAGAGGGTGCTCTCAGTAACTGAGTGGTATGGAAGGTGCTTGGGAGAACTGTTGGAGACATCAAAGGTCTCTCCGGCTGGTGTAGTGACTAGAAACATCTCTGCTGGTGTGGTCCGAGGTGCGGCTGAGCAGAAGTCACAGGGCGTGGATACTGTCTCACCTGCTAAACCTCATGAGAAGGAAAGGCCCGGAATAGACACAGCACTAACAGAGATGCTTTCCATCACTCAGAAAGAGGTACAACTTAAAGTACCCGGAGACACTGTGAAAAGTGAGGTGGTTGCCATGGGTAACCAGAGAAAGGTTCTTGAACCTGAAAGACCTATGGTGAGAGGTAAACCTGACTTCTGTAAGTGGAAAGGTAGAATCAAGGATGGTAGAGTCCCCCGAAGAAAAGAGAGTAAGCCTAGGGACCCCAAGAAAAGAGTCCTCAGTGGTAACTTGGTCCCCAGAAGCTGAGAAAGCTTTCCAGAACCTAAAGAACGCCTTGTGTAATAGTCCTGTCTTAATCACCAAAGAATTTGTAGTGCAGTTGGATGCTTCAGAAGTGGGGTTAGGTGCAGTATTGTCCCAAGTGGTGAATGGGGAGGAACACCCCATAGCATTCCTAAACAGAAAATTGACCCCTGCTGAAAAAGAATGCGCCATTGTAGAAAGGGAATGTTTAGCTGCCAAAGCGGCCCTTAAAAGTTTAAAATATTGTCGGTTGGGGCGACAGTTTGGGCACCTAGCGGACCATGCCCTCTCAAATGGATGGCCCAAAATAAGGAGGAAAATACAGGATTTACAGTCTGTTTGCTCAAAGTGCTCAACCCCGAGTTTGAGCAGAGGGGGGAGATATGTAGCAGGGTGCCTGTAAAACAGGTTAAAATTTACAGGAAAAGTGATATATGTTCCTCCACGGATTCTTAGATTTGCAATCTAAGATAATACCAGCAAAGACTTTAGGATAAAGAAAGATAGTTCTTTATCCTGTGTTCGTAAAGTTCATTCCGGGGCTGGTTTTATTGGGCGTCTGATAGAGCTCTGGGTGGGACAGGCTCCCAGGTCCGTGGAGCCGCAGTTTGTTGGTTTCCTTCCAGGCCTTGATTAAGGCAGCTGGTCTCAGCTCTGAGAGAGAGAGTGTCTCCATGTCAAGAGAGAGTGTGTGTCTCTATGTGAGGAGGCATCCAGGAGCATGGCTGCTTACACCTGATTATTGGATACAAAGGATTTACGTTTGTAAGGACACTTACTACAAGACCAAGGACTGGTCAGTCTATGGACACAGTAAGGCTCGGTAGAGCAGAAGTTTATTGTTTGATTGATGGGAAGATGTTTTTCTTTGGAACTCCCTACCCCAATCTGTCCGACTGTCCCCTAATCTATCCAGATTTAGACGATCCCTGAAAACTCTACTCTTTAAAGAAGCCTATCCTGCTTCTAACTAACACTTTTACTTCCTCCATCAGCTTATCCCCCACAGCTATTACCTTTTGTATCAATTGACCCTCCCTTTTTAGATTGTAAGCTCTAATGAGCAGGGCCCTCTGATTCCTCTTGTACCAAATTGTAATGTAACTGTAATGTCTGCCTTTATTTTGTTAAGCGCTGTGCAAGCTGTTGGCGCTATATAAAACCTGTATAATAATAATAATAATTACACCGCCTGAAGTGTATATACTGTAGACCACTGTATATATAGTATACACTGAATGTAGCGTACTGTGTATATATATATATATATATATATATATATATATATACTAGACTGTATACAGTATCTCACAAAAGTAAGTACACCCTCACATTTTTGAAAATATTTGTGTATATCTTTTTATTTGACAACACTGAAGAAATGACACTTTGTTACAATGTAAAGTAGTGAGTGTACAGCTTGTATAACAGTGTAAATTTTCTGTCCCCTCAAAATAACTCAACACACAGCCATTAATGTCTAAACCGCTGGCAACAAAAGTAAGTACACCCCTAAGTGAAAATGTCCAAATTGGGCCCAAAGTGTCAATATTTTGTGTGGCCACTGTTGTGGAAATTGTATTAAGATGTATTTAATATGTATTGTCACAGTGTCCCCTAGTGTTAGTTCTCCTGCAGCCCGCTCTGAAGAGTGGACTGGGGCAGACTGATGCTGGTTGAGACCCGTTTAGGTAGTGGAAAGATTCTTGAGGATACAGAGAAGTGTTTACAAAGTGAGGATATGTCCATCAGCGAAGGGCCCCTGTGCAATGCACAGATGATCGTCTGAGGGGGATGTTTTCACTCTGCAAAGACATTATCGGTTATGGGGGGATGCACGCTTTTGTTGTTATGGTCGGGTACAGCGTCCATGATTTCAAGGACAGCCATGTGGCTTTCTTTGTCTAGCTGAAGATGATGGCTTACAGAGACAGGGGGCGGGAAATCATACACACTGCCCCTGCCCAGACACACCCATAAGACTCCCCTAGTCATTGTTCATTGGTTGAGATTTGTATAACTCCTCCTGTTTGCCTGTGCTTGATTGGCAGATTTGTGAAGCAACCAGGCTCTATTGTTATATAAATAAAGATTGCTACCATTATCAGAAAGTGTTTTATATAACTTTGGCATTTTCAGATATGTTGTTTGGTTGGAGAGCCTGGGTTTTAGGCCTCCTATGAGCCCTAGTTGATGTAGCCTAAAGTGTTTGTCTACAGTTAAGTGTTCATTTGGTGTCTCAATTGTGTAGTCAGTTTTTGTGGGGAGAAATTTTGGTTTTCTAGTGAAGAAATCTCGGTTTGTGTTGGTTTTGGCAGGATCACCAACTGCATTTCATGTATTAATGCCGCCATTTTGTCGTGGTCCGGCTTTCGTCTCCCATTTAGCTGTAGTCCGAATTTCAAGCACCATTTTGTAGTGGCCTGATTTTCATTTGTTGCAACTGCCATTTCATGTCTGATGTGTTTTGGGTGAAATTGCTCTGCTTTTGGTCCAGGTTTCAGCATTTAGTGAGGGTGAGACATCAGTTTGCAGGAGTTTAAGGTTTTGTTTTTAGTTGTGTGTTATTTCGGTCTCAAAACTTGTGGTCTGACTGTCCAGGGGATATGGGAGTCGAGGGGGATTCCCTCCCATTTGTTTATTCCACCCTTTCCTGAACATAAGATTTTTAGACAATTTGAAGATTCCTATATGATGTGTGAGGGGGTTAGCTCGGCAGCGGGTGTGTGTGACCCCCGGGATGGGCTCCCCAGACAAAAACAGGCCCAGCAAACGGAGGTTGTGGTTTTCAAAATCAAAAAGGTGCGGTTTATTTTCTATTTACAGTGCCAAAACACAGCAAAGCAAAAGAAACATAAATAAAATAAATCCTGGTCAACTTGACCTCTGACTAAACATACAGGTTTCCTAACTAACAACTGGGATCAGCCTAGTGCTGTCCTAGTCCCTAAGTCCCTGGTTTTAAATGTCCAAGCAAATAGCCACACAGGCTTTGTCTCACCGCACAGGGGTTCACTCTCCCTAGACAGTCCACACAGGTCTGGTTCCAGGCATGAGCTAACATCTAATGAAGCTGGGAGTTCTTATAGAGGCCTAAATGAGCTGACAAGCTTCAGCTGGCCTCATCAACTCCCTGTCTGTACGACGCCCCACACTCTCCCTAGAGGTATGAGTCATCCATGAGCCCACTAGCCTTATACAACTCTCCACCTAGTTGTATAAGTCGGCGTAAAGCCTGAATCTGGGCGAAATATATCTACCCCCCTGGATGCAACCAGGTGACTTTACCTTCCTGCTGTCACATACCCCCCCTCTTGTTTTAACCTCGGGGTTGGAACACCAGCAATCAGGCATTCATGTACTCGAGACAAAGCATCCACATTCCCCATTTGAACGCCAGGGCGATGCTTTACTGTGAAGTTGAATTCCTGGAGGGCCAGGAACCACCTATTCACTCTTCTATTTGTTTCCTTGTTTTGAGCCATCCACTTTAACGGAGCGTGATCCGTAACCATGTCAAAGTGCCTACCTAGCAGGTAGTACCGAAGGGAATCTAGAGCCCACTTCACCGCTAAACACTCCTTTTCAACGGTGGCGTAATTTACCTCATGGGACTTCAACTTCCTGCTGAGGTAAATGACTGGGTGCTCTTCCCCGTTCCAGACCTGGGACAATACTGCTCCTAACCCCACATCTGACGCATCACTTTGTACGACAAAGTCTTTAGAGAAGTCGGGTGAGTACAACACTGGCTGGCTACATAAGGCTTGTTTCAAGAATTGGAATGCTGCCTCAGCCTCGGGGGTCCATTTAATCATGACCGACCCTTTCCCCTTCGTCAGGTTGGTTAGGGGCACAGCCTTAGAAGCAAAGTGGGGAATGAATCGCCGATAATACCCAGCGATTCCCAGAAAGGCTCGTACCTGCTTCTTGCTGTTGGGACGTGGCCAACTCTGGATGGCCTCGACTTTGTTGAGTTGGGGTTTTATTACTCCCCTCCCAATGGTGTACCCAAGATATTTGGCCTCCTCCTGCCCAATGGTACACTTCTTGGGGTTAGCCGTAAACCCCGCTTCCCGAACAGAGTCCAGGACTGCTTGCACTTTTGGCAGATGTGAGGCCCAATCTGTGCTATGGACAATTACGTCATCCAGGTAAGCCGCAGCATACTTCCGATGGGGCCTCAGCATCTGGTCCATTTTCCGCTGGAATGTGGCCGGCGCATTCTGTAACCCGAACGGCATTCTTTTATATTGGAACGCCCCGTCTGGGGTTACAAATGCGGTTTTCTCTTTGGCCGACTTGGCCAGGGGGATTTGCCAATACCCTTTTGTGAGGTCAAGAGTCGTCATGTATCGGGCTGTTCCCAGCCGGTCGATCAACTCATCTATACGTGGCATGGGGTAGGTGTCAAATTTTGTAACTTTGTTCAACTGACGAAAATCGTTACAAAATCGCCAGCTCCCATCCGGTTTAGGCACCAACACAATGGGACTAGACCAATCACTTTGGGACTCCTCTATCACCCCTAAGTTCAGCATTTTCTGTACTTCCTCCCGTATTGCCTCCCGTCGGGCCTCTGGGATCCGATAGGGTTTTAACTTCACCCTTTCACCGGGCGGGGTAATGATGTCATGCTCTACCCCAGATGTTTGTCCCGGCAGCTCAGAGAATACCTCCTTGTTGCGAAGCACAAACTCCTTAACCTCCTGTTGTTGGGGTTGTGACAAGGTGGCTGCTATTCCAACCTCAGGAATCACGCAACCAGTTTGAGCTGGTGACCAAGTGTCTGCGACTAGGGACTCTCTATCCCTCCAGGCTTTCAACAGATTAACGTGATAGATCTGTTCGGGCTTTCGCCTTCCTGGTTGTCTGACCTTGTAATTCACTTCGCTCACTTTTTCCATTATCTCATAGGGGCCTTGCCATTTGGCAAGGAATTTACTTTCAACCGTAGGGACAAGTACCAGTATCCTATCCCCCGGGGAAAAGGTACGGGTCTTGGCTCCACGGTTGTACACTCTCTGCTGTGCTAACTGCGCTTGGGCCAAATGTTCCTTCACGATGGGCATTACCTGTGCAATTCGGTCTTGCATCAGGGCGACATGCTCAATCACACTCCTGTGGGGAGAACTCTCACTTTCCCAAGTTTCCTTGGCAATATCCAACAGCCCTCTTGGGTGTCTCCCATACAGTAACTCAAAGGGGGAGAATCCCGTAGAGGATTGGGGCACCTCCCTAATAGCAAACATCAGATAAGGAAGTAGACAGTCCCAATCCTTTCCATCTCTATCCACCACTTTCTTCAACATTTGTTTTAGGGTTTTGTTGAATCTTTCAACCAGCCCATCGGTTTGGGGGTGATACACAGATGTACGTAATTGCGCCACTTTGAACAATTTACACAGCTCCTTCATAACCCGGGACATAAAGGGTGTACCTTGGTCCGTAAGCAGTTCTTTACAAATACCCACCCGGCTAAACACAAGAGATAGCTCTTTGGCTATGGTTTTGGCCGAGGTATTTCGGAGAGGGATCGCTTCTGGATAACGGGTGGCATAGTCCATTATAACTAATATGTACTGGTGCCCCCTAGCGGACTTGATTATAGGCCCTACCAAATCCATGGCGATCCTCTCAAACGGGACCTCAATGATGGGTAGAGGGACCAGCGGGCTACGGAAATGTGGCATCGGGGCCGACCTCTGACACACAGGGCAGGAGGAACAATAATTTTCTATGTCCTTCATCACCCCCGGCCAATAGAATCTCTGTAATACCCTCTCTCGGGTTTTCTCTGTCCCCAGATGACCTCCAAGAATGTGCCCATGGGCCAACTCCAACACCAACTTCCTGTAAGGTTTGGGCACCACAAGCTGCTCAACGGTTTCTTCTGCCCTTTTTGCCACCCGATACAGTAGGTCCTTCTCTACGCTGAAGTATGGGTAAGTGCAGGTATTATCTGGGTTCACTAACTCGCCATCTATTTTCACTACGTTTTCCCGTGCCTTTATTAGGGCGGGGTCTTTCAACTGTTCTGTGGCAAAGTTTTCCCTGTGAACCTCAAGATCAGAAAACTCCACAGACGGTAGGTTTTCGTCTGAGGAGGTGGGCTCCTCTCCAGTTTCTTGAGTCTCCCCTGCCAATACTGATAAGGGAAATTCCGGAGAGTCCTCACCACTCTCAGGGGAGTTCTGGCTATCACATTCCTGGTACATAGGGGCACCAGTGGGGGGCTCAGGATCATCCCACAGTTCCCAGAACTTCGGAAAATCCCTTCCCACAATGGCGTCATGCGGTAACTGAGATACTAAGCCCACTGGATGAGAGAGGGTACCTTTGGGGGTCTCGAAACACACTGTAGTCACTGGATACTCTCGGGTGTCCCCATGCACACAAATAACAGCTACCTTGCTATTCCCAAAGACCTCTGTTTTAACTAACTCAGCCTTTATCAGGGTCACAAGGCTACCTGAATCCAGCAATACCACAACATTTCTACCATTAACACACATTTTGCATAAATGTTTCTCAGTTCCTCGAATGGCAGTGCATGCGACTGTCGCACACAGCGACTGACGTCTGCCCGTCAGAAAGTCACACTGCATGGGTTCCTCCACAACCGGGCAATTGGCTGCAATATGTCCCGCTTGCCGGCAGCGGTAGCAAACGATCCTTCTTGCCGCCTCTTGAGCCGCTGATTTCCCAGGCTGTTCTCGCCAAACTTGGGGTAGAGCTCCCACCCTCTCACTCTCTCCACCCTCACCCCTTGGAATCCTCTTATCCGCCCCTGGAGATGGTCTGGTCTTAGGGTGGAAAGTCCGAGTGTCTCTGGAAGAGGCCGTCAGGTTCTCTGTAGCCAAGTATTTCTCCCCACGATCCACAAGACCATCGGCCGTCTCTGGGTCTCCATGGCTTACCCACTTTTGGATGGCAGTAGGAAGAGCTCTCAAAAACCGATCCATTACAACACGTTCCACAATCTTTGGTGCGGACAAAGTCTCTGGCTGTAGCCACTTTCTGCTCAGGTGAATGAGATCATACATTTGAGACCTGGGGGGTTTTCCAAGCTGGAAAGTCCAGTTATGCACACGCTGAGCCCGGACAGCCTGGGTGACACCCAGCCTTGCCAAAATTTCAGCTTTTAGCATCACATAGTCTTTTGCATGGTTAGGCTCTAGGTCATAGTAAGCTTTCTGCGATTCACCAGTTAACAGAGGAGCCACCAGTCCAGCCCACTGCTCCTCAGGCCACTTTTCTCTTTCAGCGGTCCTTTCAAATGTGGTCAAAAATACCTCTGGATCATCCTCTCCAGTCATTTTTGTCAATAAACGACTCACCCCAAAGGACGCGGTATTAGTGGGACGGCTTTCCTCACTGGTCTGCGGACGTTGCTGCATTACTGCTTCCATTTGTTGTAGTCTCTGCTCTTGCTTCTGTAACAGGTCTATGAAGCGGGCCTCAGATTGCTGCTGGGCTTGTTGCTGAGCTTCCAGACTCTGTTGGTGAGCTTGCTGCTGGGCTGCAAGGCTCTGTTGATGAGCTTGCTGCTGGGCTGCAAGGCTCCTTTGCAAACCTGCATTTGTCTGCTGTTGATTGGCATTTGCTAGAGCCAGCTGTTTCAGTATCTCCTCCATGCTGGCTTAAAAAAAAACTGCCACTGGTTCTCCACCAACTGTGAGGGGGTTAGCTCGGCAGCGGGTGTGTGTGACCCCCGGGATGGGCTCCCCAGACAAAAACAGGCCCAGCAAACGGAGGTTGTGGTTTTCAAAATCAAAAAGGTGCGGTTTATTTTCTATTTACAGTGCCAAAACACAGCAAAGCAAAAGAAACATAAATAAAATAAATCCTGGTCAACTTGACCTCTGACTAAACATACAGGTTTCCTAACTAACAACTGGGATCAGCCTAGTGCTGTCCTAGTCCCTAAGTCCCTGGTTTTAAATGTCCAAGCAAATAGCCACACAGGCTTTGTCTCACCGCACAGGGGTTCACTCTCCCTAGACAGTCCACACAGGTCTGGTTCCAGGCATGAGCTAACATCTAATGAAGCTGGGAGTTCTTATAGAGGCCTAAATGAGCTGACAAGCTTCAGCTGGCCTCATCAACTCCCTGTCTGTATGACGCCCCACACTCTCCCTAGAGGTATGAGTCATCCATGAGCCCACTAGCCTTATACCACTCTCCACCTAGTTGTATAAGTCGGCGTAAAGCCTGAATCTGGGCGAAATATATCTACCCCCCTGGATGCAACCAGGTGACTTTACCTTCCTGCTGTCACAGATGTTATAAAGTCCAGAGGGGGCCACCAGGGCCGCTGATAAGCCAGTACAACTGGCCCTGTTGTACCGGGCCTGGCCACCAGGGAGGGCCCGGACATTCTGAACAGAGTGCTAAAAAAAAGTCTTTCTCCAACTCCTCCGCTCCTCCCGGATCCTCCCGGATCCTCCCCCATCCTCCCCCTTCTTCTGGTGTGCACACATGAGCTGCGTTATGGTGGCAATGGACCATGATTCTCAGGGGACTGCAGGTTAGCCCAGTCACATTAACTGCAATGTTAAGTCTAATGTCTGTTTTTTCATGTAGCACAGCTGTCCTGACTCCTGACTGAGAAATTGGGTTTTAAATGGCACTGCCCAATTTCTCACAGAAGTGCTACATGAAAAGGGAGATGCCATCAATGTCAGCAAACCCCACATTTTATTACTTCTGTCTAAATTTTTAGATCACTGGTTCACACCATGCCTGGAGCTGAATCACACAGGAACACATTGTGCGTTCCTATGCGATTCACATGTGGGTCTGTGCAGTGCAATTTCAAGCTCATTCATTTTGAATGGGCTAAAATTGCAATGCACCAAAAGTAGTGTATGCACTGCAACCAGATCACATGGTGATCCAGGGCTGGCAGGTGCAGGGCAAACACACTACAACCTGCGACCTGCATTTGAGGTGTCATTAACTTTTTATTGACACCTGCTGCAAATCGCAAAAGCAGTACATTTTGCATGAAGGTTGAATTGTACAGGAATCCACAGCACATTCCTTCACAATTCAGATGCAGGCATGGTGTGAACCAGCCCTTAGACATAATATTACTTCTCATTAAAAGTTTCCAAAAAAGCTTTTTTTTTTTTTGGGTTTAAAGTGGGTAACAGGGAAAGTCCAGAACTTAAGGACTTTCAGTAACGTTGACTGCTGAATCCAAATTCAAAAATATGTATTTAATATTCAAGCAAGCAGCTAACCACAAGCTTGGAGAACATAGTACATGGTGATACATTCAAAAGTGTTCTATTTAGAATGAGTTGCCCCAGTCCTTTTATACAGTTCAAAGGGGGAGGTGCATTATAGGTAGGCTTCTTTGAAATACAAAACAATTTGTTGATGTTTACATTCAAGAACAAATGGACATTTATCATCTATGTGTTACTTCCAGTCCAGCCATCTCTGGGAAAATGTCACAAAGGACCTCATTCCCAGCTGGAGGTGTGAATGTAAATTTGACTACAAACGTAGATAAACAGTTGCTACATCCTATGACTCAAATTTGATCAATTTCTAAACAGTCAAATCACATTGTGACACAATATGACTTCTAACAGAATGCACAACCAATATACACATTATACATACATATATATATATATATATATATATATATATATATATATATACACACAGTGTAGAAACACATGCTTCGATAATCATGAATATTGTTTGATAAATAAATGGCTATTCCATTTACCCGATCAATCCCATCTATTGGTCAAATTAAAATTGACCACATAACTAACAGCACTATAACAAACAATTCATACATTGGTTGTGGACAGTTAAGTTCTTGACTATTCAGTGTAAAGGTCCCTTTGGAGATAGTTAAAGCTGTGTAGGGCCTAGCTAGACGGGAACATTAATTGTCATGATAATGGGGAAGATGGGAAAAAACTAAGTCTCATAACACATACAAAACCTAACATACATGGCATTTCAAAGAAAAGCAGATACAATTACAATTCCTGTCAATCGCTTCTAAATTCCAACATCTCCCTCTACCTGCCTAATCTTACGTGAAATATTTATTTATTTTCCTAGTCCATATTCTTCCTAATTTATGTACCCAATTTACTTCTGCAGAAAAATCTCATTTTGCTTTGTCAAGGCTAAAAAAATACAAAAATACAAAAATGAAAAAAATAAAATAAATTATACGTTGGTCTAACAATGTAGGACCGCCAAGTTTTTTTTTAGTTGATTCCTCCGCTGCAACTGTGACAGCTATTCCTCCATAAGACTCCACTGAGACACCTTGAGAATGCATACAATGTTCATACATAATCTTCTTTTCTTCAGGATTTTCGCAATCCACATGATAAGAGACTTCCAGTAGGTGTGCAGACCTTTTTAAAATTATGGCAAAGAACGCATACAATGTTCATACATAATCTTCTTTTCTTCAGGATTTTCGCAAGACTTTTGGTAGGTGTGCAGACCTTTTTGCAATTATGGCAAACTGAGCTTTGACTTTTTTAGACAGCTGACATGATAACTATCAAAGTTCTTTGGACACAAGCTTTTGAAAGCACTCTTTTCCATCAATGGTGTTTGTGGCTGATCTCAAGGAATGAGGGAGGATATTTTTTTTTGAAGATGGCGTCACTCAGATTGTTAGTCCAAAACTTGATCATTAACAAAAATGCCCATAAAGCTGTTTGAGTTTTTTTTTTTTTACTGCTGAAGTAAATTTATGTTCTAGAGGTAATAAGACCTAGAAAAAAAGAAAAATGTCTTAATACAGGAGAAACCATTCTCATTTAGTATAGAATGTTATTCAACTGTCATCCAACTAAACTGTCCACATTATCCTGAATTCAATAACACATTTATCATAAACAATAGGCTTCTCAGAGGGGGGCCTACTACGTATGGCTTGAATCAATGATCCTTCAGGAACATAGACAAGAGAGCACAGAATACAGGATTTACAGGAATGACAGGAGTATAGTGCAGCACTGGGGTTCAGGAAGGAAACAAAATGCTAGTAAGAACCACTTGCAGCACTGGGTTTCAGGGGTCACAGGAGGTCAGATACAGAAGATACAGTTGATGTATACAAGGATTCTAAGGCAGAAAAGATACCTAATGGTACTATCTGGGGAGAATGCAACATGTCCGCACATGCAACAATGGTGAGGGCCCTTAAAAGGGCCGAGGCGCAGAGTCTAAGGAACTGCCTTGCCAGATTCCCGGTTGCGGCCCTCTTACTCACCCAGACAGGCAGATACCTAGAACTAAGGGCCAATGAACAAATGAGAATCCCTTGCAGCGCTGAGATGCTGGGATCACTAAACAGTGGGGAGTAAAAAATTCAAGCTGACAGGTGTGTGCCTGGACACACACATACACTGAGGACAGATATGCACAGACATATAATACAGCTACAAATGAGTAGCCATGCACATAGTCACACAGGAATCGATAAGAGTAGTGAAGTTGCATTGTGACCCCGACCAGGAAGCTGGCTTCAAATACACTTGGAGACTGTCAGGGAAATGGCCGAGTTCTTGGCATTCCTGCCAGTGTTCATCATGGCCGCGCCAGACTCATTCCTATGCGCATGCGCGCACGCAGATGCACCCCGGCGCGCATAGGCGCACGCAGATGCGCCGCAGCGTGCACAGGCGCACGCAGACGGTGTGGGCGCGCTCCCCGGCCTATTTAAACCTGTCACTGGCGCACACAGATTGCTGGATTATCATCAGCTTCCTGTATCTCCTGTGTCTCCTGTATCCTGCTTATCCTGAATCCCCGGCTTGACCCTTGGCTTGTATCTGGACCTGTGACCCTGCCTGTCTCTGACCCCGGCTTGGCTGACTACTCCATTATCTTCTGCTCCCGTGCATGACCCGGCTTGTTCCTGTGATTACTCTCGGACTGATTCCTGTGTTTGACCCCCAGCCTGGCTCCAGACTCTGTTCGTGGTTTACCTACTGCTCCACACCAGAACCCTTCCTTGCACGGCTACTAAATCTGTTCTCCCAGCACACCCCAGCTACCTTCTGCCTGCATCGGCCCAGTCAGCAGCAGTACCGGCAATCTGTGCACCTTTGGGCCCTGCACTCCCTGTCTCATCTCCAGGGGTGCGGTGCACTTAGCCGCAAGGGGCGCCCTCTCAGCAATCCGGCCTCACACCAGAGACTTGACAGTATAATCCAGCCATGTCTGAGGCCGGCAGAGGTGCGTCCCCGTTAGAGGCTCTGTGCCAACAAACTGCAACTTTGGCCCATGAAGTCCAGAAACTGCAGGAAGCACATCTTCAGCTTGAAGGACATTTACAACACATGACAGTGTCACCTGCCCCTGTGGAACCAGGACCATCCGCTACCTGCTCCTCAGCAACCGTCCAAGGACAAACCCCAGCAGCCCTGACAATGTTGGCTCCTCCTCCTGAACCCCGCGTTCCAATCCCTGAACGATTTTCTGGAGATCGGAAAAAATTTAGGTCCTTCAAAAATGCCTGTTTATTACATCTGGCCTTGCAACCCCGGACTTTTGCTCTAGAGACTGTTAAGGTTGGGTTTCTCATTTTCTTGTTGTCTAATGAACCCCAGACCTGGGCCCACCACCTATGGGAACAGAAGAGCCCGGTTATCAGCACGGTGGACTCCTTCTTCTCCGCCATGGCACAGCTCTACGAAGACCCCCAGCGGACGGCCACCGCAGAGGCCAACCTGCACTCCCTGCGGCAAGTGAAGCGGCCAGTGGAGGACTACACCGTGGACTTCCGTCGATGGTCTGCAGACACAGACTGGAATAAAGCGGCCCTAAAACACCAGTTCCGCCTGGGCCTTTCCGAGTCCCTCAAGGATGAGTTAGCCAGAGTTGGCATCCCCACTACTCTTGAGGGCCTCATTAAATTGGTCATTCAGCTTGACCGACGCCTGCGGGAGCGACAGTCAGAACGGTCTCAGACCTCCGGACCCACCTGGTTGCCACCTGAAGTTCCCATTTCATCTGCACCGCCGCAAGTAGGACTGGTACGATCGGCACTGACCCCTGATGAGAGACGTCATCGTCGCCAAGCCAATCTTTGCCTCTATTGCAGAGGGAATGGACATTTCCTTTGCAACTGCCCCATAAGGCCCAGGAAGCCATGGTCATACACCCCAGTGTACTTCCAGGTCTCCGGAACTTCTCCTTCCCATATTGTTCTTCCCATTACGTTGCAGTTAGGGAAAGAGGAAGTACAGCTCCGGGCCATAATCGATTCTGGGGCATGTAGCTGCTTTGTGGACTTAAGCCTAGCAAAGAACCTTAGTTTACCCCTTCTCTACAAGGAACGGGGACTGGGAGTTTGCCTGGCAGATGGTACAATACCTAGTTCTGGCCCTGTTACCCTAGAGACTGCTCCTCTGCTTGTCACTACTCCTGATGGCCACCGGGAATTTCTACGCTTCGACGCTTTAAGTTCACCTATGTTCCCAGTCATCTTGGGGATCCCCTGGCTCCAAGCACACAATCCTCAGGTCAATTGGAGCACCAAGGAAGTTTTGTTTACCTCGTCCTATTGCCGGCAGCACTGCTTGGTCCCTGAATCTGGAGATACCACCAGCTGCCTGACAGTTCAACCCACATCTGCCAATAACCAGAATATACCACCAGCTTATCAAGAGTTCCTAGATGTCTTTGATAAGAGAAAAGCAGATACCCTACCCCACATCGGTCATACGACTGTCCTATCGAATTACTCCCTGGGGCTGAAATCCCGTTCGGGCGTATACTCCCACTCTCTGAGACGGAGTTAGGAACTCTAAGGCAATACATAGATGAAAATTTGGCAAAGAGTTTCATCCGCCCTTCCTCCTCTCCAGCCGGTGCCGGCATTTTCTTTGTAGAAAAAAAAGATAAGACTCTGAGACCATGTGTTGATTATAGGGAACTTAACAGGATTACCATAAAAAAACGCTACCCACTTCCACTTGTCCCTGAACTCTTTCAGAGATTCCGCACCGCCCAGATATTTACCAAACTGGATCTATGGGGGGCTTACAACCTTGTTCGCATCCGTGAGGGTGATGAATGGAAGACGGCCTTCAGAACGCGGTTCGGACATTTCGAATATCTTGTAATGCCTTTCGGGCTCTGTAATGCCCCAGCAACGTTCCAGCACTTCGTTAATGATATTTTCCGGGAATATCTAGATTACTTTGTCATCATCTACTTGGACGACATCCTCATATTCTCAGCTACTCTGGAACTCCATCGGACACATGTGAAGACAGTATTACTCACACTAAGGAAACACGGACTTTACGCAAAAGCGGAAAAGTGTGAGTTCAAAAAGGACTCGATCCAGTTTCTTGGGCTGATCATATCCACCGACGGGGTAGCTATGGATCCACAAAAGGTACAAGCAGTCCTGGATTGGCCAACTCCGTCAGACAAAAAGGGGGTGCAGAGATTTGTAGGCTTCGCAAATTTCTATAGAAGGTTCATAAGGAACTTTTCTTCCATCATTTCACCTATCACCCAAGTCACCCGCCTACACACCCGGTTCCAGTGGTCCCCAGAAGCGCAATCCGCTTTTGAAGAACTAAAGTCTCTGTTCACCTCAGCTTCCATCCTAAAACATCCTGATCCTGCCCTGCCCTACATCTTGGAGGTCGATGCCTCAGAAGTAGCCACAGGGGCAGTACTTTCGCAACGCCAGGGACCTAAGTCGTTGCTTCACCCCGTGGCTTTCTCCTCCCGGAAAATGAGCAAGCCAGAGAGGAACTACGATGTAGGTGACCGTGAACTGTTGGCCATTAAAACAGCCTTAGAGGAGTGGAGATATCTTCTCTAAGGGGCCTCTCACCCTGTTATGATATTCACAGATCACAGGAACTTGGAGTACCTTCGCACTGCCAAACGCCTGAGACCCCGACAAGCTCGCTGGGCCTTGTTTTTCTCAAGATTAAATTTTCACATCACATACCGCCCTGGTTCCAAGAACGGAAAAGCTGACGCCCTGTCCCGGATGTTTCCCGATACCCACGAGGAAACAGCTCCTAGTACAATTCTATCACCACAGAACTTCCTGATGATCCAACCTGATCTAAGGGCCTCACTTGAACAGGCATCCATCCAATGCCCGGAACCAGAGGCATCCTCTTTAAGAAGTCAGGGGGGGTACCTTTGGTATCAGGATAAGGTCTTTGTTCCACAACCAGCCAGAATCCAGGTCCTAAAGACATTTCATGACCACCAACTTGCTGGCCACTTCGGGGTACGGAAAACAATGAATCTCATCCAACGTTCTTTTTGGTGGCCTACTCTGAAATCAGACTGCCGGGAATATGTTAGCTCCTGCACCACCTGCCAACGAAACAAGGGGTCCAACGTTAGATCCTAGGGTCTGTTACGACCACTACCGGTACCAGAACAACCTTGGAAGAAAATATCAATGGACTTTATTGTAGAGTTGCCTCCTTCTGACAAGTTCACAACTATCTTAGTAGTAGTGGACCGTTTGTCCAAAATGGCCCACTTTTTGCCCATGATGGGCACACCATCTGCTGTAGACACGGCAAAAAATTTTATAAAAGAAATAGTCAGACTCCATGGCCTTCCCGATAATATTGTGTCCGATAGAGGGGCACAATTCACCTCCCGATTCTGGAGAGAACTCTGTAAGATGCTGTCAATCGAGCTGTGCCTATCCTCGGCCTATCATCCCCAGAGCAACGGTCAAACCGAAAGAACGAATCAGACTGTAGAACAATACTTACGCTGTTTTTGCTCGTTCTCCCAGGATGATTGGATTTCGTTACTCCTGTGTGCAGAGTTCGCATACAATAATTCTGTACATACTTCCACCAATCAATCACCCTTTTGGGCTAATTATGGGTTCCACCCCTCATTTTTGCCTAATGTCATTCCGGAGGCCTCAGTCCCAGCGGTCCAAGACAGGATAAATTCTATCCAGACTAACTACCAAACCCTCCAGCTAACTATGCAAAGAGCCCAGGAAAATTATAAAAAACAGTATGATAAGAGAAGGAGAGAGAACCCTGCCTTTAAAGTTGGTGACGAAGTATGGCTGTCTTCAGCGAATCTCAAGCTTTCTTGTCCCTCCCGGAAGTTGGGACCCAGATTTATCGGTCCATTTAAGATCAGACGAGAAATTAATCCAGTAGCTTTTGAACTGGCGCTACCTAGCTCCTATAAAATCCACCCGTTTTTCCATGTCTCTCTACTTAAACCTGTTATCTCTAGTCCATTTCCAGGAAGAAGAGAAGTTCCTCCGCCTCCAGTCGCTGTGGGAGATGAAACTGAGTTCGAAGTAGAAGCCATCCTGGACTGTCGTAGGAGAGGTAGGACCATTCAATTTCTCATAAAATGGAAAGGTTACCCAGTAGAAGAGAATTCCTGGGAACCCAAAGGCAATATTCACGCCCCTAGACTTTTGCAGAGGTTTCAAACCCGTTACCCTGAAAGATGGGCTCGGTTGGGCATCCGGAGGCTGCCCCTTGGGGGGGGCACTGTCAGGGAAATGGCCGAGTTCTTGGCATTCCTGCCAGTGTTCATCATGGCCGCACCAGACTCATTCCTATGCGCATGCGCGCACGCAGATGCGCCCCGGCGCGCATAGGCACATGCAGATGCGCCTCAGCGCGCACAGGCGCACGCAGACGGAGTGGGCGCGCTCCCCAGCCTATTTAAACCTGTCACTGGCGCACACAGGTTGCTGGATTATCATCAGCTTCCTGTATCTCCTGTGTCTCCTGTATCCTGCTTATCCTGAATCCCCGGCTTGACCCTTGGCTTGTATCTGGACCTGTGACCCTGCCTGTCTCCTCGTATCTGACCCCGGCTTGGCTGACTACTCCATTATCTTCTGCTCCCGTGCATGACCCGGCTTGTTCCTGTGATTACTCTCGGACTGATTCCTGTGTTTGACCCCCAGCCTGGCTCCAGACTCTGTTCGTGGTTTACCTACTGCTCCACACCAGAACCCTTCCTTGCACGGCTACTAAATCTGTTCTCCCAGCACACCCCAGCTTCCTTCTGCCTGCATCGGCCCAGTCAGCAGCAGTACCGGCAATCCGTGCACCTTTGGGCCCCGCACTCCCTGTCTCATCTCCAGGGGTGCGGTGCACTTAGCCGCAAGGGGCACCCTCTCAGCAATCCGGCCTCACACCAGAGACTTGACAGAGACACAAAGGCCAACTTGCTTGGGACATTATTATGCAAAGCCTAAGGCAATCTATTTCAGCTTAAAAAGGCAGTACTGGCTGGGCATGTAGTTAATTTAATTAACAGGAGGTTTAACTAGTCTTAAACACAAGTTTTGTGGGACAAGATACAACCACAGACCTTATAAGTTAAAGCAATGAAACTAGATGCCAAAACAAGTACAATACCATTATATTAGAAAATAAAATTAACTGAATCCAATACTGCAAGGTTTAAACTTGACCAACAATGTGATTCGTCCAAATGGACGCAATCCGCTTTGTGTGACCAAAAGTGACACTAGACAAAAACAAGAAACATTGGGGCAAAGGAATGCTCCAATAGAAGGTCAATGAAGTGAATCAACTACACCTGTTGGATCATTTCAAAAGGGGAGACTTTATTGGTGAAATTAACACAAGGTGAAAAAATTCCAGCTAGCTCCTGGCGGGGGGGCTGGGCCTCCAGGTAATCTGAATCAAATTAAATGCAGTAAAAAGTACAACGTTGTAATTAAAAAACAGGTATAAAAGACATGTCGCTGTGATAACCTTGAAAATTGTTGCTAATATGACCTGAAATTTACGGTATATTACTGGTGTGATCTGGAAAACACATCCCCCTTAATAGTGCGGGAAATAGGAAGTTCATACATAATTGAGTCCAACAAAACACTGGAATCAAAGGATTCAAATAATAATAGAAAACACGCTGAAAATAGCAGCAATTTCGATCATATGAACAAGCACAAAAATCTGTATATAGTGGATCACAAAAGCAATCCAGCAATTTCAAAATTGTGACCCAGTATAGATGGCTATAGAATAGCGCTGCAAAAGTTTTCATATGAATCGAAATCCTATCAAAGTGGATTGGAACAGAAAAAAAAAAAAAAACACAGTTCACTTAAGCCCAAGAAATCCCACCTGTTGGATATTAGCAGTATGAAAGTTCATAGATGTTTGGATCCAGAGAAAATTGCAAACAGAAAGTTCAAAGAATACAGGATGAACATCAAATGACACAACTTCAAGCATATGACTTGGCAGAAACACCTGTTTTGTAATGAATCATATAAACAGTCCCACAATTTCAAACTAATGATTCAATATAGGTAGCTTGTCATCAGCACTGTAGACTTCTTAATTAGATCCTGTCACATAAGTTGAAAAGGGCAATTCGCTTGGGCAAAAATAGCTTGTGATTATAAATTAACATCTATCATTTGCACTGCGTAAAGTTGCTTTTGTGCCCAGAGGAATGAAGAACTGTTCCTGTTTGCTCTTCACTTTCCAGCAAGAGATTATTGACTCTGGGGTAGATAGGGCCGAAAGAAAAGAGGAAAGCTCCACGAGTGCAGTTACCGTGGTGCTGTCACCACGTGGCAGTGTTGCGCAACGTTTAAACACTTATCATACGCTCACACTGGAGAAAGGGGATTTCTTCTTGAATATATGTGTCAGGGTTTATGTGTGTTGTTTTTTTTTTCCCCCTCTGCAGGAGAGCAACCCTTCAAGATCACTGAGAATGGGGTGGTTCTTAGTCAGGATGGGTGGGAAAAGTTAAATGTGAAATGTGATTCTAAGTCATGTGTCAAAATAGTTGTTTCTTGTTTGTCTTATTTCCCTTTCTTCACAGGGCTCAGACACAATGTTTAGTAGGATAGTTTTCCAAAGTTTAAAAAAAAAAAAAAAAATTGTTAGTCGGTTTCTGGATTGGATTATGTCAGCCGTTGAGGGCATGATTTACTCCAGACACTGGGGACCAGTGTCAAAGGACCGAGGGGAGAGTGTAGCGGGTATGTACTTTCCCGGGTGTAAATTTGATGTGTGATTCACCGCGGCCCATTGGGTGGCGCTGTCGCCCTGGGTTGGGTTGGATTATCGCTGTGTGCCGTCTTCCTTTTTGTCCTCCCTCGGCAGCGGTATGGTGGGGCGGGGAACCCGCCGTGCTTGCTGGGAGAGGGTATAAAAGGGGCCGGCCATCTTGGTAACGGGGTCGAAGTCCCAGGCACCTTCAGCTTGCGGACGGTGGGTCGTGTCGCTCCTCTGGGTGGCCTAGGCCCAGAGGACAGCGGAGGTCGAGTTCCATCCCAGGCACCTTTAGCCTGGGGTGAGGTACTTAGATGGAGGTCCGGGGCTCAGTGCCCAACACTGGGTTCCGCGAGGGAAGGAGATCCTAGGGTGCCCAGGGATTGGGTACCCGAATCCGGAAGGCGCAATGGACCGGAGAGAGCTCCTCATTTGAAGACCCGGTGCAGCATATTGCCGGTGACAAGTGAGTCTCTCGTCGGAGACCGCCTGGAAGGAAATCTACCCTCGTGCGGAGACCAGGACACACTTCTAGGAAGGGAAGTGGCAGCTTACATTGTGTCTGGGCCTGTTCGCATCCACACCTCCTTTTCTGTTCTGTTCTATCAAGGGAGTTCAACTGTTTGTGTTCAGACAAGGAGAATAAAGGAGTGTTGAACTTTAATGGTGTGGAGCTCATTTTCTAACGGACATGGTTCGCGGTGACTCTTGGAGGGAGGATCCAGGTGCACAGCACTGACCCGAAGGTAATACAAAACCGTTGCTTATACCGCACTAACACCTGTGGTGGAAGCCAGGCGTGGTGTCCCCGCTCCCTCCCCTCTAAGGTACCCCTAGAAAAGAGAAAGACGAGACAAAGAGGGGAGTGGAGGTGGCCGCTACACGTGGGGGCTCGGGTCCGGTATAGTGTTTGTGCACCACAGTATTGAACGTGTCTGTTGGAAGAGTTAAGCGAACAGGCGGGCCTTCATTGGCCGAAGTGCACCCCGGTGCTCAAAGTCGTAGACATGACCCATTGAAGGGAAAGGCCCGCGCAGAAGAGCGAGGAGAGGGGGAAACCCAGCCGTGTGAGGGACTACACGTGGGGGTTTCTAGTTGCACTGCGCCACCAGGCACACCCCCACCGCTTAGTTCGTGGGCGTGACTCAGAAAGAAAAGAAGAAAAGCCCGCGAACTGGAGCAAAGGGGAGGAGTCCGATACGTGTGAAGGACTACACGTGGGACGTTGGCGCAAAAACTTTGCAGTGTGCGATGGATCAGCAACAGGTCGCCATGTTTGGACACACCTCGTGGATTCCAGTTCACCCTTCCACCACGACTTTGACTGCTGCTGCTCCGGTAACGGATACAGGGATCCCACTAAAGCCAAGGGGTCGATTCGCTCTGTACTCGTGCATGGACGTTGAGGCCCTGGGTGTGATTTGTCCCGGGTGTTCGGGACTGGTGTGCCAGTTGAAGCCGTTTGGATTCTGTGAGGCCTGTGGGGAGTTCCTGTTTGAAGTGGATCCGGCGGTGGAGAGCGTAGTGGTATGATGGTATGCAGTGAAGGCATAGTGGTAGGAAGAGGGTATTGCAGGTGAAAAAACTACCTTGGAATCCAGGATCACATGAATCTATTCAGGAGGCAATTCAAGTCACAGAGGCGATGTCTTTAAGTACCTGCAGCGACAAACATCTACATGTTTCGTGACCTGAACCAGTCACTTCAACAGGATGAAAGGAAGCTATAGAGTTGCTGGGTTTAAATAAGGTCAATTGGCCAATCATTAGTTAGCTACCTTTTGTCTGTAGAGCGCCGTCTTGTGGCGACAACACTAATTACACCCAATAAAAGTGGGAAGAATAAGGCTATAGAAAACTGTGGATCTTTTATCTCCTGAGAGGTTCTAACTGAAGTATACTCTTAGGAGTTAAGCTGAATCCAGGCAGGTGTTATATAGCATATCCAGTCATCCATGAAATTGCAAAAATGGATATAGATAACTCCATTGGAGCAGTCTCTGACAACAAAGAAGAATGACTGGTATACATGGGTGGAATAGAAGGTAAAATAAAAGGTGTGCACTCGTTTAATACATAAATGGGGATGTTCAAACATGGAGGAGTCGCATTATGGTAAACAATAGAGAACCAATAGTTTCAGATAGAGGGAAAGTATATTTCCACATTCATATTTCCACATTTATTTAACCCTCATCTAAATGTTATATTTTAGACCTACAGAGGGGGTATTAGTAAGAATAATAGTGTAGGGGTAAGTACAAAGGGCAGACATCCAGAGGGAATTTATTGGATTGATAAAGTCAAGGTTGTAAAAAAAAAAATTAAACTCATTTGAGTGTTCAACCCCTTGGGCTGTAGAGTTTGTAACCTAAATATCCAAGATTTTTCCCTCTGGATGAGTACCGTATCATAGTCACCCCTATGTTCAGGGAGGTCTAGGACATAGAAGCCCTTTACCGTTAGGCCTCTACTTTTACCTTGGTGATACTTGAGAAAATGCTGTGCGACTGGAGTGTCCTCAAGTCGAATGCTCTTAAGGTGTTCTGAAAAACGTATACGTAACTGTCGTTTGGTTTTCCCCACATAGAGGAGATGGCAGGGGCATTCCAGTATGTACAGCAGTCTCGAAGTACCACAGTTAATGAAGGTTTTGATGTCGTACCTCTCTTTGGATGCAGAGTCCCTAAAAGTTTTGGATGTGTCTACGAACTTACACGTATTGCAGTGTCCACATGGGAACATGCCTTTAACTCTTGGCATATTAGTGAGCCAATTTCTCTCAATAGGGAGACTAAATTCGCTCTGAACTAAATCGTCACATAGATTCCTAGCTCGCTTAGCCGTCACCATTGGACGATCTCCGACAATATTTCTAAGTGTGTTGCATCTAGTGAGGATATGCCAATGTTGAAAGAGGGTATTTTTCACTTTTGCCACTGGTTGCCAAATGGAGTAGTAAATCTAATTGGCTCCTTAGATGTAGTTGGTAAATGCATTTTGGGTTGAAGTAAATCCTCTCTAATGTGTCGATCGGCAATCTGTCTAGCCCGTCGTAGAGTTCGATGAGAATAACCCCTTTCGCGAAACCGGCGATATAAGGCCTTGGATTCCTGTTGATAATCACTTTCAGACAAACAGTTTCTCCGTATACGGAGAAAGTGTCCAACCGGAATACCCCTTTTGAGAGATTCAGGATGATGTCTGTCAGCCATCAAAAAGGTGTTCGCCGCCGTTGGTTTACGGAACGTTTTAGTGAAAAGTCTACCGTTATCAATCCCAATAAGGAGGTCCAAAAAGGGAATTTGACAACTGTCCACTGTATACGTTAAGCGTATATTGCGGGTGTTTGTATTTAATTCCTCAAGAAATCCGACGAGCTTCTGTAAGGTGCCAGTCCACACCATCAAGACATCATCGATGTACCTCAGCCAGGACTTGACGGTGTCCTCTTCCCACCAACCCAAATGTAAACATGCATAGGCTGGGGCCCAGGGCGCTCCCATGGAGGTGCCTCTCAGTTGTTGGAAAAATTGACCTGCAAATTGAAAAAAAATGTTTTTTAGAGCTAGCTCGAGGAGATCAATCACAAACTCGTTTTGGGCTGCCATTTGTGGAAAGCTCTGGTCCAAAAAATGGTGAACGGCAAGAATACCCCATTCATGTGGGATCGAAGTGTAGAGCGACTCTACATCGATACCCACAAGGAGAGCCCCCTGAGGTATGACCAAGTCTTCTATTTGATTAAGGACATCCGTTGTATCTCTAAAGCCCCGTACACACGATCGGTTAACCTATGGATTTTCATCTGATGGATTTGTCCATCGGATATCCGATGAAACTGTTTTCCATCAGTCTTGCCCACACACCATCAGTCAAAAAACCGACCGTTCCAAACGCGGTGACGTAAAACACTCCGATGAGCCGAGAAAAGTGAAGTTCAATGCTTCTGAGCATGCGTCGACTTGATTCTGAGCATGCGTGGGTTTTTTATCCGATGGACTTGCCCATAGACGATCTGAGTTTTCGATGGTTTTTTTATCCATCGGAAAATTTTAAAACAAGTTCTATTTTTTAAAACCGATGGAAAAAAGACCGATGGGTACCATACACGATCGGTTGGTCTGATGAAAACCATCCATCGGACGGTTTTCATCAGTCAAACCGATCGTGTGTACGGGGCTTTACATATGAGGGGAGTTTCTTGACTAGATCTTTAATTAGATTGTCTATATATTTTGTTACCCTCTCAAGGGGTCCTTTAATTGCAGAGACTATTGGTCTTCCTGGGGGGTTAGTGCTGTGTTTATGGTTTTTTTAAATAATATAGAATGTGGGGGTGTTAAAATCTTCCACTTTAAGATATTCAAATTCTTTCTTGGACAATAGTAGTGCCTCAAAGGCCCATCCTAGTTTGTCATTGATCTTCACAACGAGTTTGGGAAAGGGATAGGATTCTAATTTTTGATAGGTACTTGAATCAGATAGTAGTCGTTTTAGTTCTTTCTCATATAGCTCTGCTGAGAGGAGGACGACGTTACCTCCCTTGTCACTAGATTTGATAATGACATTTTCTGCTTCCCGTAGTTCCTGTATAGCTTTACGTTCAGATTTAGGGAGGTTACCTATCGATTCTGTATGCCAGTTGATCCTACTTAGGTCTTCCTGGACCAAGTCCAGGAAGACACCAAGCCGTTAATTTTTTCTGAACTGGGGCATGTTAGTAGATCTTATTGGTAAATTGGCATTTCTTATCCAGTTGGTGCATTCATCAGATTCATCGTCACTTGAGGATAATCTACCCTCTTCCAGTAGAGATTCTAACTGATGAAGTGCATCCATTTCTTCAGGACTTGTAGCATTTGGTTGGTTAAACTAAGAGGTTGTATTCGAAAAAAGGGTTTTATAATAAATCTTTCTGAGAAACAGATTAAGATCCTTAAATATCTCGAATTCATCCATATCTCTCGATGGAGAAAAAGAGAGACCATGGCTCAATAGATCAATGTGTCGTTTTTGGAGATTAAACTCAGAAAGATTTATTATTTTCATATCGTCGGTGGCCGGATTGGTCATTGAGAGATTCTCTAATGACCCTGTTTCTGACTTCTCGTCACCGTACGATTGTCCCTTTGGTTGTAATTTTGGGTAGATGGTTTTCCTCTTCCTAGATTCCTTCCTCCTCCTGTTGCCCCTTTGTTGTCTTGTTTCAGGATACTCTTTGCAGGTGGGAGGTCCTCTACTTCCAGGCGGTCTATGTCCGAAAAAGACACCGAGTAGGCAGGATCCTCCACACTGCTTCCTGATAATGTTTCAGTGCCAGCCCCGGATTGAGAATGATTTTTTTGCTGTCTTGATCTACCTGTCAGGGTCACCTGTGGCCAGGTGACAGATGCACACCGTAGGGGGACAGGAGTGCACCGCGAGGTAGTGAACCCTATGGCTGGCTTCTGTGGATAGGAAACTGGGTGGTTGTGGAAAGCGGGACCAGAGGAGCACAACCGGGATCCCAACGGAAGCGAGAGCCAAGATTCCCCAGGGCGCGGAGTCTAAGACCCAGCTGGTCTTCTCCAGGGCCTCTAGTGGTGAGGATGTTACGCTGCAGGCTGGGACCAGGTCGCGGCCCCTGGAGTTTCCTAGCTCACGCCCCGTAGGATAAGGGGAAGCAGCAGCACACGATAGAGAGAACCGAATAACAAGCCGAAGGTCAGGGGCCACAAGCAGACAAGGATAACGAAGAACGAGCCGAAGGTCAAGGGTCACGAGCAGACAGGGATGGTCGGGGACAAGCCAATAACGTAACAGAGAGACAGACGTAGCACACGGCAGGCAGGAACCCAAACACACAATGCCTAACAAACACGTTGATCAGCAAAGCAGGCTTGCAGTGCACAGGTTAATATAGTGTTCAGTGATAGGGCCTGGGGTGGAGTCAGGCTGGGAGGAGATTATAAAGGAAGCCAGGTGAAGGAGGTCTGGTCTCTAGATGAACACATGAGGAGGAAGGTAAGATGGCAGACAGACATTAATGCATATCCATGACAGTACCCTCCCTCTTACGAGGCCTCCCCCTTCCCCGCCTGGGCCCAGGTTTAGAGGGAAACTTCAGATGAAACTCCTTTAACAGACGAGGTGCAAAGACCTCAGATGCAGTGATCCAAGACCTCTCCTCAGGACCAAACCCTTTCCAATGAACGAGGTACTGAAGAACGCCTTTACAGAGTCGGGAGTCCAGAATTTGACTGATCTCGTACTCCTGATTATCCTCCGAGACAGGCGCCACGGTAGGAAGAGGACGAGAGAATTTATTGAGGACTAAAGGCTTTAGAAGAGCAACATGAAAGGAGTTAGTGATTTTAAGGCTCTTAGGAATCTGGAGTTTGAAACAAACCGGATTCAGTTTAGCAGTTACCGTGTATGGACCGATGAATCGTGGAGCAAACTTCAGAGAAGGAACTCGGAGCTTGATGTTCCTGGTAGAGAGCCAGACTTTGTCCCCTGGCTGAAGAGAAGGCGGTTTACGCCTGCGGCGGTCGGCAAAGCCTTTGAATTTTTCAGCAGCTGCCCGGAGGGAATCATGAACGTGACCCCAAACGGAATTGAGAGACTCCTGAACCGAAGCCAAAGCTGGAATGTCTGGAGAACAGATCATAGGAAGAGGAAGTTGAGGGTGTTTTCCATAAACTGTGAAAAAGGGTGTCTTCTGCGAACTGGTATTCACATGATTGTTATGGGAGAATTCTGCCCACGGGAGTAGAGAGGACCAATCGTCATGGTGAGAAGACACAAAGGTGCGAAGAAAGACCTCTAACTCCTGATTAACCCTCTCAGTCTGTCCATTGGATTGGGGATGGTAAGAAGAAGAAAAATCCAAGACAATATTGAGGGATTTGCAAAAGGCTCTCCAAAAACGAGACGTGAATTGGACTCCCCTGTCGGAAACAATATGAGAAGGGACCCCATGTAGGCGGAGAATTTCTCGAATGAAAATGGGAACCAAGGCAGGGGCAGAAGGAAGACCAGGAAGAGGAACAAAATGAGCCATCTTGGAGAATCGATCGATTACCACCCAAATGACTGTATTATTCTCAGACAGTGGGAGATCGGTGATAAAATCCATGGCAATATGGGCCCAGGGTTCCTTAGGAATAGGCAAGGGCATGAGGAGACCAGCAGGAGCTTGTGTGGAGGATTTGGACTGAGCACAGACATGACAAGCTTTAACGTAGTCTTTGACGTCTGAGCGGAGATTAGGCCACCAGTAGTGACGACTGATGAGTAGGAAGGATCGGAGGAATCCAGAATGCCCTGCCACCTTGGAATCATGTCCCCAACGAAGGATCTTAGCTCTTAGCTCAGTGGGGACAAAGGTCTTACCAGGCGGAATTTTAGACTTCAGGGTGGTAGAGTGGGCAACAATGCATGAGGTGGGAATGATCGGCTCAGGTTCAGGGGCGGACTCCTCGTCCAAAGTGTCAAATGACCTAGAGAGCGCATCAGCCCGACCGTTGCAGGAACCAGGTTTGTAGGTAATCGTGAAATTAAAACGGGCAAAGAAGAGACTCCACCTGGCCTGTCTAGGATTCAGACGTTTAGCATTCTGTAGATACTGTAAATTCTTGTGATCGGTAAAGATCGTTATGGAGTGAGGGGAACCCTCCAAGAGATGACGCCACTCCTCTAACGCCAATTTAATTGCGAGAAGTTCCCGATCACCGATGGCATAATTCCTCTCTGCCTGAGAATTTTTTTTGGAGAAGAACGCACATGGTTGGCGTCTCTTCTCAAAGATTTGAAGAAGCACAGCTCCCACCCCCATTGAGGAAGCGTCCACTTCAATAAAAAATGCATTCCCAGGATTTGGTCTCCTCAAGAGGGGGCCAGAAACAAAGGCCTGTTTCAGGTTGTGAAATGCAGAGACAGCTTCGGGAGGCCAGTCTCTGGCATTCACACCCTTCTTGGTCAAAGCGATAATAGGCGCGGCAATGGAAGAGTAATTCCTTATGAACTGCCTATAATAATTAGTGAAGCCAAGAAAGCGCTGTGTGGCCTTGAGGCTAGCAGGAAGAGGCCAGTTGGTGATAGCCAAGACCTTCCCAGGGTCCATACGAAGCCCAGAACATGAGACAAAGCACCCCAAAAACAGGACCTCAGAACATTCAAAGGAACATTTCTCCAGCTTGGCATAGAGATTGTTCTCTCTAAGACGTTGAAGTACAGTGCGGACATGGTTTCTGTGGACGAGCAGATTTTCAGAAAAGATCAGAATGTCATCCAGATAGATGACAACAAACTGGTACAGCAGATCTCTGAAGATTTCATTGACAAAGTTTTGAAACACGGCTGGAGCATTACACAGACCAAAAGGCATCACCAGATATTCGTAATGCCCGTCTCTAGTGTTAAATGCAGTCTTCCATTCGTCACCCTCCCGTATTCGAATGAGATTGTACGCGCCTCTGAGATCCAACTTGGTGAAAATGGAGGCACCCTTCAACCTATCGAATAGCTCAGATATTAAGGGTAAGGGGTATCGATTTTTAATAGTAACCGCATTTAAACCCGATAATCGATGCAGGGTCTTAAGGTACCATCCTTTTTGGCAACAAAAAAGAACCCTGCCCCTGCAGGCGATGAGGATTTCCGGATGAACCCTCTCTCCAGATTCTCTGCTACATACTCCGACATGGCCTGGGTCTCTGGGATGGACAGAGGGTAGGTACGACCCCTGGGTAGAGTTGCTCCGGGGACAAGATCAATAGCACAGTCAAAAGACCTGTGGGGAGGAAGCACCTCAGCTGATTTTTTACAGAACACATCCCGGTAATCGCTGTATGCGGCGGGAAGATCAGAAGAAACAGAAGTGGCAGCAACCGGAAGGACTCTCCTGGGGGTCACCTTGAGAAGACACGACGAGAAACATGAGGAACCCCAGGCCAGGATCTGCCCAGAGACCCAGTCCACATGTGGAGAGTGGAGCTGTAGCCAAGGGAGGCCCAATACAACTGGGGTAGAGGCCTTGGGTAGAATAAGAAAGGATATCCACTCCTGGTGGAGAATCCCTACCGACATCCTAATGGGTAGCGTCTGGAAGCGAATAGGGCCCCCTGGGAGAACAGTGCCATCAATTGCCGAGACTATCAATGGGGGTAGTGAGAGGTGAAAGGGTAAGCTTCATAGAAGAAGCAGTTCTCCAATCCATGAAATTGCCGGCAGCCCCGGAATCCAGGTATGCAAGGGTTGACTGAGGAGAAGTGCCTACATGAAGGGACACCGGCAAGAGCAGGCGAGAAGGTGATGTTTCTGGGTCCAATACTCCACCTTCCAAATGTATTAGACCCGAGCGTTTCCCGGACGAAGCGAGCAGGAGTCACGAAAATGACCCTTGCCCCCACAATAGAGGCACAAGCCCAGAGTTCTGCGCCTAGCACGTTCTTCGGGGGTTAGTCTGGTCCGGCCCAGCTGCATAGGTTCTTCAGCAGGTAGAGGATGCTCCACGGAATGAAGGGAGGGGAGCTCAGACTGGCTAGGACCCAGAGAGTGCTGGCATCTTTTTTCTAAGACCTCTCTTGAAAACGAATGTCGATCTGGTTGCATAATGAAATTACATCGTCCAGACCGACGGGAATGGCTCTTCCCGCTAATTCGTCTTTCACTCGGTCAGAGAGGCCATGTAAAAAGGTAGCGACCAGGGCCTCATTATTCCAGCTCAATTCAGCTGTGTGGATACGGAACTGAAGAGCATATTGCCCCACTGAACTAGATTCTTGGCGAAGACGTAAGACAGCACTAGCCGCTGAAGAAGCCCGAGCCGGCTCTTCGAAGATATTACGAAAGAGCTTCAAGAATTCGGACAGACTGGAAACCACCGGATCGTTCCTCTCCCACAGGGGGGCAGCCCAGGCCAAAGCTTCACCGGAGAGGAGGGAAATGATATAGGCTACCTTAGCCCGGTCAGATAGGAAGCTTTGAGGCTGAAGCTCAAAATGAATAGTGCATTGGCTGAGAAACCCCCTGCAGGCCTTGGAGTCCCCAGAGAAACGGAACGGAGCTGGCAATCTTAGTGAGTGTGAGGCTGCGACTGGTGCGATAGGTACAGCCGCTGGTTGTACTTGGGGTTGCGGATTCGGGGGTTCCCAAGGAGACCTGAAGCTGCTCGAATCGAGAAGCCAGATCCTGGAGGAATCGCATCACCTGGGTCTGATTTGATTCCTGGGTCTCAAGTCTGCGAACTATGCCCTGCAATGGATCATCCGCGGGAAGCGGGATGTCAGCCGGGTTCATGGCTGATCAAACTGTCAGGGTCACCTGTGGCCAGGTGACAGATGCACACCGTAGGGGGACAGGAGTGCACCGCGAGGTAGTGAACCCTATGGCTGGCTTCTGTGGATAGGAAACTGGGTGGTTGTGGAAAGCGGGACCAGAGGAGCACAACCGGGATCCCAACGGAAGCGAGAGCCAAGATTCCCCAGGGCGCGGAGTCTAAGACCCAGCTGGTCTTCTCCAGGGCCTCTAGTGGTGAGGATGTTACGCTGCAGGCTGGGACCAGGTCGCGGCCCCTGGAGTTTCCTAGCTCACGCCCCGTAGGATAAGGGGAAGCAGCAGCACACGATAGAGAGAACCGAATAACAAGCCGAAGGTCAGGGGCCACAAGCAGACAAGGATAACGAAGAACGAGCCGAAGGTCAAGGGTCACGAGCAGACAGGGATGGTCGGGGACAAGCCAATAACGTAACAGAGAGACAGACGTAGCACACGGCAGGCAGGAACCCAAACACACAATGCCTAACAAACACGTTGATCAGCAAAGCAGGCTTGCAGTGCACAGGTTAATATAGTGTTCAGTGATAGGGCCTGGGGTGGAGTCAGGCTGGGAGGAGATTATAAAGGAAGCCAGGTGAAGGAGGTCTGGTCTCTAGATGAACACATGAGGAGGAAGGTAAGATGGCAGACAGACATTAATGCATATCCATGACAATGACCCGGCTTTGGGGCGGCAAAGGGAGTAAATCCGGGCCCGCCCCCAGCCTGACTGTCCCTGGCCCTGCCTCTTTCATTCATTAAATTTCAGTTCTTTCAATTACAGAGGTTCAGCATTACATGTGGGCGTTACCAGGGCTGCTGTTAGATACCACAGGGGGCCCCATACAGCCAACCTGACACGGCCCCTTCCCCCAAACAATCACAGTTTACTATGCTTCAGTTATGAATGAACACATTGGGGGTTATTTACGAAAGGCAAATCCACTTTGCACTACAAGTGCAAACTACAAGTGCAAAGTGCACTTGAAATGGCAGTCGCTGTAGATCCGAGGGGGACATGCAAGGAAAATAAAACAGCATTTTAGCTTGCACATGATTGGATAATAAAATCAGCAGAGCTTCCCCTCATTTCAGATCTACCCCTCAGATTTACAGCGACTGCACTTCCAAGTCCACTTTCAGTGCAATTTCAAGTGCAAAGTGGATTTGCCTTTCGTAAAATAACCCCCAGTGAGTGAACAGTACAGATCAGATCACTCATTGTGTTAATTTAGGAAAGGAATGGGCTGGTAAATGTGATATATTTCCTGGACCCTTCCCCCACTCTCCATCCTGAAGGATCCTACTGTGTGCCGGTGGCAAGGGGAGGACGGAAGATGGCAGCACTGACGGGGCAGCAGGGGGCAATGTATGGTGCACAGGGAGGGGTGATCGGTGCGGCAGGGGGCGAATTACTGTAACGGATCCCCTGTATGGTGCTCTCTGCAGCAGCTGAAAGCCGTCGGAAGGGAGAGAAGAAGACGACAGCTTTCAGCTGCTGCAGAGAGAGCCATAATGAGGATCGGTTCCAGTAATTGCCTCCCCTGCCGCGCCGATCACCCTCCCTGACCACATCCGATTCCCCTCAACTGCCTGGGCCCCCTTTGCTGGCTCGGGCCCCGTACCGGAGAAAAATCAAATATTCATGACTGAGCAGCAAGTGATTTCATTTACCTGAATGGCGGGGAACCAGAGTGAAATAACCAATCAGGATGATTCCCAGCTCGGTGGCCATGTTCTTCATGATGGACCAGCTCTCGTTGCTTAACCCTGCGGCACACAGGAGAGACGGGTGAAAATCAAATAGTAAGTTCAACAAAAGGAGCTCACCCTAAAAGTCTGTTAGCATGCCGCTTACCCCCCCCCCCCCGAGTAGAAGCGATATTGGGTAATGGAAGAATAGAGCTTGCAGGTTTGCTGCATAGGGTGAGGATGGTTTTGAATTCCTATTGCACACAGGGAAGCTTTCCTTATAGTTATGTTGAGCATCTTTAACAGGTTCCTGTAACAAAGCAGAGACCCCTATGGCCTCATGCACTCTGGGCATTTAGTCCCCGGTGTTTTGGTGCAGCTGGAAGGCGCGCTGCCAGCAACCTGTAGAACTTTATGAGAGGCTAAAAGCCGCTGCGGCTGGCCCGGGGACGAATGTCCAAAATACAAGCAGTGTGTGTTCCGGGGCATTTGTCCCTGGGTGCATGTTGCCTAATACCATTTCACTACAACATCCAGCCGCAGCAGCTTTCAACCTCTCAGATTTTCACATTGTGCTGGCGGCGGGACTGTACGGTGCCCCTGCCCCTTCCACCCACACCAAAATATCATCCACCGGGGCTAAATGCCCAGTGTGCACGAGGCCTAGCAGGTTCCTGTAATATGGACAACAATCTTTTTGTTCTGGTAGATATGAGGTAGTGCTGGGCCAATATGAACGGGTGTTCTCCTTGTGTGCATAGCAGCCTCTTTTGTTAGGTACCATGATAATGAGCATGAACCTCAAGGGGGCGCTAGTCCTGGCTACCATTATTACACACCTCTAGTTACCTGCACATTTATACCTGCAGCAGTTTTGGGTTTATCCCATCTAAAGCCCCTTTCACACTGGGGCGGGAGGTGCGGTGGCGGTATAGCGCCGCTGTGTTTAGCGGCGCTTTACTGTCAGAATTGCGGCAGTATTCGGCCGCTAGCGGTGCGGTTTTAACCCCTGTTAGCGGCTGAAAAAGGGTCAATACTGCCGGCAATGCGCCTCTGCAGAGGCGCATTGCCGGCGGTGTTACTGCGGTTTCCCATTGCTTTCAATGGGAAGGAGCGGTCTACACACCGCTCCTCTCACTGCTCCAAAGATGCTGCTAGCAGGACTTTTGGAGCGGTCCTGCCAGCGCATCGCCTCAGTGTGAAAGCCCTCGGGCTCTCACATTGAGACTGCAGGGGCAGGAGTTTTTCAGGCGCTATTTTTAGCGCTAAAACTCCTGAAAAACTCCTCAGTGTGAAAAGGGGCCTTAAAGTATCTTGCAAATATATAAAAAAACACCGTCTGTCAGCTGCTGCAGGGGGATCAACAGGGATTGCCCCACACCCCCCCCCCCAGTCACCCCCTCTCTTGTTAACGATACCCTTCCCCCGAAGGCCACGATTACTCCTGTGTTCTTTCAAAACGGAAGCATTGTAGACAGTGTTTACTATGCTTCAGTTTGTGAATGAACAAGGAGCATCTATACAGAGGGCTTCCTGTTTATCCATTCAGCAGTGCAGCTGTCCTCAATCTCAGTCTCAAAAGTGAAGCATCAGGGGCCTCTTTAGAACCCTGAGATTTCACCAAGGCTCCGCCCATGAAGACTGTTAAAAAAATGTGAAGAACAAAAAAATGTATGTGTATATAATTAAAATAAATAAATATATATATATATATATATATATATATATATATATATATATATATATATATATATAAAATTATTATTATTATTTTTTTTTATTAGAAATATATATATTATATATTAAAAAAATTATTTATATATATATACACACACATACTTTATTTCACTAATGCAACTTAAAAGGTGAAACCAATATGAGAGAGACTCATTACATGCAAAGCAAGATAGTTCAAGCCGTGATTTGTCATCATTGTGATGATTGTGGCTTACAGCTCATGAAAACACCAAATATACAATCTCAGAAAATTCGAATATTACATGCAATCAATAAAACAAGGATTGTACATAGAAGAATATCGGACCTCTGAAAAGTAGAAGCTGCATATGTACTCAGTACTTGGTTTGGGCCCCTCAATGCGGCGTGACATGGAGGCACTGCTGAGGTGTTATGGAAGACCTTCAGCTCTTCTGCATTGTTGGGTCTCATGTCTCATCTTTCTCTTGGCAATGCCCCATAGATTCTCTATGGGGTTCAGGTCAGGCGAGTTACCTGGCCAATCAAGCACAGTAATCCCACGGTCATGTGACCAGGTTTTGGTGCTTTTGGCAGTGTGGGGGAGGTGCCAAGTCCTGCTGGAAAATAAAATCAGCATCCCCATAGAGCTCGTCTGCGGAAGGAAGCATGAAGTGCTCCAAAATCTCCTGGTAGACGGCTGCGGTGACCCCGGACTTAATGAAGCTCAGTGGACCAGCAGATGACACGGCTCCCCAAATCAACACAGACTGGAAACTTCACACTGGACTTCAGGCATCTTGCAGTGTGACCCTCTCCATTCTTCCTCCATACTCCGGCTCCTTGGTTTCCAAATGAGATGCAAAATTTGCTCTCATCAGAAAAGAGGACTTTGGACCGCTGAGCACCAGACCAGGTGTGTTGTTCTCTATCCCAGGTAAGACGCTTCTGACCTTGTTTGTTGCTCAGGAGCGGCTTGACAAGAGGAATACGACATTTGAAGCCCATGTCCAGGATCCGTCTGTGTGTGGTGGCTCTTGATGCCCTGACTCCAGCCTCAGTCCACTCCTTGTGAAAGTCCCCAACACTTTTGAATGGCCTTTTCCTGACCATCCTCTCCAGGCTGCGCTCATCCCTGCTGCTTGTGCACCTTTTTCTTCCACACTTTTCCCTTCCACATAACTTTCTATTAATGTGCTTTGATACAGCACTTTGGGAACTTCTTTTGCAATTATCTTTTGAGGCTTTCCCTCCTTATGAAGGGTGTCAATGATGGTTTTCTGCACAACTGTCAAGTCAGCAGTCTTTCCCATGATTGTGATTCCTACTGGACCAGACTGAGAGACCATTTAATGGCTCAGGAACCCTTTGCCGGTGTTATGGCTTAATTGGCTGATTAGAGGGGGACACTTTGAGCCTAGAATATTGCACCTTTTCACAATATTCTAATATTCTGAGATTGTGGATTTGGGGTTTTCATGAGCTGGAAGCCATAATCATCACAATGATGACAAATCACGGCTTGAACTATCTTGCTTTGCATGTAATGAGTCTCTCTCATATATTAGTTTCACCTTTTAAGTTGCATTAGTGAAATAAATGAACTTTTGCACGATATTCAAATTTTTCGAGTATCACCTGTGTATATATATATATAATTACATACACATTAAAATTAGGGGTGCACCGAATGGATTTTTTTGGTGCCGAAACCGATACCGAAAATGACTGTTTTTGAAAAATATTTTTATTTTTGTATATTTTAAATAAAATGTATACATTTATATAAACACATTGCTAATAGTATTTAATGCAGGAGACGGTCAGAGACTGCGGACATGATACAGGAGATGGTCAGAGACTGCGGACATGATACAGGAGATGGTCAGAGACTGCGGACATGATACAGGAGATGGTCAGAGACTGCGGACATGATACAGGAGATGGTCAGAGACTGCGGACATGATACAGGAGATGGTCAGAGACTGCAGACATAGTACAGGAGATGGTCAGAGACTGCAGACATAGTACAGGAGATGGTCAGAGACTGCAGACATAGTACAGGAGATGGTCAGAGACTGCAGACATAGTACAGGAGATGGTCAGAGACTGCAGACATAGTACAGGAGATGGTCAGAGACTGCAGACATAGTACAGGAGATGGTCAGAGACTGCAGACATAGTACAGGAGATGGTCAGAGACTGCAGACATAGTACAGGAGATGGTCAGAGACTGCAGACATAGTACAGGAGATGGTCAGAGACTGCAGACATAGTACAGGAGATGGTCAGAGACTGCAGACATAGTACAGGAGATGGTCAGAGACTGCAGACATAGTACAGGAGATGGTCAGAGACTGCAGACATAGTACAGGAGATGGTCAGAGACTGCAGACATAGTACAGGAGATGGTCAGAGACTGCAGACATAGTACAGGAGATGGTCAGAGACTGCAGACATAGTACAGGAGATGGTCAGAGACTGCAGACATAGTACAGGAGATGGTCAGAGACTGCAGACATAGTACAGGAGATGGTCAGAGACT